>OZ030024.1:12587500-13187500 GCA_964023405.1 Apodemus agrarius
GTCTGCTAGTTGGTTCTGATGTTGATGGGGAGAATGATATTGGGATGCAGGATAAATGACCTCCTCGCAGTAACCTCTGCTCCTTGTTCTGAGGGAACACTCTCTGCCTTATTTAACAAATTTAAAGTACATTTCCTTATTCATTTATTTATTTAGTATGTAAATGTGAGACAGAGACTGAGGAGAGGAGAGGACAGGAGAGGAGAGAGAAGAGAAGAGAAGAGAAGAGAAGAGAAGAGAGAGAGAGAGAGAGAGAGAGAGAGAGAGAGAGAGAGAATTACATGGCATTGGTTTTCTTCCTCTGCCCTGAGGTTTTCAGGTATTGAATACAGGTCATCGGGGCTGTGTGGCAAGCACCTTTATGTGCCTTCTTATGAGCCTTCGGGTTTTTTTTTCTTCAGCATCTGCCCACAAATGCCAAAGATCCAATATTTTAAATTTTCGTTGTCATCCAAATTTCCTTTCTTGCCGGAGTGTCTTCTCAGGGTGAGAAGGGAGACCACCGAGGTCGTCTCTCACCAAGGAAGGGCTCAGCTTCCTTACTCCACTGTGAGGAGAGGTAGAGATGTGGGAGAGAACCCTGCCTGGCCCCTGAGGAACCTGAGGTGGGACCCCTGTCTTTTCGAAGCCCCGGGGCGCCGGGGCTCTCTTCATTGCTCTATCCCCATGGCCTGGTTGTGTTGAGAGTATAGGTCAGCTTTTCCTTGGTAAATAATTGTTAAGTATGACAAGGAGTCAAACTCTTTAACCCATGGGGGGGGGGGGGGAGGTTTAATTTGTTATGTGTACTGTGATTTATAAAACTAGCCTTATTTCTTCTCACAAGTGATAGTACCCTCAGAGCAAACGCTGAATCAATCTTTTTCTTTTCTTTATTGACTTGAGACAGGACAGTTGCAGTACATTTGTGTGTGTGTGTGTGTGTGTGTGTGTGCGTGCTCACATCTGAGTGTTGCTGTTTTGAGCCTTTTGGATTTTGTTACGTATTCATTGCCTTGAACTCTGTTTGATTTCACTGCAACCCTCAGTCTGTTTGACAGTCTTTATCACCCTGGAGGTGTTTACTTTAAAATTTTATTTATTTATTTATTTATTTATTTATTTATTTATTTATTTATTGTGTATAGCACCCTGTTGCCATCTTCATGAACACCAGAAGAGGGCGCCAGATCTCATTACAGATGGCTGTGAGCCACCATGTGGTTGCTGGGAATCGAACTCAGGATCTCTTGAAGTGCAGCCAGTGCTCTTAACCACTGAGCCATCTCTCCAGTCCCAGGGACTTACTTTATGCGTGATGCTAGGGTTCAAACCCAGGGCTGTGCACATGCTAGGGAATTCTTCTGCCGGTCTACATTCCCCAGTCTACATTCCCCAGTCCCAGACTGTTCTTCATTATTTGTGGCAAGATCCCGTGTGGACTAAGCTGGCCTCAAACTTGTACAGCCGAGGGTGACCTTGAACTCCTGATCGCCCTGCCTCTACCTACCCAGTGCTGGGAACGCAGGTGGTCACCACCATACCCAACTGTTGGTGACAGTTTTTCAATAGCCAACAAATTTCCTTCTTAAAAAATTTAGAAAGGGGCTGGAGAGATGGCTCAGCGGTTAAGAGCGCCGCCGACTGCACTTCCGGTCCTGAGTTCAAATCCCAGCAACCACATGATGGCTCACAACCATCCGTAATGAGATCGGACGCCCTCTTCTGAGGTGTCTGAAGATAGCTACAGTGTACTCACATAATATCAATAAATAAATCTTTAAAAAAATTTAGAAAACTGAACGTGTTGTTTTGCCTGCATGTATGTCTATGCACAGCGTGCATGCAGTGTCCTTGGAGGCCAGAAGAGGGCGTCAGATATTAAAATGATGATTAGATGGTTGTAAACCATTGTGAGGGAGCTGGGAATGGAACTAGGATCTAGAAGAGCAGCCAGTGCGCTGAACTGCTGAGCCATCTCCTGGCCCCAACTTTCCATTTTAAATAAGTTTTTAAAAAAAAGAACCGTGCAGTTGTAACTCGGAGCACCAATCGCAGAGCGGTGAAGTGCTGGGTTCTATGGACACACTCGGCTTAATTTACACAGCAGGGGCTTTTAGTTCATTCTCAATTGTGCTTTTCTATTTTGAAATTAAAAGTATAATAATTTCAAACACAGCTGTTATGGACTGTAGAAGGTGTGCTTAGCTGACAGCGCCTGTGTAACCAACCCTTAACCATTGAGCCAGAGGAAGCTGAGCAGCTCTTCCTCCGGAACGCATGGTCCAGACCGCTGGGTGATGTACCGGAAGCTGAGCAGCTCTTCCTCCGGAACGCCTGGTCCAGACCGCTGGGTGCTGTACCGGAAGCTGAGCAGCTCTTCCTCCGGAAGGCCTGGTCCAGATCACTGGGTACCGGAAGCTGAGCAGCTCTTCCTCTGGATCATGTGGTCCAGACCACTGGGTACCGGAAGCTGAGCAGCTCTTCCTCCGGAACGCATGGTCTAGACCACTGGGTGCTGTACCGGAAGCTGTACAGCTGAGCAGCTCTTTCTCTGGAACGCCTGGTCCAGATCACTGGGTACCGGAAGCTGAGCAGCTTTTCCTCTGGCTCACGTGGTCCACACCACTGGGTACCGGAAGTTGAGCAGTTCTTCCTCCGGAACACGTGGTCAGACCGCAGGGTACCATGTTACATGGCTCAGGTGCACGGTCTTCTTCTCCACCGCTAATTTCAGAATTTCCTCAGCCGTGCTCGCTCATTTATCACTCCGACCAACCGTACAATTACTCTGTCAGATTCTGTAAGCGCAATCCTGTGATATTTTGACTAGAATCAAATTGCATTTAAGGATTAATTTTAGCTCTTTGTAATACTGAATATTTTTCTTTCTTTTCTATTTATTTATTTATTTATTTATTTATTCATTCATTCATTCATTCGTTCACTTTTTCAGTTGCAGTCCCCCTCCTCACAGCCACGCTCCAGACAGCCTTGACCCTCATGCCCCCTTCTCTTCTCATCTGAGAAGGGGGAGTTCCCCTCTGGGTACCAACCCACCCTGGCATCTCAACTCATTGCAGGATTAGGCACATCCTCACCCACTGAGGCCAGACAGGCAGCCCAATTAGGGGAACAGGGATCTACAGGCAGGCAAAAGAGTCAGGGTAAGCCCCCGCTCCAGTTACTGGGGGACCCTCATGAAGACCAACCTGCAAATCTCCTACATATGTGCAAGAAGCCCAGCCCATGTTTGCTGTTTGGTTGGTGCTTCAGTCGCTGGGAGCCCCCATGGGTCCGGGTTAGTTGCCTCTGTTGCTCTTCCTAGGGAGTCCCTATCCCCTCTGGATTCCTCGGTCCCTCCCGGAACTCTTCCACACGACTTCCTGCGCTCTAACAATTGGCTGTGGGTCTCTGCATCTGTTTCAGTCAGCTGCTGGGTGGAGCCTCTCAGAGGACAGTTATGCTAGACTCCAGTCTGCAAGCACAACAGAGTATCATTAGTAGAGTGTTAGGAATGGGTACTTGCCTGTGTGCTGGGTCTCAAGTCGGGCCAGTCGCTGGTTGGCCATTCCCGCAGACTCTGCTCCATCTTTGCCTCTGTGCTTCTTGTAGACATTTTGGGTTGGAGGATTTGTGGGTGGCTTGGTGTCCCTATCCCTCCACTGGGAGTCCTGCCTGGCTACAGGAGGTGGCCTTCTCAGGTTCCATGTCCCCACTGCTAGGAGTCTCAGTTAGAGTCACCCTCATAGACTCCCCGGAGCCTCCCGATCCCAGGTGTCTGACACATCCTAGAGATGTCCCTCTACACCCAATTCCCTCCCCTTCTCCCCTCCCCACCCCTTCTCCCATTCAGTTCAGATGACTATTTTATTTTCCATTCTGAGTGAGATTGAAATATCTTCCCTTGAACTTTCCTTGTTATTTAGCTTCTTTGGGTCTGTGGATTGTAGCATGGGTATCGGGTACTTTATACCCACTTATATATGAGTATATACCATGCAAATCCTTTTGGGTTTGAGTTACCTCACTCAGGATATTTTTCTATTTCCATCCATTTACCTAAGAAATTCATTATGTTCTTTTTAATGGGTAAGTAGTGTTCCATTGTGTAAATGATCCATATTTTCTTTATCCATTCTTTGTTTGAGGGACATTTGTGTTGTTTCCATTTCCTAGCTTTTACAAATAAAACTGCTATGGACATAGTGGAGCACATGTACTTGTGGTATGGTAGAGCCACAGGTATATGCCCAGGAGTAGTATAGCTCGGTCTTGAGATAGAACTATTCACAATTTTCTGAGGAACCTCCAGATTTATTTCCAGAGTGATTGTACCAGTTTTCAATCCCACCAGCAATGGAAGAGTGTTTCTCTTGCTTTACATCCTCACCAGCATGTGTTGTCCCTTGAGTTTTTTTTTAATCTTAGCCATTCTGATGGGTATAAGATGGAATCTCAGAATCATTTTGATTTACATTTCCCTGATGATTAAGGACGTTGAACATTTCTTTAAGTGCTTCTCAGCCATTCATAATTCCTCTGTTGAGAATTCTCTGTTTAGCTCTGTATCCCTTTTGAAGATTGGGTTATCTGATTTGTTGGTGTTCAATTTCTTGAGTTCTTTGTATATTTTGGATTTTAGCCTTCTGTTGGGTGTAAGGTTAGTGAATATCTTTTTCCATTCTGTAGGCTGACGTTTGCCGTACGGACAGTTTCCATTGCCTTCCAGAAGATTCTCGGTTTCAGGAGATCCCTTTTTAAAATTGCTGAACTTAGTGCCTGAGCTGGTGGTGTTCTGTTCAGGAAGTTGTCTCTTGGACTAATTTGATTAGTCACTTCTCTTCTATTAGATTTAATGTTTCCAGTTTTATGTTGAGGTCTTTGATCCACTTGGACTTGAGTTTTGTGAAGGGTAGTAGATATGGATCTATTTTCATTCTTCTATATGCAGATATCCAGTTAGAGCAGCATCCTGTGTTGGAGATGTTTTCTTTTTTCCATTGTATGGCTTTGGCTTTTTGTGTCAAAAATCATGTGTCTGTGGTGCGTGGGTTTATTTCTGGGTCTTCAATTCTATCTCATTACTCAACCTGTCTGTTTCTTTGTCAATACCATGCAGTTTTTATTACTATTGCTCTGTAGTACACTTGAAATCAGGGATGGTGATACCTTTGGAAGTTCTTTTATTGTATAGGATTGTTTTAGCTATGCTGGGTTTTTGTTTGTTTTTCCTTTTTGTTTGCTCTTTTAAAATCTTTAAGAATTGTGTTGGAATTTTGATGGGAATTTCATTGAAGCTGTAGATTGCTTTTGGTGAGATGGCCATTTTCATGATGTCAATCCTACCTATCCATGAGTACCAGAGAGCTTTTCATCTTCTGATACCTTCTTTAATTTCTTCCTTCAGAGACTTGAAGGTCTTGTCATATGTGCCTTTCACTTGCTTGGTTAGAGTTACAGCAAGATATATTATTTGTGATTTCTTTCTTAGCCCATTTATCATTTGTATAAAGTGGGGCTACTGATCTTTTAAAGAGATTTATTATTATTATTTTATTTATGTGAGTATACTGTAGCTGTCTTCATGAACACCAGAAGAGGGCACCAGATCATATTACAGATGGCTGTGAGCCATTGTGGTTGCTGGGAATTGAACTCAGGACCTCTGGCAGAGCAGTCAGTGCTCTTAACCGCTGAGCCATCTCTCCAGCCCCCTACTGATTTTTTGAGTGCATTTTGCATCCTGCCAGTTTGAAGAATACAATAGGGTTTTGCAAAAGTTTGGTTGTCTTTGACATAGCATAGTAACCATTTTAAAGTTCACTGAGGTCCTTTTTGTGTTTCTCTCCTCTGTCCCCTCTTCCCCTCCTTCCCCTTTTCCTCCCTTCCTTCTCTTTACACGGTTGATTTCAGAGTTAGTCACACATGCAAGAGCAGCGCCGTCAAGCGCTTGTAGAGTCCGTTCTTATTTCTGAGTCTGTGCGCAGGTGTACGTCTGAGGACAACTTTGGGCATTTGATCTCGGCAATCCTCTCCTTTAGTTTTTGAGACAGGGTCTCTCACTGCACCCACAGCGTGCTGAGTAGGCTGAGCTGATTGGCCAGCAAGCCCTAATCCTCCTGCCTCTGTCTCTGTCTCAGTTTTGGTCTCTACCTCCTCATGGGTTTGGGGCCATACCCCTGCAGCCTGCAAGCTTGCCACATGACTAGCACCAGACCAACTGAGTTTTCTCACTAGCACCCTATTTTGTTTATTTATTAAAACTTAAAAAAGATGTCTTTACTTTTGATTTTTATGTGTCTGAGTATTTTGCCAGCTTGTAGTATGTGTGCCATATATGCGTGTGGTGCCCCAGAGGCCAGAAGAGGCATTGGTTCTCCCGAAACTGGAGTTATGGATGGTTGCGAGTCACCTTGAGGATCCTGGGAACAGAACCCAGGTCCTCTGAAAAGATAGCAAGTGTTAGTAACCGCTGAGCCATCTCTTCAGATCCTTGGAGAGCTTTTGTGTTCCATATCTTCTATGGTGATAACAATTCATCTGTATATATTTTTTAAAGGATTTCTAGCTTTACTGTATGGGCTTAAGGTTTTAGTTCATTTTGGAGTAATTTTTGAACATTTGTGGATTCAGCAGATCGCTTTGGGGAATACTGGTTATTTCAACAATGTTATTTTCTGATCCATGAACATGGGATATTTTGAATGTTTTTAAATTTTATCTGTGGTAGTTGAAAAATGCATGGCCCAGGGAGAGGCCTATTCAGAGATGTGGCCTTGTTGGAGTATGAGTGGCCTTGTTGGAGAAAGTGTGTCACTATGGGCATGGGCTTTAAGACCCTGTTCTAGCTGCCTGGAAGGGAGTATTTTCCTAGTGGCCTTCAGATGAAGATGTAGAACTCTCAGCTCCTCCTGCACCATGCCTGCCTGGATGCTACCATGTTTCTGCCTTGATGATAATGGATTGAATCTCCGGGCCTGTAAGCCAGCCCCAATGAAATGTCCTTGTAAGAGGTGCCTTGGTTATGGCAGCAGTAAAACCCTAAGATATTATCACATTTATTGATTTGTTTGCTGTATGTTTGCATGGTGTATGTATGTGTGTGTGTGTGGCGTGCGTGTGTGATTGTGTACCACAGTGCACGTATGTAGGTCAGAGGACAACTTATAAGAAATAGTTCATTTTCTCTCCTCACTGTGTGGATTGTAGGATCAAACCTAGGTTATGAGGCTCGGTGGCAGTCCACATCATCTGCTGACCTGTCTTGCAGCGCCCCTTTCTATTTTTTTTTTTTGAGACAGCGTTTCTCTGTGTAGCCCTGGCTGTCCTGGAACTCACTCTGTAGACCAGGCTGGCCTCGAACTCAGAAATCCGCCTGCCTCTGCCTCCCAAGTGCTGGGATTACAGGCGTGCGCCACCACCACCCGGCCTGCCCCTTTCTATTTTAAGGTACCATTTATATTTCTTTCAGGAGCGTTTTGTTGCTTTTGTTTGCTTTCTGAGATAGGGTCTCAGTATATAGCCTTGGCTGGCCTGGAACTCACTATGTAAATCAGGCTGTCCTTGAACTTAGAGAGCCAGCGCCTCTGCCTCTTAAGTACTAAGATTAATCGCACACGATTCCATCATATATGGCTGTGTGAGGTCTGAAGGCCGTGTGATGCTTGTGGCTTGTAGGCCGTGGGATTGGAGGAGCCAGTCGGGAGCAAGAGTGAGGCTGTGTCCAAACCTGGACAATCTCATCCTGAGACCAGCAGGAGTAGGACTTTTCCCTCCCTGCACCAGGCCTGCTTGTTCCAGCCCACGTAGCCTTATGACCACCACCTCCACCACCCTTGAGGTAGTCACAGAGCCTGGTTGCCAGGTTGCAGGTTAAACTTCCTTTTTTTCTTATAAGGACATGCCAGCAAGCATCTGGAATTCCTCTTCATGCAAAGGAAGCATCCCCAGGACCTTGACACCAGCCAATAAAATATACTCACCCCAAGTATATATATCGACTCCCCAAGGTTTATATAGCCCTTGTTGTCCCCAATGAAAGAGAGCCGTTTCACTCAAAGCTGTCTCCAGAGAGGGCTGTTTCTCCCGCACTCACACCTGACTGAGTTCCTGTCTGTCCCATCTGCCTGACTAAGCTTCCTTCCAGTCCGGCTTGGTGCAGCAGTGGTGGAAACCCGGGGCAGCATGGTTGTGTTGTAGGTTTTAGCGCACATCTTGAATCTCCTTGGCCACGTTTATTCCTGTCTTATTCTGTTTGGTGCTATTGTACTTAGAGTTGTTTTCTTAATTTCCTCCCTATTTTATCCATCGCTAGTGCTTAGAAATAACTGGCTGTTTTTGTGTATTGGTCGGCAACTTTGCTGAGCTAATTAATTATTCAAATGGTTTCTTGTGGTTTTCTTTATAGGTGATCATGTAATAGTTTCATTTCTTTCAAGTTGTCAGTTATTATTTTGTAGGTCTGTGTGTTTTACCTGTATGTATGTGTACCATGTGCATGAAGTGCCCTTGGGGGCCAGAAGAGGGCACAGTTTCCCCTGGGGCTGGGGTTACAGATGGCTTTGTGCTCCAAGTGGGCATTGGGGGTGGAGCCCTAGTCTCCTGAAAGAGCGGCCAGTGCTTTAACTGCTAGTTTGCTACTCCACTCATTTCTTCTTTTTAAAAGAAGATTCCCCCCTTTCTCTTTGTTATATAAGGTTCTGTGCAATATAGTAGAAATGGAAACAGCAAATACATCTTCAGCATTTCATCTGGTGGGGTGTTAGAAATTCATAAATGCTCTGTGCACACTGAGGAAGTTCTTTTCTATTTTTTAGTTTGTTGAAATTTTTTTTTCATGAACGTCTGCTGGAGTTTGCTAAATATTTCTCTACATAAATTCGCATGGCTTTGTAGAATCTTATTTGTTTGTTTGTTTTTTCACACAGGGTTTCTCTGTGTAGTTGTGGCTGTCCTGGAACTTGTTCTGTAGAGCAGGCTAGCCTTGAACTTACAGAGCTCCATCCGTTATGTTATATTATATTATATTTTATTTTATTATATTTTATTTTATTTTATTTTTTTATTTTATTATATTTTTGTTTACTGCACTGCCTTCCATTCTTCAGATGAATCCCTTGTGCTCACAGTGTATAGTGTTTTGTTTTATTTTGGTGGTTTTAAAGTGTTTCTCAGTATAGCTCCTGCTGTCCTGGAACTTGCTTTGTACACCAGGCTGGGCTTGAAATCTTAGAGATCTGTCTGCTTCTGCATCCCTTGTGCTGGGAATAAAGGTGTGTGGAACCACACCTGGTCTTTATTTTTTATTCTTTTTTTTTGTGTGTGGTTTTTCGAGACAGGGTTTCTCTGTATAGCCCTGGCTGTCCTGGAACTCACTCTGTAGACCAGGCTGGCCTCGAACTCAGAAATCCGCCTGCCTCTGCCTCCCAAGTGCTGGGATTACAGGCGTGTGCCACCACTGCCTGGCTCTATTTTTTATTCTTGAGACAGGATCTGTGTTGCCCAGGTTTGCCTCTAAGTTAAAGTATCCCTGCTTCCAACTCCGAGTGTGGATAAGCTGATGTCACAGCTCCTGTGCCTCCCTTCTCTCCTCTAGCCCATCTCCCTCAGGAAGATCAGTATTCATCTCTTAATGCTGTTTACACCTCTGTTCATTGATCCCTGGAGCCTCCGTGGTCAGAGTTCAGCATGGCTTCTCTTCCACTGTACTTTTCTAATATATACACTAATTTATATATTATGTTATGTATAGTATATATAGAATACACACATATTTTCATATATACTAGTTTATATATTATATATTATGTATATTATGTTATATAAAATATATATTCTATAAAACATATACATACATATATATAGGTGTATAATTCTGTAGTAATTTTTTTACGACAAGATTTTAATTAAATTATCCTTGTGTCTTGGGTTAAGGTGACAGTGGTTGGGGAGAGAAATATACAGATGTGGAAAATATTAGTGAGCAGAGGTATTTCAGGGTATGTACCAAGGTAAAAATAAATCCCCTGTTTATGGTTTAAGCAACAAAATAGGCAACAGTCCTATTTATTGACTTGTAATACCAGTCCAGGAGTAAATCTGAGAGAAGAAAGAAATGAGGAGGCCAGGGTGAGTTGTGTTAACTAGGGAAATAGAACGTAAATTCAGAGTATATGGTACAGCCCTGAGCTGGAGGGTGTTGTCATATAGATGCTGCCAAAACTTCAGCTGTCAACTGGACCCAAACCTAGAGTCACCTGGAAAGAGGGAATTGTCTAGATCAGACTGGCCCATGACTGTGTCTGTGAGACATTTTCTTACTTGTTAATCGGTATAGGAGGGCCACGCCCACTGTGGGCGGCGCCATCCCTAGGCAGCTGGGCCTGGGTTGAGCAAGGCGGTGGAACAAGCCAGTCATCAGTGTTCCTTCCTGGTTTCTGCTTCAAGGTCTTGCTCTGAGTTCCAGCCTTGGCTTCTCACTTCGTGACAGACTCTAAACCCATAAGATGGAACGAACTCTTCTTCCTCGAGGTGTTTTTGGTCAGGATGCTTATCACAGTAATACAGAACGTGAAGTAGAACAGACGTGTGGAGGCTTGGGAAGAAGATGGAGCTGTGCAGAGAGGCTGCGTCTGTATAGTCCTGAAGGAGCCTGGGAATCTGCCTGAAGAGCAGAGAAAGGATGAAGAAAAGTAGACGGCCCTGCATTCGGGGTGTGTGTGTGTGTGTGTGTGTGTGTGTGTGTGTGTGTGTCTTCATTTCTGTGAAGAGTGGTCCACAGCATTGAAGTTGCAGGCGATCCAACAAGGCCAGGCTTGAACCGTGACCTTTGTGCTGGGTTGCAAGAAGGATCTTGTTTTTCATGGTGAGGGAAGTTTCAGTGGGAGAGATGGACAACACTGTGAATCAATTGATTATCCAGAAGAACAGGTGTGAAGGTTATGAGAACAGGCATTTTTTCCCCCAAGGGAACCTCTTACCCTGAATTCTGGGCTGTTTACTCCTGAAGATCTTCAATTGCCCCTCTTCCTCTCCCTCCCTCCGTCTGTTCCTCCCTCCCTTCTACTCCCCCTGCCTTCCTCCTTCCTGCCTTCCTTATTTCCTGGATCTCTCTCTCTCTCTCTCTCTCTCTCTCTCTCTCTCTCTCTCTCTCTCTCTCTCTCTCTCTCTCTCAATCCAGAGTTCACTGACTCGGCTAGACTGACTGGCCAGAGAGCCCCCGGATCCACCTGTCTCCTTGCCCTCAGTCCCTCATGGCCGCCATGTCCAGCTTTCTGTGTTGGCACTGGGATCTGAACTCACATCCCAGGCCTGGGTCCCAAGTGCTGTAACCCCACCTCAGCCCCTGTTATGTGTTGTCCTTTGAATATTTGCCTGCCCTCGCCTGGGGCACGATGTGTACTTGTCTACGCCTTCCAGTGTACCACTGGTTCTCTCGTTCTCAAAATGCTCAGATTCAACCGTTTCTCTTACTGCGTTTTGGGCCCCCGCTTCCACCTGTTTGCTTTCCTTGTCTGTAGAAATATCCACTTGTTAGCAGACTCTCTGTCATCCACGGCCTCCGCCTGCCAACGTCTCTAATATCCCTGTTTTAATTTGCGTTCGATATTGATGCTAATAATGGACACTTTCAAAACTTCTGTCAGTGCATCTTAAATGAATCCCCCCGTCTTTCAGTCAGAATGATGATGTTACGTCTCTCCATGTACCTGCATGTGTGTGCTTGGGTGCGTGTGTGTGTGTGTGTGTGTGTGTGTGTGTGTGTACCTGTGCACATGTGCAGAGGTCAGAGGTCACATTCAAGAGTGCCACCTCCTCTGAGAAGGGTCTCTCACTTTCTGGGGCTCACGGATTGGCCAGGCTGGACAGTTGGGGAGCCTTAGGCATCCCCCTCTGCGCCCTGTCTCTGCCTCTCGGCTCTGTAAGAAGAAGCACACTGTCCTGTGCATTGTGATGTGGAAGGTCAGAGTTCAACTTGGGGTCTTGTGCTTTTGAGGAAGGCACTTTATCAACTGAGCTAATATTCCCAATGCCATTTTTTAATTATAGTCTGCATATGGATTTACGGTTATGGCAGATTGTTCCATCTCGTAAAAGATATGTTGTTTGTATCTGGTTGGCCGTGAAAGGGAGGGGGATCTTTTCTGAACTATTCTAGTTGCTGCTCTCTATTTTTTCTTAGTATATCACACTACCCCTGACTGGCTTGGAACTCAATATGTAGCCCAGGCTGACCTCAAACTCAGAGCAGACTTCCTACCTCAGCCTCCCAATGCTTTGATCCCAGGTATGGGGCACCACGCCCAGCTTATCTAGCCTTAGCTTTTATGACATTTTATTTTATTGCCATTCTCTTATTCAGGAGTCTAAGAGTGTGTGATACAAGGCGTGGGGACAGCTCAGTCAAGAAAGATCTGGGCATGGTGTCATGTTTGTAATCCTGGCTCTGGGGAGGTGGGGACAGCAGGATCCCTGGGGCTCACTAGGCAGGCAGCCTAGCAGAATCAGTGAATCCCAGGTGCCAGAGAGAACAGGGAGGGTGCCTCGTGAAGAACACCACCTAAGGTTAATCTCTGTCTCTGTCTCTGTCTCTGTCTCTGTCTCTGTCTGTCTTTCTGTCTGTCTGTCTTTCTCTCTCACACACAGAGCACACAAAAAGTGTGGTGGAACTGTCATATGCTTACTCTTTGTTATTTGAAACAGTAGTTGTCTATTTTACGACATCGCCTGTGATGGTAACTGAAGGACTTCCCGGGGAGGGGTGTGTGTGTGACAGTGATGCGGAGTGCTGGGATGTCTGTGTTGACGTGGGTGATAACAGGTGTGAAGACTGGCTTTCCCCAGCACCATGTCATGGTGTGAGAAGTGTATACATCCCACGGGACAGATGCCATTGATTATTGAACATGAGAGGGTGGCTCGGATGCAGAGGCCAAAAGAGAAAAGCGGGGCTGGGGAAGGCCGCTCACGACCAGCATCGTCGCTCTGTTTTTCTCTCCCCCTGTGGCTGTCACACTGCACCTTGTCCTTAGCGACCCCCACTGCCACCCTCTCTCAGATCAGTAAGGGTTTACTGGAAAATAAAAACCTCTTTTAAAAAGTTATTTATCATTTCTGCATGTGCTTGAGCTTTCAAGGACAGAACACTCTGTTCCAAGGACTGTACCGTCATCTAGCAGGTAGTCGTGTCCTCTTCTGGCCTTCAGGGTAATCTAGACCTTCTGTAGGGGCTCAGAAACATGGCCTCTGCTTGACACCGCCTTCAGTTAGCTCAGCATCCACATTGGATAACATTCTTCTGGCATGTATGTACTGAAAATATTATACATACACACATACACATATGAATGCTCTGTCTTTACACACACAGGAAGAGGGAGTCAGATTCCATCACAGATGACTTTGTGTGCGTGTTGGGAATTGAACTCAGGACCTCTGGACCTCAGTGCTCTTAACCACTGAGCCACCTCTCTAGTCCAGCATACATGTACTTGTAAGGCTAACTTCTTTTAACTATAGCATGAATGTTCTATGATATTTCTCTCTCCCTCCTCTCTACCTCAGTTTTTTTTTTCATTGTGAGGTCTTTTGAAGGTCAGATCATGACCATTCCAGTTAAATGATCTTTCTTTGTAGAATTGTTTTAAGTGGGGAAAAATCCCCTTTAACTCTTACTCCTCACCTCTCTTTTAAAAAGATTTATCATTTTTGAATGTATATGTATGTGCACATTAAGTGTGGGTGCACACGGAAGCCAGAAGAATTCTTGGGAGCTAGAAATACAGGTGGTTGTGAGCTGCCTGGTCCGGGTGCTGGGAGCTGAGCTCAGGTGGTCTGCTGGAGCAGAGAGGACTTTTAAAGGCTGAGGCACCTCTCTAGCCTCTCCACATGGAATTCTGTGGTCTGTCTACATCTTAGGTCTTCGTTGTCTGTTCTTACTAAACATCTTATGACACCAGCCTCCTTAAATGGTTTGTTTTATTTTTTTTAAATGTGAGTGTATTTCACTTGCACAAAGCAACATGTTCCGTTATGGTGTGTCCACTCATGCCTGTAGTGTGCCTTGGTCATCCTCCCCCTCTCTAGCCTTCCTTGTCCCCCCTTCTCTCTTCTTTACCGTCTTTATCTGTAACAATCCTGGTGACTTTCACACCCTCCCCGAGATTCCCTACGTGAGAGACAGTGTGTAGTACTCACCTTTACATCTAGCTCATCTCACTTAGCAGGAAGCTCTCCCATTCCATCTACCCTTCTGAGAATCACCCAAGTTTGTCCTTTATGGCCAAACTCCATAGTATCGAACATACTTGTCTATGTATCCACTGATGGGCGTAGGTTGAACTCACACTTGGCTGTGGTGGCTATTGCCGCCATGAACATGGGGGTGCAGCTATCATAGAGGAAGCGGACTGTGATGGTTTGGGGTACATACACAGGAGTGGTGCGGCTGAACCATATCAGAGTTCTGATGTTAACTTTTGAGGTTCCTACCTCTCTCTGTGCTGATGTCCGTGGCAGCTGGACTGACTTCCAATTCCACCGGCAATGGAGAAGGGTTCCTTTTTCCTTCATCCTCACCAACAAGTTTTGTATTTTTTCGTTTCTTGAAATGGCTATTCTGAGGGTGAGGTGGGACGCCTTTTGGAGCAAGAGTCTGTACTGGAGAATAATTTGCATTGTTCTTCCTCCAGCGTTCTGTGAGTCAGGACCACAATAATCTCAGAGGGACAAGAGCCCCTGGCCTTGAGGCTCTTCATTCCCCGACATCCGACGCTCCATACAAAGTGAATGGCTGGGGAAGAGCGCTGGTGGTCACAGTGCCTGATTGTGGAAGTGTGGTGAGACCCCATGTATGCGTGAACAAAATGCCATGGAGTCTGAGCATCTCTGAGGCAGGAGCCTCATGAGAGCCAGTGAGCACGGGCAGCTCAAATGTCCATCAGCTCCAGGGGTTGGGGAAGCAGATAGATAACAAGACCTAAAGCCATCCCCAGTTTATCCTGGTTCTCACTCTTTCCCCAGCCCCTTGCCCACCTGGTGAATCTGCCGGCCCTCCAGAGGCCCCCATCCTCTGCTTGGCGTGGCAGCCTCTCGTGTTCCTGATGCAGCGCGGAGTCTGTGCTGGCCCTCATTGTCAACCTTAGACACGCTAGGATTTCCAAGTCAACTCAGGAAGTTCCTGGCTCTACCCTGGGAATGAAATGTTATACTGATACAGGAAGTGGACTGAGATGAGTAGACATTGTAAAGGAAGGGAGGGTTGTCAGTGAACCAAGGACTCCAAGAAGCCAACATGTAGGGCAGATACCAGTCTGTTAGTTTATAATAAGAAGCCAGATTGGCACCTGCTTTTGGTGTGGGGAACCTTCACGGGAAAGCCAAACCACTTATGAGGTGGCTGAACATGGGAATAAGTTCTTGAGTGTAAATTTATTTTCAGGACGTATTGTATCTCTGCCCAAAGTGTGGATGTGCTGGAGAGTAAATGAGATTTCTATGGTACAGAGGCAGGTAGACCCTTGGATAGTGCTCAGATAGAAACCCTGGTGTCCCCATCTGTTACTGAGCAATCTTTCTTAGAGAGGGAGGATTTTTATCTTTCTCTTCTACCAATCATTTATCAATCAATCAATCAATCAATCAATCAATCAGTCAGTCAATCAATTGATCTATCTATCTATCTATCTATCTATGCATCTATCTTTCCATCTATCTGCTCACCTATCCATCATCCATCTAGTTGTCTATTTATCATCTATTTTCAACAAATATATGTATCATCTATTCATGTATGCATGCATTTATCTGTCATCTGTCAATATCTACATGTATGTACATGTATGTATGTATCGTTCTACCATCTTTGTATGCATGTACTTATCTGCTATTATCTGATCTGTCATTTATGTATGTACATATGTATGTGTTTATATGTATGTATGCATGTATGTACATATGTATGTGTATGTATGTATGTTTGTATATATGTATGTATGTATGTATGTATATATATGTCTGGTCCACTCATAGTATTCTACCCTGAGTCAAGGTATATTCTCTTATTAGAGCCTAGGAACCATCTTGGGCCTTTAACTTAAGTTTGAAGATCCTTCTGTCCCAATTCTTTTTTTTTTTTTTTTTTTTTTTTTTTGATTTTTGGTTTTTGGTTTTTCAAGACAGGGTTTCTCTGTGTAGCCCTGGCTGTCCTGGAACTCACTCTGTAGACCAGGCTGGCCTCGAATTCAGAAATCCATCTGCCTCTGCCTCCCAAGTGCTGGGATCAAAGGCGTGCGCTACCACCGCCCGGCCCCAATTCTTGATAACGGTCATCGTGAGGGAATTTAGCTCCTCTGGACTACTGTTATTTGGCTAACTGAGGGTCCAGACCATACAGATCGCAGATGAAGAGGAACAAGCATGAACAGAGCCCTTGACTTACTGGCCTCAGTGTGCGGATGATACTACGGCTGAGGTCCTGCAGCCTGCTATTGAGGTGTGCACAGTCAGGTTCAGAGTCAGCTTGACGCAAGCTAGAGTCACCAGAGAGGAAGGCGCCTCTGTGGAGGAAATGCCTCCATGAGATCCAGCTGTAAGTCATTTATTCAGCTAGGGATGGCCTAGCTCGTGGTAGGCGGGGCCATCCCTGGGCTGGTGGTCCTGGGGTCTATAAGAAACCAGACTGAGCAAGCCATGGGAAGCTAGCCAATAAGCAGATCTTCTCCATGGCCTCTCTGTCATCCCAGCCCTGCTTGAGTTCCAGTCCTGACTTCTCCCGTTGATGGACCATGATCTAGAGGTGTAAGCTGAATAAACCCTTTCCTCCCCAACTTGCATTTTGGCCATGGTGTTTCATCACAGCAATAGAAACCCCAGCTAAGACAAGGTGGCATGCAGCATTTTGTGGGCTGACGTACCATGGCAGTGAGCAGCAGAGCTCAGCCAGCCATACAATCGTGGGGATTAACAACTGAACTGTGATGCCCCGCCAGACACATATTAAATTAATATCTACTTACAGTCTCGACTGATGAGATATCCATTGGGATATAACTCTAATAGAAACGAATGAGCAGCGGTATGCTAAATCTTCATGAAGCTTCCTTTGGGTCAACCTGGCTGGAGACGTTTGAGCTCTGTGTATCTAGATGTCCATGTCTTTCGTCAGATTCTGGAAAGTTCCAGCTGTTACTTTTGAAACGAGATGCATAGCATGAGAATGTTTACTCTTTACTTGGTGTCCTAGGGTTACGGACATTCTTTCTCACCCTCTTTCCTTGTTCTCTCTGGCCACCTGCCTTCCCATGACTTGTCTTCAAATTCTTCCGCATAGGCAAGGTCCACTGACGTCTTCCATTGCATTTATTTTATCCCACACATTGTATTCTTTGGGCCTTAAATAACATGTTTCCTTTTTGATGATTTCTATCTTTATATTGAACTTCTTTCTTAATTCATGGATTGCTTTTCTTTTTCTTTTGGCTTTTCAAGACTGGGTTTCTTGGTATCAGCAGCCTTGGCTGCCCTGGAACTCTCTCTGTAGACCAGGCTGGCTTCAAACTTACCTCTGCCTCCCCAGTGCTGGGATTACATACGTGTGCCACCATGCCTGACTCATGGGTTGCTTTTCTGATATTATTTTCTATCTGTTTCTGTGTGGCTCCCAGAGTTCCTTGAAAACTATTGTTCTGAGTTAATTCCTGGGAATCCATAGATCTTGTTTTGGGGTTGGTTAGAGGGGTATTATTGTATGGAGCTTGAAGGACACATCGTGGGAGCTCCTGGGGGATGGAACTCAGGTCTTTAGGGTTGGTGGCCGTGTCTGCCTGCTAAATCATCTTGCCAGCTCTCTACTGAAACTCTTGAATATGGAGAACATTATACTAAGAAATGATAAGTTCTGAGAATTCTAGGAATGATAAATACAGTACCCTCTCACTTGCACATCAGAGCTAAAAGAGGTAGACTCCAAACTAGACATAGAAGTATGTTTTCACCAGGGTCCGAAGGTGGAAGCTGTGGGGAGCAAAAGTTAAAATGCCTTGTGTTCTAAGTATTGTCTCTTCCAGTCTCATCGGAGACCATGACCTCACTGTGGCCATAAATCTTTGTCTGCCCAATAAAATGCTTAAGTAAAGACTTGGAAGAGCACAAGAGGAAGGAAATAGGAAAGGGAGGGATGGCGCTGTAAACACTGGAACTCAGCAGTTGGTTTTAGGCTGGGCTCTCTCTGGAGGATGAATGGTTCTGAGTTCTCTATGTCTGCAAAGGCTCCTGCAGCCCCACGGGCCACCCGGATATCCACCGAGAGGATAGCGCTGGCAGCCAGGCCTGTTCTTTCCTCTGTACAACACCTGCTCCCTTTTCATCCATGTTTTCCTGCCCACTCTACTTGTGTTTCTCTCTGGCTTGTCATCTCCCCTGTCATGCTAAGCCCCACCAGGGCTAGGACCACGGTTGGATTTATTTCTTCCTGTACCTTTGGCACTCAGCTTCTAAGGAGTCATCATCAATGGCAGCAGAAGGGAAGATCAAATCGACCCGAGATGAGCTCCTGACCATCAACCATCACACACCAACTGGGTTCTGTTCTGTTAGAGAACGAGAGACTGGGCAGGAGACGAGGCCTTCATGTGCTTGTTTACGTTTGCGAAGTTGACCCTAAAGCACGTCACCCAAGTTTTAAGACCTGCCACAGCGACGACTTGCAATTTCCTACGAAATTGCTCATAAACAACTACACAGTCAAGGCTGATGGGAAGTAAAGTTGAAGAGTCTTTGTGTTTCAAAAACATCCCACAGTGCAGTTTTTCTTAACAAAGAGACAGGAAACCCAGTGTCTATAATTCCCTAAAACAGGCATCCCCCATTAAAGTGAGGGCACATTCTTGAGTGTCTCTGTTTAGCCAGTCTCTTCCTGAAAGTTCTTGCTGTATTGGGGTTGGGTTGAGTAATTTCAGTGACATGTATAGGGAAGTCATACCAGAAAAGAAGGACTGGAGAGAGGGCTCCACAGTAGAGTGCCTGTTCTTCGTTCAGAGAACCTAAATTCTATTAGCAATGCACACTAAGGAGTTCACAACAGTCTCCTACTCCAGCTCCTAGGGAAACCAACGCCCTCTCCTGGCCTTTCATGGTAACTGCACTCATGTGCACTTACTGTCTAATAGCTCCACCAATAATTAAGACTAAGACACTGGTAGGCTCTGAAGGATATGGGAAGAGAAAAAAAGAAGTTATCTTTAAGGATTTGGCTCCTGGTAGTCAACCACAGTTCAGTGGATGATCCCACACTGCGGAATATATGGACAACACACATTGGACTTGGTGGGTTATTTAAAAAAAAAAGAGGACACAAATTTTGAGGGTAGGGATGAATTTAGGAGATGTTACAGGGACAAGTTGATAGCAACTATGATAAAAAATTACACTTATGAAGTTCTCAAATAATTGATTAAAATATTTAAAAAATAAACCTTTTAAAACTAAATACCATAAATGAAAAAAAAAAACCCACCGTCAAATTGAATTCTACTTAATCTCAAGCAAACCTCAATAACTGCAGAACAAATAGGCAATTTTTTTTTGCAAGAATCTATAGGCAACCTTTTGTAGAGGCCTTGATGGTATAGATGTGTACCGCAGCAATGTTGCGAGGCATTCAGGTAGTTCTCTGAGGGTTTGGACAAAGAGACAGAGAAGCACATGCCCAGGCCGGCGGCCTCTGCCTCCAGAAGCGTTTCCCTAACATAAATAAGCTGAGAGCAGCGTCCTGGGTTTTACTGGTTAGATTTCAAAACAGGAAGATCTTCAAAGTAGATGACCTTTTTTCATAAAGGGCAAAGAAAAAAAGTATGCCTCCCAGCTGCAGGAATGACTGAGTCATGGTCCTACTGACCCTTCCCCTCGCTCTGAAAGATCTCACGGTGACTGGGCTGCCATTTTCTTTCATTTTTAGATTTTTTTATGTGTGTGTGTGTGTGTGTGTGTGTGTGTGTGTGTGTGTGTGTGTATGCAGGTATGTGCATGTCGTAGAGGTCAGAGGACACCTCTGGGATTGATCCTTGCCTTCATTCATCTTGTGTGACAGGGTCTCTTTTATTGTTACTGTTTTTCTTCCCATTGTCCGCACCAGGCTACCAGGGATTCTCCTGACTGTGTCCATTCTCCCTCAGGAGTGCCGAGATTACAGGCTGACCCTGTAAGACTGGCCTTTTCCATGTGGGTTCTGGAGATTCAAACTCAGATCCTCATGCTTGTACGATGAGCGTTTATAGCCACCGAACCGTCTTTGGGGCCCACGTTTTTACAACAGTTTTACAGACGTAAAGAGTAAGGGCAGAGCTAAGGTTAGGGTTCACAGATCACTGGGACAGGACCTGAGTTCTTCCCTCCGATAACTGACTTCATCAGACTTAACTATCCGTGGGGAGAAAGAGTGACTTTTCCGTTGCTGATAACACAGTGCAAAGTAAGTTTTCCGGAAAGGTTTGCTGGAGCTTGTGTCCAGGGCTGCGAGATCTAGCAGCCTCATTTGCTCATGGTCTGTCTTCCTCCTCGATGAACTGGGAGGTGGCACAGAGGATTACATAGCAAGAGTGAGGATGGAGAGACACACTCACACGTGCATGAACACCACACACACACACACACACACACACACACACACACACGCTACAGACACACATGCATATATATCTGATTTCTCTCCCTCATCTCATTAAGCCATTAGGATTCAGTCATGGTACCCCCCCCCCATTCACTTCATCTAATACTGAGAACGCCTCAAAGACCCTACACCCCTCCCTCAAATACCGGTCTGTAGGTGGCCGTCATCAGACAGCCCTCCCTCCCCATAGTATAAGCCATTCGTGTGACTATATATACACATATAATCATCTTGTTCCTGTAGAGAACCCAGAAAAATACACACACACACACACACACACACACACACACACATGTGTTGGGACGGGGGTGGGGGAGAGAGAGAGAGAGAGAGAGAGAGAGAGAGAGAGAGAGAGAGAGAGAGAGAGAGATATGTTAAGCCAGAGGTTTGGCTTCGCTAACCTTTAAAGTTGAACCATTTGGGGTTTTTCAAGAAATCATGATAGTGTAGTTCTGGGACAACTGACACCTTTACCACCGTATTAGTCATGGTTCTCTAGAGGAGGAGAACCGACAGACCAAATCACTCTCTCTGCATGCATGCACAGCAAGCTGGTGAAAAATTCAAGGGGAAAAGGTGGGCATACAGTATGACCAAAAATATAGTAGGAAATTCCAGGTGAAAACTATGGGCAGAACAGCTGTTATGAGCAAAGTCTAGGAGAAAAGGAGGAAAAAAAACTAGGCTCAAAATGCACAGGTAAAAAAATCAAGAACAACGATGTCGGCCACCGTCTAGTTAGTCAAGAAAAGTGAACACTGAGTTCCTGCCTTGTGGGGGAAGGTTAATATGACTGTGGGCGTGGCTATTTGATGAGGAACAGTTGAAGACCAAGAGCTCCAGGGCTTCAAGGGGGGAGGTAAGAATGAGAGTTTGAGCGGCCTGGCATGTAACGGCATGGCCTTAGGGACCCATGAGAGTAGACAGTCCCTGAGAAGAGATGGAGGTCATGGGAGGGAATGAGGGATTGTGGGGGCAGCAAGAGAGAGCTATACTAGGAGTGGTAGCAAAGAGTATGTGAATGACAGCCTTGTGTGTGTGTGTGTGTGTGTGTGTGTGTGTGTGAGAGAGAGAGAGAGAATGTATGTTTGTGCGCTTGTGTCTCTGTGTGTGAATGTGTGTATTAGTGTGTGTATGTGTCTATATGTGTGTGCGTTTGTGTATGTGTATGAGAGAGCATGTGTGTTTGTTTATGTTTTCATGTGTATGTGTGTGTTGTGTCAGTGTGTGTATTAGTGTGTGTGTGAGTATGTGTCTGTATGTGTGTGTATGTGAGTGTGTGTTTGTGTCTGTGATTGTGTATTTGTGTGTGAGTCTCTGTGTATGTCTTTGTGTGTGTTTGTGTGTGTGTATGTGTCTGTGTATAAGTGTATGTGTGTTTGTGTATATGTGATTGCAGATGTCTGTATGTGCCTGTGGGTTTGTGAGTGTGTGTGTATGTGTGTGAGTGTGTGTGTGTGTGTATGTCTATGAGTTTGTGGGTATGTGCATATGTGTGTGTGTGAGTGTGTATGTCTATGTGTGAATGTATGTGTTTGTGTATAGGTGATCGTTAAGTTTGTGTGTGTGAGTTTGAGTGTGTGCATGTGTGTGTATGTGTCTGTGTCTGTGTGTTTGTGAGTGTGTGTGTGTATGTGTGTGTGAGTGTGTAGAGTGAGATATGAGTGAGGCTCAGTCACAGTAAAACACAGGACCGGCAGACATTCAAGTCTTACCACTGTAGTATCTATCCATTGCTGTTCTCAGAAATGAGACCAGTCCCAGGACACCTGTTAGCAGAAGAGATGGCCTCTTTAGCTATTTTATTTGTATAATAAAAGAAAATGTGCCCTTAGCAAGCTAGATAGTGTTAGGGGACATCTGAACACAGTCAAGCAAAGCTTAACCCCTGCCTTGCCACGCGTCCCTGTGGACAAACAGTCCCTACACAGACTTGAGTTGCCCTCTCGGCACTTTTTCCAAGGTCTTTTGATGGCACATGCAACCGGGAATGGCAAAGGGGCTGGGTCCTACTTCCTGTTTGGCCAGCCTTGGTGGGAAAGTGAAGGCACAGGAGATATCGTTGGAACTGGCTCCAGGCTGGTTGGAGCCTGGAGAAACGGGGCTTGGTGCCCAGGTTGGACACAAGCTTCCAGCGACATCACAGGCTCTAGAGATGGGTGATGAACTTCCTTTCCTTTTCCAGATCTGTCCCCTGAAGGTGTTGGTTTGGGTGCACTGCGGACCTCCTGCCACCCTGTCTCCCATAGCTTTAGGAAGGCTCCACAGGGCACGGGCACTGATGGAGGGGCTTCTTGTCAAAGGGGGAGACCTGGAGATGGCAAGGCTCGGACTCGGTCAGTGTTCCCGCGCCATCTTTATCACCCTCCATTAGTCACTATGAATGAATGCTCCGGGCATCCAGACAATAGAATTCACCATTCCCAGCGCTACCAGGGACGCATGGGCCACCCATAGGAACAGTAATGGCTGCTGTGCTGTGTCCCTGACCTCCCGGCTCTGCATCCTGGCAATAGCAAGTTAGCTCTAAGTCTCTCACTTGGTCTAAGTCTCTTTCTCTTGGTTTCCTCTGGGTCCACCGTCCATCTTCACTGGTTTGTCCTTCACTGACCACATGTGAGTTCAAATGTTGTCTCCTTGAACAACCTGGCTGCGGTCCTCCTGCTTCCTGCCAACCCGGAGTAGCTGTGCTCATCCAGCAGCAGCCATGGCTGTTTGGGTTGCCTTGTCCGATCAGCTATCTGCTTGTGGCTTATTATTTCCCCTTCTTTATTCTTATTATTTCTCCTTCTACAAAATGTTAAGTTCAGTGAAGGCCAAGGTCACCCCTGGATCCCCACCGTGGTCAATGCTAACCTGGGCTGGGGTGAGTTCAGGACTTGCCCAGGTAACTTAGTTAAACCTTCTTTCACCTGAAGGGGTGGCTTGGGAGTTAGGAGCATTTATCGGAGGATCTGAGTTCAGATCTTAGCACCCGCATCAGGTTCCCTCACAAGTTTCTGTGCGCCAGGTCCAAGGGAGCTATCTGCCACCTGCATTGTCCTCCATGGTCACCTGCATGTGTGAACACACACACATAATTCAAATAATGACAGTAAGGTCTGTGGTTGTATCTCAGTGGCAGGGCATTTACCTTGCTTGAAGGCCCTGGATTTGTTCTCTGGCAGTGCAAAAATCAACACACACACACACACACACACACACACACACACCATCATACAACGAGAGGAAATAGGATGGCCTCTGAGCTCTCACCCAGTGGAGCCTCCCAGTTGGACTTCCACCACATACTCGCTCATGCTGTTAACCCTTTCACACAGGTGAGACCTTCCCTCACACAATGCGGGTCCATCCAACTTCCTGCGCGCTTCCGCTCTTTGTCTTCTTCCGGGTGAACCGTCTCTCCTGGTACCCGATAGCCCGAGCATATTCTTCATGGTCAAGAGCCTGGGCTCTGGGTGTCCCTGAACCTTGATTTGAATCCCAAGTCATTGCTAAGCAGAACAATTTCCTATAGGTGCCTTACTTGTACGCACACGCTTCCATCACCTATAAAATGAGAGCAATAGAGTGCCTACCTCCGGGGAGTGGGTGGCACAGAGTGGGCTGCCTCCTGAAAAAAAAAAAAAAACAGAGGAATTGTCGATGGCTGTGTGCTTCGTGTGCGTGGTGTCATTTGGGCAGGGATGGAGGTTTCCGGTTGTCAAGTATTTTTGAAGGAGATACAGACGCGATCGGGAGGGTGGCTGAGTTTTCTAGGGAGCCGAGAAGGGAACACGGTGGCTGAGGGTCACACTGAATTGTCAGGTGCAGCAGTCCAAGGGTACATGGAGATGCGAGAGCAGCGGAGGGGTGGGGGAAGGTGTCTGGTAAGGGTGAGGGCCGGGAAGGGCAGTGGTTTGAGAGAGAAGCAGGAGGAAGCACAGCTGTAGAGCATTAAGGTCAGCGAGGTGAGGTGGGAGGGGCCCGAAGTCCCCGGGAGTCCCGCCAGCTCTTTGGGATTTTTGTCTGACACATTAGCTATTTAAAATCACGGATCCCTGTGGTGGTTTGAAATGTGTCCCTTTAAAATTCACATCCATCCCGAACCTCAGGACGTGGCTTTCTCCAGGATTAGAATCTTTGCAGGCCATGCTAGACTAGGGTAGTTCTTAAATCCCACATCAGTGTGGTCACTAAAGACAGACGGAGGGACATAAAAGCACAAGGAGGGAGGCCGCGTGACGATGGAGGCAGAGGTTGGAATGTCAAGTCAACCAGGAGCTGGAAGAGGCAAGAATGATTCTCTTCTGGAGCCTCTGGAGAGTATATGGCCTTGCTGGTGCCTTGGTTTCATGTTTCACATCTCTGGTACAGTCCATCTCTGTTGTTTAAAGGCAACACCTTTATGGTAATCTGTTATGGCTGCTTAAGGAAATGGACATGTACAACTTTAGCCAATTCAACGCCATTTATGGATCCTGTCACCATATTAAGGCATATATGCCTATGATAATTTTTGCTTTCAATTTAAAGGAGGACATGGAAGTTTTCCAAGGGTCCCAAGGTTAAGAATTCTTTCGGTGGATAACCGGATGCGTTCAAGCAGTCCTAATCATTTAGCTGACCCAATTGTGCCCAGAGTTCGGAACAGTGATTATGGAAGGACGCAGAGATGAATAGGAATTGAGAGGGTTTCTACATAGTGAGAAAAGAGTTAGCATGCAATCACTTCCCTTTCATACCTTTGTCAAAACGCTGCATTATTTTCTCCTGGAAACATTTACATGAAAAGAAAATTAATAAGGTTGCTTATCGTGAGTCCCAGGCAGGAGCCTTAATAAGATAGAGAGGAATATTGATTTTGGTTCCTACAGTACATTCTCAAATGATGGTGTTGCTAGAAAGAAGGAAGGCACCCAACAGCTGGCATAATGTTGTCGCGACCCACTGTAGTCAGGCAGAGACTCAGAGGAAGATGGGAAGGTTGGGTATGCTGCTTCTTGGCTCCAAGGTCAGGATACTGCCGGACAGTGCAGCAGGCACAGTGGGCTCCACCGTTCATATTTCATGACAGAGCTGCTGGGTGTGGACCAGTAGCACGGCCTGAGGCGGGGGAGAGCTGTGCTGGTTCCAGAACCGAGTGGAGAGACTGCACGCTACTGCTGTTGAGTGGTTTTCCTTCCGACATTATGTGTTGGAGACTCTGATGGTTGATCTTCATTGTCAGACTAGATGTAATTTAGGATTACCCAGGAGACACACCTTTGAGCCTACCTGTGAGGAAGTTCCCAAAGAGATTGAACTACCCAGGAAAAATACACCATGACTGGGAGGTAGCATCTCATGGGCTGGTACCAGAGAAAGGAAAAGAGTGAAGAGAATGAGTGAGTTGAACAGCAGCACCCAACCTCTCTCTGCTTTCTGACTTTGGATACCTCATACCCCCATTGTCATGTTTCCCAATCATGATATATTGTTCCCGTGATATATTGTGAGTTGAAATAAGGCTTTCTTTCGGGTTGCTTCTTTCAGCCATTTGGCCACAACAAATGAGAAAAGTAACTGCCAGCGCCCTGTCTGTAATGTCTGTGGGTAGAGCGTTTGGGAAGTTCCGAAGTCATGTGGGCTCTGATGTCTTCAGGGGCTTAGCTTATCCACGGGCTTTGTTACAAATGAGCACATGCTTTGTCTCACTACGACACACCTTGTGCTACCTTGGGATTCTGCACAGAGTCCCCACACAGCAGAAGAGAGCCTTCCAGATGTGGACCCTTTGGCCATGCATCTCCCAGCCTTATTACAGACTTCCTGGCCCCTGGCGTCCCGT
Source organism: Apodemus agrarius (assembly GCA_964023405.1). NCBI lineage: Eukaryota > Metazoa > Chordata > Mammalia > Rodentia > Muridae > Apodemus > Apodemus agrarius. Next base: position 12,613,957 of record OZ030024.1, read on the forward strand.
TATCACAACAGTAAACCAGATCAAGACAGGTTCTTGGCTACTGTCAACACCACTCAGAATGTTGTTTTTCCTCCTGGTTCTGTAGTGATGGAAAGAAAGTCTGCCTTCATAATCTGGGGAAGACTGTCCCTTGGAAACATCTCTGTAGAACGGGAAGTCGCTTTCCTTCTCCTTCTGGTGAGTGTTTTCTGAAGATCTCTGTTCTCCCCCTATCTGCAGATCTTGGAAAGATCTAGAGCAACAGTTTCACATCCCCTTGGATGGGAAACGTATCCAAGGCTTGGGTTTCCTATCAGAGCAAGAAAGCTGATTGTTAGGCTCGAATGGGGCAACACGTGCTGTGGCAGACGCTGCACACAGCCTAGTGGGGTAGCCTTCCCCACTCACACATCACTGTAGCCAACAGCATCGCTCTAAGTCAGGGTTTCTATTCCTGCACAAAACATCTTAAACCAAGAAGCAAGTTGGGAAGGAAAGGGTTTATTCAGCTTACACTTCTACATTGCTGTTCATCACCAAAGGGAGTCTGGAGAGGAACTCACACAGGGTAGGAACTTGGAGGCAGGAGCTCATGCAGAGGCCATGGAGGAAAGCTGCTTACTGGCTTGCTTCCCCTGGCTTGCTTAGCTTGCTTCCTTACAGAACCCTGGACTACCAGCCCAGGGATGGCACCACCCACAAGGGGCCCTTCCCCTTGATCACTAATTGAGAAAATGCCTTACAGCTGGATCTCATAGAGGCATTTCCTCAAGGGAGGCTCCTTTCTCTGCGATAACACCAGCTTGTGTCAAGTTGACACACAAAACCAGCCAGTATGGCATCCCAATTTATTCCTAGATGGTAGAACCCAGGTGTAGGCTGGGGAAAGATGGCATAGGCGTGAGAGGTAGGGAAATGAATGGAGAAATTCATTCAATGGGTCTCAGATGCCACAAGGATAAAACCTTCACCATCTCCTCTTCATTTTGTCTTGAACATTGACTGTGATACCTTGACTCTACGGTTGTGTTGTGACTTCAGGGGCACTGTCAGTCTGACTGATGGTCAGACAGAGACAGAATTTGGTCTCTAACATCATCCTTGAGAAGCCGATTCATTAGCTTATTTGCTATATAAGATAAGTAGGTTCAAGCTACAGTGGGTTCTCAACCTTTGGAGGGGCTCGCATATCACATATTCTGCATATCAGGTATTTACATTGCTATCCATAGCAGTAGCAAGATGACAGTTATGAAGTAGCAATGAGATAATTTTGTGGTTGGGCTCTCTAGAGTCACAGAACTCATGGAAGGTCTCTCTATATTAAGGGAAATTATTGAAATGGCTCACAGTCTGCAGTCCAATTCACCCAACAATAGGTGGCTGTGTTGCTCAGTCCCACGAGGCTTTTTGTCTCAGCTGGTCTTCTGTAGAAGCTGGAATCCTGAAGACGTAGGTTCCAACAGATGTGCTGGAAGTAAGCGCAAGGGGGGAAGAGTGAGCCTTCCTTCTCCCATCGTCCTTATGTAGGCCTCCAGCAGGAGGTGTGGCCCAGAGGGAAGGCACACACCACCACGCCTGGACTTGGGCTGTTCTTTACTTGGAACTTGCTCTATCCCAGGCTGGCTTTGAGCTCCTTGCCCTGTCTCCTGGAATTAACGGCGTGTACCAGCTTGCCTGGGATTAAAACGTCTCATGACCACTAGGCTTCAGGATCTGGATCACAGATGTGCCCTCCGTTTCTGGTTGTCGTTCATTCAAGATACAGTCAAGCTGACAACTGGGAATAGCCATCACGTTGGGGGTCATCACTATGTAAAGAACTTTATTAAAGGGTCACAGCATTAGGAAGACCGAGAACCACTATCTATAGTATAGACAGACATCTTCACCATCGATTCTAACTGTGAAACAGAGTGTTCTCATCTAAGTACCCAACAGTGGGACTCAGTCAGCACTGAGGCCTTTCACAACTCCTCTTTCTTCTGGTTTGATTTAAATTTGGCTTTTTTGGTATCATTTACCCAAGAACAGATATATATTTACTGGAGTTTAGGAGGCTGGGGGTGGGGGAGTAACTAAGAGAACTGTAGTGGCTATTGTGCAGAAAGCGAGCTGTTAAGAACTCGGTCAGCTAGCAGTGTGCGGATCCTGCAGTGGATGGACTCCAAGCACAGAATGTGCTATCTTAGCACTTATGGATTTGTACTTTGGTCGCATTAAAAAAAAATCACACCTTGGCTGAACAGTTTCGATACAGAGAATTTAGAGTGAAATATGGTTGGTAGCTTGATCAAGGCAAGACCATGAGGATGACCCAGAAAGGCTCCAGAAAAGGTGTAAAGATCAGATAAAACACGGGGGAAGCTGGAAGTCACTTAGTGTGACTGCAGGCACCTGTACACACGGAACTCCTGAGGGCATCCACACATCAGCCCACTGTGGCATTTGGCATTCAGGACCATTGGGCCTATAGAGAAGACTGTGGTATGTGTCGTTCTTGTGTGGTCTGCCTACAGCAGTAGAATATTTGAGCTTTAAAAAAATTCCATAATTTATTTAAAAAAAAAAAGTGCCAGGCAATGGTGGTGCATGCCTTTAATCCTAGCACTTGGGAGGCAGAGGCAGGTGGATCTCTGAGTTCGAGGCCAGCCTGGTCTACAGAGTGAGTTCCAGGACAGCCAGGGCTACACAGAGAAACCCTGTCTCGAACAAACAAAAACAGAAAAACCAACCAAACAAAAACAAAACAAAACAAAACAACCAACAACCACCTTTTGCTTGCAAACTCTAAGCTCTTTACATCTGGACCGTTTTCTTTTCATATTTGGATAGGCACATTCTACTCTTAACTACTCACTTCATTCATTCAGGGGGTGTCTCTGGAATTTTTTTTGATTCCTTTTACTATGAATAAGTAACTCTTATTACTATGAATCCCTGCTGAGTGAAACCTGTTCCAGACACGAGCTAAAGGGCTGCCTAGTTAACCTACCTACCCTTACTCGTGAGACGCCGTGGCATGTCAGAACTTCATTTGCATAATCTTTGAGCTGCTAGGATTTTTGTGAGTTTACGTCGCACTTAGGAGAACTCTGCTGGGGTCCGGGATGTAGCTCAGTGACTTGCTTAGCATGCTCAAGGTCCTGGGCTTGATCTCCAGTTCTGCAAGGGAGACAGAGGAGGGAGGCCAGGTCCTGGTGCCCCAGGGCGGAGTCTGCGTGGGGGCCCAGGATTTGTGCTCTTCAGTGACAGGAGACATAGGGACCTTCCTTGCCCTCTCCTTCACCCCTCCTTCTTCATGAATTTGAGAAGGAATTTGGCGGAACGGGAAGAGGTAGAAGGTTGGAAATAATATAAATGAAGTAGGCGTGTCTGTTCCGCTGCCCGCTCCTGTGCGTTGACTTTGGGGATCAAGTTTTGAGGACCTGAAAGAAGCTATACCCACAGTCCCTCTGAGCGCTTTACCTGTTTCCACTTTATTTTTTTTTGTACTATTTTGATTTGATCTCATTTTTAAAAAGCTACATTTTTTGTTCCCCTTATTATATCCATATTGTTTATACATTTTCATCATTAAGCCCCTTAAGCCCCCTTTTGTTTAGACCTTTTTTCTTCCCTTTCCCTTCCACGATGGCCCCCCCAACTGGCCCCCCAACTCTTTTTTGTTTGTTTTTTGTTTTTCGAGACAGGGTTTATCTGTGTAGCCCTGGCTGTCCTGGAACTCATTCTGTAGACCAGGCTGGCCTCGAACTCAAAAATCCGCCTGCCTCTGCCTCCCAAGTGCTGGGATTAAAGGTGTGAGCCACCACCGCCCGGCTCCCTCCAACTCTTCTTTTCCTTTTCTTTTCTTTATCCTGGCCTCTTCCCTTCTAGTGTTTTCTTCCTATGCCGCCTTCCCTTGGTCTCATTTACCTACTATTCTACATTTACTGTAAGTGGTTTTGAACTTCATAGTACAATTTACATCATTTATTTTCTATTTTATGGTCTGCTGTCATTTCTGACATTTTGGTTATATTGAGATTTTGATTAAACATAGAAATGTTGGAAGTGAAAAAAAAATCAAATAAAAAGCACAGTGTGTGGAAAGTGCCCAAAATGGACTTGCTTAAAACAGAATGGAATGGGATAGATTAGAGTGGAATGGAATGGAATCTCAGAGATGGAAGGCAAAGCCAAGGAATTAGTATAGCCAATTATCAATAAAGGAAACAGAAGCAAAATTAGTATACCCAATTATCAATAAAGGAAACAGAAGCAAAATTGAGCAAGAGCACAGTGTTCAAGAAACCAAACCTAAGGATCTAAGGATTAGAAAGAATGGAGAGAAAAACGAGCAGAAGAGACTGTTCAATGAAAGAATAGCAGAAAAATTTCAAATCAAGCGAAAGAAATAGACATTCAAGTACAAAGGGCCCCTGGAACGCCAGATATCATTACCAGGGGAGAACCGTTCAAGAACACATCATAGTCAAGATTCTAAAAGGACAAATCAAAGAAGAAATATTATAAGCATCATAGAAAAGGCTAGAGATATGGCTCAGGGGTTAAGAGCAGTTGTTTCTCTTTCGGAGGCCCTGAGTTCAGTTCCCAGAGCCCATATGCCTGCTTGTGGCCATTTATAACTCCAGTTCCAGGGAATCTGATACCCTTTCTGGTCTCCAAAGCCTCCTGTACTCACTCCGTGCACATACATATAGGCAGGCAAAACGATCAAACAGATAAAATAAAAATAGATACATTTTCAAAAGCATCAGGGGAAAATGCCACCTCAGTTACAGAGGTAAACACATGAGAGTACATCTGCCCTCTCACCAGAAACCCTAGGATACATGAAAGGATGGACTAATGCATTGCAGGTCTTAAATAACTGGCAGTCAATGTTGCTATGTCCCATCGAGTTATCGTTTAAAATTTAGAGAGACATAAAGACATTTAAGACAACCAGAAATGAAAAAAAAATCATGGTCATCAAGTCAACAATGTGGAAGATAGTTAGACAACTTCTAACCAGAGGAGGAAGAGAGACAATCTCAACCAGGAGAGCTTAGGAAAGAACACAGCTCATGAGAGAAGTAGATGAGCAAAGAAAACTAAGAAAGAATTCACCAGCCTGACACAGTAAAACCAGCAAACCACTGACATCAATAAGGGGGAATAAAACGAGTGAATGACACTTAAAACCTAACCACCACCAAGTACAGAGTCACAAGGATTAGCAAACTTCCCCCCCCAAATTCTAAAAATAAATAATCTTTACTTCCCAAATAAAAGACACAAATGTACCAATTAGAGTAAAAAAAAAAAATCCAAGTATTGTTGTCTCTAAGAAAAACACCTCATTGACAAAGGCCTTCATAACCTCAGAGTGACAGAGTAGAAGTTGGTCCATTCACTACACAAACAGAAGTCAAATATTAGTTGGCGGAGCTAATCTGATAACTGATAAGGTGACTTCAAACAAAAATTAGAACATATGGTGGTTAGAATAGGCGTGGCACTCGTAGGCTCATGTGTTTGGGTGCTTGGCCCATAGGGAGGGGTGTTATTAGAAGGATAATCTTGTTGGAGTGGGTGAGGCCTTGTTGGAGGAAGTGTGCCACTATGATGTTGGGCTTTGAGGTCTCCTATGCCCAAAGATGCACCCGGTATGGAATCAAGTTTCCCCCCTCGCTGTCTGCAGATATACAGCTCAGCTCCTCCAGCACCATGTCTGTCTGAATACTGCTGTGCTTCCCACCACTAGAGTAATGGACTAAACCTCTGAACCTGTAAGCCAGCCCCAATTAAACATTTCCTTATAAGAGATGCCATGGTCATGATGTCTCTTCACAGCCATAAAACCTTAAGCAGAAGTGATAAAGAATGCTACTACATATTATTGGCTTATCACTGCAACCTGTAACAATTCTATGTATATGCATGCATTGAACACCAAGGTTCCCAACTTTGGGAAACTAATTGAAAAAAAAAAAACCAAAAAAAGACAGATAGGTCCTGGGATAATAATATCAAGTGACTTTAATACCTCACTCCTAATACTTTGACTCCTATCAAAGATAGGTCATTCCAACTAAAAGATCAATAAAGAAAGTTCAATTCAGAATCTCCACAGATCAAGTGTACGTAACATAAATCTGCAGAGTTCTATATCATTTTTGTTCAATAGATGCAGAATACACCTTCTCAACAGCCTATGGAACCCTTTGCTAAAATAAGTCCCATTTGGGGAATGAAATAAATCTTAACAAAAAATGAAAGAAGTAAAATATCTAGATTGCATCCAGTTTAGTAAAGAAACCGAGGGGGGAGGGGGAATGATTGGGGAATAGTTGGGGGGGAGAGGAACTATGGGAACTATGGTGGATGGGAACTGGGAAAGGGGAAAGCCTTTGGAATGTAGACATAGAATATAGAAAATAAAAAAAAATAAAAAAAAATCTTCTTGTGTCTGATAAGCCCACAGTGGAATAAAACCACACATAGATTAAGAACTACAGAACTGGTACACGTGCTCGGATTTTAGACAGTGTACTCTTGGAAGATCTTCAGTCATTCAGTAAGGACTGAAGTTCCATTCAAGAAGGAACGTTGAAATATTTTTAAAAAAATTTTATTTTCTATATTCTTTGTTTACATTACAAAGGCTTTCCACTTTCCCAGTACACCCCCTCACCATGTGTCCCATGAGTCCTCCCCCCGCCCCCCACGCATTCCCCAATCACCCCCCAACCCTTTCTCTGTTCTGGTACTCTCCTGCAAGACTGGAACCAGTCTTTTCTGGACCAGTGTCCTCTCATTCCTTCTTCTTGGGAATCTTTTGATTTGGTAATTGTGCCTTGAGTATTCAGAACTTCCTGGCTCATTAATATCTACTTATCAGTGATTGCATTTCATATGTATTCTTTTGTGATATTAGGATGATATTTTCCAGATCCAACCATTTGCCTATAAATTGCATGAATTCATTATTTTTAATTGATGAGTAGTATTCCATTGTATAAATGTACCACATTTTCTGTATTCATTCCTCCTTTGAGGGACATCTGGGCCCCTTCCAGCTTCTGGCTATTATAAATAAGGCTGCTATGAACATAGTGGAGCATGTGTCTTTATTGCACGCAGGGGAATCCTCTGGGTATATGCCCAGGAGTGGTATGACAGGGTCCTTTGGAAGCGTCATGCCCAATTTTCTGAGGAACCACCAGACTGATTTCCAGAGCGGTTGTACCATCTTGCAATCCCACCAACAGTGGAGGAGTGTTCCTTTTTCTCCACATCCTCTCCAGCACCTGTTGTCTCTTGAGGTTTTTTTTTTGTTTGTTTGTTTGTTTTTTTGTTTTTTTTCGAGACAGGGTTTCTCTGTGTAGCCCTGGCTGTCCTGGAACTCACTCTGTAGACCAGGCTGGCCTCGAACTCAGAAATTCACCTGCCTCTGCCTCCCAAGTGCTGGGATTACAGGCGTGCGCTGCCGCCGCCGCCGCCGCCGCCGCCGCCACCGCCACCACCACCCAGTGTGTCTTGAGTTTTTAATCTTAGCCATTCTGACTAAGGTGAGAATCTCAGGGTTGTTTTGATTTGCATTTCCCTGATGACTAATGATGTTGAGCATCTCTTAAGGTGCTTCTCAGCCATCCAAATTTCTTCTGGTGAAAATTCCTTGTTTAGTTCTGTACCCCATTTTTTAATAGGGTTCTTTGGTTCTTTGGGGTCTAATTTCTTGAGTTCTTTGTATATATTGGATATTAGCCCTCTGTTGGATGCGGGGTTGGTGAAGATCTTTTCCCAAATTGTTGGTTGTCATTTTGTCCTTCTGACAGTGTCCTTTGCCTTACAGAAACTTTGTAATTTTATGAGGTCCCATTTGTCAATTCTTGATCTTAGAGCATAAGCTATTGGTGTCCTATTCAGGAACTTTCCCCCTGTGCCCATGTCCTCCAGAGTCTTCCCCAGTTTCTTTTCTATTAGTTTCAGTGTGTCTGGCTTTATTTGAAGGTCCCTGATCCACTTGGAGTTGATCTTAATACAAGGTGATAAGAGTGGGTCAATTTGCATTCTTCTGCATATTGACCTCCAGTTGAACCAACACCATTTGTTGAAAAGGCTATCTTTTTCCACTGGATGGTTGTAGCTCCTTTATCAAAGATCAAATGACCATAACTCTGTGGGTTCCTTTCTGGGTCTTCAATTCTATTCCATTGATCTACTTGCCTGTCGTTGTACCAATACCATGCAGTACTACCTGTAGTACTGCTTGAGGTCAGGGATATCGATTCCCCCAGAAGTCCTTTTATTGTTGAGGATAGTTTTAGCTATCCTGGGTTTTTGTTACTCCAGATGAATTTAAGAATTGTTCTTTCTAGATCTATAAAGAATTTATTTGGGATTTTGATGGGGATTGCATTGAATCTGTAGATTGCTTTTGGCAAGATGACCATTTTTATTATATTGATCCTGCCAGTCAAAGAGCAAGAAATATTTTTCCATCTTCTGAGGTCTTCTTCGATTTCTTTCTTCAAGGACTTGAAGTTCTTGTCATACAGGTCTTTCACTTGTTTGGTAAGAGTCACGCCAAGATACTTTATATTGTTTGTGGCTATTGTGAAGGGTGTTATTTCCCTAACTTCTTTCTCAGCCGGCTTGTCCTTTGAGTATAGGAAGGCTACTGACTTGCTTGAGTTGATTTTATAACCAGCCACTTTGCTCAAGTTGTTATCAGCTGTGGGAGTTCTCTGGTGGAGTGTTTTTTTTTTTGGGGGGGGTCACTTAAGTATACTATCATATCATCTGCAAATAATGATAGTTTGACTTCTTCCTTTCCAATTTGTATCACTTTGACTTACTTATGTTGTCTAATTGCTCTCGCTAGAACTTCAAGTACTATATTGAAACGACATGGAGAGAGAGGGCAGCATTGTCTAGCCCCTGATTTTAGTGGAATTGCTTCAAGTTTTTCTCCATTTATTTTGATGTTGGCTACTGGTTTGCTGTATATCGCTTTTATTATGTTTAGGTATGGGCCTTGAATTCCTGTTCTTTCCAGGACTTTTAGCATGAAAGGATGCTGAATTTTGTCAAATGCTTTTTTAGCATCTAATGAGATGACCATGTGGTTTTTTTTCTTTTAGTTTGTTTATGTAGTGGATTACATTGATGGATTTATGTATATTGAACCACCCCTGCATCCCTGGGATGAAGCCTACTTGATCATGGTGAATTATCGTTTTGATGTGCTCTTGGATTCTGTTGGCAAGAATTTTATTTAGTATTTTTGCATTGATATTCATAAGGGAAATTGGCCTATAGTTCTATTTCTTTGTTGAATCTTTGTGTTGTTTTGGTATCAGCATAATTGTGGCTTCATAGAACGAGTTGGGCAGTGTTCCTTCCGTTTCTATTTTGTGGAATAATTTGACGAGTATTGGTGTTAGGTCTTCTTTGAAAGTCTGATAAAATTCTGCACTAAAACCATCTGGTCCCGTACTTTTTTTGGTTGGAAGGCTTTCTATAACCCCTTCTATTTCTCTAGGGGTTATGGGACTGTTTAGCTGATCTAATTGATCCTGATTTAATTTTGTTATTTGGTATCTGTCTAGGAAATTGTCCATTTCCTCCAGATTCTCCAGTTTCGTTGACTTTAGGCTTTTGTAGTAGGATCTGATGATTTTTTGAATTTCCTCAGTTTCTGTTGTTATATCCCCCTTTACGTTTCTAATTTTGTTAATTTGGATACTGTCTCTGTACCCATTGGTTAGTCTGGCTAAGGGTTTATCTATCTTTTTGATTTTCTCAAAGAACCATCTCCTGGTTTTGTTGATTCTTTGTATGGTTCACTTTATTTCTACTTGATTGATTTCAGCCCTTAGTTTGATGATTTCCTGTCCTCTACTCCTCCTGGGTGAATTAGCTTCTTTTTGTTCCAGGGCTTTCAGGTGTGCTGTTAAGCTCCTAGTGTATGCTCTCTCCAGTTTCTTTTTGGAGGCACTCAGTGCAATGAGTTTTCCTCTTAGCACTGCTTTCATTGTGTCCCATAGATTTGGATAGGTTGTACCTTCATTTTCATTAAATTCTAAAAAGTCTTTGATTTCTTTCTTTATTTCTTCCTTGACCAAGGTGTCATTGAGTAGAGTATTGTTCAGTTTCCATGTGTATGTGGGCTTTCTGTTGTTTTTCTTGCTATTGAAGACTACTTTTACTCCATAGTGATCTGATAGGAGGCATGGGATTAGTTCAATCTTCTTGTATTTGTTGACATCTCTTTTGTGACCAATTATATAATTGATTTTGGAGAAGGTACCATGTGGTGCTGAGAAAAAGGTTATTCTTTTGTTTTGGGATGAAATGTTCTATATATATCTGTTAAATCCAATTGGTTCAATTAGTTTCACTGTGTCCCTGTTTAGTTTCTGGTTTCCTGATCAGTTCCTTGAGGATAGTGGAGTGTTGAAGTCACCCACAATTATTGTGTTAGGTGTAATGTGTGCTTTAAGCTCTAGTAGAGTTTCTTTTACGGATGAGGGTGCTCTTGCATTTGGAGCATAGATGTTCAGTATTGAGAGTTCTTCTTGGTGAATTTTTCCTTTGACTAGCAAGAATTGACTTTCTGCGTCTTTTCATGACTTTAGGTTGGAAGTCAATTTTATCTGATATTAGAATGGCTACTCCGGCTTGTTTCCTGAGACTATTTGTTTGTAAAATTGTCTTCCAGCCTTTTACTCTAAGGTAGTGTTTGTCTTTTACACTGAGATGTGTTTCCTGTATGAAACAAAATGTAGGGTCCTGTTTCCGTATCCAGTCTGTTAGTCTATGTCATTTTATTGGGGAATTGAGTCCATTGATGTTGAGATATTAAGGAATAGTAATTATTACTTCCTGACATTTTTGACTTTTTTTGTATATTAGTGTGGTTATCTTCTTTTGTGTTTGATGAGAGGGGGTTTCTATCTTGATTCTTCTTGGGTGTGGTTTCCCTCCTTGTGTTGGTGTTTTTCCCCTATTATCCTTTGTAGGGCTGGGCTTGTGGAAAGATAGTGTGCAAATTTGGTTTTGTCATGGAATACCTTGGTTTCTCTATCTATGATGATTGAGAGTTTTGCTGGGTATAGTAGTTTTGGCTGAAGTTTGTGTTCTCTTAGAGTCTGCATGATGTCTGCCCAGGATCTTCTAGCTTTCATGGTCTCAGGTAAGAAGTCTGGTGTAATCCTGATAGGTCTTCCTTTATATGTTACTTGGCCTTTTTCTCTTACTGCCCTTAATGTTCTTTCTTTGTTTAGTACATTTGGGGTTTTGATTATTATGGGATGGGAGGTATTTCTGTTCTGGTCCAATCTATTTGGAGTTCTATAGGCTTCTTGTATATTCATGGGCATCTCTCTCTTTAGGTTGGGGAAGTTTTCTTCCATAATTTTGTAGAAGATATTTGCTGGCCCTTTAAGTTGTATATCTTCCCTTTCATCTATGCCTATAATCCTTAGGTTTGGTCTTCTCATTGTGTCCTGGATTTCCTGGATGTTTTGGGTAACAAGCTTTTTGCATTTTGTATTTTCTTGGACTGTTGAATCAATGGTTTCTATGGTATCTTCAGCATCTGAGATTCTTTCTTCTATCTCTTGTATTCTATTGTTGATATTTGCATCTATGGCCCCTGATTTCTTCCCAAGGTTTTCTATCTCCCTTTGCGATTTCCTAGTTGTTTCTACTTCTGTTTTTAGATCCTGGATGGTTTTGCTCAGATCTTCCACTTGCTTGTTTGTATTTTCATGTACTTCTTTAAGAGTTTTTTGCATTTCCTCTTTCATGACTTCTACTTGTTGACCCACGTTCTCTTGTATTTCTTTAAGTGATTTTTGTGTTTCCCCATCATTGACATCCATTTTTTGATCCATATTCTCCTGAATTTCTTTAAGTGATTTTTGTGTTTGCCTTGTAAGGGCTTCTACCTTTTGATCCATTTTCTCCTGTATTACTTTAAGAGAGTTATCTAAGTGTTCCGCTATCAGGATCCTGACCCGTGATTTTAGATCCAAATCTTGTTTTTCTGGTGTGTTGGGCTATCCGGGACTTACTGCTGTCGGGGAACTGGGTTTGGATGCTGCCATATTGCCTTGATTTCTGTCAGTAACATTCCTACGTTTGCCTTTTGCCATCTGGTTATCTCTGGCCTTAGATGGTCTTGTAGTCACTAGCTGGTCCTTGAACTTCCTGTGGGCTCGAAAGGCTATTTCCCCACCACTGGATGACTGGGTTTCCCCTGGCACAGATTGCTGATGTGTTATTCTCCTCTTGGGTGCTGTTGGACCCCTGGTGTATCTTGCTCTAAGCAATGTTTTATTTGGTTATCTCTGTGGACCTGATGCTGCTTGTCTTCTCTGGTTCTTTTTGCTTAGTTCAGTCAGCAGCAAGGATGTTGTCTGTGGCCTCGAGGAGTGGGGAGTGCGGAGTGTGGGGACTCCCAGAGGGCCAGGAACCCACGCCCTGCTGGAACACAGGAACTGCTGCTCTGCCAAGCTCCCGTTCTTAGATGACTGGCTGGCGGCCCGGGTTCCCCGAGATCTTAAGCTTGGGATATCTCGGGTATCTGTTTCTGCCTGCTTGGTCTAAGCACCCGCCACCAAGATGGCTGTGGATGAGCAGAGTCTGTCGGAACGTTGAAATCTTAAGGATGCAAATGAAAGTGACCATGTAACTTCTACTGAACCTTTAAAGAGAAGTTGACATCAGTGTTCTTCCAACTCTTCCATAAACCAGGAAGAAAAAGTTTGCAACTCATTCTATGAAACCAGTGTTCCCCTGATAGAAACACCTGGTAAGAACACAACATAAGCAAACTACACACCATCTTCCTCAGATGAACGTCAAATAAAACTCTCAGTAAAATACTTGCAAACCAGATACAAAAGCACATTAAGATCACACACCATGGTCACGTTGGTTTTTCTGCCAGGGCTAGTTTAACATCTTTTATAGAAATCCCCATTTCTTATGCACAGATAGTTTAACATATATAGATCAATAAATGCAATACAGTAAAATAAATTGACTCAAGGGCAAATATTACATGACAAAGCTGAACATCACTTCATGATAAAAGTCCAGAAGAGAGTAGGAACAATCACTTCATAATAAAAGCAGAGAATCTATGAACAGAAGTAACATAACACAATGGCTGTACATTTAAATATGACACATGCCTAGGAATGGTAGTGTTGGACATGATCCTAGCACTCAGAAATCAGAGGCAATGGTGCTTCAAGTTCAAAGCCAGCCTGAGTTCTGCAACAAACCAACACCCTACAACAAAGACAAGCATTCTCTATGTTGTTGACTTGAAAATGTGTGCAGATTCTCAAAGGGGAGTTCTGTTGAGCTGTGCACTTGGATCACACTGCACACACCCACTGATTCGGAGAACCGAACCATCCCCATTCGTGAACATAGAGCGCCATGCCATTTGTCCAGGAATATTTGATTTTTTTGTTTAGTTTTTCAAATTCTGAAACATGTGGTTGAAATCTCTTGTTTCAGAGACAAGTGTTTATTATATAGTTTTGTGCAATTATTTCTTCCTATGACACACATGTATATATTATTATTATGTGTGTACACGCTGTGCGTGTCTCTGTGTGTGTGCCTTTCTTTATCAATTTCCACCTTACTTTTTTTTTTTTTTTGGTTTTTTGACAGGGTTTCTCTGTGTAGCCCTGGCTGTCCTGGAACTCACTCTGTAGTTCGAGGCTGGTCTCGAACTCAGAAATCCACCTGCCTCTGCTTCCCAAGTGCTGGGATTACAGGCGTGTGCCACCACTGCCTGGCTCATCTTACTTTTTTTAATTAGATATTTTCTTTATTTACATTTCAAATGTTATCCCCTTTCCTGGTTTCCTCTCCATGAACACCCTATCCCATCCCGCACTCCCCGTGCTCGCCAACCCACCCACTCCCACTTCCCTGTCCTGGCATTCCCCTATACTGGGGCATTGAGCCTTCTCAGGACCAAGGGCCTCTCCTCCCTTTGATGTACAACAAGGCCATCCTCTGCTGCATATGCAGCTGAAGCCTTGGGTCCCTCCATGTGAACTCTTTGGTTGGTACTTTAGTCCCTGGATGCTGTGCGGGTACTGGTTGGTTCATATTGTTGTTCCCACCTTATTTATTTTTATTTTATTTTAAATTTTGTTTTTCCCAGACAGGGTTTTGTCTGTGCATCTCTACTGCCCTGAAATTTGCTCTGTAGAACAGGCTAACCTCGAACTCAGAGCTTTGCCTGCCTCTGTGTTCCAAGTATTGGGATTAAAGATTTGTGCCACCACACCAGGCATCTGCCTTGGCTAGGGACCTTCAACTCAGTGCTTCTCCCACAGGTGTGTACACAGTGGGGCTACAGGTGTGTACACAGTGGGGCTACAGGTGTGTACACAATGGGATTACAGGTGTGCACACAATGGGATTACAGGTGTGCACACAGTGGGGCTACAGGTGTGCACACAGTGGGATTACAGGTGTGCACACAGTGGGGTTACAGGTGTGCACACAGAGGGGTTACAGGTGTTTACCTTTCTGCTCTTTTCATGTGGGTTCTAGGGTTACAAACTCAGGTTCTGTGTTGTGCACTACAATCCCCTTTCCCCCTGGGACCCCTTCTCAGCCCATACCAATCTGTAAATGTTATCATTTGTAGTGAGTTTTGGGAAATTGGTTTTGAGAATCTCTTTTTCCACCTTCTGGAGAAGTAGCAAAGATGGGCTTTTAAAAATTCACCTGGAATCCTGTCCGGCCCTAGAAAACATTCTGGGTAACTTAAAAAGCAAGACCAACCACTTCTTGTCACCCCCTTGTGTTTCTGGCTTTTCTGCCTTTTCTTGGGTCCATTCTAGGTATTTTAGACGTCTAGCATCGTTTTAAATATTTCATAAGCTGTAAAATTTAATACAACCATGAGGTTTCATTAATGAAATGTTTCATCTGAGAAAAGCTAGAGCAAAGATGTCAACTCAGCCTGCGGCCAACAGGTGGCGAGAGCGGTCACCTTACGTTGCTTCTGTTTTCTGTGCTCAACGTTTTCCTTCCCCCCCCCCTTTATTGAAAATAGATGTTTTTCTCTCTCACAAAATATAATTATGGTTCTTCTCCCCCCCACTACTTCTAACTCCCCCCATACTTCCTCTCCTACCCGGGTCCACACCCTTGGTACCTCTCATTAGAAAACAAATAGGTTTCTATCAGACAATAAGAAAACAAAACGAAAGGTAACCCAAAAACGAACTCTTAGGAATTGGACAAAAGCGAACCAACGTGAGGAAAAGAACCTAAGAGAAGGCACAGGAAACAGAGGTCCGCATGTTTGAAAATAAACGACTGTGGGTCAGGACGCTTCTCAGCCAAAGCTCTTGCCACGTCAGAGGATGTGGCTCCTTTGTTTCAGATAAATAACTGAGTTAATGAATGAAGGAATCAGTGGAGAAGAGCCAGATCTCTTCAGGGCAAAACCTTTATCTTTTCTAATGCTATCCCTTCACCATCTTCCTCCCTCTCTGTGGCTCTCTTCTCTCCCACCCTCCCTCTACCCCTCTTCCTCCTTCCCTCCCTTCCTCCCTTCCTCCCCCTTCCCTCTCTTCCTCCTCCCCTCCCCTTTCTTCCCTCCTCCCCTCCCTTCCATCTCTCTTCCTCTTTCCCATCTTCCCTCCTGCTTCCTCCCCTCCCCCTCCCCCTCTCTCCCCTCTCTCCTCCCTTCCCTTCCTTCCTCCCTCTCTCCCTCTCTCCCTCCTTTATCCCCTTTCCTATCTTCCCTGACTTGAAATGTGTTGGGACTTTACAAAGAGTCAGAGCTTGAAGTTATTTTCTTGACTGACATTTCCGTCTTAATTCTTTAAAGTCTTCACGTTCTTCCCCCCCCCCCCAGCTTTCTGATAAAAGTGAAGCAATTCCTTCAATATTAAGTATTAAGGCTGCGGCCATCTAATCCCGTAAACTCACCACTGCATGGCATCTTGACTGTACTCCGTGATCTTTGGTACCTTGAGTTTCCAGTGTGATTCGTTTCTAGATGACCCGCCCTTGCTACTTTTACATCTCCTCCTGCGTGACCGTGTAGGACAGCACAAAGGGACGCTCTTCAGTGTGTGGCTCTCAAGAGTGGTGAAGTTCTCATCGCACAGAATGTTCCCTAATGGAACCATTTCTGAAGTGCCTCTTCTTCACTGTAGTATTTCAATTAATTTTTGAGAGTTTCATACCATGTGTTTTGATTATAGCCACGCCCAGTTCTCCCCCAAAGTCCTCCAGGACCTACTCCCACCTCCCCACTCCCACCCCAACTTCATGTCTCTGCCCACCCACTCTCTCTCTTTTAAAATAACCCGTGGAGTCTAATTTGGGCTGCTCCTCTGCTCCTGAGTGGGTGGCCACCCCCTGGAGCTACACCCTTAAAGAAAACAGATTCTCTCTCCAGTCTCTGGGTTCATAAGCATAGTGGCCCTACTATGTCCTGAAGACACATTTTGGTGATCCTCCCTGACCTCTGGCTCTTAAGAACTTTCTGCTCTCTCTTCCTTGGTGTTCTGTGAACATACATACATGTATGTGTGTGCGTGAGGTGCTTGTATGTGGTATGTGTGTATGTGGTATATGTGGTATGTGTGTGTGTGTGTGGTGTGTGTGTTTTGTTTGTATGTATAGGGTTGTGGGTGAGTATGTGGGTGAATGTGTGTATGTGAGTATGAGTGTGCAAGTGATTGTATGTGTGTGTGGTGTGAGTATGAGTGTATCTGTGTGTGTGAATGAGTGTGTGTGTGGTGTTGGAGTATGTGTGTGAGTGTGTGTTTTGTTTGTATGTGCAGTATGCGTGTGTGAGTGTGTTGTGTGAGAGTGTGTGAATGTGTGTTTTGTATGTGTGGTGCATGTGAGTATGTGTGCATGAGTATGTGTGAGTATGTGAGTGTGTGTATGTGAGTATTTGTGAATGTGTTTTGTTTTGTTTGTATGTGTGTGTGTATGTGTGTGTGTGTGTGTGTGTGTGTGTGTGTGTGATAGTTGCCCCATTTGCGTCTGAGCACTCCTCGGGCTCTTATTTTCTACATCTTGAGCATTTTTGATTTTCTTCATTAGCTACCATCAACTGTACAAAGACATTTCTCTGCTCAGGTCTAAGAGCTGAATTAATCTACAGATAGAGAGATGCGAATTGAGAGCACAGTTTGATAGTACGGCCATCGAGCAGGTTTTGGGGCCTGGAGAGATGGCCCAGTGATTAAGAGCACTTGTTTTTTTTTTATTATTGGATATATTCTATATTTACATTTCATTTCCCTTTTTTTTTTGTTTCCCCACCCCCCTTAAGGTCCCACATGCCCTTTCCCCTCCCCCTGCTCCCTCATCCACCCCTTCCCACTTCCCTGTTCTGGTATTCCCCTACACTGATTCTTTGATCCTTTCCAGCACTAGTGTCCATTCCTTTCTTCTTGTCAGACATCATTTGGTATGTGAATTGTGTCTTTGGTGTCCCACGATTCTAGGCTAATATCCACTTATCAGTGACTGCATACCATGAGTATTCTTTTGAGACTGGGTTACCTCACTTAGAATGATGTTCTCCAGCTCCATCCATTTCTCTAAGAATTTCATGAATTCATTGTTTCTAATGGCTGAATAGTATTCCATTGTGTATATATACCACATTTTTTGTATCCATTCCTCTGTTGAGGGACATCTGGGTTCTTTCCAGCTTCTGGCTATTATAAATAAGGCTGCTATGAACATCGTGGAGCATGTATCCTTATTGCATGCTGGGGAGTCTTCTGGGTATATTCCCAGGAGTGGTATGGCTGGATCCTCCGGAAGTATCATGTCCAGTTTTCTGAGGAACCGCCAGACTGATTTCCAGAGTGGTTATACCAGCTTGCAGTCTCACCAGCAGTGGAGGAGTGTTCCTCTTTCTCCACATCCTCGCCAACACCTGATGTCTTCTGAGTTTAAGAGCACTTGTTCTTGCAGGGGCTCTACATTTGGTTTCCAGCACCGACATGGCGGCTCACAAATATCCATAACTCTAGTCCCAGGGTGCCTTCTTTCGAACTCTGAGGGCACCAAGCCTACGCATGATGTGCACACATATGTGCAGGTAAAACACTCTTACACATAAAAACAAACTCAAAATTATGAAATGGGTTTCATCGTAAAGATGCCCCTCTTCCTATCTCTTCAAGCCTCTTGCTTAGCCTTGGCCGTTCTGGAACTTGCTTTGGAGACCAAGCTGTCCTGGAACTCAGAGAGATCCTTCACCTGCCCTCTACCTCCTGAGTCCTGGGATTGTAGGAATGAGTGACCACACCCACCTAGCAAGATCTTTTTACTGATAAACCAGGGTCCATTCCTGTCTCTCCAGTCAGAGTCTCTGCTTAGTAACTTCTAGTGGAATATCATGTATTTCTCTGCAGACACATTAGGTTTGGTTAAAAACAAATCCCGTGGGGTTCTCTGATGTGTGAGGAGAACTTGGTAGTTCTGGATTGTTTTGATAAATGAGGACTTGGGGGATGCACATTGCCTTCAAAGATCTTCAGGAAGGTCAGGAAGGGCCTTGGAGAACTCTGACAATCAAAAGCCCTGGGTGGGACCTGTGGGATCCAACAGAGGTTTAGCTTAAAAAGTGCAAACAGCTTTTCTTCAAGCAAGAGGGGCCTGTCTTGTGTTATCCCAAATTTTATCAGAACAAGGGTACTGGAAATGAATATTTTGCCTTTTAACTTCCTTTGCTAAGTTTTTGTCTCACTCACTGAAATGACTTTCTGACACAAAGGCTGGCCTTAAGAGGCTTTGTCTTGGGATTCTTCATCCTGGGGAAAAGGTTCTCAGTAATTCATACTGTTGCGTTTGTCTGTGTCCTGTGCTAAGTTTCCTGCAATCATCAGGGAAAATTCTGCAGTCCATTTGCCCATCTCAAAAAACCAAAATTTAAAAGGTATTACGACTCATATCCCTTATATGCATTTTTTGTCTAATTGATCTTTCCCGGAACAATCATGGTTTGTTTACATTTGTCAGAGTTATAGCGCTTGTGGAAGTTGACTGATTTTGAGCATTGCTCTCTCTGTGAGTGTGGGATGTATGTTTTATCTTATGCGTATAACTTTATCTCTCTGGGTGTGCCATGTACGTTTGTGTATGGCTCACGTGTGACTGGGTCGGAGGATAACCTTGGGTGTCAGTCCCCACTTTCTTCCTTGGTTGAGACAGGGTTGGCTGTTGTTGGCTGTTGTGTTGGCCAGGCCCTCTGGCCTAAGAGCTTCCTGGGATTTCTATCTTTATCTGCTATCTCTCTCCCCAGGAGCACAGGGGTCACAGAGGTATGCCACTGCTCTCTGGGCTTTAAGTAGTTCCTGGAATCCTAGCCCAGGCCCTCACACCTGTGCAGCAGGCACTTACTTACTTACTCACCCATCCCCCAGCCCGAGCATTGAAACATGTATTTAAGTGGAATTTAATGGTTCGAAGGAAGGAAAGCCATCTAGGACAGAAGTAAAACACAAAGACGCCGTGGAAGAAAACAGCCATGCGCTAAAGACGCCGTTTCAAGCAAATTCCCATGTTAACCACGGCTCTGAAAATACACTTCTCCTGTGCCTTTCTTAAAGAAAGGAAAAACAAACAAACAAACAAACACTCAAGCACATACTCCAATCAAAATTTAAATCGGGAAGGAGACAGCAATAAACCCCAAGGCTGGTCAAAGTACCTAAGTCTAAAATACTGTTTAAAGTCTGGTTTTACTGACGGCAACAGTAAAAGTATTTAATGGGCATGTATTTATTTATGTATATTACATAATACTTATGTATATTACATGTATTTAAATGGGCAGAACAACTCACAGTTATGCGCATTATTTTAAATTTCAGTAATGGGCTGGAGAGATGGCTCAGTGCATCCTTCTCTTGTTTGCTTTGGCTTTGGTTTTTCAAGACCGAGGAGTCTCTTGTAGCCCTGGTTGGTTCCAGACTTACTACAGGGCAGAAGTCGGTGTTGAACTTCCAATCCTCTTGCCCCCACATTTTCCAACTACCAGAAAACAGGTGCGCACCTGTTTACCTATGTTTACCTAGCTTCTCAGCCTTTAAAAAGAAGTGCTCTTTCCTTTTTACTTTATATTTTAGTAAAAACCATGTAATCTGGGACCTTGCATCCTTTGGGGGCCCTTTCTGTGGGCACTGAAGTCCTCAGGGTAGGTCTCCCCATCATCCCAGCCAAGGTCCCTCTTTACACCCCACTTCCTGGTGTAGGCCATATATCTTCATGGTTAGAGATCAAGTACTCTATAATGTAATGTAGATTCTATAATGGCTGCCGTTCACACTTCAAGTTCGTTTCCTCCCCTCCCCCCTCTCTAATTGCTGAGGGAAGAGAAAAGCAGGTTTGGGGTCTGCCCAGCCTGTCTTCCGTTTGAGGAAAACTCTTAGCACTATGAGCTTCCCTCCCGCCACAGGTTTCAGTCCCAGATTGTTTCTATGGTGACTGTTACTTTTACTGTCGCCGTCAGTAAAACCAGACTTCAAACAGTATTTTAGACTTAGGTATTTTGACCAGCCTTGGGGTTTATTGCTGTCTCGTTCCCGATTTAATTTTTGATTGGAGTATGTGCTTGAGTTGTTTTTTTTCCCTTTCTTTACGAAAGGCACAGGAGAAGTGTATTTTCAGAGCCGTGGTTAACATGGGAATTTGCTTGAAACGGCGTCTTTAGCGCATGGCTGTTTTCTTCCACGGTGTCTTTGTGTTTTACTTCTGTCCTAGATGGGCTTCCTTCCCTGAAACCGTCTAATCGTGTCTTCCCTGTCCACCCTCCCTCTCCTCCGATTACCATATTTTCTCTCCTCGTGGAAATGTCTTTGTCCTTTTATTCTACACCCTAGAGGATAATTTTGTTTGTTGCACACTACAGTTTCCTGTCTACCACGTGCACTTTAATTCTATCACATCATCTAAAAAAAAAATCTTCGTGTCATCTGTCTTCTATCTGATGCACACACACACACACACACACACACACACACACATCACACATACACATGCATCTTTCCTTGTTTCTCTCTGTTCTCCATTTCAAAAGCCTAAGAACTTTTGCTTTTCTTTTTTTGAGACCCCTAACTTGGTTTTGTTTCAACCTCTTTAAATACCACAATAGTATTTGTGTGTGTGTGCGTGTGTGCGTGTCTGTGTAAGTATGCATTTACCATCGTGTATATGGAGGTGAGACGACATGACAACTTGTATAAGTTCTCTCCTTTCACTGTGTGTAGCCTGGGGATTACACGTAGGCCCCCAGGCATGGAGGTAGACGTCTTTATCCATTGGAACCATCTTGCTAGTCCCCAGTACTGGGTTCTGAAATGTTTCTTCTAAATTTTGGGTTGACTTATCTTAACACAAGCTCTTCTCTTGGTTTTCTTCTTCTTGGATTTCTTGTTCTTTAGACTGTGTGACTTTTCTCAGATGATTTCATATCTTCCCACTGGTGGAGTGGAATAGTGACATCAACGCCTTGGAAATATCTATACATTCAGAAAAATCTAGTAGTCGACTCATAAAGAAGAAAAGTACTCTCTCCCCAGGAATTGCTCTGCCTTTAACGGCCTCTTGCCACTCTCAGAGGGGGAAAGATCATGAAAATGCTTTGGCTGCATTTTGATGTGGAAAAGAAGCGAACTAGATTTCTAAGAATGCTTTAAAATTTGCTGATAGACTGAGCAGGGCTGGGTGGCGCATGCCTTTAACTCCAGCGCTCAGGAGGTAAGTCTCGGTAGGTAGATCTCTGTGAGTCTGAGGCCAGTCTGGTCTACACGGCAAATTATAGTACAGACAGGGACACACAGGGAGGTCTATCTCAAAATTTACTGATGAACTGCAAAAAAAAAAAAAAAACAAAAAAAAAAAACAAAAAAAAACCCAAAAAAACAAAACAAAAACAAAAACAAAACAAAACAAAACAACAACAACAACAACAACAACAGAGAAGTCTCCCATGAACTCCTGTCCCCTTATTGCCAGCTCACCCTGTGGCACGCTTGCCTCAGCCAGCGGTCAGTTTGATGCCCTGTCATTAGCTAAAACCCACACTTCTTCACTCAGGAGCCTTGACTAAGCTCCTTTCCCATGATCCCATCTGGGACTCCAAGTTACATCCTGTCGCCAAGTCTCACAATGCTCCCGTAGCTCTGACCGCTTGTCAGTCATTCTATTTTGTTTTGATGTTCTTGACAGTTTGAAGAGTAATAATTGGATTTTTTTTTTTTTGCTGTAGTTACTGAGGTTTTGGAGACAGGGCCTCATGTAGCACAGGCAGCCCTCCAGCCTGCTAAATATTATCTTTGAAATCCTGGTCCTCGGGCCTTCATCTCTCAAGGTCTTGAGTTGCGGGTGTGCACCGCCATCTTGGCTCCCAATCGGATGTTTTGTAGACTGTAGTATGATGCCTCCCTTATGGTTTCCCTTGGGTTGTGGGTTCTGTGGAGGAAGACCACCATTTTCATCCTGTAATGCCAAGGGTGTGTACTGTTGACGAGACTTGTCAGTGTTACCAGATTTGACCCATGGAGTGTGGTTATATGAGAGTCGGGTTTCTCTCGTGTGGAGTTCCTGTCCACCTGCTGTTCTTCAGTCTACCCTTTAGGAAGGAAGTGGCTATGGGCAGAATCACACCGTACCCTTGAGGCTTGAGTATTTATTTTGATTATTTGTAATTCTTCTGCATAGGATAATATTGTCTTTTCACCCATTCATCCAGCCATTTGTTGATATCATCAGTAACTCACGAATATTTATTTTACCCCTTGAATATAATCTAGTACCACGTGATGTATTTTGTTGACCTATTCTTGCTTTGGCAATGAGAGCTTTGTAAGTTGGCACTGCTGATACACTCCATCCCTGTGGGCTGATTTTGGGGTACTTTCTTATTTTCTGGCACCATGAGATGTTCCAGGATCATCTTGCCTATTTCCTACCCCAGTCTTAGAATTAGCCATTGTTCTAATGATCCCTGGTTTTGTTTATTGAAGAATGGCTTGAGAAGCCATGACCTAGTTAGCAGGGGTGCTTTTATTTTATTATTTTACTTTATTTTATTTTTCACTCTCAGCTGGCAGAGCAAGGAAACACATGTGCCTAGGTTCATGGGTGGGCTAACATATCTACAGCTATTACTAGCACATAGTCATCTGTATCCAGTTAAACTCGACATGTCCTAATGCTTTCAATTCTAATGCATGACTCTGCAGGTCTTTGCGTCTCTCTTCTCCTGCCTCTCTGTAGACTCTCATCTCAGAACACTGTTTCTAAAATACATTGTCTTGAATAAACACGTCAAAAATCAGGGTGGTTGTACAACTTGTAATTCCAGCACCTGGGAGAAAAAGGCAGGAAGATCAGGAGTTCAAGGTCATCCTTGGCTACATAGAAAGTTTGAAGCCAACCTGGGCTATGTGAGACCCTATCTCAAAGAATAGACAAAGAAACAAATTAACAAATATGCTCTAATTCTTCCGAATATTAGAGACAAACTACAGGTGTGTCCGTGATTATTCATTATATATGTATATATTTATGGAAAAGCATCTGGGAAATTTAACCATGTCAATGGAATAGACTAACATATTCTAGATTCAATAAAGTTTTAGTTTTTTTGTTTTTGTTTTGGTTTTTTTTTTTTTTTTTTTTGAGATAGGGTTTCAGTCTGTAACCCAGATTGACCTTGAAATTGCTGTGTTGCCTGGGTAACCTTGAACTGTCAGTCTCTTTGTCTTAGCCTTCCTGGAATTGGGACTACAGGCATGTGCCTGATTTTAATAACTTAACATTTGCCCATGCACACACACATTTTTTTACAAATAAAGCTGTGACCTCACTAGATAAATTGTAATCTGCTTTTCCTTCTCAGTGATCTATAATGAGCTCTCCACACATTAAGTATTCTTCTTAAAGGTCATGATTTGAATTGCCTGCAGAATATTAATTTGTAATTATGAAATTTAAATATTAGTAATTTTTGGCATTCTAAATAACTGTAGCACATACTTCTAGACACAAGCCATTACTAATACACATGATCCTTTTATTTAGATATTTTTGAGGAAGCTAAATTGCCAGGCCCTAAGTTACAAACATTTTTTTGAGTCACATGACAATCAATGTCAAACTTCTGGAAAAGGTAGGAATAATTAACTTTCTACTCAGATTATCTATGAGCTTATTTCTGTATATGATCAGTAATACTGAGTATTAGAATACAGTTTTCAAATAATCCATCGATTAATTAAAATGACATATCCCAGTTGTCTTGAATTTTTCGTAACTATAAGAGCATCTGTATAACTTATTTTCTGAGTTAATTGTCTATTTCCATCTCGGTGTTTCCACATTACCTGGTAGTGCCTTTCCTGATTTTTTTTTCTAAGTTGGGTAGTTTTTAGTTTTCCCAAGTAAGACTGCAATTTCATAATAAATACACAGTTGGTGTAGAAGACGAAGAAACACAGAAAGGCACACATAATTACCGCGACCATCTCGTCCACTCGTAGTTTGCTGCTCTCATTTTGGTCGGGATAGAAGCTGTGCGCTGAACACTTGCTCCCAGTCAAATGAATGCACTGAACCATAGCGAGTAGTCCCTCAGGAAAGTGGTCCCATCATGAGGGGGAGGTCCTTGAGAATGGGATTAGCGCCCTTTTACCACCTGGGGATACAAAGCGTGGACCAGGAGGTGAACAGTCACCTCCCGCTGCTTCCGCACCTCCCAGAACCAGGAGAGCTAATCATCTTTTGTTTCTTGTCTGTAATTGACCTAGACCGTGGCATTTTGTTGTATGAGCCCACAGGGACAGAGCCAGTGAGTCTTTTTTACACAACGGATAGTATTTTATATGTGGTTAATTAGAAAAACGGCCCATTGTTTTATAGCTTGCTCATTACTCATTTACTGCAACACCGGCACTCTCTCCTAAGCATCTCCATAACGGACTCAACCGGTTCAAAGGAAAGGCCTCTTGGGAATGTGTGTCTAGGCATCGTTGGGAAGCTTTTCGCTCATCAGGAAGTCCGGGCTCCCTCTAACAGCCCCCAGCCTGCTGATCTCTAGAGCCACAACACCATTTTCTGTTCTCCACGCCACAGCCTTCCCTGCCCCCGGAAGTGAATTGGCTATGACCTCTTAATAGGAGGTCATGAGTAGAAACATGGACACTAAGCTTCATTTCCACATCCTATCTGTACACATGGCCTCCCTTTAACGTGTCTACAGTATAATGGATGCGAGGCTGGAACGCATCTAAAGCGAGAACCAGAGAGACTGGGTGCAGAGAAAGCACACCCACGTCTAGCCCAGTGACTAGTTAATCTCCAGGTCTCTAGCAAGATCTGGAGGTCAGTGCTCCTTCTGAGACATGGTGGGTCTGGCGGGGGTCTACCCCAATGGCATTTGACTCTTTGAATTTTTTGTTTTCTTTTGCTGTGATAAAGCGCTCCCAGTACTTGGGAAACAGAGGCTGGAGGATTCTGAGTTCAAGGCCATCCTCTGCTACATTGTGAGTTTGGGACTAGCCTGTTCTACACAATGCCCCTTAAAAACAACTAAGAGAAATTAGCGTTAATTGGGTGTGGAGGAGGAGGAGGAGTGATTGCTACATTGAAGAAAATAACCTTGGCATACTTTCATGACATGATGTGATGTCTGGGCCTTGCTTCAAAAGAGCCGAGGGGTGGTAGGGGCCCATAGAGATGGAGTCAGTGTTGGTCACCCGGCGTGCTTATACTGTGGAGCAGTTATGGTAGGATGCTGTGGCACCCTACTGACTGTTGCACGAGCTTAGGATATTTTTCCCCTGTTAAAAGAGGCAATCAAAACCAGGCAGTGGTGGCGCACGCCTTTAATCCCAGCGCTTGGGAGGCAGAGGCAGGCAGATTTCTGGGTTCGAGGCCAGCCTGGTCTACAGAGTCAGTTCCAGGACAGCCAGGACTACACAGAGAAACGTCTCGAAAAGAGAGAGGGGAGAGGGAGAGGGAGGAAAAGAAGAGATTAAGAACAAAAAAGAAAAAAAAAAAAAGGATATGAAGAACAATCCCTTTGAGGTGCAGCACCGACCCTACTGTGTTCCCTCAGGGTTCAGACAGCCCCCCATAGCGAGCGAGCAGTGCTCCCCGTGTCCCTCCTGATCAGAGGCTCCCTGGCCGGGGGACACGCCATGCAGGAGAGTAGGAATGTTCACCTCCTAAGACTTGGACAAAGCTGCCTGAGCCTGCTAAAGAAATAAGCGTTTTTCTGCCCTCTCGAGATACAGCCACACCCTCCACAAGGACCGCCTCCTTCAAGACTCTGTTGACCACACCGAAGTTCATGGAAAGTGGGCCAGGCACCTTTGGGGTCCCGGAACTCTTCCAAGACACCCTGTAGATGTCTAACAGTTCTGCCGGGCTCTGGCTTTCCACACCTGAGCTTCCAGCTACAAACAGGGGTTTTCTACAAGCACGTGGCTCCAGATAATGTCATTGATCTGATAATTAATGGTCTGTGTGTTCCTGGTTCTCTCCCTCTCCCTCTCCCTCTCCCTCTCCCTCTCCCCCTCCCCCTCCCCTCCCCCTCCCCATCTCCCTCTCCCTTCCCTCTTCCTTTCCCCACTCTGCATCCCCCATTTAGATTCCAATACATCAGATATCACTCTATACAACCCACGGGAGGAGCAGCTCTTTGGAGTTCACAATTGTCAGTGTAACTTTTGAGAACCCGGGACACAGGTGGCATTGTGGCCTCTCGCAGGCACAGATCAGTTTCACGGTCATGCAGCTGACGCAGCGTGTACCCACAGAAATTACATTTTGATCTTTCTAGACACAGGGACATTGAGTTCACAAACTTAAACCCAGGTTCCTTTTAAGGACACACGCACAAACAGCTAAGAAGTTGATATTCTTTTCGTCAGAGGCTATCCACCTCCCTCCCGAAGATTTCAAGGCCACAGGGCCAATTCTCAGTCAAGGCACAGAGCCAGACGTTGGGTTTTCTTTCCCTCCTGCTGCCTTTGCCATGGGGACATTTTCTCTACGAATAGCAGTCGGGGACTTGATGTGTGTGCACGTACATGTGCGTGTGAGCATGTATGTTTGCGATGCGTAGAGTGGCATATGCTTGTAAGTGCAGACACACCCCTCCGTGTCTACGTGTGTGGACCCCAGAGGTTCACATAGTGTATCTTTCTCTAGTTCTCCCCCCCTTTTTTTTTTTTTAAAAAGATGGCCTCTCATCAAAACTAGAGTTTACCATTACATTCAGATCTGCTGGCCCACAAGCACCGAGATCGGTCCTCTCTGCCTGTTTCTGCCCTGGAGTTTTAGGGATATGCTACCGTGCCTGGCATTTATATGGTTTCAGAGAACCAGACTCAGGGCCCTAGGACTGCGTGGCACGCGCTTTCCCCCACGGACCTCTTGAGGCAACAGAGGTCCCACCCGCCTCTTCCACAGCACGACTTAGTTTTCCCTCTCGCCTTTGTAACACAGGACACCCCCCACCCCCGACATGCAGTGTGCCTAAACCATTTGAGTCCCACCTAAGACACTTAGAGCGAACGACCAGTTCACCCCATTAGCAGAAACCGCTGCAGTCCAGAATCAAGGTGGAAGAGGATCCTCAGTGGTTTTTCTGCAAGGTCCTGGCTTTTTGTTGTCCCTCCCGTCGGTTTCAGCCCACCCACAACCCACAGACTCTATGGTGCCTTCCCTCTCCATGTCCATGTCCATGCCTCCTCAACATCCATCTTCAATCTCTGTAAGGCTCTAAGTATTAACCTTGTGTGGGGGCAGCAGTGGGTCCTTACAGTGGGGTGGGGGCGGGGCGGGGCGGGGCGGGGCGGGAGGGGTGAGCGAAGCAGAAGAGGGTCACACAGGAAGTCCACGCAGCAGCTGCTCATGCCTGGCAGGTGCCGTGACTGACGGAGAGGGAGCCATTTCAGGCAGCCCACTCTGAAGCGTCTTCTCTAGTTCCTTCTACCTCTAGCAAGCCCCGCCCCCATCGCAGTTCTTATTATCCCACTCACGTCTCCCATTTATCATCATTCCATACCTATGCTCAACTCTCCCACGAACCTCTCCTTGTGTTAAACCCCTACTGCAAATCCCAGCCTTGGTTAACCCCAACGCCGCTCCCTTGTCCAGCTTGCCCCTGAACCACAGAATCTGACCGGAAGTTACAAGCACGATCGCTGCTTCCGGTGCTCAAAGGTTAGACTTAAACGGCCCACAAAAATCCGTGGGCCCTGGGCTCGTCTCGGCTGAGCACTTATGGTTTCTGAGCCAATCTAGTATTTCCTTAGGGTTGACTTTCAGTGT
Organism: Apodemus agrarius; assembly: GCA_964023405.1. Lineage (NCBI taxonomy): Eukaryota > Metazoa > Chordata > Mammalia > Rodentia > Muridae > Apodemus > Apodemus agrarius. The sequence continues at coordinate 12,642,301 of OZ030024.1, forward strand.
CCTTAATTTGCCCTCAGATAGACAGCACTAGAAAGGCCATTTATTTATAAGTTGTCTAAATCTGGATACCTTTGGGAGTGGACAGCATCGCTATTGAGAGTTTTAGCGGGGAGGACCGCAGACGAAGTCAATATGCTTCCACGCAAATTGCATCTCCTATCTGGCACCTCTTCTTCTTCCTGGCTCCCATCAGATGATTTCATGGAGAATACAGAAATATGCAAAGACAGCTCCAACCTGCCGACTGACTCGCCCTATAGACCTTTTCTTGTCCTCCCAGGTGACAGCATGTAGTTGCAGCCGTGAAGCTGATGAAAGTTTGTTTATGCGTGGAGTTCTGGAGATTGGAAGGCTGAAAGCAAGGCGGTGGCAGGGTCATACTCCATCCCAAAACTTCGGGGAAGAACTCCTCTTTACCTCGTCCAAGTCTCTGGTGGCCACTGGCATTCCTTGCTTGCAATTCCATCTCTGCCTCTATTGCTCCACGTCTCCTGCCTCTGTATGGCTATCTCCGTGTTCTCTTATTAGAACACTAATGGCTCAGTGGATAACGGCATTTGTTGCCAAACCTGACAACCTGAGTTCAGTACCCAGGACCCATACGGTAGTAGGAAAAAAATCAACTTGTAGAAGTCGTCTTCTGAACTCCACAGTGCTCTATAGCATAGGTATACCCCACCCACAACAAATAAGTGCAATAAAATTTTAAAAAGACACATTAATGTGCTAGGTGCCATTATAATCCTTATGACCCATCGGTCTTAGTCACCGTTCTGTTGCTGTGAAAAGACACCATGTCCAAGGCAACTCTTATGAAAGAAAGCATATGATCGGGAGCGTGCTTACAGCTCAGAGGTTTAGTCCATTATCATCATGGCAGAGAGCTTGGTGGCGTGCAGGCAGACAGGGTGCTGGAGCTATGTTGTTACATTCTGATTCATAGGCAGAGAGAGAGAGAGAGAGAGAGAGAGAGAGAGAGAGACAGAGACAGAGACAGAGAGAGACAGAGAGAGACAAGAGACTCTGCACGAGAGTGCTCTAGGCCTGCCATAGGTTTTTGAAACCTTAAAACCCAGCACCAATGACACATTTCCTCCAACAAGGCCACATTTCTTAATCCTGCCAAAGAGTTTTAGTCCGTGGTGACGAAACATTCAAGTACATGAGTCTATTGGAGCCATTCAAACCATCACACCCCACTCCATGGCCCCTATGGGCTCCTAGCCATATCATAATGTATAGATGCATCCAGTCCAACTTAAAACGCCCCCACAGTTCATGAGTCCCAACACTGTTTAAAAGTCCAAAGTTCAAAGTCTCTTCCTAAGCGCATTGGATTCTCTTAAGTGTAAGCCCCTGTAAAATCAAAATGAAAAAAAAAATCAGGTCACATACTTCCAATATTCAGCTTGCAAGAATGCATGTTATTATTCCAAAAGGAAAAGAAAGGGATCACAATGAGGAAACACTGGATCAAAAGCAAGACTGAAACCATCAGGGGGAACTCCAGACTCTTCACCGCCATGCCTGATGGTGAAGTGATCTTCAGATCTCCAACTCCTTCCAGTTTTGTTGACTGCAGCACACTTTCCTCTCTTGGGCTGGTTCCACTCCCTGTTAGAAGCTCTCCTCAGCAGATACCCCACAACTCTGGCATCCCCAACACTTAGGGGGTCCCTTACACAGTCCATACTTCGCTTTCATAACTTCACACGACGGCCTCTCTCCGCCTCCACGCAGGCACACCCCTGACCTATGCTTGGCCTCAGTGGCTCTCCTTCGCTGTAGAGGGAGAGTCCACACCCCCTTTCTTGAGTTCTCGGTGCTAAAGCCGGAAGCACGTGATCAAAGCTGCCAAGGGCTGCTGCTTGCTCAGACTGGAACACGGTCTCCTAGTGAATCCCATTTGCCTCAGCTTCGTGTGGTTGGGGGTTTTCTTCAGTGACCAAGCTTTTCTCTAATTCCTTTTCGCAAGTTGGAGGTTGAGCTGGGTGGAGTCTTGCCCCGAGGTCACCACTCCCCTTATTCCATTCCGCGTCAGGCTTTGCTTTAAACGGTCTATACCCCAAGCCCTGGATTTAGCCCCCGTTACACTTCCTGCTCCTCTTTTTCTCATCAAACTGTACATTTTTGTATTTTTCCTTGCCCAGCTTGCTTCTTTTCCTTAAAGAGAAGGAAGCATCAGAGTGGAGACTAATAACCACGCAACAGAGTCAATACTAGGCCGTCTTGACATTTCCTCTGCTAATGTCATTAATGTAAAACTTTTAAGTGTAGCCTCAAATAGGTTTTTTTTTTAGGATAAGGACAAAAAAGCAGCCACATTCTTTGCCAAAATGTCACAAGATATATCTCTAGACCACTTATTAATATTCTTTTCCTCTGAAACTTCATGAACCAGGCTATTATAATCTGCATTGCTGCCAGTACCACTGTTATCTGTCTTCCTAATGGTATGGACCATTAAGCCCCGTTTAAATCTCTCAACTGCTTTCTTAATCCAAAGTCCGTAAGTCTGCATCTTACCAATAAGCAGCACAGTTGGACTTGCAACGGCAGCACCCCACTCCTGGAACCAACTTCTGTCTCAGTCACTGTTCTGTTGCTATGGAGAGAAGCCACCATCATGGCAACTCTTATGAAAAAAGCATTTTGCTGGACACTGGCTTACAGTTCCAGAGGTTTAGTCCATTATCATCATGGCAGGGAGCATGGCAGCCTGCAGACAGGGGCTGGAGCAGTAGCTGAGAGTTACATCCCGATCCAGAGCAGAGTGAGAGCAAGAGGCAGAGACACAGAGACATAGAGAGGCAGAGAGACATAGAGAGGTAGAGAAAGAGAGACAGAGAGAGATACAGAGAGACAGACACACATATACACACTGAGATAGACAGAGACACGCATACACACACACACACAGAGAGAGAGACAGAGACAGAGACAGAGACAGAGACAGAGAGAGGCAGAGAGACATAGAGAGGCAGAGAAAGAGAGACAGAGAGAGATACAGAGAGAGACAGACACACATATACACACTGAGATAGAGACACAGACACGCACACACACACACACACACACACACACACAGAGAGAGAGAGAGAGAGAGAGAGAGAGAGAGAACGAACGAACACATAGGCCTGGCATGGGCTTTTGAAACATCAAAACCCGCTCCCAGTGATATAGATATTTCCTCTAACAAAATCCTACCTACTTTCTCATCCTTGTAATTCTTTCAAGAGTTCCACTCCCGGGTAACTAAGCATTCAAATATATGAGCCATTGGGAGCCTTTCTCATTCAAACCACTATACCATCTTAACCAATTTAATCTGCCAACAAAGATGTGTTCTGGGGTTCCAGGCAGATGTGAATTCTTGCAGGCCATAGTTCAACATCGTGCAGAAGGACCGTGGGCTCCTCAGTCTGCCCACATCACCCTCTGAGCCTGGCCTTGTTGAATAACTAAAACCCCCTTTCCGTCTGTCGTGTATATGTTTATTTACTCACACTTGTTGCATCATTTGCACTAGTGCAGAAACAGTCTGTGATAACTTCTGTATCCCAAACCTTCCCCATGTCCAGGACCTGCCTGTCATCACTAAAGGACTTGAGTGAGTCACCTGTGCTTGCCACCTGCATGTCCTTGTTGCCAAGGCCCTCTTTCTCAACCATCCTGTCCAAGCTTCCAACTCTCCTGTGCTATGTTGTCAGGTCCCGCTGACTTCTTACACAACCTCTGAGTGACTTGTGGCCATCAGCCCTTCTCTCTCTCTCTCTCTCTCTCTCTCTCTCTCTCTCTCTCTCACACACACACACACACACACACACACACTTGGATCCTAGCTAGCAATCTGTTGGTGAGCTCCAACCTCCATCATTCCTTCTTAGGTTCCTTCGATACCTCCCCTCTCTGCCTCTAATGCTCAAGAGCTTTGGGATTTATACCAAGCCCCTTTCCCCTCCAGGTCCCTGCTCAGTCTCTCAGTGACGGAGATGCCCACCTTTCTTGCATTCTCACTACCCCCACAGAAGTTCCCACACACATCAAATGCCTCCTCCCCCTGTCTACTGGGAAGTCTGCTGTTCATCTCCGCACTACCGAACCAGAGGGGTTGGCCTCTTCCCCCCTGGTCCTGCTGCCGTCTACAAATGATGTCCCAGTGTTCCTCATCTTAGTCAACACCACCTCTATGTACCCAGATGCTCACGTCAGAGCTTTAGAATTTCCCTTCTTTCTTCGCACCCCAAATGTCAGTCATATTCCTTCATTGTTGACAGCGTCTTCCATAGCCCCCACCCCTTGCCCCTCACGCATGCGCATGCCCGGCGTTACTTTCTTTTCCCGCCAAGGGGCTAGCTCATTTTTTCACCTGCCTCCATTGCTCTCCTCTCTCATTCCATGCCTTGCCTTTTTCTTTGATCTGTTTCTCATGTGCTTTGGCTTTCTGCTCACACGCCGCCATCTTAGAGGGGTCTTATCCATGCACGTTAAGAGAACCGGTGACGTTTTTCGCTGCACAGCCATCTTGGCTCCTGTCTTTCTCTTTACCCAGCTTCCTAGGTCTTCAAGTTTTCATCCCTACTTGAAATAAGAGCACATTAGTCACATTTTTGACTTATTATATTTTAAGTGGTTTGTCATTGTCGGTTGTTTTCTTTGCCTGCCTTGCAGGGCGTTTTTTTTTTTTTTTGCATGAATAATGCCTAACACACCGTAGCTACGGAATAAGACTGAATTCACTTTGTCCGTCCTTGTCACTGTGTAGGTAAAACCTTTTAAGGTTAATACTGAAAACCAAGTTTAATTAGCAGTAAGTGTTTCTTCAGATCTTGGAAACAATATTTATTTTGAAATCAGACTTGCTGTCCCTTTTTAGGAATTCTGAACCTTTATGGACATTACCGAGACGTATTTCAAGCTTGAAATTAGTTAGCGGTCGTTGTCACAGTAATAAAGTGGGCACCATTCCAGCCCTTATTAGTGGCAGGCGCTTTCTGAATAGCAGCACGTTTAATTCTCAAAACACATCAATGGGCTATCTGTCAATTTACAAATGGGTGTGATGATTTTAAAATCTGGAGGGTTTTTTGATAGTTCCCCTTTAAAAGGTAGCGTCTACGTTATTTCTCTTGAATCTGACTTGACTTGGCAACCAAGTTCCAAAGAACAAGATTCAGTGGACGCAGCAGTGTTTGGTGACCACGTTGAGATCTCCAAAGCTTTGGGTCTTCCCTGCCCTCCAGCATCGGCCAGCCCAACTCTTAGTTTCCTCATCTTTGAGGTAAAGACTGGACATATCATCAGAGATGTGCCCAGTTGCTTAGTCTGGCCTCACCAGGCATGGCATAGCAACATCAGGAAGTCCTCCTAGCACTGGCAGACATCGACATCATATGGGTGACCGTCCCATGCTCTGAATGTTGCGCTGGATTTGTTTGTTTGTTTTTAGTTGCTGTGATAAAACAACATCAAGTTAAAGGGAGGAAAAGTTAACTTTAGTTCCAAGCTCAAGAAACAGTCCATCATGGGGGGCAAAGTCAAGACAACAACAGCTTGGACCAGATGCCGACACTGCATCCCTAATCAGAAGCGACAACTTGATGCGTGCATGGTATTACTTAGCTTGCTTTGGACATTTCATACCTTCTAGAGTCCCTTGCCCAGGGAATGGACCTGTCCACAATTGAAATGGGTCTCCCCATATCAGTGATCACAATCAAGATTATTCCCCGTAGGTATAATCAGAGGCCCATCTTCCAGGTGATTCTAGATTCTGTCAAGTTGACAGTTAACACCTATTTATTACAGGGATAAAGATGAGGACGCTGTTAGGGGAAGTTGAACAGCCCTAGGGGGGGGGGTGATCCTTGTCCGAAAGTTTCAGCTTCCTGACAGCATCTATGTGGAAGGCCACCGTGGAGGCAGGCCTTCCAGCCCCATTTGAGCCTTCAGAATGGCAGAGGTAGCAAACGTTTTGACTGGCATCTCCCCAGAGACCACGGACCAGAACCACCAAACAAACGCCCCATGAGGCGAGAGAAGACTGCCAGGTGACACACAGAAAGCTCATCTTCAACAAGGAAGCAGCAGCCTTTTGGCATCTCGTGTTGAGCCATTAGAGTTGGGGAAAATTCAGTATACTGGGAGAATAGTTTACATACAGGGTATCCCTAGATACGGAAGGATACAGAGATGATGAGCCTTACATCACAAACCCAGCAAACAGTGGCGACATGCGAGTCAGAGGGCCAGTGTGCTTCCTGTAAGTCCCCACACCCAGCTACTGTACAGCACCAGTGGGCAACGTGACACCTTACCCTGGAAAGACAGTAAGTATGTCTTCAGTCAGGGCCGTGGGTCCAATCTCCCTTTGGCTAGTTTTGCTTTATAGTAGGGCCATGCTGGGCAGCTAGCCCCTTCACTTCCAACGTCTCCTTCTGTCCCAGATGTGTTCCAGCATACGGGGGCGTCAGCCTCTCCATCCATCTTCTTCCTGTATCTCCTTTGCACTCATCCCCATTTTCAACCACGTAATTTATGATTAAACCGCCGATCATCACACCCATCTCTCTCTCAGGCGGTCTTGTGACTTGTGTCTGGCCAGTTGTAGTGCACCACCAGTGATGGACTACAGCGATTGAGCCAAACACACTATGAACCGGTTTTGAGCCCAATCGGAGTGCTTCCTTGGGATTTATAAATGCCCTGCCAGGTGAGGGGAGCAGCCAGGGGGCCAGCACAATGCTTAGAAAGTATCGGAGAGTGGTAGAGGACACTCCTATCCCATGCGACCTTGATCTCAAAAGCGACTCCATCCTTTCTCAGTCTGCACGAGTCAAGAGGCTCTTCCTTGTAAGTGGGTGTCACTGAGTTTTCTTTCGTGTGTCCTTGAGCAATGCGTGGTTAGCGTGAAGGGTCTATCCTAGCTCGTGGTAGGTGGCGAAGCTCTGGCACTTTCCTCGTGTCATCCGAAGGACCTGGAACAACACTTTCCAAAGACCCTTCCCCGCCCCTTTAGCCTCAGGAAGCATCTGTCTTTCCTGGAAGCCAGCGTGGTCTGGGGAAATAAACTCAAAATAAAATAACGTAGTGATGGGTGGGTGGGTGGTTGGGCCACGGCTCCAAACCTTAGTCATCTGTGTATCCTTTCTTTCCCTGGCTGCCCGCCCCTCCCCCGGTCCTTGATTCGCACACATCCTGTTAGTCACCAGGTCCTGTTGATCTGAATCAAATGCTTGGTGGAAGTAGGTGGGGCAGCCTTAAAGAAGAAGGTTAGATACTTCTTCCCTGGTGCCGTCTGGCAGGTCCAGTTCTACATCTTCATTTTGTTTCTCCCAGCGAGGACCACTGGTGTGCCTGCCTCCTCTCAGCTCAGTCAACTTGTGAGAGCTCTTATGGCTCTTGTAGGCTTTCTCCTCCTCTCCAGACACGCTCCGACCGACGCGAGTTTCTTTTGGCTCTCTGTCCCGCTAGGTGGCAAACTTCTAGACTTAGTGGTCAAGACCCTTTTCGAGCTAACGGACATTCACCGTCCAAGGTCACTCTGGAATCTCACCTCTCTCCTTTCACAGAACTGCCTGCTATGTACCCGACCTCCATCCCCAAATGGAAGCCCGGATCCTTCTCTGTGACTTACCAAGATTCTCGTCTGATCTCCATAAAATATCCCGAGCACGCAGCTCCTCAGCAAATGCCCACGCCCCTAAATCCTGCAGACCAGTCTAAACTAGGGACTTTCAAATCCCCTTCCCATCCCCAGGGAGAATTTGATCAGAACAACCAAGTTTAGCATATATGCCTCTCCTCCCAGCCCCAAGTACTGATCAATCATGTTTTTAAATTTGACTTAGCATATTATGTCAGACCCAGTCTCTTTCCCTCCTCTTCCGAATCACAGTCTCAGATGATGGGGCCATCATTCCCTTCACCCACGAATTGGGGCTTGGACAGGTTTGTTTTGCTACCCACGGACTGAGAAGTACTTAGTATTAGTCCTATTATTTAGAACGGTGGTCATGGGGAAAATACCAGTTACGAAGAGGGAGTGAACCCACGGGCTGTGCCAATTCCCACCGTTTGTTTCCAAACCGAACTGGCGTTTCTGTTTCTTTCCACACCTCCACCATTTTCTCCTCACTATCTTAATGCTGGATTCTCGCTTGAAACCGGAAAGGCAATTTGTCGTTTTGATATAGTCCAGCAAGCATTACCTGCTCGGGTCTGGGTCACTCTCCACCAGCAACCGTGGTAAAAGTTTGTGGCAGCTGACAGATAAGTCCTTGTCGTGCCCCTCTGCAGCAGGAGAGGCCGGGGGTCAGAGTAAGATATAACTTAGCTTTCCCGAGTTCCCTGGGGCTGGACAGGCCACCACACCACAGGCACCTGGATCCTCTATGGTGCTAGGGTATGGCCACCCATTCAGAATGGGCAACAGGTAATCAGCCCACCTTGATGCAAACAGCAAAAGACCAAAGGAGGCGATGGTTTATATTCATTACATATTTGGCTTGGAAAAAAAAAGACGAGGTGGACAGACATTTGGAGCATGGGGTCCTGTGTCCCCCACCAATTTCAGTTCACATTCCCTGGGTTCTGAGAGAGTTGTACTATTTTTTTTTTAAAAGGAGAAGCCTTTAGGTACAAAGGTGACCGTTCATACAGGGTGTTTTTTTAGAAATAGATAACTTTTTAGAAACAGGTAACTGCCTCTGCAGCCCAGCAGTATTGGGAACACTGAAGGGTCCCTTACTCTCTTCCCTAATGCACATCTCCTCTACCCTCTGGGATTCAAAGCCCAGTGTGGGCAGGGTCTCACTGGTTGCTGCAGACACTTGCAGTTGGGTGGACTTTGGGAAATGTTTGTTGATTAACTGATTGACCGAATAGAGAGAGAGGCAAGAGAGCTGCTGGGCGAAGGCCATGCCTGGCTCTAAACACTTCGCAGGGTTTAGTGGTGACTGCCACTGCTCTGGCTCTCCATGGAGCCTGTGGACCGGCCACTTCTTCTCTCCTCTCCTTGAAAAACCCATCCTGGAAGCAAGGGCCCCTGAGCTCCGAGGGGCCAGTTCTCTTAAGATCCTGCCCAGTCCTTCCCCCGGAAAGGAGAAGAGTGGGGTACTCTGGAGCTAGAAGCAGGACTCAAGAGGGGTTCCCTTGCCTGAGACCTGCACGTTGCTACCTGCCTCTAGGCCGCCCCTTCGTAGCCCGGGCAGGTCATTCCGGGTAGGCACCTGGCCGGGTTCTCTGGGGGCCTCGCGGCTGCGCGCGCGGCCGGGCTCGGGAACGGTACCCGGGCTCGGCCCTCGGTGGCCGCCGCCCCCTCCGCCCCGGGGGCCGGGCCGGGCTCCCGGGAGGCGGGGACTCGCCCAGTGGCAGCAGCGTCCGGGCGGGCGGCGGGCTCGGGGCGGCTTCCTGCAGGCGGCGCCGGGGCGAGCCGAGCGCTACAGTCACCGGCCTAGGGACACGGGGGCCCGGGCGCTCGGGGGGCCGCGTCCGAGGCTCAGGGCGCGCTGCGCAGCCGTCGGTCGCCCCTGCCCGCGCTCGCGTGTCGCCGCGATTGCCGCGGCCGCCGCCGGTTACGCCAGCCCCGCCGCCGCCCGCTCCGATTCTGCGCACAGGCGGCCCCCAAGCCTGTCATTCTGCAAAAACACAGTTTACTCAACACGCCGCACACACTCGCGCGCACACACACTCACACACACTCACACACAGACACGCGCGCGCGCGCGCACGCAAACACACACCACACACACACTTATACACACGCACGCACACACGCGCTCACGCGCGCGCGCAACCCGGGCCCCCCGCGCGCACACGCACGGGAGCGCGCGAACGAGCAAGACGCGCACACCCGGCGAGCCAAGTTCCGCAGCCTGGCATGGCTTCTGGGGACCTTTACGAGGTACGGAGAAGCCGGGGCGCGGGCGGCGCCGGGGAACCGGGCCTGGCCGAGCTGGTGCGAGCGTAGTCCTGCGCCCGCGGGTGGTGGCGCCGGGGATTGGAGGGCGGCTGGGGGACTCGAGGGTCGCGGCGGACCCGAGGGTGGCGGCGGGGACCGGAGGGTGGCGGGGGCCGGGCGCGCCTCCCGCCGCCGCCTCCCGCGGCGCCCGCTCCCTCTTTCTCTTTCTCTCGCGCACACACTCTCTTACTCCATCTACTTTGCGGCCTTGGAGAGGGGAAGGAGGAAGCCGGGCGGAGCCGGGGCGGAGGGAGGGAAGGTAGCGGTCCCGGGGAGGTGCTTGCTCAGCCCCGACGAGCCGCCCCGAGTATGAAAAAAAAAAGTACAGGTAAAAAAAAATTAAGGAAAAAGAAAAAAAGAAGTCGCCGGACGTGTGAGGGAATGCGGGGGGCCCGCGTTGCGGACGGCCCAATTTAGGGGTCTTGAGTCCCCCCCCCCCACCCCCCGAGGGCGCGCGGGTAGAGAGAAGGTGGGTGATCAAAGCGGAGCCAGGCTCCTAGGGAGGGGAATGAAAAGGACAAGAGTGTTGGGGCACGGGGGAGGGGGTGCCCTGGGGACACCGCTGTTGCAGTTCCACAGGGGCCACAGAGTGCCTGCCCCCTCCCCCCACCTGCTGCCTAGTGTCCCCCTTCTCTGGACTCTGAAGCTCTCCTGGCAAGGGCTTGGGGGTCGGTCTTCTCTGCTGGTGTCATGCTTCTCAGGGTGAAAGAGGGGCTGCAGCAGGGGGACACTCCAGGTGGGAGGGAAGCCGGCCTGAAACTTGTATGTGGGTGGTCAGACTTGTCAGAGGACATGGGTGTGAATCCAGTTCCTAGAACTCCTCTGGCACACTAAAGGGGGTCATACTTGTCTCTAAGGTCACACAGGTAGTTAGTGGGCACTGGATATTTTGAAATTGGTTCAAAATGTTGAAAGAAGGCGTCCGTCTGTCATCTCCTGAACAAGAAATACCTGTGGTCTCTGGGGAGAGAGGCCTTAGCTGGCCTTGGGGTCACAACGGTTCTTGCACGGGATTTGGACTCATGGACACATAAGAAGCCACCACTGATCCCAGCAGAAGGATGCCCTTCAGGAGGTGTTTGTTCTCAAGAGAAGGGTCAGCTTGGGTTTCCCATCCCTTTCCTCCAGGATAAACCAGCCACTACGGTTGGCTGCCATTCCCAAGGTTGTTGTCTAAATTCCCATGTAGTCGGGGAGCAGGTTGAGTTAACATTGAGACGGCAGTAGTAATTCCTCACCTGTAAGTTAGTTCCCTGGGTCCTTCTGGAAGCCCAAGCTCCTCAGGCAGAGGATTCACTGACTGGTGTGAGTGGAGAGTGGAGGACAGGATGGTGGGCATCTTAACTTCCTGTGTATCCAGAGCCTTCTGGGAGATTCTGGGCTTGGTGGGGCCCAGCGATGGGGGGGCACACCATCAGGCTCAGGTGGGGCCCATGTTTTTAAAAAAAAAATGATATAAGTTGGTCTCTTCTTTATCCTACGGCCTCCCGTCTCTTTGTGCTGATGGAGAAGCCAGGGAGGGAGAGAAAACGGATGAGAAACTGACAGGATTGTAGTAAGCGGGCCACCCAAACTCGTCCACCTTTGTTCCAAGATGGCGGAGCGGTCTCTGAAACCAAAAGTTAAAACGTAGTGAAGTGAAAACCTTTGACCCGAGTTCCCCTGACACTGGCAGAAAGTGGATGCCATTGGTGACCAAGCCTCCTGAGGTCATGGGATTTTTCTCACCAATGGTGAGTTGTCTCAGAGCTGTTGACATTGCCTGGGTGACAAGTGGCCTTGCTGAAGACTTGAAGTGGACATCATAGGAGATATCAGCGCTCCCCCATTTAAAGTCTGAAACGTACGGACCTCCTGGGGATAATCTCTTGTTTAATGTTCATCTGAAACTGCCATTCTTAACCTTGGTAATTATAGTTGCCAGATGAAGATGGGAGTTTCCGCACTGGCCTTGAACTATCTCAGCGACTCAGAAGTGCTTATTGGAGTTCAATAAGCAGGACAATAATAACAATTACTTGTGTGGTGGTAGGTAATTGTATGAGATCTAAAATGGTTTTCCTGTGGCTGATTATTTGCACGGCCATTATTACTAGAAGGGCTAAACTGTATTATGAGAATATCACCGACGTCAACATTTTTATAGCCCATGCCTCCATTACATAACATACGCCAAGGGATTTAATTGGTTGTTCAAATTTAACTTAAAAACAAGAAGTGCCAGGTGTTCCTCAGTCCATATTTTTTTTCCTAACTGTAAAATTGCCATGTGTATTAAAAATAGCCCATTGATTAAAAATAAATAGATCTGGGCATATTCAGTGCTGTTACTAAACTTAAAAGAAATAAAAAAAAAGACATCTCTTTCTATATGATGGTATTTCCTTAATTAAATATACTTGGATGTACATAGAATATTACAACCTTTAACCAATAAACTATATTTAAGTGGGCCAGGAGTGATAATCTCTGTAACATATATTCCACTTGGGTGCCTGATGACATTTTATGATGAGGAAGATGTTTGGATGTCAGAGATTCGCCAACTCTTTGGTGATTTTAGACACCTGTTATAAAAAGCAACCCTTCCCCAGAGAGTTTTGTGAAGAAGTCAGGTGCTGATTTTAAAGACACCAGAAAGTGAGCTTTGTTTACATAATGCCCTTCAGTCTTGGTGAGTAAACCTGGGTAAAGAGGAGGTTCTGAAATCTTGATTTGATGGATCACCTGGTTTTGTCTCCCCAATAGCAGAGCTCTCACCCTCTCTGATGCGTTCTAGTTATGTATATGAGGGTGATTTCAAATATTGATTGATGTCTTACAACAGTGGTTCTCAACCTTCCCACTGCCACAGCCCTCATGTTGTGGTGACACTAGCCATAAAGTTGTTTTTGTTGCTACTTCATAACTGTAACGTTGCCACTGTCATGAATCAGATCTTTATCTGATATGCGGCATATCTGATCTGCGATCCTTGTAAAAGGGTCATTCGACCCCCCAAAGGGTTGAAAGTTAAAGGTTGAGAACTATTTTTTTAAAGCCGGATATGACTGGATATAAAATGCAATTCCCTCTGCCTCTGTATGTGCTGGTAAACATATTGGCCATCAGAAGTGGTCTGTTAGACAGTTCTAGGCCTCGTGTGTGTGTGTGTGTGTGTGTGTGTGTGTACACACGTGTGTGTATTTGTGTGTGCCTTGCTTCATTGTTAGGTATGAAAGCAGGATGGAGCAGAAGATCTTTAGCTTGTCTCTTCCCACAATGGTCCTTATACAGGAGCGTCCATTTCCCTAACATGTTTACACAATACATCTGAATCCAGAATGTATTAGAGTTTGCCATCCCTGGAGTTTAGTGAGCCAAGATGAATGGGCGTCAAGAACACATCATCTGTGGCACAGCACGAGGAAACCGATTATCTCCTCTTTTTCCTGCTCTGAAACTCATCACATGTTCACTAACTCATGGTTCTTACCAGTGAGTGGAAGACTGGGTGCAGGAGACAGAGAACACATTGAGCCGCCTTTGGTATTCTTATGCTGAGAGTTACATACTTTTCTTCCTCAACTCATGGTCTCTTGGTGGTGGTGATATCATGCCCTAGTTTTGTATCTGTTGCTGAAATCAATCCACTGGCCAAATCTACTTGTGTGAAGAAAGACACCCTTCCACGTTGCACAGTCCATCACTGAGAGCAGCCAGTGTAGGATCTCAAAGCAGGAACCTCTAGGCAGGAACTGAAGCAGAGACATAGTGGACTGCTTCCTACGGCGTGACTAGCATCAGACCGTCTTCCTCCTTCAGTGCAGCTACTGACCTCAGAAGAAATAAGGAAAGACATCTTAGCCCACATTATAGTATTTCCTTAATTAAATATTCTAATCGAGTACACACAAGATGGCTTATTACAGCTTTTAACCAATTAATCATACTTTACGTGGGCTAGGAGTGATGATCTGCTTTCTTATACAACCAGATATCTTCCCAGGGTGTGGAACAACCCACACTGGGCTCAGCCCTCCCACACTAATCATTAATTAAGAAAATGCCTCATAGGTATGCTCTCGAGCCAGTCTGATGTAGGCAGTCCCTCAGTTGAGGGTCCCTTGTCCCAGGTGTTTCTAGTTTATGTTGAGGCTGACAAGATCTACTCAGGACACACCGAAGAACACCTATCATGTTCTTTGGTGGCTCAGCTTTTTTTTTTTCTCTAAAACTGTGTCTGGGTATCTCCTAGAGAAGCTGACTGTCTTCCCTGGAAAGGACTGACTGCATTTAAATGTCCACATCTGACTTTCCTAACTGTTGAGTGGTGTCTAATACCTCTTGCCCTTGATTAGTTGACATGAAGGACAAAATACTTACCTCGATGGCAAAAATGTTCAAAGAGGATGCTTTCTGAGTGGAGTGGCCGAGATGAGGGTTATTGAGTCGGACTTCACAGCATCTCTGCCAGGCTCTGTTTGTTAATGCTTCCTACATCTCTATCTCCAAAAAAAATCTGTAATTTTTTTGATGTGTGTGTGTATGTGTGTGTGTATGTACATCTCTTCCTCATGTTCAGAGCTGTGTATGTATAATTTTATGTATATTTGCACAGTGTATATAATAAAACTTTTTCATTCCAAATAAAAACAACAGAATACTTTTCCTTTGTCGAAAGATGTCGACTTTAGTTGCAAATGGACTCTACATTATTGAACACAGGTCCCTCTCCTGTGGCAGGATCTGGGGACCCTGTGTTCTCCAGAGTCACACATTAGAAGTAGCAGAACTTGTGGGCAGACGTGTTGAAGCAGATTCTGGAAAATGTGTGCAATCCTGAGCCCACAACATTAACTAAGCCCTAAATAAATCTAATAGAAGTACACTGATGGATCCCCCAGTGAGTCTGCCAGTCCTCCATAGTGTATTGGTAAGGCTGGCAATTCCTTGTTTCTCTGTAGATTGCCCAAGGCATTCACTTCTGATAAACAGGGTTTCTGACAAAGTTTTGTCTGGTCCACAGCTTTCTTCATTCATATGAGTGGAAAGCAGTGTCTTCAGCCCCTTTCCATGTGTTCTTCTGGCTCCACCATGCAGCCAAACAATGGTGGTGGTGCCGTTATAGGTACTACCACTCATTTTCAAGATGGTGACTGAGCACATTTCCAATTTCTAACTTTATGCTAGTGTTTCCATCCACTGTTGAGTCTTTTTCCTTGTGAGAGTGCTTGCCTATGCCCGCTTCAAAAAATATTAACAAGTTGAAGAAATGGCATCTCAACCTACACAACTTCCTAGTGATGCTGGTGTCACCTGCCCAGTTAATCAATCATACCTAAGGACCTTCCCTGTCGATGATATGACCTCTTAAATCTGCAAATATTCCATCCAAGGACGATACCAGTTGAGTTCGATTATTGGGATCTAATGAATATAGACTAGTATTTGATTCTCCAGTGGGGATCCATCAGCTTATTTTAAAGGAGGTTTTTATGTTATTCCTTACTGAATAAGGTCGTTTCTTCAAGGCCTTAAACTATCCTTGAAGGGTGATAAAAAGTGTCCTCGTAGTTTGACCATTTTTAAAGAACAGTTCTGCCTGGGTGTTGATAGTCTTACTATCAGATACAAGCAACTAGCTTTGACATCTCTGTTGGAGAGTGAAAGGGGATCTAGTTTGTCTGAATTTGTAGCACTGCCATTTATTTATTTCATATTTATAGACCAACAAATATATGCCTAGTACTAGGGAAATGATGGCAGCGTCTCCTAAAAGTCTATGGTCTAGTGGGAAATAATGTAAGATAAGAGAAGTTCACAGTCAGTGGAGAAAGCATTCTATGGGGAAGATGAGGCTTCCAGAAAGATGTTGAGGGATATATGAGATCCAAGCTGGGGGAATGAGAGGTCTCACAGAGGTGGTGGTGGCCTTCAAAGACTCAACTAGGAAATGAACATGGCTAGAGATCTGCAGGATTTAAGCCATTGCCCAATAATAACATTCAATGAAAGATCAGTTTTCTCCTGAAGCTATCACTTTTTTTTTTGATAATCAGTTCCCTGTTATTGAGCATCTAGATGGAGTCTATTTGTAAACCATTATGTTCTGTTGTTATGACCACCCACAAACATCATTATTTATACTTTGTTTTTCCCAGAGTAGATTCTGAGAAGTGATAGTTTGAAAAACACAGATATTTTTAATACTCTCGATTCGTAACCCAAGATTTCCCTTGCAAATGGATAGTTGACTGAATTAGTGGAGGAGCTGGAGCAGGTCTAACACTGCCGTTTGCTGTTTTGTGACTGGAAGGAGAAGCGATGGTGGTTGAGTGGGAGTGAAGAGAAATGGGCAAGATTGGAAGATTTGAGGAGAATCAGCATAGTTTGCTTGTCAGTCAGGATTTCATGCTGCAGGTGTAACAGAAATATGTGATAGCAACTGTGGCTTAAACATAATGCATTCTTTTATATAAAGTAAAGGTTGGGGCTCAGGGTTGGTATTGCCCCTCTATGAAGTTCTGAAGGTGTCAGGTTCCTTTTATCTCTATCCCATCATCCTCAGTTGTGGCTTCTGAAGGTCCTGAAGGTCCCTTCATGATCCAACCTGATTATCGAACTCTAGCCATCTTTTTAAGAAGAGGAAAAAATGCCGGGCGTGGTGGCACACGCCTGTAATCCCAGCACTTGGGAGGCAGAGGCAGGCGGATTTCTGAGTTCGAGGCCAGCCTGGTCTACAGAGTGAGTTCCAGGACAGCCAGGGCTACGCAGAGAAACCCTGTCTCGAAAAAAACCAAACAAACCAAAAAAAAAAAAAAAAAAAAAGAAGAGAAAAAAAGAGAAGACAGAGGGTTGAATGGAATAATAATCAATTATGATTATGTTGACATCTCATTGGCCTGAATACTTAGCTGCAAGGGAGTCTTGGTAGGAAGTACAGTTTTTAGCTGTAATGTCCCTTCTCTTGCTAAAAAAAAACTTGCCTACAGTGCATAGGGATAAAGGACTACAGGAGTTGAGGAATTATCACTAGGTTTCTATTAGCCCATTGGGTTCATGCTGGAACCTGGGGGAGTTTTGTGTGAAGGAAGTGAGTCAGGGCCCATGTAACATCCAAGTGTAGATGTCCATTGCAGCAGGTACTGAGACTCAAAGCTTAGGAGTAGTATCTAGCAGGGAGACAGATTGAGTACTGGAAAAAATACACAGGTTGAGCACCATTCGTACACAGATCATTGTTAAACCAAAGAAGAGAATGTAAAGCTAAGTAGCAGCTTCATGAAAGGAGAATGGACATTTTAGAGACAAGAAAGAAAGTGGCATTGCCTCGTGTGTAGGAAGAGGAGTGAAGGGAAAACCAAGGGGGTTGCTGTCGTGGAAGTCAACGGAAGGCCACATTTTAAGAGAGTGTCCAGGAGTGTCCTTGGATTGAATAACCAATAAGTTGTTGGCAGCTGCGGGATGTGGGTGTCCCACTGAGTGTGCCAGGAGTGAGAAGGCAGCAGGTTGATGCTGATGTGGGGAGCATAGATGCAGAGACATCTTTCACAGGCATCTCTTAAAGAACCTGGTGTGACCAGGAGTGGTACTTGCATGAAATGGGGAGAGGGACCAGCCATGTCTGTCTCCCTAGATCTGTACTTATCTGCTTTGGATGATTTGCATAGCAAATGGTTATGGTGTCAATGCAGACTGACTCCTCATATTCTTAGATGTGATTTCCCCATAAGTGTTATGAACCTCTTGATGCTCTCTACCTGATGTCATCAACAATTAAAAAAAAATCACCTTATTTATGTGCGCGAACGTGTGCATGGGCGTGTGCCCATGAGTGCAGGTGCCCACAGAGTTCAGAAGAGTTAAGAGTTCCTGGAGTTGGAGTGATGAGCAGTTGTGAGCCTCTTGATGTAGATGCTGGGAATCAAACCAAGGTCCTCTGAAAGAAAAAAGAATACTCTTAACCACTAAGAAACCTCTTCAGTCTCATCTTCAGTAATTTTAACAGGAGGAAAAAAGTAGGTTTATAATTCAGTGAAGAACTCAAATCTCCTGGCTTGGCTTATTTCTTTTTTGTGACTGCTCTCTTCTGTGCTCTCTCCTCTCCTTCTTGCCTTTTATTTGTTCTGTTTGGTGACTTTGATTCATACAACAGGCAATCCACAGTTAACACCCTGGCAGCAAATTTCAGTCTACCAATCAGATATCAAAAGTCTGACCTCCACTCTCTTTGTTCACAGCGACATTGCTTATCCAGCCATAATATTATAATTCTGTATTTCTCCCCTCCCACTGCTCTCATGTGATCAATAGCCGTGTGTAGAAAACTCATCTGAGATTAACCTTCAGATCTGTATTTTCTTCTCATTCCTATTGGCTGCTATACTCCCCTTCGTTAAGGACGTAATTTATTTTTAAGCAATATAATCTTCATATATAAAGATACTTAGCACATGAATCATAATTTATAACGATCAATAAACAGCATCTACAGCCATTAAAAAAAAGTGGAAGGTGCATAATAGAGTCACACAGAGTATTTCTAGGAAGTAAAATGGGCTCAAGGAAAATATTTAACCGAGGACTTAAAGATCAACTCTTCAGTGAGGGCTTTGCTGCAACAACGTTTGAGAGAGGGGACAGAACACACAATACTGCTGACAGATCGGCATGGTGATTGGTGTTAGGCGATAGCTTGCCAGGCTTAAGTTCCAGTTTTTTTTTTTTTTTTGAACCAAATACCAATCTAGGTTTTGCAGTGAAGGTCTTTTGTGGAAGATCTTTTGTCCCTAGTCAGTTGACTTTAAGTAAGGGAGCTCATTGCAGTCAACGCTGATGGGCTTGAGTTAATTGGCTTGCACACCTTAATGCTAAAACTGAAGCTTCTAAAAGCCAACATCCCACCTATGACCATTATCTAACCCATGTCGTAGTGTTCCAGTTGCTCTTCCTGTTGATCTCCTTCCTGCCCCATGGATTGGTTTTTATTTGCCTCACCAGCTCTGTACTGGGCAAGCCAGTTCCTTCCCATAAGCCC
The DNA here is from genome assembly GCA_964023405.1 of Apodemus agrarius. Classification (NCBI taxonomy): domain Eukaryota; kingdom Metazoa; phylum Chordata; class Mammalia; order Rodentia; family Muridae; genus Apodemus; species Apodemus agrarius. The sequence continues at coordinate 12,661,281 of OZ030024.1, forward strand.
CTCCTTATGTGCCCAAGTGGCTCTGCTTCTCTACCCCCTACCACCACCCGATAGTGGGGGGGGGGACAGCTAGGTGTGTCTTTTCAGGTTTGATCCTTGGTGACCACCATTATAAATGGAGACAGGTCACTTATATTTTGATAATGCCCCTTTTGTTTGAGTTGATTGCTTCCTCAAATACCTTGCTGCAGGGAGTGTGTGTGTGTGTGTGTGTGTGTGTGTGTGTGTAGAAGGGCAAGCCACAAGCCCAGGAGCTCAGGGTTGGGTGGACTTGGTAACACCTAGAACCCACCAACTTAGGCACTCTATCTCACTGTGTGTGGTGTGTCCCATGACAGTCATGGAAGGCAACGCAGTTCAGCACAGATAGGCCTTGGGTCTGAGAATCGGAGCTGCCTGAGCCAGTCCCTTGTCCTGAGGGTCTGTTGAAGGTGGAGATTATCCAGTAGTCCTCCTCACCCTCATCCACCAGTTCTTGCTTCTTGAGCTTACTCTCAGCCTCTGACATGCATGGTCCTGTTATCCTCAACCTGCGGGTAGATGCTGTGTCTCCAGCGGTTATGGCTCCCGTGGAAGGCCCATCACCGACCATGCCTGTGTAAAGCAGCAGGCTCCCGAGAAGGCTCTTCATACAATGCCCAGAGTCTCTTCTAAACGGGTTCCTCCTGACTTCAGCTACCTCACCTCTCCTAGAATCTCTGTGTCAGCCATTCTCAGAGTCTTAATGAGTAACCCAGGGAGCTATCAGCATGGACCGTTCAGGGGCCATGTTTGTCTATGGGGCCGAGGCTCTAGATCACTCATTGTAAGGTAAGGATTTCCCCCAACTGAGGAGCCATTGCCCGAGTCTCGGATTCATCACCAGGGAATTTTCCTCCTTGATTTTTGTGTCCTTGTCCTTCAGCCCGGTGTTTAAATAAAAACTGTCTTAGGGGGTCTTACTAACAAACCATAGAGATAATACAAACGCTAGAGTTGGGCTTAATTTTAAAATAGCCATTGGGGGGCTGGAGAGATGGCTCAGTGGTTAAGAGTACTGGATGGGAATCTGGGATTCCCGGCATCCCCGTGGTGCCTCACAAACATCTGTACTTCCAATTCCAGGGGATCTGATGCCCTCTTCTGGCCTTCATGGCACCAGGTATGCATGTGGCACACAGACATAAATGCAGGGAAAGCACCTATACACATAAAGAAATGGTTACTTGTTGAATAATCCACCAGTTAAATAATATATATTAGCTATGTGCCTTTAACTATGCAGGATATGGACTCTGTAGCCATGTCTGTCTTTTAAAGTCTTCTTTGGAATGTGGTAGTTAGAACCCCAACACCCAAATTAATGTGTATGTTGAGAGCTTATGTTTATTTGTATTATTTTAAAGGTGAGAAGCAAAGCAGAACCACCATGCAAGTCATACTTATGCTATTGATCAAATAGGAAAAATATTAGCAGTGGGAAACAAATTCGACATCCATATATGGTGGTGATCTGCTCCACATCCCACAATTTTCTTTTTCTTTTTTCAAGAACTTGTATTCTTTTTTAGGCCTTCCATCTTAGTCTTTGATCCATTTGAGGTTATTTTTTTTTATTGGATATTTTCTTTATTTACATTTCGAATGTTATCCCCTTTCCAGGTCTCCCCTCTGGAAATCCCCTATCACATCCCCACTCCTCCTGCCTCTATGAGGGTGCTCCCTCATCGACCTTCCCACTCCTGCCTTCCAGCCCTGGCATTCCCCTATACTGGGGCAATGAACCCCCACAGGATCAAGGGCCGCTCCTCCTATATCAACAATGCCGTCCTCTGCCACCTATGTGGCCATAGCCATGGGTCCCTCCATGCGTACTCTTTGGTTGGTGGTCCAGTGCCCAGGAGCTCTGGGGAGGACTGGCCGGTTGACACTGTTGCTTCCCCCGTAGGGCTTCATCAGTCCTCCCTCCAGTTCTTCCCTCCGGGACCCCGTGCTCAGTCCAATGGTTGGCTGCGAGCATCCTCTGTATTTGCCAGGCTCTGGCAGAGCCTCTCAGGAGACAGCCATATCAGACTCCGGTCAGCAGGCACTTCCTGGCATCCGCACTGGCATCGGGTTTGGTGACTGTATCTGGGATGCATCCCCAGGTGGGGCAGTGTCTGGATGGCCTTTCCTTCAGTCTCTGCTCCACACTTTGTCTTCATATTTCTTCCTGTGAGTATGTTTCCCCCTTCTAGCATGGAAGCACCTACACTTTGGTTTTCCTTTCTCGAGCTTCATATGGTCTGTAAATTGTATCGTAGGTATTCTGAGCTTTTGGACTAATGTCCACTTATCAGTGAGTGCAAACCATGTGTGCCCCACAGTTTTCAAAGGTGAAAAGTGGGGTCAGTTTCTTTTTCTTGCTTTTTCTTTTCTTTGCTTTGCTTTTTGTGACTGAAACTCAAAATACCATGTTTATTTTTTGCTATCTTTGGGCATACATTCAAATTTATAGTAAATGTATGGACATACACACACACACACACACACACATACACACACACACACACACAGTCACCAAAACAGTTCCTACCCATGTCTTCTCATGTAAAGCAGTATGGGAAATGCACACTTTGTAGCACACATGACCCCTCACATGGCACTCAAGGCAGAGGGTGGTGGCTGGGGTCTGTTCTGGTGTGTAAAGTGTATGATAACGATGGGGGTATATTAAACTTTTGTGCTGTGTTGTTGGGGTTTAATGATACATCTAAGTCTCTCTGCCTTGATTGTTTGAGAGAAGGAAGAGATGGGAACCACAGTTAAGTGTTGTAAGTCCAGCCTTGAAACAGACAAACACAGAAACAGATTTCCATTCTCATTTCCCTTGTGGTTCACTGGAAATGAACCATACCTTGAGATGGCAAGATCACATGGCCAAAACAACCCAAACTAAACATAACTTGATAACGCTCACAGGTAATTTTCATAGAAGATCCAAGGCCTTTTTCTTATGCACCAGCAAATAAAACACAGGAAGCAGCTGATGAACCACAAGCTGTTGCAGGAGGGTGGGTTAACATTTTGGGGTTTTATTGAAAGCGTTTTCTGTTATACCAGAACTTACTGATTGCCTCAGCTCAGCCTAGTCAGTTAAACTAAGAAAGGACATCTACACCAAAATATGTCCATCTTGGTGGAGAAAAGGACTCTATGGTTGAATCCTACTGTTTCCTGTAGGCAGCAAGCTCCGTGATAGAGAGACTATGTCTGGGGCTGGAGAGATGGCTCAGTAGTTAAGAGCACTGTCTGCTCTTCCAGAGGTCATGAGTTCAATTCCCAGCAACCACATGGTGGCTCACAACCATCTGTAACATCTGGTGCCCTCTTCTGGCTGCAGGCATACATCCAGATAGAGCACTCATAAAATAAAGAAACAAAAAATAAGTAAAAAAAAAATCTAAAAATAAAAAAGAAAGAAGAAGAAGGAGGAGGAGGAGGAAGAGAAGGAGGAGGAGAAAGAAGAGAGAGAGAGAGAGAGAGAGAGAGAGAGAGAGAGAGAGAGAGAGACTGAGACTATGTCTGGACTGTATCCAAGCTCGTGATACTTCGTTGGTTGCACAGGTAGCCGATGTTTGCAGCCTACCTTTCTGCCTGCCTTCCTTTTCCTGTGTATAACATACTCCTCCCTCTCCTGAGAAGCGTCCTTCATATGTTCCTTGTAATTGAAATTACCACTCTTCCTACCCCTGGATCCTGAATAGACTTCTTATTAGATAGCAAAAGTCCCTCGTGGCAGATCAAAACCTACGTTCAAAGAACCATTCACCAGCGTGGATAACCACGGGACAGAGAGCAGCCAGTCTCTGTTAACTGCGCGAGACAGAGCTGCTTCAATGCAAGCACACACAGAGGCCACCCTATGGCTTGGTGCCTCTGCCCTTGGCATCTCTGCCTCTATACTGTAGCCTCAGTGGCTCGGTCCAATCTGATACACACCATCCGTTCTATATTGGGTTGCCTGGAGAGAAACTGGCATAGACAGATGACGATGTTTGCAGCAAGGTGTCAACTGGGCCCCTCTTAACTTAGTAAAAGTCAAGGTAGCTCTTTAGAAACATCTCCAGGTGATGGAAGGGGATGGAGTTCTCGAACCCCTGTGTCAGCCATTTAGCACTGAAGGTTGCTGTGTGGGATGGGGCAGGGCAGCTCCCTTGAGTGACATCTGTGTGGTTTTTGGCAGCAGAGAGCCTCCTTGTCGCTGTGAGATGGGTTATCCATCTCCAAAGACGACCTGGGCTGAGTGTCCCAGCCTTGTATTGACACCTTGTATTGACCCCATCTCTTGCTGTTCATGGATGGGCTGGTCTTTTCTTTTCCGGGTCCCTTTGGATTCGTATCTGCTGTACTGATTGATGCCTCTCCCGAGGATGTGATTTGTCATTTGCAACCTTCCCTGGTATTCATACCTGTTTGAGTGCTGACAGGTTGGCCATGTGTCGAGCTTGTGATTGGGATTCTCTGTACTGCTCACATGATAATCCCTCAACACAGAGAGACATGTAACAGGGTTCTATTTCTCTTGAGTATCCCAGCTCATTCTTGGAGCATCTTCCACTGCCTGGTTGCCTCCGTGTCTTCGTTACCTGCTCTCCGTACCTTAAACCTGGCAGTTTACAAGAGAATAGTTGGTCCCAGGCTTCCCCTGACCTCTTGTAGCAAACAGACTGGACCGTTGGTTTTGATGTGTCTGACGTTTGCCTGGATTCTTCTTCTGAGCTCTAGAACTAACTATCCGTTGAACTATCCCTTAAACCCAATATACAAAAAAGTCAAACTTAGAATCTTCCCTCTAGCCCCCATCTGTTCATTCCCAAGCCAGAAATATGGTCTCTTTTGTTTTCCTCAGACACAGTGTCTGCTCTGTTGAATCGGCAGTCTGTGTATTTCTGGAATCCAACTTCCGTCTTCTTTTTCATCTCGTCACCATTGTGCAGGGGATGCTTCCCACCCCTTGAGTCATCCTAGCACCTTTCAGGTGTCCACGCCTGATTTTCTCTGGGGTGCCCTCACAGCGATCTGAAAAAAAAAAAAGCCTGTTTTTCTGTCTACTGACAGAATATCTTTAGGAGGTGCATAAGCTGTGTGTGTGGCTTATCTTTCTCTCCTCTTGCTGTTTGTCTGTGTGCAGCATGTCCTAACCCGAGGGCTGCTCGCCACTTGACTGTCCCGTGATCCATGATTACCTTCCTTTAACATTCTTGTAGGTGATGGACCAGCCTTATCCCTGCTAGCCTAGTTTCAATTCCTCCTGGTTTTGCACAGATGCCACACTTGGCAAAACCTTTTTGACGCAAGGTTTAGCTAAAGATGCCAGGGGACTTAGCATGGCTCTGAGTCTTGGTGATAACTGAGGCTAGATTTTTCTGCCCCTTTGGTGACATTACAGTCTTGGACATTATGTAGAGACCTGACACCCAAGATCTTCCTGGAACTGAAACACATGTTGAAAGTCAAACTATGTAATGGAACTTAGAGCTTTATGCGTCTTCTTTGGATCCCTACAGAATTCATTCTTTTGGCATTCTAGAACTTGTTTGCAGGTACTAAAAATGTCTCTACTTAAATGCTAATAGTCTGATTATTTTCAGAATCTCTCATCATTTGGCATAGGACAAGACTCAAAAAAAATCCACTCAATGGAAAAATTAGCATGCACATATCTGTCATGGGTGTGAGAGTTGAACTTGTCTCAGATGTCTCTATAGCCTTCCTGGCATGAGGCTGAAGGGAATGTCCAAGCTTGTAGTATTCCTTAACTTTAGAGCTTCCCTTCTGTATCTTTGTTGGTCAGTTAGTAGCCATATCATTTTCCTTGTGAGTCAAACTCAACTGGAGTGTTGTATTCTCAACAAGACAGTGGTCTCCTGATTTCAGAGGATCACTAAGTTTTGGAGCTGGAAAGGTGTTTCAAAGTCAAGCTCAGTCTTTCATGAACATCTTTAGCAGGTGATAAAAGGCGAGAGCTTTTTATCTGGATGTTGAAGGAGACGCAACCCCTTGCTGCTTGCCTTATTGGCTTCTGCATGTGGTGCACATGAGGTAGAAGCAGATTCTTACCATTTTCCTTTGGAGAGTGTTCTTGAAAATCTTGACATTATTGCATTCTCAACCAAGATTTAATGAAGGAATCCAGGGCAGCGTAGCACGGGCTTGTGTCCTGGTAAAGTTTATTAGTGATGATGATTGAGGTTGGGACCCATCCCCCTGACTGATGTCACAGGTCTTGACATTGTGGGGAACCCTGATAGCTGAATTTTCCTGGAAATCCCTGTTCGTGTGTCAAATGTTGGAAGTGAGACCAATCATTTTCTTGTCTTCTGAATCAAACATGGCAGAGATGGAAAAGTCTGGCACCTCAGGGCATTTCTTCACTCTGTGCTTTAGTATTACTCTTACAGTGTTTGGTGGAATTCACCAGTGGAGTCGTCTGGCCCCACGGTTCTCTTTGCTGGGAGGTTTTACTGGCTTGTTTGATTCCTTTACATGTTTGAAGTTGTGCTGGCTAGTTTTACGTCTGCTTAACACAAACTAGAGTCATCAGAGGGGTAGAAGCCTCAATTGAGAAAATGACTCCATAAGATTAGGCTATATGCAAGCCTGTAGGGCATTTTCTTAATTAAGTGATTGATGGGGGATGGTCCAGCCCATTATGGGTGGTGCCATCCATGGACTGCTGGTCCTGCATTTTACAACAAAGCAGGCTGAGCAAGCCGCGGGGAGCAAGCCAATATGAAGCATTCCTCCGTGGCCTCCGCATCAGCTCCTGCCTCCAGGTTCCAGTCCTGACTTTCTCTGGTGATGAACAATGATGTGGAAGTGTAAGCCAAATAAACACTTTCCTCCAAAGTTGCTTTGGTCATAGTGTTTAATCATAACAATACTAACTGTAACTAGCACAGAAATTGGTACTAGGAGTGGGGATTGCCATGACAGACCTGTTCATATTGTTTCTGGGGGATTATAGAAGGACTTTGGAACTTGGGTGAGAAAAGCCAGTGAGTGTTTGGTGAGCTGCTCTGTGGGATCTTGGAAGCTAAGCATGCTGAGAAGTGTTGGAGGCCTGCCTTGAGAAGTTTCGGTGACTCTATTGGACCATTCGTTATTTCAGGTTAAGAATCTGTGGTTTTGGTTAGCTGAGGCAGAAGAATCAGCTGTGATTAACAAGGTACCAGAACTACTGGTATAAAGCCTCTGCTTTACTGTGACAGTTGTCACAGTATTGATTGATGCTGGTTAACTTGAGACAAAAAATAAGTGGTGATTAATAAAAAGATCAGCAGCATCACTGAGGTGAAATCTTCTGGGAAGTCTTTCCATAGCGTCAGTACACGCAAGCTGTGTTCAGAGGTGGCCAAAACTGGACCTTGTGCTGGTAGCCAAACTTGATGTTGCAAGAGTTATTTCAGTGGTACTGGTTTTGAAGGCATGGAGGAATCATGGAAGGCAGTTGAGGCTTGCCACTGTGTGGCAGAACTGGACTCCACAAAGAGAGCTTAGGAGAGGCTGTTTGTAAGACTTTGGTTCCAGCAAGAGGCTCTGGTATTTTGGTAATGCCAGTACCTAGGGATGAACACCAAGAATAGCAGCAGGTGTGGAGTGGAGCTGCCCTAAGTCTAGAAGACAAATCTGGGTGTGCTACAAAGGGTGGAGCTAAAGAAGTGACCTCAAGACCTTTGGAGGAACCCAGAAGATCACGAGTGGGCCACAGATTCTAGACATTGACTTATTCACACTGTTGGAGTTTGGTTTTGCTTTGTTCAGGTCGTGACTATGACCTGGTTCTTCCCTCTTGAAGTAAGAAAGTATTTATTTTTGATTTTATGGAGCCCACAGTTGAGAGATTGAATTTTATAAAGAGATTTTTAGGGTCAAAATGGTATCTTGAATTTTTAAGTAAACTGAATTTTAAACTGAATTGCAAAGACTGTGGGACCTGCTAAGTTTATAAGGTGTTCTGTATCATGATATTTATATTAATGCCTGATCTTAGGATTGAAATAGAAAGGAAAGGTTGTGGGTTATTGGAGATGTATTTGTGTGTTGAGTTGATAAGGGATCAATTGCGTTGCTTGGTTTTATGTCAACTTAACACAAAGTAGAGTCGTAAGAGAGGTATAAGCCTTAATTGAGAAAATGCTTCCCTAAGATCGGCTGTAGGCAGTCCTGTAGGTCATTTTCTTTATGATCCAAATAAACCCTTTCCTTCAATGTTGCTTTGGTCATGGTGTTTTATCACCACAGCAGTAACCCAGAAGTTCAATATAGTTTCCTATTCTTACTCCTTTTAAAATCACTTTTGATTGTGTGAATATTTCTAGAAATACTTCTATTTTATCCACATCATTGATGTGCAGCTGTTCAATGTATGTTTCTTTAAAAAATGTATTCACTTATCATTTTAAAAATTTTTTGAGATTATAATGATATAATTTCCCCTTCCCTTTCCTCCTTTCAAGCTCTTCCATATCCACCTCCTTACTCTCTCAAGTTTTCACTAATTGCTGTTGCATGTGTACATGTTTATGTATATGCACATATATTCCTAAGTATAACCCTCTCAGTTTGTATAAGGTTACTGTATGTATGTTTCTAGGGCTAACCACTTAGTATTGGATAGCCAGTTGGTGTGTTCTTCTCTGGAGAAGACAGTTTCTCCCATTCCCAGCATGCCTTAGTTACCCATAGTCCTTTTTGTAGGGTAGAGAACATTTTCATGGTCTGCGTTGGCATGTCTATTGTCATTGTTCAGCTCATGCTTAGACAGACATGGCAGTTAGACTTTATGGGTGTCTCTTCTGATATTACTAAGAGATACAATCTCACAGCAAACTCCCCGATCCTCGGGTACTTGCGATCTTTCTCTCTTCTGCAATGTTCTCTGAGCCTTTGTGCAGGAGTTGTTTTGTAGATATATGCATTGGGACTGAATCCCAGAACTCTTAATTATGATTGGTTATGGTTTTCTGTAATGGTCTCTCTCTGTTGCAAAGAGAAGTTTTCTCTTTTAATGAAGGAAACTCCTCATAAGAACTGGCTTAGTCAGTGTTCTATTGCTGTGAAGAGACCATGGCCATGACAAATCCCATAAGAGAAGTGATTATTTGGGTCTGGCTTAGTTTTGGAGGCTCAGTCCATTATTAGCATGGCAGGGAGCATGACAAAGCACAGGCAGACATGGTGCTGGAGAAGTGGCAGAGAGTCCCTCGTTAGGATCCATAGGCAACGGTGGGAGGGACACTGAACCTGGTTTGAGTATTTGAAACTGCAAAGCCCAACCCCCAGTGTCCCATTTCCTCCAACAAGGTCACACCTACTCCAAGACAACCATACCTCCTAATCCTTCTCAAGTAGTGCCACACCCTGTTGTCTAAGCATTCAAATATATGATGAGCCTATGGGAGCGATTCTTATTCAAACCACCACAAATACAAAAGTTTAGAAAGAGTTAGGGATTATGCTGGTTTAATAAAGAGGTTCTCTTCCAAAATCTCTGCCTTCTCTAGCCTTGGGTAGTTGGCTAGATTTCCGTACCAGGCATGGCTTCCCTCTTGTTGAACAGGTCTTAAAGTCCAATTAGAGAGCTGTTGGTTATCACCCGAGGTATGCATGCTTTTACCTGCGCTGTGCCATGCTGGTCATTATTCTGAGTCATAGACAATCTATCGTTGTAGGAGTGCTAGTCGCTTCCCTCTTTTGGAAGTTTTCTTGGTGCCTTCTGCATCCATGGAAGCCAGACCGCAGGGAGTGTGCAGTCAGGTGTCCCTCTGGACCCTCTCAGGGCTCAGGGGCCTCTGGACCCTCTGTCTGAAGTGCTTGGTCTGTTCTGTAATAGGGACTTACTACCTCTGGGGACAACCAAGGTCATACCAATAGCCTTTAATATTTTGGGAGTCTCTTGACCAACCCCGACCATAGGCACAGTCTTGGCATTTTTTGTTGAATTGTCTTTGGCTCTTGGAGTGATCATTGTGAACCCAGATGAGATTTCATTTAAACTATACGTGTATATTTATACATAGAATTATGTGTTCTAGTTTTTTTTTTTCTTTGAGACAGAGTATCTCTCTGTAGCTGTGGCTGACCTGTAACTCACTCTGTAGACCAGACTGGCCTCGAACTCAGAAATCTGCCTGCCTCTGCCTCCCAAGTGCTGGGATTAAGGGTGTGCACCACCACTGCCTGGCCGTGTTCTAGGTTTTTAAGCTAGGTCGGTAACAGTATGATTTTTTTTTTATGACTCTTCCAGATACATTTCCTCTTATTCACCTCTCTTCCTTTTCTTTATTCATCTCTCTCCCCTATCTAATTGGAACCCCCACTATCCCAATCAGATTCTTTGTACCCTGCTAATTCTCTCTCTAGTGTCCCACTCCTCTATGCCATAGGAAGGAAGCAATAGCCCCTCTTCATCTCCTGGTTTTTACAGGCATGCCAGAAGTACTCATATCTGAAGATTTTAAACTCGGAGCCTCCAGGAGCCAAAGAGAAGAACATACAATGTTTGTCTTTCTGGGTTGCCTCACTCAGTACTATCTTTTCTAGTTCCCTTTATTTGCCTACAAATGTCATGATTTCCTTTTCCCCCCTTACAGCTGAATAGTACCCCGTACATGCCGTAGACATTCCCCACGTTTTCATATCCATTGGTTGGCTTAAGGACACTTAGGTTGTTTCCGTTTCCTTGCTATTGTGGATAGAACAGCCATAACCATGACAGAGTAAGTATCCTGGAATAGGACGCTGAGTCTTTTGGGTGTGTGACAAAAAGTAGCATGTCTGGGTCCTATGGTAGATTTATTTTTAGCATTATGTATGCTATTTTTAGCATTATGTATTTTAGCATTGGTAAAATGGTTTCAAGAATTCAAACACTGATTTCTGTAGTGACTGTACCAGTTCGGAGTCCCACCAAGGGCTCAGGAGTTTCCTTTCCCCCATAGCCTCTCCAGAATTTGTTGATGGTTGCTTTGCTGGTCTTTGCCATTCTGAAATCTTGGCGTTGTTTTTATTTGCATTTTGTTTGTTTAAAGAATTCTTTGTCCAGGTTCCAGGGCCATTGTTTTTGAATGGGTCACTATTCGTTTTTTGATTCTGTACTTTTTTTTTTTTAGTTCTTTATATATTCTGGATATTAATCCTCTCTCACATGTCGCTGGAAAAGATTCTCTCCTTTTCTGTGGGCTTCATTTTCATTTGGTTGGTTTTTTTTGTTGTTGTTGTTATTTTGTTTGTTTGTTTTTGGCTCTGCAGGTTTAGTTTTGTGAAGTCTCACTTTTTATTTATTTATTTTTTTGCCAAGCTGTGACTGTTTATTAACTGACCAGATTACAAAAATACCACGGGCAACACCTTAGTTTGTCCATCTAATAAGCCTGTTTATCTGGTCTTCCCTGTTGTCAGCATCTCCCCCTTCTACAAAGTGAGTTGTAATTTTTTCTTCATTCCACCTCGAGGGGAAGATCATCTGAAGGGCCACAGGAAGTTATTTGCTTCCTTGAAGCATTTCCCAACTGTATAGATCTCACGGATTAGATCCTCCATGCAGATGATGCCAAATTTACCAAGAGATCGAGCAATCAAGGAATTATCTGTCAAGGCGATCTGCTTCTTATTGATTTTGCCATAGCCTGGCTTGTAGATGAGCTCATTTACTGACTTCGGGTTGGGGTACCCCCATGCTATGTCCGGTTCCACAATCCTCAGCATGTTAATTGAAGCCTTATTGAGCTTAACAAAGGTGCCATTGAAGATCTGTCGAAAATGAAGAAGCTGCAATACCTTGCGGACTTTTGGACTTACTCCATTGATACCTCGGATTCTGATGACAAACGCCAACTTTGGTTCTGCGGGCTTGTAGAGGTTGCCAGCTTTCCTTGCCGTCCTGGCCATCCGAATCTCAGACTGGCACATCTGCCTGTGCTCCTTGTGATTGTGCTTTGCCTTCTCGTAGACGGGCTTCCTCCTTGCCTTTCTCAGTGTCTTCAGGACAGACTTCTTCCTCAGGCGCTTCCCCTTCAACTCTGCGAAATTCCTTTGCTTTTACTTAAGGGTTTCTGGCATGGCAGGAACCTTTTCCTTTAGAGTTTTTGGCACAGCAGTAACCTTTTTCTTAAGGGTTTCTGGGACAGCGGCAACCTTCTTTTTCTTCTCTGGAACAGCCTCCATGGTTCCAGCCGGAAAAGGAGAGTGAAGTCTCACTTGCTAATTGTTGGCCTTAGTTTTGGGGCAAATGGAGCCCCAGTTAGAAAGCCTCCATCATGTAGGGTATTGACTATGTCTTCTAACTGTTTCAGTGTTTCAGGCTTCATGGTTTAACAGTCTTCAATCCATTTGAAGTTCGTTTTTGTGCAAGGTGGTAGACCCCGCGGTAATTTCCTCCTTCTGGACTTGGACGTCCAGCCTCCCTAGCTCGTTTGCTGAGAGCGCTTTATTTTATTTTGCTTATGTTGTTGGAATTTTCATGAGACACTGAGTGGCTGAAGCTATTAGAATTCATATTTGAGTCTTTGAATTTGTTCCATTGGTCTGCATGGCCAGTACCACATTGTTTTTGTTACTGTGTCCTGTAATACATCTTAAGCTCTCAAATGGTGATTCCTCTATCACTGTTCTTGTCCAGGATTGTTTTGACTATCCAGGGTCTTTAGTGGCTTCATATGAATTTCAGGTGTTATATATATATATATAACACCTTTCTCCGTTTAGCATGGTGCTGGCTGTGGATCCTTCACCTATTGATTTTATTATGTTAAGGTGCGTTCCCTCCAGTCCTACATTCTCTATAAGTTCTATCATGATGGCATGTTGGATTTTGTCAAAGACTTTACTGTGTCTCTTGAGATGATCATGTGTGTGTGTGTGTGTGTGTGTGTGTGGTCTTTGCATATATATATATATATATATATATATATATATATATATATATATATATATATATCTGCAAAGAATGAGATGGGATTTTTGTGTAGGATTGCACTGGACCTTTAAGAAGTTTTTGGTAAAATGGTCATTCATAATAATTCTAATCCATGAATATGGGATGTTTTTTTGCATTTTCTAGTGCCTTTCTATGATTTTCTTCAGAGGTTTAAAGATTTCCTTGCAGAGGCTCTTTGCTGCTTTGGGTAGTCTTGTTCCTAGATACTTGTTTTTCCTTTGAGTCTATCGTGAGTGTGAGTGTGTCCGTGATATGTTTCTCTGTATGTTTGCTGATGGTGTGTAGAAAAACTATTGATTTGTACAAGTTAATTTTATAACCTGCCACATCACTGAATTTACTGTTTCTAGAAGTGTTCTGGTAGAATTTATGGCACCCTTAATGTACAATATAATATCATCTGCAGAAGACTTGAAGCACAACATTGACAAGGGCTGGGCCTCGTGGGTTGGGTATCCTTGTCTCATTCCTGACTGGGGTGGCTCTGCTTCAAGCTTTTCTCCGTTTAGCATGGTGCTGGCTGTGGATCCTTCACCTATTGATTTTATTATGTTAAGGTGCGTTCCCTCCAGTCCTACATTCTCTATAAGTTCTATCATGAAGGCATGTTGGATTTTGTCAAAGACTTTTTCTGTGTCTCTTGAGATGATCGTGTGTGTGTGTGTGTGTGTGTGTGTGTGTGTGTGTGTGGTATTTTTAAGTTCACTTATGTTGTTCATTACATTTATTGACTTGCATATATTGACCCATCCCTGCATTTCAGGGATAAACCCAACTTGGCCATGGTGGATAATCTTTTTGTTGTATATCTCTACTTTCTTTGCAAGTATTTTATTGAAGATTTTTGGCTGTTTTCATCATGATATTGACCTTTGTTTTCCTCCCTCCCTCCCTCCCTCCCTCCCTCCCTCCCTCCCTCCCTCCCTCCCTCCCTCCTTCCCTCCCTCCCTCCCTTCCTTCCTTGTTGTTATGTCTTTACCTAGTTTTGGTAGAAGAGTGATATTGGCTTTGTAGCAGAGTTTGGGATTGTTCCTCCTGCTTCTGTTTTTGAGTAATTTAAGAAGGGTTAAGTGTAGGTCTTCTTTGAACGTCTGGGAGAACGTGGGTCTGTTGAGGCTTTTGACTTCTTGGTTCAGTTTTTCGTAGTTTGGCTGAACCAGGATACTCATCTTTTTCTGATAGGGTTTTTCCACCTATCAGTACAGATTTTTTTTTAATTATCTCATAATATGCTGGATTTCTTTGGTGTCTGTTGTAATATTTCCCTGTCTATTTATGAGACTATTAGTTTGGGTCTCTCTCTCTCTCTCTGTTAGTTGGGCAAAAGGTCTATCAATTTTATCTTCTTAAAGAATCAGCTCTTCAATCCATTGATTCTTTGTATTGTTTTCTTTGTCTCTATTTCATTGATTCCCATTAAATATTATTATTTCTTGCCACTGGCTGAATTTGGACTTGGTTTGGTCTTGTTTTTCCAACTTTTTGAGTTTGATTATTAGGCCATTTATTGTGATCTTTCTTGTTTTTAAAATGTTAGCACCAAGAACTATAAATCTTAGGACTGCTCTCAGTGTGTCTCTGAGGTCTTGTGGTGGTATGGTTTTGTTTTCATTTATTTCCAGGAAAAACTGAAAGTTTCTCTCTTGATTTCTTCTTTGATCCACTCGTTATTCAGCAATGGTTGTTTAATCCCCACGATTCTGCATATCTTCTAGAGATTTCTTTCTATCAAATTTAAGTTTTTTGTTTTTTGTTTTTTTTTCAATGTGGTCAGACAGGATGCAAGGAGTTACTATATTTTTGAATTTGTAAAAATTTGTTACATGTCCCAGGATGTGTCCTATTTTAGAAAAGCTTCCAGATATTGCTGATTAGAATATGTATTTATCATATTTGGGTTGAATATTCTATAGATAGCTATTAAGTCTACTTTGTGTATGATATAAATTTATTATGCTGTTCCTCAGTTTATATTTTGTCCAGATGGCCTGGCTACTGTAAAGTGTAGGGTATTGAAATAACTTACTATCCGTGGATTTATGTAGTCTACATCTTTAAATCCAGTACTACATCTGTAATGAAATTGGGTGCACCAGAGTTTGGTGCATATATATTTAGGTAGTAATTTCTTGGTTAACTGTTTCCTGGTTTCCAATGGAATGTCCTACTTTATCTTTTCTGGTTAGTTTTAATTTGAATTATATTTTGTCAATTAAACTTCCTGGTTCATTTTTCTTTTTCTTTTTTTTTTTTTTTGTTTTTTTGAGACAGGGTTTCTCTGTGTAGCCCTGACTGTCCTGGAACTCACTCTGTAGACCAGGCTGGCCTCGAACTCAGAGATCCGCCTGCCTCTGCCTCCCAAGTGCTGGGATTAAACGCGTGCGCCACCACCTCCTGGCTCTGGTTCCTTTTTCTTAGAGTACCTTTGATCATCCTTGTATTCTAAGCCAGTGCCTATCTTTAAAGCTAAGAAGTGTTTCCTTTAGACAGCACAAAGATGAGATTTATTTCTTGACCCATTCAGTCAGCCCTTATCTTTTGACTGGAAAATTGAGGTCATTGATATTTAAATTTACTATTTAAATGTGTGGCTTAATTGCAGTTGTCATGTTATTGATTTTTGCTTCTGTTCTGAGTGGTACTTGACATTTTAATAATTATGGCTTTGAATTTCTTTCTACAGTTTGTTATGCTAATTTTTCTCTTCAGTTTGAATTGTTGCTTGCTATATTTTCATTTGGTTTGGTTGGTTGGGTATAAAAATTTTAGGCTGAAAAGTCTATTCTGGAAAATTCTCTTTTCTCTTTCCTTTATGACAGATAGTTTTGCTAGGTATATTAGTCTGAGCCAGCTGGCATATTCTATTAGACCTTGGAACAAATTGCTTCATGTTCTATTGGCTTTCAAAATTTCCATTGAGAAATCAGCTATTATTCTGATGTTGGTAGTTTGACTCATCTTTTTCTGATAGGGTTTATCCACCTATCAGTACAGATTTTTTAAAAAAAAATATCATCTCATAATATTCTGAATTTCTTTGGTGTCTGTTGCAATATTTCCCTCTCTCTCTCTCTCTCTCTCTCTCTCTCTCTCTATATATATATATATATATATATATACATACATATATATGTATATATATATAAATAAATCAAGTCACACATATATATGACTTGATTTTTTCTCTTGAAGCTCTTCATACACTTTCTTTGTTGTTTACATTTAGTGTTTTAGCTATGATAGCTGTGGATATTTTCTTCTATGGTCTTGTTTGGGAATACAACATTGGTTATTTCATGAATTTGAGTTGCTTTATTTTTCAAAGTAATATTGTATGTATGTGTCTGTGTATAGATATATTCATGTGTGTGTATCCTGCCTGCAGAGTTCAGAAGTGTGATGATTTGTATACACTTGGCTCGGGGAGTGGCATGATTAGAAGGTGTGGCCCTGTTGGAATAGGTGTGGCCTTGTTGGAGTAGGTGTGTCACTGTGGGTGTGGGCGATAAGACCCTCACCCTAACTGCCTGGGAGTAAGTCTTCCACTAGCATCCTTCAGATGAAGATGTAGAACTCTCAGCTCTGTCTGTAACATGCTGCCATGCTTGATGATAATGGACTGAATCTCCGAACCTGTAAGCCAGCCCTAATTAAATGTTGTCCTTCATAAGACTTGCCTTGGTCATGGTGTCTGCTCATAGCAGTAAAACCCTAACTGAGACAGAAAAGGCAAGATACTTTGGAGCTGGAAATACAGTCATGATGAGGTGTCTGACACAGCTGCTGGAACCCAAACTTAAGTCCTCTGCCAGAGCAGTATGTGCCTTTAGCCACTGAGTCACTGCGCCAACTCTCCTGGCCTCATAGTGTTTTCTTAAGATTGCTTTTATTTTTGTTTGGTTTCTCGTAAATTCCCCCTTTCGGCCATTCAGATCCTTCTATTTTCTCAGTGTCGCTAAGTCTGTTAATTTTGCTCATTTCTTCAAAGAACCAACTTTTTTTTCTTCCGTTTTTCTATTTTCTCCCGTGTCTCCCGTCCTTGTAATTTTCATGCTTCGGCAGGCTTTAGGTTCACTTTTTGGAGTTACTTAGAGTTTACGGGTGGCGACTGATTGGTGACTTTTGTTTTTTCTGTGTTTGTGTTTACAGCTGTTACCTTCTCAACCCACTGTTACTAGTCCCACTCAGTTCTATACTCTCCTTATTTTACGTTTTTCCTTTCATTTGTCTCAAGATACTTTTTCTCTAACCCCTTGGTAACCCCTTGGTTGTTGAAGAAGAGGGGGGCTTAATTTTCACTTTTTTTTTTTTTTTTTTTTGGTTTTTCGAGACAGGGTTTCTCTGTGTAGCCCTGGCTGTCCTGGAACTCACTCTGTAGACCAGGCTGGCCTCGAACTCAGAAATCCGCTTGCCTCTGCCTCCCAAGTGCTGGGATTACAGGCGTGCACCACCACCGCCCAGCCCAAATTTCCACAGTTTTTGAGCCATATAATTTTCTGTTAAACTTATAGCTTATTCCATTGTGGTTAGAAAACATACGTTGTGTGCTTTTAATTCTTCCGTTTTAAAATACAAACATTTTATTTATATTTCAGTAGTATCAGACATGTCTACAGTGTTTTCTTTAAAAAATAAATCTTTTCCTGCCCTTTTAAATGATTAGCATTATTAATAGCTCTGAGTCCAATTAATACTGACTGTGGAAAGGGTGTGGTGGCGTCCATTGAGGTATGCCCAACCTGTCAGCCGCTGCATCGGCAGAGAAAAGTATCTCTCTCCCCCTTGACAGTCACCACCTGTCCTTAGCTTTTCAGGAAGTTGTGGTGCCCCGTGAGCTCCTCTACAGTCCGCGCTGTCATTCTGACTGCTCGATCTTGTGCAGGTCTTTCACAGGTGACCACTGCTGCTGTGAATTCAAGCGTGCATCAGTCATGCCGTCTCCAGAAGTCAGCATTTCCCAGCTCACATCTCCAACCCTTCTTTGCACACTCACCGTCTACAGTAGATCGTAAGCCTTCGACAAGGGGATGCTGATGACTTAGCTGTAACTGAACACTCCTTCACCTGTTTCAGTCCTTTGAACCGTCCTGAGTCCTTGGGCTCTGTTTACTGCAAAAGGAAGCTTCTTTGGCCAATATATGGAGCACCATGAATCTTTACGATAAATATGTTTGTTTTTCAGCTAAAAAGTATAGTTAAGTTTAGTGGCCCAATATGTGGTTGGCCTATCTTGGAGAACATTCCATATTCAGTTGAGAAAAGCTTATATTCTGCATTACTGGGGGAGAGGGTATAGATTAATGACATACTTGGTTTCTAGTTTTTCTTGTCATCTGATTCCTTAATTTGCATATGCATTGTGTCCTTTGTTGATTACAGGATAGTCAAGTCTCTATTGCAGAACTGCATCTCCTTTATATTTTATCAAAGTTCAGTTTGTGTATTGTGTGGACACATGCATTTATGACTACTATGTATTATTGGAGGACCAAACACATTCATCCTTTTGTTTCTCTGGCCATGTGAATCTGGAAGACAGTGAAAACGTCCCTGATTTCTCTACCCACAAACAATCCCAGCAATGGATCTAGAGTCTGCTGTGGAATGGTCTTTCCTTTTTGTTTCCTGACTTAGATATGTGTTGTATAACGATTCCTGTTTAACTTCACTCTTTAACTTCTGTTAAACTCTTTCCAACTGCGTGCCCCATACTATACATTAGCACCTTATTGTGAAGTTTGACCTATGTGGCACAGAGGAGGATATCAGACAAGTGAGGGTCAAGCATGAAATAGAAAGTCAAGACACAGCTCACGTTCTTAGTAAAGTTTGGCCATATATAATCTATTTTTAATAAAGAGATCCAGATCACTAGCCGAGAGACTTTGGCTAACTTGAAGCGAACTGGAGATGCTGATTCGAATGCATTTTTTTTTAAACATTTGCATTGGTTTCATGGGAGAATGAATATTTGGGAGTCTTCAGTTTGCTCTTCGTCCTGGCATCACTCTTGTGTTATTGATTCCTTGCAGTCTTATTCTAAACAGTATGGAAGATTCTGTCAAACCCCTTCCTATCATTTTCTTCATGTTCAGCCCCTTAGGCACAGTTACAGGGGGGGAATATGATTACGGAACGACTCACTTCCAGCTCCAGTGGATATTAGCCTAGAAGCTTGGAACACCAAAGACACAAATCACATATCAAGTGATGTCTCACAAGAAGAAAGGAGTGGACACTGGTGCTAGAATGGACCAAAACATCATTGGGGGAGAGTACAAGAACAGTAAAGTGGGAGGGGGTGGATGCGGGAGCAGGGGGAGGGAAAAGGACATGTGGGACCTTTGGGGGTGGGGAAAAAAATAAATGATTCCTTATCCTATACTTTCGTAGAAACTGAAAATGACCTTAAAAGCTGCGAGAGGTGAGGCAGGATCTCAATGTAGGTTCAATATGATCTCTCTGATGACTGATGAGGTAGACATTTTTCCATGTGTTTACTGGCCAATTGTTTTTTTTTTTTTTGTGAGAGAATTTTTTTTATTGGATATATTCTATATTTACAATTCATTTCCCCTTTTCTGGTTCCCCACCCCCCAAAGGTCCCACATGCCCCTTTCCCTTCCCCTGCTCCCTCATCCACCCCTTCCCACTTTTCTGTTCTTGTATTTCCCTACACTGATGCTTTGGTCCATTCTAGCACCAGTGTCCACTCCTTTCTTCTTGTCAGACATCATTTGGTATGTGATTTATGTCTTTGGTGTTCCAAGATTCTAGGCTAATATCCACTTATCAGTGACTGCATACCATGGGTATTCTTTTGAGACTGGGTCACCTCATTTAGTATGATGTTCTCCAGCTCCATCCATTTCTCTAAGAATTTCATGAATTCATTGTTTCTAATGGCTGAATAGTACTCTATTGTGTATATATACCACATTTTTTTGTATCCATTCCTCCGTTGAGGGACATCTGGGTTCTTTCCAGCTTCTGGCTATTATATATAAGGCTGCTATGAACATAGTGGAACATGTATCCTTATTGCATGCTGGGGAATCTTCTGGGTATATTCCCAGGAGTGGTATGGCTGGATCCTCCGGAAGTATCGTGTCCAGTTTTCTGAGGAACCGCCAGACTGATTTCCAGAGTGGTTGTACCAGCTTGCATTCCCACCAGCAGTGGAGGAGTGTTCCTCTTTCTCCACATCCTCTCCAACACCTGATGTCTTCTGAGTTTTTAATCTTAGCCATTCTGACTGGTGTGAGGTGAAATCTCAGGGTTGTTTTGATTTGCATTTCCCCAATGACTAATGATGTTGAACATTTTTTAAGGTTTTTCTCAGCCATCCGAATTTCTTCAGGTGAAAAGTCTTTGTTTAGCTCTGTACCCCATTTTTGGATAGGGTTATTTGGTTTTCTGGGGTCTAACTTCTTGAGTTCTTTGTATACATTGGATATTAGCCCTCTGTCAGATGTGGGGTTGGTGAAGATCTTTTCCCAATTTGTTGGTTGCCGATTTATCCTTTTGACATTGTCTTTTGCCTTATAGAAACTTTGTAATTTTATGAGGTCCCATTTGTCTATTCTTGATCTTAGAGCATAAGCAATTGGTGTTCTGTTCAGGAATTTTCCCCTTGAGCCAATGTCCTCCAGGGTCTTCCCCAGTTTCTTTTCTATTAGTTTTAGTGTGTCTGGTTTTATGTGGAGGTCCTTGATCCACTTGGAGTTGAGCTTAGTGCAAGGAGATAAGAGTGGATCAATTCTCATTCTTCTGCATGTTGACCTCCAGTTGAGCCAGCACCATTTGTTGAAAAGGCTATCTTTTTTCCACTGGATGTTTTCAGCTCCTTTGTTGAAGATCAATTGATTACCGGCCAATTGTATTTAACCTTTCGAGAAGTGTCTCTTCATCTCAGTAGCTTGTTTGTTGATTGGGTTGTTTGATTTCTTGCTTATTTTTGAGCTCTGTCAGACAGACACTTGGCAAAGGAGTTTCTCCATTCTGTAAGCTGCCTCTTCATTCAGCTAACTTTTTCTTGCTTTCTGGACAGAAGATTTTCATTTGTCAATTGTTGTTGTTGTTGTTGTTGTTGTTATTATTATTATTATTATTATTATAGCAACTGGAGTTCTGTTCAGTCTTGGTTAGAGTCCTTGTTCTTATCTATATTCTGAAGTCTTACTTTTACATTTCCCTCTAACATCTCCAGAGTTTCAGGTCTTATATAAAGGTCTTTGATCCCACTAGAAGTTTATTTTTGTACAGGGTGAGAAGCAGGGATCTAGTTTTACCCTTCCCTGTGTGTATACTTAATTTCCCCAATACCCTTTTGTTGAAGAGGTTGTATTTTCTTCAATGTATATTTTTGTAAAAAAAAAAATCAGTTGGTTGTAGCCTCACGGGTTCATATCTGGGTCTTCTATTTTGATTCACTAATCCAGGTACCTTCTTTGGGGCCAGCACCATGCTATGTCTCTTGCTATGGTCCTGCAGCATAACTTGAGATCAGGAGTAGTGATTCCTCCAGCATCATTCTTTTTGTTGAGGATTTTTTGGCTGCCCAGACTCTTTTGTGTTTCCATACAAATTTAGAGACCTTTTATTTATTTATATCCAACAAAGAATTGGAATTCTAGTGGAAACAGCACTGGATCCAGAGATTGCTTTTGGTAGTATAGACATATCTACAATGTTGGTTCTTTCAATACCTAAGCAGGGGAAGCCTTTCTAGTGTCTCCTTGGGTTTCTTTCTTTCAACCACTATAGACGTATATGTGGAACTGTCTCAAAAACAACAACAACAAAAAAATACAATCCACACAGACAGACAAACAAATAACAAATCAAACATAAGATTTATCACATGAACCAGCTGTACCACTCCTGGGTTTTTACTCAACTCCTCTAAGTCAATACACCATGGAGTCATTCACTCCTTAATATTCATGGTAACACTCTTCACAAAGGCCATGACATGGAACCAACCAGCAGAGAGATGGACGAGGAATGTGTAGTTTATAAACATATGGAAGTTTTCTTCCAGCCATAAGTAGAGAGTCGTATTACTTGAGGGAAGATGGATGTCATTGGAAATGTTTATATTAAACAAATTAATCCAGGCTCAAAAAGGCAGATACTACAATTTTCTCTCATTCTTGGTTCCTAGATTTTACAAAGACACTCCAAAGCATTTATGCGTATACTTTGTAAGCTTAGAAGGGACTGTGCCTAACACATAGCCTCGATTGTATGAAAATGTCCTTGTGTGACACAGACCCTCATGTGGTGAGTGCACACTGAAGATTAAAAACAAAACTATATAAAAACCACTTTAGGATTTTTGTCAAGAATTCACAGTAAGCTCCTGGTTAGTAGGAATTAGGGATGGTCCCCTCCCTCCCCTGTATGCAGGTCTCATTTCATCCAGGTTAAGAGAAAGGCGTCTCATTCCTGTCACCTTCTTTGTAACATGGTCTCCGTGTTCTTAGGTGGCATAGGTGTGAGTCTATCGTTTTGACATCAGGTGTATTCACAGGAGCCCATGCCTCACCCCAAATATTTTAACCAGTTCCTCTTCTCAGCTCTCTGTTTTAAAAGTGAGTGAGTTCTAGAGATTTAGGTTAGAAAGCGAATATATACTCACTATAATTCTTTTTAAAACAGGGATTGAGGAGATAGCTGAGTGTCATGCTGTGCTCTGTTCTGTACTTACAAGTGTGGGGACACGAGTTTAGATCTCAAGAAACCTACATAAATTCCACATGGCCATACAAGCCCACTTGTAACTCCAGCCTATGTTCCTCGTATGCCTTTCTGTGTGGTGTGTGCACATGTGCACAGGTGCCTGTGGAGGGCCAGAGGAGGGAGGGAGTTTGATCCCCTAGAGCAGGAGTTACAGGAGGTCGTGAGCCAGCCCATATTGGTGCTGGGAATTGAACTCTGGTCCTCCACAAGAGAAGTATGTCCTCTTGGCATCTGAGCCATCTCTCCAGTGCTAGTAACAGGCTTTTTAGGGGTGACCTTATATATTTAGAAATAGTCACAGTTGATAATAATGGGTGCTCATTTTATTATTATGCAAAGTCTGACTAGCCATGCTGGTAGTATTTGGGTATTGGCATGTTAAAATGTGATTGGTGCCTGAGTCTTTCCTTCTTTCTGTGGATGGTAATTTTGTCAAGGTTAATGTCAGAGTCACGCTGGGGTTTTTTTTGAAATTAATTCATTAACCTTTCATTTTCTCCCTGTTTTCAGGGTTGGTCAGTCAGACGTTCTCAAAGGCCTATGTAAAAAGGGAGTTGGTTACATTTCCTGCATCTGGAATATTTTTTTGAGATAATTTTGGCAATATTTGTAAATGAGTGGACTTTCCATCTTTTTCTTCACTCATAGCTTTGATGTCAGTGAGAACACCATGTGTGGTCTTCATTTCAACAAATATCTGAAGGGGCACAAAGAATCCCTTCCAGCAATTTTGAAGTATCTCTTTCCTCCATTTGTTTCCTCTTCCTATCCTGCCTAAGACAGTAGGCCTCCTCTTTTCTCTATCATCTACATCACCACATTAATTTTTAATAAAATAAATCCTTTGCTTCATTTTCTTATTTTATCCACTGTGTAGTTGCGGGCTTACCACCATCCATTCCTTCATCCTTTTAGTTGTTTGCACTTTTAATTGTGAAATATAATATGCAAATAAAAGTGATGTAGGCATCCAGTGTACTAATTTGACGAGCCCACTAAGCACATATTTAAGAACCCCCTTTAGCCCTCTGTATGACCTATGGCAGCAGGTATCACTTCCTTGTTCCAGGAGATAATTATTCTTCCAAATTTAAGGCTAATTAAGTAGTGTTACCCAAAATACTTATAGATCCCTTAAAATAAAAGTTGCTTAGTTTTTTTCAAGTCTCTGAACGTCACAGAATTGGAGTCAGACCATAAGAATTTTGCATTTTGTCTTCTGTTCTGCATTCTGTTGTTGAGATTCACTCCTACTGATGCAGCTAAGTTTTAAAGTAGTAGATTCATTGCGAGTCTATGTGAGTGCATATTTACATATGCAATCACACCAAACAATTAAGATACATAATATAGAACATGAAAAGAAATGGCGGTTAGTTTTGTCAACTTGTGACAAACCAGCATCATCCAAATCTCAGTGAGGGGTTGTCTAGATGTAGTTGGCCACATTTAGAGGTCTGTGGGTGTTGGGGTGGTATCTTGATTATGTTAAATGAGGTGGGAAGGCCCGCCCACTGCGAGTGGTAGCATTCCCTAGGTAGAAGATCTGGAACTGTGTAAGAGTAAAGGTTAGGCAGAGTACCAGCAGGCATGCATTAATTAATTCATTGCTTTTTGTTCTTTATTTCCATTAAATAATTTATTTATTCACTTTATATCCCACTGTCAACCCTCCTTCTCTCCCCAGTCTCCCCTTCCACACCTCTTCCACCAACCCCTCTTCCCTTCTCCTCTGAGAATGGGGAAAGCCCCCTTGGGTTTCATCCCACCCTGGCACATCAAGTCACTGCAGGACTAGGTGTATCCGCTCCCTCTGAGGCCAGTCAAGGAGGCCCAGTTAGAACAGGATCCACAGGGAGGCAACAGATTCAGGGATAGCCTCCTTTCCAATTGTTGGGGGAACCACATGAAGAACAAGCTGTACATCTCTTACATATGTGCAGGAGTCATAGGTCCAGCCCATGTATGCTCTTTGGTTGGTAGTTCAGTCTCTGGGAGTCCCTAAAAGTCTAGGTTAGTTGGCTATGTTAGTCTTTCTGTTGAGTTTTAATCCTCTTTGGGTCCCTTAATCCTTCCCCCAACTCTTTCACAAGACTCTCTGAGCTCAATCTAATGTTTGGCTGTGGGCCTCTGCATCTGTTTCCATCAGCTGCTGGGCAGAGCCTCTCAGAGGACAGTTATGCTAGGCTCCTGTCTGCAAGCAAAACATTAATAGTGTCAGGGATTGGTTCTTGTCCATGGAATGGGCCTCAATTTGGGCCAGTCATTGGCTGTCCATTCCCTCCATCTCTGCTCCATCTTTGTTCCTGCACTTCTTATAGGCAGGGCATGTTTTGGGTCAGAGGTTATGTGGGTAGGTTGCTGTCCTTATCCCTCCACTGGAAGTCCTGCCTGGCCACAAGAGGTGGCCACTTTAGGATCAGTATCCCCCACTGCTAGAAGTCTCAGCTAGAGTCACCCCCCTAGACTCCTTGAGGTCTTTCCCCTCCCAGGTCTCTGGCATGTCCTAGAGATGCGCCCCTCCCATCCACCACCAATTTCCATGATCTCCTCTTCCCCCATACCTGATACTCCAACCCCATTCCCCTCCCCATCCCCTCTCCTACCTATTTTCCTCCCTTCATCTACCTCTGATATATATTCCATTTTTCCTTCTGAGAAAGACTCAGTCATCCTTGGGCCCTCCTCATTATTTTGCTCTTTTGGGTCTGTAGATTGTAACATGGTTTTCCTGTACTTTGTGGCTAATATCCACTTATGAATGCATACCATGCATGCCCTTTTGGGTCTTGGGTACCACACTAAGGATGATATTTTCTAGTTCCATCCATTTGCCTGCAAAATTCTTGATATCTTTGTTTTCAATGGCTATACTTTTAACCATTTTTCAGTTGAGGTACATCTGGGTTTTTCCAGTGTCTGGCTATTACAAATAAAGCTGCTTATGAACATAGTTGAGCAAGTATCCTTGTAGGATAATATAGCATCTTTGGGGTATATGCACAGGAGTGGTATAGCTGGGTCTTGAGGTAGACCTATTTCCAACTTTCTGAGAAAATGCCAAATCAATTTTCTGAGTGGTTGTACAAGTTTGAACTTTCTCTAGCAATGGAAGAGTGTTCTCCTTGCTCCACATCCTCACTAGCACGTGCTGTCCCTTGAGTTTTTGATGTTAGTCATTCTGTTGGGTTTAAGGTGGAATATCAGAATCAGAGTCATTTTGTTTTGCATTTTCCTGACTAAAGATGTTGAACATTTCTTTAAGTGCTCTTCAGACATTTGAGATTCCTCTGTTGAGAGTCTCTGTTTAGCTCTGGACTCCAATTTTAAATTGGGTTGTTTGGGTTGTTGGTGTATAAGTTCTTGAGATCTTTATATAGTTTGGATAGTAGTCCTCTGTCAGATGTAGGGTTGGTGAGGATCTTTTCCCAATCTATAGGTTGCCATTTTGTCCTATTGGCACTGTCCTTTGTCTTACAGAAGCTTTTCAGTGTCATGAGGTGCCATTTATTAGTTGTTGATGTTAGGACCCAAGCCATTGGTGTTCTCTTCAGGAAGTTGTCTCCTGTACCAATTAGTTCAGGGCTATTCTGTACTTTCTCTTCTATTAGATTTAGTGTATCTGGTTTCACATTGAGATCTTTGATTCACTTAGATTTGAGTTTTGTGTAGCGTGATAAGTTTTGATCTAGAAGAGATCAGCGATACAAGGTACATACCTAAACACAATAAAGGCAGCGTACAGCAAGCTAATAGCCAACATCAAATTAAATGAAGAAAAGCAATTCCACTAAAATCAGGGAGAAGACAAGGATGTCCCCTCTCCCTTCCTGTTCAATATAGTACTTGAAGTCCTGGCTAGACAACTCAAGGAGATCAAGGAGGATCCAAATTAGAAAGGAAGAAGTCAAAGTATTGCTAAAGTGACTCCAAAAATTCTACCAGAGAACTCCTACAGCTAATAAACACCTTCAGCAAAGTGGTTGGATACAAAATTAACTCAAAGAAATCAGTAGCCCTCCTTTGTACAAACAATAAATGGGCTCAGAAAGATGTTAGGGAGACAACACCCTTCACAATAGCTACAAATAAAATAGAATATCTTGGTGTAACTCTCTAACCAAGCACATGAAAGTACAAGACCTAGATGACAGAACTTCAAGTGTCCGAAGAAAGAAATTGAAGAAGATACCATTAGGTAGAAAGACCTCCCACGATTGCAGATCGATAGTAATTGGCCATCTTAACAAAAGCAATCTATAGATTCATTGCAGTTCTCATCATAATTCCAACACATTCTTTAGAGACAGAGCCATTCTCAACTTCAGATGAACAAACAAACAAAAAACCAGGATAGCTAAAACAATCCTGCATAATAAAAGAACTTCTAGAGGTAGCATCATCTCTTAATTCAAGTGTACTACAGAGCAATAGTAATAAAAACTGCATGGTGCTGGAATAGAAACAGGCAGGTTGATCAATGGAATCAGATTGAAGATCCAAAAATAAACCCACACTCCTATGGACACTTGATGTTTGATGAAGAAGCCCAAACCATACAACGGGAAAGGAAAATCATCTTCAACACTTGGTGATGGTCTAACTGGAAGTCTGCATGTAGAACAATGCAAATAGACCCATATTTTTCACCCTGCACAAAAATCAAATCCAAATGGAGCTGAGATCTCAACATAAAACCAGAGACACTAAATCCAATAGAATAGAAAGTGGGGGATAGCCTTGAACTCATTGGTATAAGAGACTCCTTCCCTCTTTTTGTTTTTGACTGTGGATGTGATGTGATTAGCTGCCTTAATCTTCTGTCTCCTTGTTTTTTTTTTTTCAGTATACTGAACTGTGAACTGAATTAGCTCCTATTATAGTAGAATATAATAATACAGAAGCAAAATATAGAAATGTATGGAATATATATATCCACTGTTGATGGGTATTTGGAATTACTTTGGTTTCTTGTTTTATTTTCCTGTCTTGTTGTGATAAGTAGGAACTTTGTAAATGTATCCATAGCTGTCTTCTAGCATAGTCATGCCAAACTCTTCAGTTCCTGGGTCTTAGTATGTTTTCTGTCTACCAGATTGTTGCATATTTACTAAATCATTGCCAGAGACTTTGTTTTCTTTCATCTTGATTTGTTCCTAATTGTCTAGCAGTCAGTCTGAGTTGAATGTTTTTATTTATTTATTTTTTTACACTTGATGTTTAAAAATAAAAAAAAGGAAAACACTTAGAGCCACGGGGACCTTTCAGAGTATGGTTTTGACTATAGAATTTTATTATATAGTCCTAAAATATGTGCATGAATGTTTACCTACATGTATGTGTATGTGCCAACGCATGTAGTGCCTGTGGATACCAGAAGGGGGCAGCAGATCCCTTGGAACTGTGGGTGCTGAGACCCGGACCCTGGTGTTTGTAAGAGTATTCAGTGCAGGTAGCAGCTGAGCCATCTCTAGTCCCAATATAGTCTTCTAATTGTCATTAAAAAGTAGAATGTATTTTCAGTTTCTCTCTGTCCTGTTACTGAATGATTATTTGGGAGGTTGTTTTTAAATTTTCATATAATCAGATTAACATTATTTTTGTTTCCTTTTTTGTTTACGTTTTCAGGTTTTTAGACATGATTGATTTAAGAGTAAGAAATCTAATTCCTTTCTGCAACGTGATTAAGTTTCTTTTGACTTAATGTGAGATCAATACTTTATTGATACTTGAGAAAGATGGATATCCCCGTGAAAGGACAAAATTCTATGGCAATTTTGAGTAAATTATGCACATTGATAACTGAGCTATTAAATAAAGCTTATTAATTGTATCAGGAAAATTGTTTAGATGTTGACTGGTTAGCCTATGATAAGATTTATTTATATTCCCAGGTTTATGTTAATAGATAGAGAAAAATCACTATAAATACTGATATACTTGAAATTATTTATAATATTTCTGGTCAATCATGATTTTCTTTCTTCCCTTGGGTTTGGTTATCTATACAGTTTCTTATTTCTGGTGGTGTTCTGAATGGAGCAGTGCAGTTTTACTTTTGAGTAGTTTGACTGCTAGTGTCGTAAAAGTTTTCTGTCCTAGCTCTGACCTGCATCTCATGTGCTTATGCTTTGAGCATACATTTCCTGGGTGCTGTGTGATTTCTCTGCTCTTCAGATGAGTTTGAGTTTTATATCAATCATGTCTTCCTGTTTCTGTGACTCAGGCTGCTTCTCTATTGGTTAAGGAGGATATTAAGATCTCTCTTGTGATTGGGGTATAACTATTTTTTCTCATACTTTTGCAGGGTTTTATATTGTGTATTGTAGTATAGTTTTCCAATGTTTACACTATTGGATTTGAGTGTGTGTTGTGAGGCACATACAAAATTGAAACTTGCTATACTCTTAGAAACCTTGTCTCTTTGCAATTATAAAAAGGGGATTCCTCTTAACTGTAATAACAATCCCCCCCACACACACATATTTGGGACAGGGTTTTACTATATGGTCCTGACCTGCAACACGGTATGTAGACTAGGATGACCTTGAACTCACAAACATCCTCCTGTCTCTGCCTCCTGAGTACTGGAGTTAAAGGTGTGTGCCACCACACTTGGCACAATGTTGTCTGTCTTTTTTGATTAGTAAAGCCATATAATATTGTTTTCATGCTTGCATGACATGCATTTCCCTGACATTTTACATCTATATTTTCTGTATGTGGATGTTTTTCACTGCATTTTTATAAATGGGCTATAATCAGATATTTTTTTTACATCCCTGAGAGCCTTTATATTTTGATTGGAATATTAGACCATTTATATTTAATATAGTCGCATGTATATTTGGATTAAAAACCACCATCATACTGCATACCTTTTTTAAAATATATTTTTGTCAGTTTTTTATTTCTTAATCATTAAACTAATATTTTATGAGTATACTATCATAACATTAATAATATGTTAGCATTCTTGGCATTTTACTCTCAAATCATGTGCTGTTTCGGTTGAGTTTCTTGGGTAGCAAGCGTGGAGCAACCGACTGAAGCTTGATTAATATCAATGGGCTGAGTGCCTTTGTCACTCAGAAACGTGCACTAATGCAGGTCTGGGACACTCTCCTGTCTCAGAGCGGTCTTCCCTTATAACTTTGCTTTACATAATCTTTCCCATTTCTCCCAGCGTGTATGTTTTTGTGGATCAACCCTAGAGATCCTGTCCAGGTGTCTGGGCATATTCCATAAGAAGGAATCATATTCCCTCTTCTCTTCTTTTTAGGCTTGCTTTAGACCATTGCCATTTTCTCTCTACCTCAAATCTACCGCGAACCCTCCCACTCTCTTTATTAATTTTTCTTTCTCTAAAAAGCATTTACAACAGAAAACAGGACTCATTCTTGCTGATGTTTTACCTTGTGCCCGTCAGTGCAGAGACCTTAGTATTATGTATTTCTTTAATCCCCCCCCCCGTTTTTTTGGGGTGTGTGTGACCTTTTGTTATTTCTCCGTCTCTGTCCTTGCCCCTGAAGTTATTTCCTGCATTATCTCTTGAATTCCTTTATCCAGTTTCCCTTCATTTTTATTTTCTTAAATATCTTTTTTTTAAAAAAAGATTTATTTATTTATTTATTTATTTATTTATTTATTTATTTATTTATTAAATGTGAGCACACTGTATTCAGACACACCAGAAGAGGGCATCGGATCCCATTACAAATGGTTGTGAGCCACCATGTGGTTGCTGGGATTTGAACCTAGGACCTCTGGAAGAGCAGCCAATGCCTCAGATTCAGATTGTAGCAGGGCTTGGAAGCAAGCACCCTTACCCGATGTTGACCCATCTCTCCAGTTCCCAATTCATTCCTTTTAAAAACTTTACAGTTTACTTTTTTTTTTTTTTAAAGATAGAGCTCATTATTTGGCCAGTCTGGAACTCAGAGACGTGCTTGCCTCTGCCCCCTGAGTGCTGGGATCAAAGGTGTGTACAACCATGCCTGGCTCCCACATCAGTTCATTCCTAAAGGGTGTTTTCTGATTGTATGGAGAGCTATCAGATTGTAAGTATTTCCTCCAGGGAACGGAAGGTACCATTCCCGTGTCTCCTGACTGCTCTGGCGTCTGCTGCTGCTCGCCAGACCAAACGGTCGATGGGGTTGTTCTCCTCAGCTTAGGCCCCTCAGGCACTCTGCCTCCCCCCTCCTTCTTTTTCAGTATATATTCTTTACATGTATTTTGAAACCCAACTCTATTACTTTTGTTTTCTATTTTATTCTCTTTCTATTTCGCTCATCTTCCCATTTCCAAATTCTTCAAATATCTGTGTCGATCTTGAAATCATTCCTTTGTGCAGGGGTTTTTTACTGTCTGTTTCTTTGTCAAAATCCTCCATGTTGTCTTTTAACTCCTTGAACACGGTAAAACCCGTGTCTGGCATTTCCCTACCTGGAGCCCCTGAGGGTCTCGAACTGTCTGTTATTTCTTCTGGCTTTTATTAACACTGTCTTCTCTCCTCATGTGTCTTCGTGTATCTTTGATTGAGTTCTTGGCATCTTGATGTATCAGAAGAATTTTTGTAGACCTGAACTGAGGGCTGGGATAAGCTTATTATTTTTCTAGATTGAGTTTTCATTTACTTTTATGACAATCCCTTAAAATAAAGGATTATCTCCTATCAGTGGGGATTTTACGGGCCTTTCTGATTAGCCTAAGCAGGGGGGCCTTTGTGAGGCTGGCTTCATCCCCAGGACTCCTTCAGTGCCCAGGGGAGACACCTCTCAGATGACTCTTCTGGTCCCCAACATATACAATTCTGTTTCCATCTCCTGTCTTTCCTTTTCCTTCCAAATCTTTATTATATCAATACAATTGCTACAATTGCATGTGGGTGCGTGTGTACTGTGTGCGTGTGCACATGGAGGCTCTAGGTTGATACTAGGAATCATTCTTTGGCGATCTGCCTTCCACCTTATTCACTGAGGTAAGGCCCCTCAATCAAGCCCAGAGCTTGCAGATGTAGCTAGACTCTCTAGCCAACTTGTTCTGCAGAATTCCTGTCTCCACCCCCTCCCAGGCTGGAATCATAAGCTGGCGTGATGCCCCGCCCACTTGGCATTTGCTTGGGTTCTGGGGATCTGAACTCCAGGCTTCAGGCTTGCGTGGCAAGTACTCTCTAGTCACTGAGCGATCTCCACAGCTCTTCAGGTAACTGCCTTTTGAGTCTCCTGTTTCTCTATTTTACATTGTCAGCTGTTAGCATGGTTTGTTATATATGACTTTTCCTCTGATTTCTGTTAACACTTAGACTTTCTAGTTAATTACAGATTTTCAAATATAGTCTCTCTCATTTAAAGAGATAGTGAAATTATCTTTCATATAACCACACTGAGAAGGATTAGACATCAAATCTAAATTTGACCCTTTATCTTTGCTCATTGTAAAGTTACTTTATGGCATATAGGCCCCATTTCTGAATCTGTTATCTGATTTCACTTTGTAGTGGATGTTACGATGTTCTTTTGCAATGAAGAATATATGGGTAAACCTGTCTCTGGGCTCTTGAAAATCTAAAAATAGAAAAAAGATGTTGTTTTTATAAACACCCCATGTCTGGTTGTGTAGATTGTGGAATGTGCCTGTCTCTTTGAGAAGCATGGTGTGTTGGGGCTGGAGACATGGCTTGGCTGTCAAGAGGACTTGCTGCTCTTGCAGGGGACATGGCTTTGACTCCTAGTACCAACATGGCAGCTTACAAATCTGCAACCCCAGTTCCAGGGGATTTGGTGCCCTCTCATGGCCTCTGCAGGCACTGTACACACGTGTGGTGCACATACATACATGCAGACATGCTCATACATGCCAAAAGTCTTCAAAGAAGAGCACATACAGAGTAAAAGTCAGATACTAATATCATTAAAGTTTAGCAAATCCTTCCTACTTCTTATGAGATTCAAAATTTTTCTTTTAAGTCAATGCATTTCAGAGAGACATGTTTATATATATATTATTAACATATGCTAATATCTAGTCTTTTAGCCTGTGAAGTCCTTTAACTATATATATAATGTATATATATTTATCAACAATATATATGTATATATAATCAACTATATATTTAACTATATAACTTTATGTATATACAACTATATACAATATATACTACACATAAATATACATATATACATACATATATATATATATATATATATATATATATATATCATTGAGTCTTGCATAGATTTCTTCAAGCCAGGTTGCATAGATTAATACGCTATCATTTTCAGGATAGACTGTACTGTCCACATTTCTATCCTTCTTAGCATCTTTTCTATTTTCAGATAATTTTAAAATTTTATATATAATTATATATATATATGTAGTATGTGTATGTGTGTGTGTTTGTATGTGTATGTGTTTGTATATGTGTGTATGTTTGTGTGTGCATGTGTGTATGTATGTATTTGTGCATGTGTGTATGTGTGTGTATGTATGTATGTGTGCATATGTGTATGTGTGCATGTGTGTGTATGTGTGTGTATGTATGTATGTGTGCATGTGTGTATGTGTGCATGTGTGTGTGTGTGTGTGTGTATGTGTATGTGATAGGATGAGTAATGTCAGTAGGAGAATTACTAGTTGGCTCTCTCCTCCCATCCTATGGCTCCCAGGGATTGACCTCAGGTTGGTGACGAGTACTTCCACCTGCTGAGCCATCTTTCTGGCCATCAGTGAATTAAAAAAATATTCTTATTAATTTTCGAGACTTTCATAAATTTGTTTGATATATTTGTTTGATTTATTGGCACATTTACCCTTCATTCTTTCTCTAGCTCCTGCCAGATCCACCTTGTAGTCCCACTCAATTTCATGTCCTAAATCCTCCCTCTCTCTACACACACACACACACACACACACACACACACACACACACCATTGAGTCCAGTTTGTGCTGCCCATACACTCATGGGCATGTGGTCATTTACCTGAGCTTTGATCTACCAGGGGCTAAAACTGACTCTTCATTCCCCAGAAGCCACCAACTGTCAATAGCATATCAGCTAGTGTGTGACCTAATCCTTTCCATGTTGAAATGTTTTTTGTAAATGTGTTTATTTATGTGTTTTATATATGAATGCCCTGCCTGCATGTACACCTGCGTGCCAGAAGAGGGCATCAGACCTCATTATGGATGGTTGGCAGCCACTATGTGGTTGCTGGGAATTAAACTCACGTCCCTTGAAAGAGCAGCCAGGGACCACTGCATCTCTCCAGCCCTCCCCCATGCTGGGGTGTTGACTGGCTTGGTCCTGTGCGGGTCTTAGGCAGCACCCACAGCTGCTGTGGGTTCCTGAGTGCAGGCATCTGTCCAATCCTGCTATGTCCAGAAGACAGTGTTTCTGTCTGGTTCTCTCTGTATTGCCTGCTTCTTATGGCCTTTCTGCCCTCTTCCACAATGGTCCCTAAGCACACATTCTCGTGTGTGTGTGTGTGTGTGTGTGTGTGTGTGTGTGTGTGAGAGAGAGAGAGAGAGAGAGAGAGAGAGAGAGAGAGAGAGAGAGATGGATGTTCCTTTTGTGGCTAAGCTGTCACTCCGTAGCCATTTACTCTACCCGTTACTAAGCTGTGACTGTGTTAACAAATCATCCCCCACACAAAGAAACCTCTTCGATGAGGTGCGAGATCCCTTTAAAGCCAGTTTTCTAGTCGGGTCTTTACAGTCACCCCATCAACTCATACTTGGCCTACTGCCCTTCAGAAACCTCACATCCCTTCAGCTCAGTCTCTCATTCACATGAAGAATCATGTTACCACCGCTTAGCACATGACCACGTGCTTTGGGTGTGTACCTCCAGTTCTACTTAGGAAACGGTGTCGTTCTGGGGGTGCTCACAGTACACAGGCTGGGTGTTTCCCATTGATGAGATTGTGTGTGTGTGTGTGTGTGTGTGTGTGTGTGTGTTGCCTGACTGGTGAACACACACAGAATCTCATATCCCATGCTAGGACATTTGGACTTCATTCATAAGCAACAGAGACCCTCAGAGAAGGTTAAAGTCCTGGCCAGAGCTGTGCATGTGCAAGGTCTTATAATCGATGGAGCAGTAGTCATACCGAAAGCTAGCACTTACGAATACTTACTTTGTGCCACTTCTGTCTCTTATGATCTTTGCATGGATTATTTTATTGAATACGTCAAGCCTCTCTTATAGATTTGAAAACAGACCACGAGGTCTTTAAAAACCTAATGTACAGGGCTGGAGAGATGGCTTAGTGGCAAAGAGCACTGGCTGCTCTTCCAGAGGACTCAGTTTCAAGAGTCCTCATTCAGTCTGCATTTCAGCTCATGATTGCCTGTAACTCCAGTTCCAGGGGCGTTGGCTCCCTCTCTGGCCTCCAAGGGCATCAGGCATGGTCGCAAATGATGCAGAGACATACATGGAGACAAAGAAATATAATATACATTATAAATACATATACAATATATAATGCAATAGCATATATATTTATGTGTGTATATATACATATATGTGTATATATATACATACACACACACACACACACACACACACACACACACACATATATATATATATATATATATATATATATATTGTCTTACAAAATAAGAAAAACTAAAGCCATACTACAGAGCTAGTTGGCAGGGGAAGGATATAAACCCAGGCAGTCAGTCCAACCTCACGCTGTGATGCCATCTCTTAAGCAGAAAGTCTCACAACTGCCAGATCGGTGTGTTGGTCTCTCCAGAGCATACACACCAACATCCTACTGTGAAGGTGATGGTATTGGAGGGGGATTTTTGGAGGTGACCGAGACCTAAAGCAGAACCCTCACAAAATGGACTCTTTTGTCCTCAAGAAGCACGGGTGGGCTTGCTGTCGCCTCTTCTCCCCCCTGAGGACACTGGTCAGAACGGCACTGTTCGTGGGCCAGAGAGGAGGCTCTTACTAGACTTGCAAAGACGCCAGTGTCTTGGTCCTGGACTTCCCTTCCCTTTGAACAATGTGAGGCGGAAACCCCTGTGGTCCATAACTCTCACAGTCTGTCTTCCACCCACCAGAACTGACCGAGACACTCGGGTACCAGTTTGTGCCTTAAGACTTACCTGAGGCCTTCATATCATCAGGAGTCATGACAGAAGGGCCAATCAAGGCCTGAGGGATAGGAGAGGCACGGAATTGACGTGGTTTATCAAGACAGCAGTAGTAGGCTCCCCCTAGGGCCCATGACTTCACAGCCATTTTGATCAGGTTTAGAGAAGGAGGCTTGAATTCCCTGTCACGGAGCAGGCCTTAGATCCAATCCAAAAGCAAATGTTTTCCTAATCTTTAGACAAAGGCCGAGGTTGTTCGGAACCTGTCTTGTGTAGCTACTCTATGAGTACCGGCTGCATGAATTCTCTGGAGCCCGTGAGCATTTCCAGTAAGTAGACTCGCTGGCATCCTGGGTCTGCATAGACACAGGCTGTGGTGCCGCGGAGGAACAGCGGCTGCTTCCACCGCCCATGCCTTGTCTAGCGTGACCATTGCTTTAAAGTATTCGAGGATGCCTTGGGCGCAAAAGAAAAACTAATTATGCGCCGAATTATTTTCCATTAGCCGTTCCTGTTTTATGACCACCTGGTGGCCTTTCATTTAGCCAGTCCTGTTTTTCTGTTAACGAAGCTTAAGTTGAGGACTTGGTATGCAGTGAGAACCCCATCCTGGAACAACCGGCTCTAGGTATTCTCAGCGCTGCATTAAACACCTGTTAAAAGACATAAATAAAATTAAGCTCCCTTCCCCGGTCGTGCAGCTGAATACAGTTAGTGTCTTCAAAGTAATGCATGCACAGAGAAGTTTTTGAGGGCGACGTGCCGGATGCAGCGGGCTGCTCTGTGGTGTGGTTTGACGACTGGGGAAACAGGAAAAGATTGATTCATCTCTGTATTTGCTGAGGACTGGGGTCTAGGAAGTTCATCCTTATGCTGTGTTTTCTATGGGAGTTTGATCTCTCTCTCTCTCTCTCTCTCTCTCTCTCTCTCTCTCTCTGTGTGTGTGTGTGTGTGTATGTGTGTGAGTGAGAGAGAGAAAGACAGAGACAGAGAGATGGGGAGACAGAGAGACAGAGACAGAGACAGAGACAGAGACAGAGACAGAGACAGAGAGGTGTTCATATTCTGGGGCCACGTCAGAGAGCTTGGTGTAAGGTCCAGGCTGGCTGAGGCTGAAGAAAAGCCGGCTGCAGACCGGGGTATGGATGAGCTTATTCAGGCGACATCTGGTCTACCTCAAGAGGGCACTTCTGTACTGGTGTGAGGTGCTTAACCTCAGTCCTGTGAAAAGGCTTGAGGGTCACCTTACAGGAATCTATAAAAATAATGTACAAGGTAGAACTATGCAGTTGCCCCCTCCTTGGCCTCCTGGTTCTGTCAGCTGGGCCAAGAACTTTCTCAGGATGGACCTGGACATTGTTGTGCTGCTCCTCTTTTGCTGTTTGCTCTATGTCTCTCTCTCTCTCTCTCTCTCTCTCTCTCTCTCTCTCTCTCTCTCTCTCTCTCTCTCTCTATGTGTGTCTACAAGCAGAGAACAACATTTTTCTTTTTTTTAATTAGATATATATTTTTAATTACATTTCAAATGATTTCCCCTTTCCTGGTCCCCCCCTCCACCCCCCGAAAGTTCCATGATCCATCTCCCCTCCCCCTGTTCCCAAATCAACCCCTTCCTGCTTCCCTCTCCTGGTATTCCCCTAAAACTGCTGCATTGAGCCTTTCCAGGGCCAGAGGTCTCTCCTCCCTTTGATGTCCAACAAGGCCCTCCTCTGCTGCCTATGCGCCTGGAGCCATGGGTAACTCCATGTGTACTATCTGGTTGATGTTTTTGTCCCTGGGAGCTCTGGGAGTACTGGGTGGCTCATATCATTGTTCCTCCTATGGCACTGCAAACCCCTTCAGCTCCTTGGGTCCTTTCTCTAGCTCCTCCATTGGGAACCCTGTGCTCAGTTCAATGGCTGGCGGAGAGTGTCCCCCTCTGTATTTGTCATGCACTAGCAGAGCCTCCCAGGTGGATCTAGCTCCAGTCAGCAAGTACTTGTGGGCATCGATAATAGTGTCTGGGTTTTGTAACTGTATATGGGATGGATCACTAGGTGGGGCAGTCTCTGGATGGTCTTTCCCTCAGTCTCTGCTCCACACTTTGTCTCTGTATCTCCCACTGTAGGTATTTTGTTCCTCCTTCTAAGAAGGACCAGAGTATCCATACTTTGTCCTTCCTTCTTCTTGGGCATCAGTTGATATGTGAATTGTGGCTTGGGCATTCCAAGCTTCTGGGCTAATATCCACTTATCAGTGAGTGCATACCATGAGTGTTCTTTTGTGATTGGGTTACCTCACTCCGAAGTGAGTAACCCAATCAGAGAACAACTTTTGAGGCTGACCCTCTACCTCCTCCATGTGAGTCACATGGAATGAACTTGGGTCACCGGTCTAGGTGAGTCATCTTGCTGGTCTCTAATGCATACACCTTCTGTAAAGGCTCATCTTTGTTCTGTACAGTCAGTCCGTGGGACTGAGCTCTGGTGCTTCATTGTACAGTAGGGGACTGTGGATAACAAGACTGTTTTTATTGGCCTTTCTGGTATTTAGAACACTCATTCCTTTTACTTCTCTGGAGCTTTCCCTAGGCACTCCCCGTTAATTTGATAAAACGTTTCTGCTCTCCCAGTTGAATCAAACCCCCTGGGGAGGGCGTTTTATCGGTCCTAACCATCATATCTTTGGAAACAGCACCTGGTGCTGGACAGTCAGCTGGCTGGGGTCCTTATGTTCTACCAAGATAAGAATCATTGGTTGGTGACAAATGGCTTCTTTAATGCTGACAGCCCTGAGCTCTTCAGTGCCCACGGCCTGGGACCTTTACTGACAGACCCAGAGGCATCCGGCTGCAGGACTCGAGAGTCAAGGGTTTACTGCGCCATGTGTCAGAAGCCAGAGCCTTGAGTCTTTTAACCACCAGCAGCGCTGGCACTTGGCAGCCATTAGAACCCTCAGCTTCCTGGAACGGTGGTGGTGGGAAGCAACATAGTGATCAGTGGCAGGCAGTGCCTTCTAGTGTAGGGGCCTTAGGACCTGAGCCCCTCAGCCTCAGGGCAGTGAGCGTCCTAAATCTTGGGTCTAGAGTCTATTTCATCCCGGTAGCTCTAAGTTCCTCCTCCCTATTTCTTCCTTCTGCGTTCATGTCATCGTGTCTCTTGATTCTGTATTGACATCTTCGAAAGAGATTGACGCATGTACCACACGTGTGCCTCATGCTCATAGAGGCCGAAGGAGCATGTTAGGTCCCCTGTAACTAGAGTCATGGATGGCCGCGAGGCACCATGTAGGTGCTGGGAATCGAACTTGGGTCCTCTAGAAGGGCAGCAGCCAGCGCTCCTAACTACCTTGCCGTCTCTCCGGGCCCCCTCTTCATCGATTTTGATGGCCTCGTGGACTGTTCACTGCTCCGTGACTAAGTATTAATTTGGATTCAGTCACAGCTGTGTCCTTTCTGGTCTTCGCTCTTTCCTGCACATTGAGCTTCTGGCATGAGAGAATTTTCCTTCTTCCCAAAGCATTCTCTCTAGTCCTGCCGGTGACCCTTGTATGCCACAGCCGGCCCGTCTCTCTCTGGATGCTTCAGCTCCCTTGGTCACTTTAAAGCCAGCCAGGATGGGAGTGTTTACGACACAGGGATCAGGAGGTGCTTTTAAACACCAAGGCTTTTCCTCTTCAGTTAAACACTCACCAGCAGATAACTCTGGCCAGTGACAAGTACACAGTGCATCCCAAAATATCTTTATTTTAGCCTATTTCAGAATATTTAAAAAATTATTTATTTTATGTATACGAGTACACTGTAGCCGACTTTAGGCCACCAGAAGAGGGCATCGGATTCCGTTACAGATGGTTGTGAGCCACCATGTGGTTGCTGGGATTTGAACTCAGGACAGGAGACAGGGCTCTTAACCACTGAGCCCCCTTTGGTTATTTATGGTTTTTGTTTTTGCTTTTGGTTTTGTACTGGGGTCCACGCTGTTCCCTCGTGGCTTCTCCACTCTCCCTCTTAAGACAATGCAACTTCCCCGCGCCCCTCATCTGGCTGCTTTTGAGAATTTGTTTTTATGTAATCTGCTTGAGATCTCTGTGACTTCGTGGTCTCTTTTATTTTTAGAAATGCTTGCTAATTATCACTTTACATAATGTTTCTTCCGTGTTCTCTCTCTCTCTCTCTCTCTCTCTCT
The DNA here is from genome assembly GCA_964023405.1 of Apodemus agrarius. Taxonomy (NCBI): domain Eukaryota; kingdom Metazoa; phylum Chordata; class Mammalia; order Rodentia; family Muridae; genus Apodemus; species Apodemus agrarius. The sequence continues at coordinate 12,701,263 of OZ030024.1, forward strand.
CTCTCTCTCTCTCTCTCTCTCCTCCCTCCCTCCCTCCCTCCCTCCCTCCCTTCCTTCCTTCCTTCCTTCCTCTTCTGGGATTCCATATTAAGCATATAATATTTTTTGAAATCATGTTTCCTGTACCTGTTATGTTCTGGTTTTATATTTCTGCCTTTCGATCCCTGCTTCTTGTCCAGATATTACCCTTTAACCCAATGTCTCAGCCTTCCTAACGCTGTGACCCTGTACTATAGTTCCTCATGTCCTGCTGACCCCAAACCATAAAATTATTGTCGTTGCTATTGTAATGTTGTTACCGTTATGAATCATAATGAAAACATTTGTGTTTTCTGATGGTCTTAGGCGACCTCTGTGAAAAGACTGAGTTGTGACTCACAGGTTGAGAACCAATGTTTTAAGCCTCCTCCTCCCCACTTTTGGTATGGTTTAAAAAAAAATGTGTATTTTATTTATGTGTGTATGTCTGTATGTGTGGGAGTTCAGTGCCTACGCAGGGCAGAAGAGGGCATCATATTCCTTGGAGCTGGAGTTACAGTTGTTTGTAAGTCATACAATGTATGTGCTGGGATCTGAACTCTGGTCCCCATGAACAAGAAGCACGCATGCTCCACGACTGACCTAAAGGAAGAAAAAGGGGGCAAGGTATACATACTCCTTGAGTCAGGACTTGGAAACCTGGGCAGATCCAACAGACTTTGGTGGTTCTCAGGAACTACACTAAGAGAAGGAATTTTGAGAGGGAAAAGTAATAGTATCTCATTAAAGGGATAATTAGTTATTTCTCCCATCTCTTTATCATAGTTAAGATGGACCTACCTTCCTGAGGGGTGGTCCTTTGGCCTGGTCTCCCTGACAATTGCTTGTTTGTTTGTTTGTTATTTAAAATCAGCTTTTAAGAACTGATTGCTAGAGTTTTGATGTCATCCCAATTGCTTATTTACCTTTTTGCGGTGTGGGGACTGAGCCCAGGGCCTTGCACTTGCTGAGAAGTTCATGCTACTGAGTTGTGCTCTCAGCTCCCGGCCTACCCGTTTCCTATATGTTCTTTTTGGTTATGTTTTTAAGGTTACTCCCCTGCTCCTCCTTTGATGAGGGCAGTGTCATTGATGATGATATGCCTTCCAAACATGCATTCTATACTTTCATCTGTTTTTACAGATGGGTTTTTATTGTAGGGATGTTTGTCTCCCTCTGAGCCCAGCTTTGCCTGAACCCTAAGGGCTCTGGTATATGTCGGAGCCATTACTATTTTGAATGGAGCTTATAATTTGGATTTTTTTAAAAAAAATTTTAAAAGATTTTTATTTATTTATTTTATGCATATGAGTACACTGTAGCTGTCCTCAGACACACTGGTAGAGTGCACTGGATTCTATTACAGATGGTTGTGTGCCACCATGTGGTTGCTGGGAATTGAACTCAGGACCTCTGGAAGAGCAGCCAGTGCTCTTAACCTCTGAGCCAATTCTCCAGCCCTGGATTTATTTATTTATTTTTTTGCCAAGAGACCCTTATTGGGACACCTTGAGATTTAGCATATCTTTAGTATAATGGTTAGTCCTCACTGTGAATTTTACTCTATTTAGTTTTTTTTCCCTACTTTTTATTGTATGGTGTGTGTGATATGTGTGTGTGCATGTGTGTGTGTGATATGTGTGTGATATGTGTGTGTGCATGTGTGTGTGATATGTGTGTGTGCATGTGTGTGATGTGTGTGTATGCATGTGTGTGATGTGTATGTGCATGTGTGTGTGCATGTGTGCGCGATGTGTATGTGCATGTGTGTGTGATGTGTGTGTGTGCATGTATGTGATGTGTGTTATGTGTGTGTGTATATGATGTATTTATGGCATATAGGCATGTGTGTATGTAGGAGTGGGCACGTACCTGTAAACTTGCTTGTGGAGACCAGAGGAGGACATTGGATGTCCTTCTCTGTCACTCTCTGCCTTATGCTCTTGAGATAGGGTCTCTGACTAAATCTGGATCCAGACTGGTAGCCAGCAAGCCCCACCAATCCCTTTTGCTCAGCCCCTGGCAATGTAGGAGTTACAGGCACTCGAGGCCATCCAAGCCTGCGAGGCCATCTGTGACCGCTTACCAAGGATGCTCTGATCTGTTGTCACCAAGCCAGCTTTTCAGCCCATTTGACTGGATTCAGAATTACCCAGGAGACACATCTTTGAGTGTACCTGTCAGGGTGTTTCCTGACAAAGGAAAACTCAGCCTGAACATGGGCATGACCATCCATGGGCTGGCGGCCTAGGCTTTGTAAAAAGGGCACAAGGAGAAAACATGGCAAGCACTGATGTCCCCTCTCTTTTCTTCCTGACCCATCCAGATATGAATAAGCCATTGTGATGGTTTATTTATGCTTGACTCAAGAAGTGGCACTATTTGGAGGTGTGGCCTTGTTGGAGTAGGTGTGGCCTTGTTGGAGTAGGTGTGGCCTTGTTGGAGTGGGTGTGGCTTTGTTGGAGTAGGTGTGGCCTTGTTGGAGTAGGTGTGGCCTTGTTGGAGTAGGTGTGGCACTGTGGGCCTGGCTTTAAGACCCTAGTCCTAGTTGCCTGGAAGTCAGTATTCTGCTAGCAGCCTTCAGATGAAAATGTAGAACTCTCAGATCCTCCTGCACCATGCCTGGATGCTGCCATGCTCCCACCTTGATGATAATGGACTGACTCTCCAATGAAATGTTGTCCTTATAGGAGCTGCCTTGGTCCTGGTGTCTGCTCACAGCAGTCAAACCCTGACTAAGACAGCCACTCACTGCTATTCCTTGCTTCCATGGTGGACAGTCCCTCCCCTATGAACCAAAATGAATCTTTCTTTAGTGACGTTGCTTTGGTCACAGCAATGAGAAATATAGTGGATAAATTAGTCATTTTAGACGTGTCTGTACACATAGAGAAAGTAGCTGGCTAAGTTTCTTGGGTTTGGCATTTATTATTTCTTTTGAAGGAATCATCTTAACATTCCAATGCCATTTTACTTTTATTCTTTTATATTTTTATTTTCACAGAAATACTTTGTTTTTTCTCCAATGCCATTTCAAAGCCCGTGTTTTGTGTTCATTATTGCGCAAAGTTAACTACGACAGATCAACTGCCAACCCTTTCCTGCATTTCTAATAATTTATATATGTGCTAACAGTTTTAAAAATCATCAACTGTCCTATTTAAAATACCACTACACTTTCAGTAGGGTTTCTTTTTTTTTTTTTTTTAAATTCATAAAGTAGGACTACTAGAGAAAAACCGAAAATGAAAGAAGTGATAAGAAACACAGAACCAGCTGGGCAGTGGTGACACACACCTTTAATCCCAGCACTTGGGAGGCAGAGGCAGGTGGATTTCTGAGTTCGAGGCCAGCCTGGTCTACAGATTAAGTTCCAGGACTGCTAGGGTTACACAGAAAAACTCTGTTTAGACCACAGAGAAACCTGGTCTAGAAAAACCAAGAGACAGAGAGAGAGAGAGAGAGAGAGAGACAGACAGACAGACAGACAGACAGACAGACAGAACCACCTGTCATTAGTTTCTACTCCGGTCATTGTGACTGAGTCCTCTGGTGCTGCTTGTGTCGTGTAGGTACAGCGGGAGCCATGCTGTCTGTAGTGATTTCCATCTGTTTTCAATCTTATGTATCAGGGATAGACTTCTACTGCCTTTATCTGTCCATTTTAAATGCTCTTTACGGCAAACTTGTACAGCACAAAGAGAGAACACCCCTTGGCTCCTTGTATGACCCCCCCCTCTTGGATGGACGGACGCGTTTGTAACAAGGTGAGCTGTTTTGGAGTCCTTTTCTTGATCTCTTAGCTAGATACCCTAAGCACAGAGTTAAAAGTCAGAGGATTGGGCAGCAGGGCCATTTCGAGGTCAAAGATTGGCCGTCTAGCTCAGTGGTGGAGCTCCTTCCTAGCATTCTCATGGCCCTGAGATTCATGTTCAAGGCCCAACAGTGCAAAGGAAAAAAAACTAGAGACAGAGACGTGGACAGGTAGGAGTGCTGAGAGTAAATGTATTGAGCTGTTCTCCTAATGTTATATTCCTCCCGGTACTTGGTTTGTATAAACCAAGTCCTCGGAAGTTACATGGACTCCAGCTTGGTGTATCTATGTAAATGTTAGACAGTAAGAGCCTCTGGTTTCCCTTTGTACCTGATCAGCAGGCTGGAATCTCCAGCTAAGCATGAACAGCAGTTAAACTTAACTTCGCAGCGCGTGCCACATGCTGCCTGCCGTGCTGAGGGCTGGGGCCCTAGGACTCCCTGGGCCCTGCTTTCAAAGGGTTCCCGCTGCAGTAGAGATCAATAAACACAGCGTTCGGGTCTGGGCATGTGGCCTAAAGAATCGGGGAAGGTTTGCGCTTTTCCTGTCTGATCAAAGTCTCCAGGTGTAAATTAGGGCTTCTACATGGGCAGGAGTAGGAAGGTTCCAGAAACAGGCAAGTGGGGGGGATGGAGACACGAGGGTGTGTGCTCAGGAGGAGATGTGACCTGGTAGGGGTGTGAGGCTTCAGGTCTGAGAGGTAAAGGCTCCTGATTCTATATCCAGGAAGTGTCTATGACAATGGTGCTTGTACTAACTCCTTTCTGTAATGTGCACTTTGCTGGCCTCAGATATTAGGAGGAGAAAAAGATCCAATCCTGGTGCTAGAAGGAATATTCTACAAGACAAAGGACCAAACACCTTGGCCAATGGCTGCGAGCAGCCAGTTAGTGTTTTCATTTAATCAAGCAGATTTTAAAATCCTGACCCTGGAGACTAGGTGTTGTTCAGTGCAGAGAGAGTTAAGTCCATACCCAAGGGTGTAAAATGGAGTTGTCAAACCTAGATCTGAATCCAGCTCCCTCCAATAGTGGATGCCTCTTTTTAACAAGGAATTTGGGGAGGGGGGCTGAAATGAAGATAAGGAGGATTGTGGACCTCCCCTGCAATTGTCATAACCCCAGCCTGTTTGTTTGCTTGCTTTCCTTTGGGGGCACAGAGAGATTCCCCTATGCTTGTGGTGGCTTGAATAAGAAAGGCCCCCATAGCCTCATATTTGAATGCTTCTGAGCAGCTTTAAGGGGTGTGAACTTGGTAGAGTTAGTGCGACCTTGTTGCAGGAAGCATCTCATTGGGGATGGGCTTTGAGGTTTCAAATGCCCAGGCTGGGTCCAGTGGCTCTCTGCCTCTTTCCCTGCTGCCTGTGGACCCAGATGCAGAACTCTTAGCTCCTCCTCCAACACCGTGTCTGCCTGTGTCCTGCCATGGTACCAACCATAATGACGACTATGGACTAAACCTCCGAGCCTGTGAGCTTAAACCTCATCCTGGTAATGGTGTTCATAGCAGTAGAAACCCTGACTAGGATACTGTTCTATGAAAATCAAAAGCGTGCTTGGGTAATAAATACTTCCCTGTATGATGTGATTCTTCTCTGGTTTGTCTGGAGGCTCCTACCCAGGCTGCCCGGTCACATATTGTTGTCATAGTTACTTAGCTTCCAGATCGACATTTCTGGGGCCCCTTTCAACCATCTTTGGTGCTCAGAACAGTCGGGACATCCCAGAGCTCTTGAGAGGCTAGGGTGAAAATCACATAGAATCCATGTTCATAGTCTAACTGTGGAAGAGACCAAGAGTCACTGCTGGCCTTGGTGCCACACGGAGAGGGATCATGGCAAAAGAAGTTCTTTTCATCCCACAAGGCCAATCTCTGCCGAGCCCACAGTGCCTGGAATCATTGAAAAGTCATTTCTCCCAGCTGATATCTCCACCTTTTTGGACTGAACAGCTACTGGATTCTTGGACCTTCTGTTGGTAGGCAGTTAGGGTTAGACTAACTGGTTACAACTTGTAAGCCATTCTAATCTGTCTGTGTCTGTCTATCTGTCATCTATCTATCTATATCTACCTATCTACCATCTATCTATTCATTCTTAAGTTCTTTTTCCCTAGAGACCCTGACTGATACAAATGGGATTCCAGGCTTTACTGTTTGCAGGTGACAATGGGAATCAGTACCTTCTTCTTCTTCTTCTTCTTCTTCTTCTTCTTCTTCTTCTTCTTCTTCTTCTTCTTCTTCTTCTTCTTCTTCTTCTTCCTCCTCCTCCTCCTCCTCCTCCTCCTCCTCCTTATTCTTCTTTCTTCTTTCTTCTTCTTCTTCTTCTTCTTCTTCTTCTTCTTCTTCTTCTTCTTCTTCTTCTTCTTCTTCTTCTTCTTGTTACACAGGTGCGGTGGGCACTGTGGGCACACAGCTTTTGGGAAGTTGTTTCACTCTGGAGCTAAGGGAATTTGGAAAGTCCTGGAGACAGATCAAGTCTTGTGAGGCTCATGCCTTCTGCCCTCTTCAAGCACTTAGAGCATGCTTGCCTGATGTTGGACATTAGGTGTGTGTCATGGGCTAGTGGTGGCATAGAACTCGTCTTGCAGAGACCAGTGTCCTGTTGGGACTCCCTGCTCATCCCTCACTGAGACGGAGGGACAGTGTGAGGGTCCTGTGGTGTGAAATTCTGCTCAGGGGTAGAATTGATCCAGTTTTCCACGCAGGCCTTACATGGTGATGGATTTTTCAGCTGTGTGTTTGCTCTGGAAAGCTAAATTTGAGGCTGAGCTTGCTTCTTATAGATTGATGACTTGTTTGTGGTCATGTCTATTGTCCGGAACTCTAGATAGAGGTGGCTGTTGTAACAGTAACAGCTGACATTCACAGAGTAACAATATGCAAACACCATTTGGGGTGTTTTATAACCCTCATGCCACATCTATGAAAGGGTTTCTGTTTTCATCCTTCCCATGTAAACTAGGAACTCAGGCACAGAAAGGTGAGGTGGCTTTCCCAAAGTCACACAGCTGGCTACCGGGCAGGCTGGGCTCCTGTATCTTGTTTTGTGTTGGATTTCATTTGACTCCTTGTTGTGGGTTCACTGGTTACCAAGGGAATAGGTATTGGGTCTCCAGGTGCTTTCCTGACGCAGAAGCCCTGACTGGTGTTGCAGAGGGACCATAGAGAGAGTCTTACCTAAAACCTCCCAGACCCCCACATGCTTCTTCTAGAACCCCTTGGAGGGTGGGTGCCTTGAGCATCTCATCTGCATTATTCTAGTCAGCAGGCAAGGTGCTATGTCTAGGTGCCTCCTGGGGGTGGCCACATAGATGTACACTCTGAGGATGCTTGTGAGCTGGGAACTGGGGCTTCAATGAAATGATATTATCTTACATCAATCACTCCCCCAAATTCAAGGATTTTGTATATTCATGGTATAAGAGGGACACCTGGGTGCTAGTTTGCAGAGGGCTTCTGGTTGGGTGGTGTGTAGTGGTTAGTGTCATTAATTCAGGCTGCTGGGATTGCGGCTCACAGCAAGAGGACTGAGCAGGGTTGGGTAGCCTAGTCCCTCTTCTCAAGCAGGAAGAAGCAGGATGCTGTCACAAAGGCAAAGCCATTCCCCTGCTATCCTGTCAAGCTGACAATGGGCAAGGCAGCCTTCCAGGGCTTGTTGAGCAAAAAAGCCATTTGCTGTGTTGACCCACAGATACAATATTCCTGATCATGGTGTGCTCCTTTTAATTGGGATACCACCTTGCTACCGTCTGAGGTCAGAATTTGGGAGTAGGAATTTCAAAGGAAGAGATCATGGTGGGGAAAATGTGGTCAGGGACTCTGAATGTGATAGGGAAAGAGTCTCCAACAACTTTGCAAGTCCCAGCCAAGGAGTTGGGAAAGTACGGGCCAGAGAGAGGAAGAAACTGGGGTTCTGCCCCATGCTTGTGCTGGCCCTGTGTGTCAGCACCCCCTGCTCACATTTAGGGTGAAGTTTTGTTGTTAGTGGCTTTTTAGATTTTTAGGTTTTTTTGTTTGTTTTTTGTTTTTGTTTTTTAAGTAACCTAATCAAGAAAAATTTTCACAGGAGTTCCCACCCGCTTCTCTCTTAGTTGATTTGATCCAGTCAGGTTGATGACTACAATTGGCCATCATACTTTCAAAATGGATTGAGTAATTCCTAACTCCCAGGGGTTTGAAAATATAAAATGAGTGAAAGGGTGAATCGGGGGAGTCCGGGTGCTCTCAACCAGACTGTTCAGCTTTTCTCTTCCATGCTTCAGCAAAAGCAGAATGGGTAGTGTGATCTCACTGCCATGGAAACCGCTAACTGCGATGACTTAACCTCTACCAGGCAGTGAACCTCTGCTCATAAGCACGTGTCTTCTGGTCACCAGGGTGTGGCCTTCCCTTGTCAGTTGGCTCCGCTCTTAAACAGACTTTTAAAAGTTAAGAAGTAAAAAGCATGGTGGTATACACCTGTAATCCTAGCACTTGGGAGAATGGTAATTTTAAGGCCATCCTGGAATACACAATGAGACCCTGGATCTCTAGAATATCTATTTCAAACTAACAGAGTATATTATAGAAAATGATTTTTGCTTGGTTTAAAAGGATGACAGATGACAAAAAAACCCACGATGTCCTGCAGTTTTGGAATTTGGGGCATGTTTGAGACCCATGGCTAAGAAAGGTTGAGAGAACACATTTCATTCTGAATGCTCCTGTATGTATTGCATACCCTCCAGTTCACCCAGGGGTCTAGCCTTCTAGTTGAGTGAGTGTTTCTTGTCTATAGTTGGTGGCCTTTTCGTATATGGTTCCCTTGAATTATGTACTTTGAGGCTTATGGGCTTTATTTTATGAAGCAAAGAGGTTCTAAGGACCTGAGAAGATGCCGGCTTCTGTTTCAGGGAATGAGCTCATGGTACCTGTGCTCCCCATTTCAGGCTCTGTTTCTGGGAGGGGGATTGGCCCTTGCTGCTTGTCTTAGTAGGGACTTAAAAAATACTTGGAACTTGACCTACTATGAACTTAATATCTAGAATATGTGAGTGGAAATCAAAATGGAGACATAACTTAAATGAATGCTTCATAATGTGGGTCATTCATCCACCCACCCATTCACTCACTCACCTACATTTCAGTCCTATTACTCATCCATCCTTCTACACATTCACTTTTCCACTCATCCATCTACTCATCCATCTACTCATCTATCCACTCATCCATCCATCCATCCATCCAACATGTCTATCCACCATCCATCCATCCATCAGCCATCATCAGCCATCCATTCATTATCTATCTATCATTCATCCATCTATTATCCATCATCCATCCATCCATCAGCCATCTTCCATCCATTCATCTATCCATCCATCCATCCATCCATCCATTCACCTATCCATCCATCATCCATCCATCCATCCACTCATCTATCCATCCATCATCCATCATCCATCCATTCACTTATCCATCCATCATCCATCCATCCATCCATCCATTCACCTATCCATCCATCACCCACCCATTCATCATCATCCATCATCCATTATCTATCTATCATTCATCCATCCATTATCTATCATCCATCTATCCATCATCTACCCATTCATCATCATCCATCCATCCATTATCTATCATCCATCCATCCATTATCCATCATCCATCTATCCATCCATCATCCATTATCCATCATCCATCTATCCATCCATCATCCATCATCCATCAGCCATCTTCCATCCATTCATCTATCCATCCATCCATCCATCCATCCATTCACCTATCCATCCATCATCCATCCATCCATCCACTCATCTATCCATCCATCCATCCATCATCCACCCATTCATCATCACACATCATCCATCCATCACCCATCCATTATCCATCCATCATCCATCCATCCATCATCCACCCATTCATCATCATCCATCATCCATCCATCCATCACCCATCTATCACCCATCCATCATCCATCTATCACCCATCCATCATCCATCCATCATCCATCCATCCATCCATCCATCCATCCATCATCCACCCATTCATCATCCATCATCCATTATCCATCCATCATCCATCCATCCATCACCCATCTATCACCCATCCATCATCCATCTATCACCCATCCATCATCCATCCATCATCCATCCATCCATCCATCCATCCATCCATCATCCACCCATTCATCATCCATCATCCATTATCCATCCATCATCCATCCATCCATCATCTATCCATCTTTATGTCCATCCACCCTTCACTCATCCATTTCACCATCCATCCACCCATCAATTCTCCCATAATCTAGGCATCCATCTATCTAATTGTCCATACATCTGCTCACCTACCTGTCCCACCCACTCAATCCATCTAGTTATGGATTAGTTATCCATCTACTCAAATTATCTATCCATCTATCTATGCATGCATCCATCTGTCCATCTGAATGCTCACCCGTCAATCATCTACTTATCCATCTATTGATTTTGTCATGTGCTTATGCCAAAGCTTTTGATAATGGTGTTGCTGCTTCTTTAGTGGCATCTTAGACAGGCATATTTCTTGTGTCTGGGGACTGTGTCTACCCCATAAACATACCCTTGTGTGTCTCTGGATGGTTTTCTTGAGATCTTTATGCCTTCGTTTCCTCATCTGCAAAAAGATCAATACATCTGAACCTGTAGCTCATTTTTTTTAAAGAGCGAAATGAGACAGTCCATTGGAAGCATAGAACCGTATCAGTTGCGAATGCATGCAATATGTGGTGCTTTAGAGCTTTTGTGTGTGGGTTGTTTTCTGAAGGCAAAATTACCCACTAAAAGATGGGGCCACTTCAAAGACTCTGTCCTGGGCTTTGCCAGATTGCTTATTGTAAATGTTGTAAATGATTCAGGCACTGGTATCTTTCTTCTATGCAGAGAGAGGGTCAATCAAGAACCTGTTGTCTTAATTCTTGCGGATTTGGGAAGAGTGCTGACTTGGTGTTTTAGTTTTCCATACCGTTAGCCCTGGCGAGCTGAACTGGCTTTTGTTTGTGCATTGGTTGCTTCATATTTATATTCTCCCTACAATTAATACTCCTACATGTCCCTCTTAGAGAGTTTCTGTTTCTCACCAAAGAATAAAGTTCAATTAATTTATATATAGTTTCAGTTGCAAGGATTTTTCTCATTTTTTTTTCAAATCCAGATTATGATATCTTGATACCTTGGAGACTTAAAATTTTATTTCATAACACCTTTTGAATTTTTCTGTGAGTTTAGAAAGTCCATGATCTGTGAGCAATTTATTTGGTGTGTACCTTTATTTATTTTACATTTAATTCTTGAGTTAGACCCGGCTCACACTCATAGATGGCAACACATCAGAATTCCATAATATCTTTTACCTAACTAGTTTTCCACATACTTCAATGAATATAGAACCTAAAATGCCATTTTACTATATATAAAATCTAATACACACACGCATGCCTACTGCATGGCATACATGATGTGTCTATAGGCATGTCTTTGTGATTTTTATATAATTCCAGTTTCTGCTTGTGCTTACGGTAGAGCTACTTTTTATGATAGTTTTCTGTTGTAATAAATATTACTACAAGTCTAAATTCAGTTTTTTTAAAAAAACATTTTCCCTAGGCTATTTCTGCTTCTTATTTACTTAAAATAAATTTGTGAAGTTTAAAAAATTCCAGATGGGATTTTGATTAAAATGGCTTGAAGTTTGAAGTTGAGTTTGAGAAAATTAACATGTTTACAGTAATGAACTTCCCGTCCACAAATATAGAAGTGTCTCCATTTGGTATAAATGCGTTTTAAAATATGTTGCTGTTTTTGCAGATTTCTTCGTTGAATCCTGCAATTTTTTTGTTGTTGTTAAATTTCATTTCCAGGCATTTTATATTTTTTGTTGCCTCTCTAAATAGGGTATTTTTTCCTGCTATATTTTCTAAACAGTTATTGCTGATTGTTGATTAGGTATATATATATATATATATATATATATATATATATATATATATATATATATATTTTGTGTGTGTTTTGTAACCAGACAGCTTTCTGAAGTTGTTTCTTTAATCTCTGTCTTTCCACTGTATTCTTTTAATAAGATGTCTGATTGGATTGGACAGTGAAGTCCTATCTTTGACTCTTTCGTAGACATTAATTGAGATCCTTGTTTCCTTTCTCCTGTTGCCTTGCTTAGAGGTTATAGGACAGTATTAAAGTTAATGCCCTCCGGCCATTATGGTGGGACTTCACGCATTGTAGAACATGTGGGGGATGGGCCCTGTCCTTCCGGACCATGACTTCAAATGCCCCCTCTGTCGTTGACTCTCTCTGTCCCTCCAATGAGATGGCTACTCCCCACACTCTGCCCCTGCAGAAGGGAAAGCTACAGACTGAAGATGGACCTCTGGGGCACCATGGGCCATGAGATGGGCTCGGGGTGGGAAACCAGGGGGCCCGAGCAGCCTCCGGCTTTGTTACATCTGAGTAGTGCCCCCTCCACGGGTGGACTGCTGGGATGTCAGCCAGGAGTACTTCACTGTGCCTTGTGAGCTTCGGTCCTGCCTAGCTCAGTCTGACTTGTCCTACTTCCCTCCCTCCATCCCTCCCTCTACCCCTCACGTCCTCTCTTTATCCTTCCTTCCCTCCCTCCTTCCCTCTCTCCCTCCCTCCCTTCTTCTCTCCTTCCCTTCCTTCCTCCCTCCCTCCCTTCTTTCCCTTTTATCTTTTTTGAAGCTGTCCTCTCTTATATCCCAGACTGACCTTCAACTTTGAGTTCATGACGTGGCTGAGGATAAACCAAGAGCTTCTGATCTTCCCGCCCCCCCTCCCCCGCACTTCCCCAACACTGGGATTATGGGCGTGCCCCATCTTACCAGGTTCAGGTGGTGCTGGGAATGGAATCTGGGACTTCCCTGATGCTAGCTAAACATCCTCCGGACGGAGTGACAGCCTCAGCTCTGGCTTGTCTTTCCCCAGATTTCCTGAGCAGTCCGTGGGTCCTCTCCTCACACACCTTCCCTACCTCCTACACCCTTCACTCCACAAAACCCCACGGGACACCTGACAACGAAGGGAACTCCATCTTTGGATCCCGAGGGTCACTGGGTCTCCATTAATCAGTTCCTTGACTTTCTGGACTGCCCTGCCCTGATGCCTGAGCCCACTTCTGCATTTTTGGTAACGTTTAGACCGAGGTCATGGGTGTGGGGCAGGGGTGAGGCGGGGCTTCTTCTCCGTCAGAAGGCTGAGCTCTGGGGCTCAGTGAGTCACTCTACTGCCGCCCCCTGAGCTCTGAGCTGGCGCTGCTTGTTTCAGGGCTGGCGTGGGTAGCGGTGTGGCTGGCAGGGTGTGGGTGAGGCCAGCAAACCCCAGAAGGTAGTGATGAGGTGGGTGCCGCCGTGAGCCCGCCAGGACCAGGCTAGTCCTTGGACATTTCCTGCAGGGACTCTGCCTCTTGATCTTGGTCTTTTTCCCTATGAAATAATTTCCCTTCTTTACCTTCAAGCCTTGGGATCCTTCCAGTCTCTGTCTTTGAATTGTGATAAAGTTCACGTGCAATTTGTCATCTTAAGCATTTTTAAGAGCATAGCTAGAGGCAGGAAGAACATTCGCAGTGAAGGATAGCTCATCCTGATAGCTCTTTTCATGCAAAGTTGAGGGCTGTCTATGAAATGCATGCCCCATTTCTCCTGCCTCAGCCCCTGGAAGTGATTGTTCTAGTCTAAGAATTTCACTACTCCAGACAGTTCACGGAAGTAGAATCATGGAGGGCTTTGGAGACAGGCTTTCTTCCCTCAGTTTACCATCCTCAAGGTATCCACACCACAAGGATCAGTATTGCCTTTCTTTGGAAACTGAGTAATCCTCTGGTACACACACGTATTTCATTTGTTGCTATGAGGAAAATGCTCCGATCACCTGGGGTACTTCCTCAACAACCACATTTAAAAAATAAAACATCCCATGTCACTTCCAGAGGACCCTGGCATACCTCCTGGGCATATACCCAGAGGATTCCCCTGTATACAATAAAGACACATGCTCCACTATGTTTATAGCAGCCTTGTTTATAATAGCCAGAAATTGGAAGGAGCCCAGATATCCCTCAAAGGAGGAATGGATACAGAAAATTTGGTATATTTATACAATGGAATACTACTCAGCAATTAAAAATAATGAATTCATGCAATTTGTAGGTAAATGGTTAGATCTGGAAAATATCATCCTAAGTGAGTTAACCCAATCACAAAAGAATACACATGAAGTGCAATCACTGATAAGTGGATATTAATGAGCCCAGAAGCCCTAAATACTCAAGGCACAGTTAGCAAGTCAAAAGATTCCCAAGAAGAAGAAAGGAGAGGACCCTGGTCCTGAAAAGATTGGATCCAGTTTTGAAGACCCAGAACAGAGAAATCGTGTGTGTGTGTGTGTGTGTGTGTGTGTGTGTGTGTGTGTATGGGGGGGGATGATTGGGGAATAGTTGGGGGAGAGAGGACTTATGGGACATATGGTAGGGGGGAACTGGGAAAGGGGAAAGCCTTTGGAATGTAAACAAAGAATATAGAAAATAAAAATTAAAAAAAAATTAAAACAGAGCTATTTCCCCAGCCAACTTTAACTTTTGAATAAACATTACTGTTATTATTATTCACATACCTACAATCACTGGACCAAAAAAGTTCTACATAATTTCCCATAAAAACGGGAATTAAATAGAGAGAATATCTTGTGTATTGTATGGATGCAACTGCCTGTCAATTATAAAGCCTATGGCCTATGGCTTAGGCAGGAAGTAGAAGGTGGGACATCCGGGAGGAGAAAGAATTCTGGGATCGAGCCAGGCTCGGAGATTCCCCAGGGGAGATGGGACAAGACTGATGCCTGGTACCTGAACACAGGTAACTGACCATGTGGCAGAAGGCAGGCTGGAACAAATGGGCCATTTTAAGTTGTATCTAGTCAGAGAAGAGCCTAGCTATATGGCCAGGGTGTCTGTAACTATGTTGTGAGTCTGAGTCTTATTTCTGGGAGCGTGGGGCTGGGGAGGAGGAACATGACCTCAACATAAGCCAGTATGTCTGTTTTTTTTCTTTTTGAAGTATTTGTTTGTCTTATGTTTTACTCGTGTGTTTTTGGGGAGTGGGGCATGTGCCATGGTACCCTTGTGTCAGTCTGACCACGATGCATGAGGGTTCTGGGGGTCAGACTCTTGTCACTAGGCTTGGCAGCAAGCATCTTTCTCCACTGACATTTTCTGACCAATCACTTAAAAAACAAAAACAAAAACAAAAAAAACAAACGAACATCTTCTTAAATATAAGCAGCCATAGCCATGGTCATTTTAGGACACTTCCCTTCATCCAAAAGAGCCCTGTGAACTCCTTAGCCATCACGAACTCCTTCCTGCACTGCCTCACCAGGTCCCCCAGCTCCAGGCAGCCGCTGATATGTGTATATTTTCTGTGAGTTTTCCTGGTCTGTTTTACACAAATGCAGTCCTACTGCATGCAGTCCTTGTGACCAGGGGCCTCCACCTAGCACACGTCTCCTTTTCTCAGGATCCCGCTGTTCCGTCACAGGTTTTCCTCATCTTCCCTGTCACAGGGCACGCAGATGAGTTCTACGCTGTTGCTTTATCTTCTGGTCTCCTCTTCGTGCACGGAGAGTCGGGGATTAGAAAAGTAAAAATCAGTGACCCAGGGAGGCTGAAGAGACCGTCCAGTGGGAGGAGCTAGCCATGTCCCTCCAGAGGACCCGAGTGTGACTCTCAGCACCCAAGTCAGGTACTACCCATGGAAGCTCCAGCCCCGGGGAGATTCCACGTCGCTGGTCTCTGCAGGTGCCTGCTCTCAGGTGCACACAACCACTCACGCGTGCACACGATTAAAAGCAAATCCCCTTAAAAAATTAGTAACTTAATAAACTATAGAGAATGGGGGTGGTGGTGGATAGCACAAATGATAAAGTGCTTGCCCTCAACCAGGAGAACATGAGTTGTATGTAAAATGCCAGACGCAGCAGCTTGTACTAGTAGGGTTTGTACTGTTTGGAGACCAGAGGACCCCCGGGGCCTGTTGACCTGCCAGCTCAGCTTTATCAGCAAGCCCCAGGTCCAGGGAGAGACACTGTTTAAAAAACAAGGGGAAAAAGCAGGAGAGCTGAGTCAGCAGCACTTACAGCTCCTGCAGAGGACCTGGGTTCCATTTCCCACACCCACACAGTGACTCCTCATCATCCTACATTCCAGTTCCAGGGAATCTAGTGCCCTCTTCTGGCCTCCGAGAGTATCAGGCACACACATGTTGTACATAATCCACTCGTACACATAAGATAAATCTAAAATAGCCCAGAGTGGATGGATCCTGAGGAATAATAACACTTGAGGCTGAACTCTGAACCCTGCACATGAGTGCACATAGATGTACACATGCACACACACACACACACACACACACACACACACGATCAGACATGCACAGAATGAATGGATAAATGAATGAATGGTGGGACAGAATGCTGTCATTTGAATGAGGTTCAGACCATACTCAAGTGAGTGGTTATTTGTGTTACTACTCTGTGGGTGACGGTTCTGTGTCTTGTTTTGTCTAGAAATAAGAATAGACAGATGAGACAAGCTTGATGAGAGGGGTTTGAAGTGCCGAGAATTCTAAGTGTGTTGATGGTGGTGGTGTACTTGCAGTAAGATTCAGGAGCTGACAAATGGAAGCTCATAAGATGGGGGTTTGTCTTTTTTTTTTTTTAAAGATCTATTTATTTATTTTATGTATATGAGAACACTGTAGCTGTCTTCAGACACACCAGACGAGGGCACAGATCCCATTACATATGGCTGTGAGCCAGTGCTCATAACTGCTGGGTCATCTCTCCAGCCCAAGATGGGGGTTTGTACACACACACACACACACACACACACACACAGAGCTGGCAGTGTCATCTTGTGTTGCAGTCTCAAGCTCATTGCCCTATGTATACGAGGCAGGTTGCTCAGGGTTAGATGGGCAGATATGGAGAGCTTATTGACCCCTGACCTGGGAAGCACTGGTGCTGGGCACCAGGATTCCAAGGCCCTACCTTTCCCACTTGGCAAGGAGTGGCTGTCTGGATCCAGGAGTGGCTGTCTGGTCATGGAACTCTCTGATTGGCTTAGGGCTGTTTTGGAGAGACAGGAAGCAAATGTAAAATTTGTTCTCAAGCAGTGCTGGGGCTTCTGAGCATGCTGCGGGGAATCCAGCAGCCATGTCTGTGGAACCCTTGAGAAAATCTTGTTTTCTGTAAACATTCTCCAGCTCTCTAGTCCAGTCTTTCTGATCTCCAGTGCTGACTTGGGGCAGATCTTTTTTGGGGGGTGGGGGTGGGGTCTCTGCTGCCTTGTCTTCTCTCACCTCAGCCCAGTCACTCACTCTTAAAATATCAAACAAGGCAGCCATCCTTCCCTTATGGAGAGACCCTATCCTGGACCATATTTAAAGTTAAGTGCTTTATGTGAAAGAGTTCCTTTCTTCCTGATGGTGAAGGAGGAGGTCGTTGGTAATCCCATTTTACCAGAAGAAGCTCATGCACAGATGGAGGACCCTGAGAGACTCCACAAAGATGTGACTTGCATTGTGTACTAGGTGGTTTTATGTGTCAACTTGACACAAGCTGGAGTTATCACAGAGAAAGGAGCTTTAGGTGAGGAAAGGCCTCCATGAGTAAGGCATTTTCTCAATTAGTGATCAAGGGGGGGAGGGCCCCTTGTGGGTGGTGCCATCCCTGGGCTGGTAGTCTTGGGCTCTATAAGAAAGCAGGCTGAGCAAGCCAGGGGAAGCAAGCCAGTAAGAAACATCCCCCCATGGCCTCTACCATGTTCCTGCTTCCTGATTTGCTTGAGTTTCAGTCCTGACTTCCTTTAGTGATGAACAGCAATGTGGAAGTGTAAGCTGAATCAACCCTTTCCTCTCCAACTTGCTTCTTGGTCCTGATGTTTTGTTCAGGAGCCCTGACTAAGACCCGTTGTTTCTCCTTTTAAGTTTTATTTTTATTTCACATACATGTGCGTCTGAGGAGAACATCAGATCTCCCCAGAGCTAGATTGATAGGAGTGGTGAGTCACCTGATATAGATGCTGGGAACTGAACCCAGGTCCTCTGCAAGAGCAGCAAACACTTTTAACTAATGGGGCCATTTCTTCAAGCCCATGATTCACACTGCACTCTCTACCATAGTTTATATTTTTTCTCAGAAATAGCCTTTATAATACATGCAGAGTCATAATGCATCGAGGAAACTTATCAGCATGTATGGTAGCTTGGGCACCACTTGAATTATTTAAACATTTTAAATTAGTGTGATATGATGTGTGTATGTGGGAGGAGGGGCTGGGGGTTGTCCTTGTATTCCTGTGGACGTCTGATGACCACTTGTGAGAAAGTTTCCTCCTTTCACCCAGGACCCTGATTGTCAGGTCTGCTCTGCAAACGCCTTCCTCCTCAGAACTCTGTCAGCTTGACCACTGGTGTGCGTGATGGCAGAGTCTCTTGCTCATGGGGCGCATCCTTGTGTGTTCCGTACACTTCATCCAGACCCTCCATTCTGTCATTTCTTCTTGTTCTTTTTGGTTGTTTACAGTCGTGGCTTGAATGTGGAATGTCCCCCTTAGGATCCTGAGTTACGTCCTTGCTCCCAGCAGGTGGCGCTCCTTTGGATGTTCCTGGACCTCGAAACCAGGATGAGACAGGGCTCCTGGGCCCGAGTCCTATTCCATGCAGCCCTGGCTTCTGTGGTTCTAAGCGGAGCTCTCCTTACCTTGTATAGACTCGCACATTGGCCAGGCCAAATCTTGAAGTCACACCACTAAGATTCTGAGCATTGACTGCTGGGATTCCTAGTATGGTCTGTTAGAAGATTACCTGCTATGGGGTGTGGTGCCAGGCATCTACACAGAGTGCAGAGTTTGCTTTCATTGAGTTCAAGGTATAATTTTTTTTCAGTATTGATGGACTCATCTCTTACCTCTGTTCTCGCAAGAATCACTGAGTACAGCCAGTCTTTGGTTTGGAGTGATTCTGGGACAAAAAACTTCACCCTCTAGGGAGGTCACTGCCAAGGAGGGTAAATACGATTAGGTTATATCATAGAACGCTCAGCCTGGCTTCTGAGGGGAGATAAGACTTGGGGAGAAGACTAATCAGAAAGGACCTGTGTGCTCACTGTGGCAGACCGGGTGGAAGGCCGTCTTCGTGTGTGATCTGATACAAGTTTCCAAGACTCTCGGCCACTGTGGCGATGCATTGCTTGGTCTCTGGAACATTGAGCACAGTTTCCCTTGTGGTGACCACGGCTCTCCTTGAGTTGATTGACAACGTACTGAGGAAAGTATGCAGTCAAGCCATTCACTCTGCTTCTCGCACTGATGGCCACTGCTCCATGTTGGTCCACCAGTTTATAAAATATCATTTCCTACCGGATCTGAAGTGTGGACACCCATGCTTCCAAGGAGGCTGCCGTAAACCCGTCCAGGGAGCCTTGGAGGATGTCCAAGCTTTTCAGCATCTGTAGAATGTGGAAATAGGACAGGACTATCGCACGACCAGATGGCATTATGGGACTACTTAGAATGTGCTAGCGGAAATGGAAAACAATGCGTCTTAACTCCTTTCTACCCACAGCGTGACCCAGGCTCACTTGAAGCCCCCAGAATGTCTTGAGGTACACACACCAGAGAATCTGGGCTAATGTTTTTTTGTTTGTTTGTTTGACAACTGGCTTTTTGGACTCATCTTCCTTATCCTCCTCCTATTCCCATTCTCTTCTCAGTGTACCCTTCCCATAGGAGACACAAAGCACACGAGGCTCTGGGGTGGAAACGGTATGTGGGGAAGGCTGCCATCAGCACCCTGGTGACTTTCGCTCTTTTTCTGTGTATGTCCCCAAGCTTCCTTTGCCAATGGCTCTGTCATATTTTATTATACTGAATAAGCAGATCACAACACCTGGGCACAGGTGACACGGTTCAGAAATGTGTGGCATGTGTGGCATGTGTAGTGATTCTCGGAATGTGACTCGTGAACATGTGTGTGTCTGTGTGTGTTTGTGTGCATCTGTGCGGCGTGCCTGCCTGCTTCTAGTGTCTTCCCTAGTCAGCGTCTATGAGAGAGGTTCTCACTGAACATGAAGCCCGCCAACTTGGCTACACTGATGGGCCAGAAAGCCCCCCCAGGAGCTGCCTTCTTGTGCTAGGATTACAGATGTCCACCACTGCACCCGGCATTTTATGTGGGTTCTGGGGATCTGAATCTGGTGTTGCCCTGACCTTGTCCCCAGCCCAGTTTAGTTTTCTGTTGATAACAAATGGGATAAAGGACGTTCTTTACCCCTCCTTGGTACCTCCACTGTCTTTGCTCTCTGCCGATGCCCAGAGTCTCCGTCAGCATTGCAAACATTTCACTTTTGTTATTTGAGATACTTCAGTTTTGGATTCACTTCTTGAGTAAAAGCATGCTATGTCGCTCAGAAGGAGAAAGGGGGTAATAAGGACCATCGTCTCCCTCCAGTTTTGCAAGGTGACCCGTGCGTATTATGGCTTTGAGTTCATTCATCCGAAAGCGTTTTCTCTCTGGGAGTCTGCGGCTTGTCTCTGTTTACAGACCGGGCTGCTGAGCACTCCCGCCAAGATGCGATTCAGTGGGGGCTCTAAACTCGAGCAGCTTCTAACACGAGGAACGTATATGACACAGACTAAGATACTGTTAATGAAAAATGGCTTCAGCCAGGCAGTGGTGACTGAGCTGTCAAGGTGTGCTACTCCTCTGTCGCGAAATGCTTCCTGATTCGAGAGGTGTTAACATGAGGAGAGCCTGGCACCGTCCTCCACGAAATTTGGCACCTTTGTAGTCTAATCTCCCAGTTCACACATGCAGTGTTGTCATTATGGATGCCACAATACAAGGGATGGGGCTGGTGGTTTGCCGGATGCCTGTCTGTTGACTTTGGAGGTTGGATAGGAATGCGGAGCCTTGCATCGTCTTTGGCCAAGAAAATGTCAAACCCGGGCCAATCTGGATTGATTTTCCTCAAGGTCTACTGCGTATCTGTCACCGTGGGATTCCCTGCCACCTCCGATGATTCGCCATGTCCCTCCTGTGTTGGACTGTCTCCATGCATTTTTCCTTATTCTCTCACTCTATCGTTAGGGTGGGGCTGACCTCTAGTAAGTCCCTAAGAAGAACAGACGAGAAGATATTAATCAAACATTTGCGTTTCTACAAATGCTTTAATTCTACTCTCCCACTTGACCTATGGCTTACCCAAGTGTGGTCTTGTAGGTTGGGAATAATTTTCATTGAAGCATCCCACTATTGCGTTTGGTTTTCAACCTGTGGTCTCCAACCTGTGTGACTCCTTTGTTGGTGGAGGAGGGGGTGTCAAACGACCCTTTCATAGGGGTCACATATCAGCTACCCCACATATCAGATATTTACATTACAATTCCTAACAGTAGCAAGAATATGGTTATGAAGTAGCAACGAAAGTAATTTTTATGGTATGTGTGTGTGGGGGGGGGTGGGTAGGGGGTGTCACCATAACATGAAGAGCTGTATTAAGAGGTTGAGAACCAGGCTGGAGAGATGGCTCAGTGGTTAGGAGCAGTCAGTGCTCTTCCAGAGGTTCTGAGTTCAATTCCCAGCAACCACATGGTGGCTTACAACTATCTACAATGGGATCTGATGCCCTCTTCTGGTGTGTCTGAAGAGAGTGACAGTGTACTCACATACATGAATGAATGAATAAATCTTTAAAAAAAAAAGAGGGTTGAGAATCACTGCCTATTGCTTCTGATGTCCTATTGTTCGCTGTTGAGGAAGCCGAGGCCATATGATCTATAAGGTTGTGTCATCAAGATTGCTGTGTTAGGTTGTTGTGTGGATACAAGATGGACTTTTTGGACAATGGTCTATTTTCATTTTTTTTTCTGTCAACGTGGTAAAATGCCCCAACAAAAAGCAACTTAGAGGGGAAAGGGGCTTATTTCAGCTCAGAATGCCAGGTTGCAGTATCATCCTCGTGAGGAAGTGGCAGGAATAGTCACATGACATCCACAGTCTAGAACACAGGGCTCTCCACAGGTTTCTTGACTCTTTCATACTCCAAGACCCCCAACCAGGGAGTGAATGGTGTTGCCCAGTTTGCTTATGGTGGGCTGGGTCTTCTTACCTTCATTAGCCAAACTAAGGAAAATCCTCACAGGACAAATTGGTCTAGACAGTTCCTAACTGAGACTGTCTTCTCAAATGATTCTAGATTGTAGCAAGCTTACAACTAAAGCAAACTGTTATAGGCACTTAACATGTGCATATGAGTGTGTGCGTGTGCGTGTGCGTGTGCGTGTGCGTGTGTGTGTGTGTGTGTGTGTGTGTGTTCTAGCTTGCGTGCATGTGTGGAAGCCAGAGTTTGATGTCTGCCATCTTTGGTTCTCCACCTTCTTTTTGTCATAGGCTTTCTCATTGGACCTGGAGTGCATAGGCATAGGCTACACTTGCTAGCTCATGAGTTCCATGCATTTATCTACCTCTGCCTCCTCAGTGGGGAGGTTCCAGTGTGAACCCCCATGCCTAGCTTTTCCCTGGATCCTGGTGATCCTAACTTGAGTCCTCACGTCTGCAGGGCAGGCACTTTGCCAAAGGAGCTATCTCCGTAGCCTCTAATACTTGAGTTTTTGTGGTAGAAATTTCTCAGGGTTATTTTATTGATTTCTTCCCATTTAGTTCTGTGTTTTCACTTTCTTGAACTTCAGGTTTTTCATACCTTGTAGTTCTGAGTCCTCAGAACTCCTCATGCTTTTGCACGTATTCTTTCTGAGTGTGTTATGGCTCTATGTTCCAGAAGAGCCCCTTAATTCAGTCTTTTGGATCTTCTGTTTTTGCTTCACCATTTTTAATTCCCAAGAGCTTTTAAAATTTGGTTCTGGAAACATTCTATTTTTATTGCAGTCTGTTCTTATGCCACATGTGTGTTCTCTTCTCTTCTTTTCTCTGTTGGGAATGCTTAACAGCTTTATTGAGGTAAAATTGACATAAATATAGTCATACATGAAGTATAAAATTTAACAAATTTTTGACACATGTTTAACTTGCGGAACTATCACCTTCGTAGGCCCACACCTATTACTTCCAAACGTTTCCTTTTGACTCTTGCAATGCTTGCCGCCTCTTCCGCTTCCTCCTTACCCATCAGCCACTGCTCTGTTCCCCACAACTACAGATAGCTCGTATTCCCACAGTTTTATAAAAATGCAACAATACTGTATTGTGAGATCATGTTTTTGTATTGATAATTCATTTTTTTTTAAAATTTCTAAGTAGTATCTTATTGCACAGGCAAATGACAATTTAATCTATCGATTCACCTAATTGCTGGATGTGTGGATCGTTTTCTATCTGCAAATGGAACTCTGCGATGCATTTGTGCACACATCATGGTGGCGTAAGCACCGTCATTTCTCTGAGGCAAAGGCGTAAATGTGGGCTTGGGCATTCTAACAGACATTTTTTGTTTCTAAGCATGCCCAATCTGATTGTACCGTCACTCATTCCCACCAGCACTGAACACGAGCTCTAGCTTTTCTGCATCTAATATTTTTTTCTGGTGAAGTTACTAACTTTGGCCATTTTACGTGTGACCATGGCATCCTCCCATTGTGGGTTTAGCTGGCGTCTCCTTAGTGGCTTACGATGCGGAAGATTGTTTTGTTCTCTCCCTTGTCTTTGGATACATTCTTTGGTCAAGTGTTTTCTCGTTGTTTTTTTTTTTTTTTAATTTCTTTATTCGTCTTGTGTGTGTGTGTGTGTGTGTGTGTGTGTGTGTGAATGCTTTACCTACAAGTGTGTCCTTGTGACATGTGTGTGCCTGCCTGGTCCCTCGGGAGGTCACAAGAGAGCATAAAAGTCCCTGGAACCTGAGTTATAGGCAGTGTTGAGAAATGGGTGCTGGAAATTGAACCCAGGTCTCCCGGGAGAGCAACCAATGTTGTTGTTGTTGTTGTTGTTGTTGTTGTTCTTCTTCTTCTTCTTCTTCTTCTTCTTCTTCTTCTTCTTCTTCTTCTTCTTCTCCTTCTCCTTCTCCTTCTCCTTCTCCTTCTCCTTCTCCTTCTCCTTCTCCATCTATCCTTTTATTTTAAAAATGAGATTATTTTCCTTATTTTGAACTGAGGGAGTTTCTTTATTTGTATTTTCTTTTTTTATTAGATATTTTCTTTATTTACATTTCAAATGTTATCCCCTTTCCTGGTTTCCCCTCTGAAAACACCCTATCCCACCTCCCCCTCCCCCCACCCCCAGTGCTTGCTGACAGGAGCCTGATAGAGCTGTTTCCCAAGAGACTGCCAGTACCTGACAAATACAGAGGTGGATGCTCTCAGCCAACTATTGAACTGAGCACAAGGCCCCCAATAGAGGAACTAGAGAAAGAACCCAAGGAGCTGAAGGAGCTTGCAGCCCCATAGGAGGAACAACAGTATGAACCAGAGCTCCCAGGGACTAAACCAGCAACCAGTGTTCTTAACCTCTGAGCCATCTCTCCAGTCCCATCAAATCTTTTGCCAATTCAAACTTGGGTTATTTCTCTGTTATTGAGTTCCATGGACTCTTTACTTTTGGTGAAAGTCTTTTTATCAAATAAGTTTGAAGCATTTTGTTTCCTCAACTCATGACTTATATGTTCTTTCTCTTAAAAATTTCTTTCAGAGAGCGGTTTTAACTTATGTAATCAAATTTGTCCCTTGTTTTATTTCTATGAATGTGCTTTTCAGTGTCTTCCTCTAGAGAGCCTTTGCCCAACCCAAAGTCTGGAAGATTTCCTTTTTTATCATCTTCTAGAAATTTTAGTTTTAGGTTTCACATTCAGGTCTGTGATCTTCTTGAGTAAATGGATGGATGGGGTGTAGGGTATGACCTGGAATCCATTACATGTTTTAGCGCCTTTTGTTGAAAAAGACCATCTTCTATACTCGACCACTTTTGCTCCACCATTAGAATCAGTCATTAATAAACACATGGGGCTATTTCTGGACACTGTTCCAGGCTTTTTGTCTTTCGATGTATTGTTACCAGGTTATATTGTTTTGATCACGGTAGTGTATAACAAGTCTAAATCGAGAATGGCTTACTAATCTTGTTTCATTCTGGGTTTTGCCATTTCTAACAAGCCTTAAGACCAGCCTGTCAGTTCTTATAGAAAACTCTTCTAAGAGTCTGGTTGGAATAATGCTAACCCTATGGAAGTGTTTGGAGACCTGCCCTAGTGACACTGAGTCTGTGACTTGTGGGCTTTGTTCTTGTTTATATGGATTTCAAATACTCTTCCTCTACGTATCGTGGTTTTCAGTATATAAGCCTCTCTCTCTCTCTCTCTCTCTGTGTGTGTGTGTGTGTGTGTGTGTATCTGTATTTTTATCTTGTTTATATAGATTCTAAATACTCTTCTTCTATGCATCATGGTTTTCAGTATATAAGCCCTTTATATATATTTTATATATCTATTTCCATGTGAATGATACATGTGTGTCATACATCGGTACACATCTGAATACACATTTGCATGTGTTTGGGTGCCTGTGTGCACATGCGCACTGGGTTCCCTTGCACTTCTGTGCGTGTGCACTTGATTAATGTTGAGGATCATCCTTTGGTGCTCTTCTATCTTATCCATTGAAGCAAGGTCTTTCAGTCCAACCCTGAGCTTGCTGACACAGTTAATCTCACTAAGCCAGCTTGCTGTGGCTTCTACCTTCGAAGGTTGGCCATCATAGAGGCAGGCCGTCATACCCGCCTGGCATTCATGTGGGATCTGTGGATTCTAACTCTGATCTTCACACAGGTGAAGCAAGTACTTTAAAGCTTTAACGGTCTTTCCAGCCCCATGCATTTATTTTGCCAGGTTGATTCTCACGAATTCTGTCCCCTTTTGGTAATACTGTAGGTGAAAATACTTGTCAGAAGCATCTTAAGAGGGTGAGGGGAATTATTTTGGCATATAATTCCAGTTCACCATGGAAGGGAGTGTGTGATGGGACAGGGAGGCTACATCATGGCAGACAGGAAGCAGAGTGGAGATGATGGGAGGGGCCCAGGGTGAGGTAATAACTCCCAAAGGCATGCTTTCCATGACCTACTTCCTCCAAGTACACATTCCTCCCATGACCTACTTCCCTTACCCTCTTACCCTTAATGGCTACTCAATACCATGATTATGTAATGACTCCATCAGGGGATTGATCCATTCGCCAGGTTACAGTCCTTGTTATCTAACTATCTCTGGAAATGCTACTATCCCAGATCTATGCTTTTACTAGTCTCTCAGGTGTTTCTTAATCCACTTAAACTGACAATCAGGACTAACAATCAAAAATCCAAACTTTGTCAGCTTGACACCCTAAAATATTTCCTAACCTATAACACTGCACCATCTGTCTCCCAAAAGCTCATGTGCAGCACATATTTAAAAAAAATGCATTCAATCTATTTCTGAGTCCCCATAGTCTTCAAAGCCCCATGACTACAAAGGCCAAGCTCAAAGTCTCTTCTGGGACTCTAGGAAGTTCATCACTGTGAATGTCTGTGAAACTCAGACACAAAGTACAAACTTCTAAGGAACAAAGATGCTGAGTAGACATTTCCATTTCTAAAATGGAGAACTGAATGACAGCAAGAAGGATTGGACCAATGCAAGACTGAGAGAAATCACATGGGCAATCCTTAAATCTGTAGCTTCAGGTCCATCATCTGGGGCACTAGATCTTATGATGTGAGTACCAGTGGATTTGGACAGTCCCACCCTGTAGGCATGCTGTTTGCAGCCCACATGGTCCTGGGCTGGCTCCCCTTGTCACCTGTGTCTGTCCTTGGCAAATGTTCCACGACCCTGCTGTCTCCAGCGTTCTAATGTCCCCACCTCCATCCCAGCAGCTTAAAGCATCTCTCAGGGGCTACCCTTAGGGCTTTTTACTCTACCGCAGATTGCCCCCTCCCTGCTTTTATTTCAAATTGGAATGGAAATCTAGATACTTTAGATACTTTTATTAGCATGTCTGAAAAAAATCGTCAGATGGACAACTCCAATGTCAACTACAAGCTCAAGTAACCTCTAGGTCCCCTTGGAACCGTAGCTGTAGTGGTTTTTGAATGCCTGGGCTGTTGAACCCAGGAAAATACTTCCAGGGGTACCCCAAGGCTTTCTCTTCTCAAGGAAAAGTCTTTCCACTGAGTTTATAATTTTTCACAATGGCCAGTTCCTGAGATGCCTTCGAGCTGTCTTTCCGATTGTCCTAGAACAAAATGTGTGACTTCTTTGCTTAAGTGTCAAGAATCTAACTACTACACCTTTCTTGCTTGAGACTTTCAACTTGGTCTTTTTCGGCATTCTTTTAAAATTCTCCTGCTATGCCTTTTGCTTTCAGTGGTCACTGTAAATCTGGAAAACAGTAGCCCAAAATAACCATATCCTGTCTCGAAATCCCCTCCAAGTAGGTCAGTTGTCCCTAAAATCAGCCTTATTTAAAGCTTTAGGACCAAGACAAAAATGTATAAATTCTTCCTCAGAATATAGCATAAATGGTTTCTAGTCTAAATTCTGACAGAGTCCATGGCTCTACCTGAAATCCTGTAAGAATGAATTTCACTGTCTGCATTTTTTTTTTGAGACAGGGTTTCTCTGTGTAGCCCTGGCTGTCCTAGAACTCACTCTGTAGACCAGGCTGGCCTCGAACTCAGAGATCCGCCTGCCTCTGCCTCCCAAGTGCTGGGATTACAGGTGTGCGCCACCACTGTCTGCATTCTTGTTGGCATCCTGGACTTTGAGATCCCAAAGAATTACTGCACTCATAGCATTCGATAGTACCTTTAACTCACATCTCCAAGCATTTACAAATTCTTCCCACAAACCATTTCAAAGGCATAAGAACCACATGGTCAGATTCAGTCATGGCCATAACCCTACTCGGTACTTGAGTATTCGTCTTCTAATCACTGTGCTCGAAATACCTTCCAGAAATAACTTACATTAGGTAGAATGTAGTTTGGCCAACTGCAGAAGATGTTCCAACCCATTCTGGAGAGGAGGCACTTGTGGAATAGAAGAGTTTGCAGCACGGAAAACAGAACAGAGCAGAGAATACAGCAAGGGCAATATATAGTCCCCAGAACATGTTCCTAGAGATAAACTTCTTTCAATTAGGTCCCCCTACCATTCCCATAATGCTGTCATGTTAAGGTCTATCAAGGGTTTATTAATTAATTCTTCAGGCGAGAGCCTTCATTGTCTAATTGACTCTGAAAATGCCCTCACAGCTGTATCCTGACCTGTGCTTCACTAGTCTCTCAAGTATTTCTCAGTCTAATCAATTTGACAATCCAGACCAGTTACCACTGCATCTTTTGGAAGTCTCTGATTATGTTATCAACAAGGGGAATGGGACTGATTCCTCCATGACCTTAGGTCATGCACCTTGCTGAAGCTAATTAGTCCACAGGCTTTGTAAAGAACTCAGTCTGATCATCTACATTGATAAACATACCTTCCGGGAATAAAAGCAGTTTGGTTGTTTCCATGTATGCATCTTGTTGAAGAGGAGTTGAACAGGAGTGGCAAGAGAATTCTCCCTGTCTTGTTCTATTATTATTATTATTATTATTATTATTATTATTATAGTGCAATGTAGCTGTCTTAGCCAGACCAGAAGAGGGCATCAGATCTCATTATTGATGGTCATGAGCCACCATGTGGTTGTCGGGAATTGAACTTGTGACCTCTGGAAGAATAGTCAGTGCTCTTAACTGCTGAGCCATCTCTCCAGCCCCCCTGTATTGTTCTTATGTAAGTGTTTGGAAAGCGGTCACATTCACATCTCACCAGTTACGTGGGAAGCGAGCTACAGATTTTTTTTTTTTAGATTTATTCTCATCTAGTTAAGTAAATTTCTTTCTGATTCTAATTTTAACCAATATTTTTAAAATAAGAATGGTTGAATTTTATATATATACCTTTGAATTGTTTGTGTGTTTTTAATTGCTTAAAGAGCAAATTGATTCTTTTACTTTTGAGTGTTAGAGAGTCTTTTCTTCCTGCAGATAAATTGTAGTTGGTTATGAAGTATAGACCATTTCCAGTGCTCTTGGATTGAATCTGCTAACTATAGGGTTTTTGATTCATAAATAAGATAGACATTGGTTTGCATCTAGTTTTCATTCCTTTGAATGCTCATATAATTTTGGTGGTAGGAGATTGCTATAATAGAATAATTTGGGAAATGATAACTTTGCCTCAGTTTTCTAGAATATTTTTTGTACTTTTTTGGTAAATATTTTTTTAGTGGAAGTTTTCTTTTTTTTTTAATAGAAAGACTGAAACTGTGTATGTAACTTATTTAACAGTCACAAGGATATTCCTGTTATCTGTTTATTAGGTGATATCTGTCTTCCAGGTATTAATTTCATACATATTATAAAATTTATTGGCAAATGAATATGTACTAATTTCCTGATTATCATAATAGTGTTTGTAGGGTCTGTAGTGATGTCTCCTTTGTCATTCCTTGGTATCAGAGTGTATGTATGTATGTATGTATATATGTATGTATGTATGGTATGTATATATTATGTTGTATGTATGTATGTATGTATGTATGTATTTTATTCTTCAAGTCAGCCTTACTAAAATAATCTTGATTTTGATGATTTTCATCACTGATTTTTAACTGATTTTTTCCTTTAAAATTATTTTCTTTTATTAATTTTCTTTGGATCCTCATTTCTTCCATATTTTAGGGCTTAATTTTGTTATTAATTATTGAAGATATATTCTAAGTTATTGATTTTTGCTTCTTTGCTCCTGGGCAGGTTTTAGGGCCATCATATACATTTAATTAATACATTGTGCTTAATTTAATTCAAGTTAAATGACATTCAATTTCCCTCTGACCTAGTCTGTATCTTGTGGATTATTTAGAAAAACATGGCTTGATTTCCAAATGTCTGGTGATCTCCCAGAGATATTTATGGTATTTATTTGTAACTTGATTCAATTTTGGTTTAAGAAATACTTTGTGAGACTCTAGTCCTCTTAAATGCATTGAGACTTGTTTTCCTCTCCTGTATAAAGGTTCTATTGACTGATGTTATCTATGCATCTGAAATGGAAATTTATTCTGCTACTGTTTTGTAGAGTGAAAGTGTCAACTGGATTACTGTGGTCAATGGTGGTTTTCACGTTTTCTTATATTCTAGATTTTCTGTCCAGAATGATTTTCCCATAACTTGTTCCCTTAAGTTTTGAGAAAGGTAACCTATATATCTTTGACAAAACTTAGAAATTTTTTTTCCTCCTGCCACTTCTGTGAGATTTTGCTCTCTGTGTTTCGCAGCTCTGTTGTCAGGCACACACGTCCTATGTTTATGATGCAGTTGTTTATCCTTTCTCAGTGCTCGGAACCCAACCCAGAGTCTCGTGTGTCCTTCAAGGGTGCTCATTTCCTTATTGCTTCCTTATTGTGAAAAGAACTTTCCCTTCTCTAGTAATAAACTGTGCTGTGAAATTTACTTTTCCTGATAGTAAAGCGGCCACTTCAGTTAGTAATAGTGTAGTTCACCTTTTGTCCATTTGAGGGATTTGTGATTCTTGGCTTAAGTGTTCTATCATTTTCCATCAGTCTTTGCAAACTGAGTGTTTATAACATTTGAATTTGGTATTATTATCTGTCTGCATGCTCTTAATTCTGTGTTTATTTTCTTCTGTCCTGTTTTTACTTGCTCCTATACCTTTCAAATTTCTGCTTTATTTCCCATTAATTGAATATTTAAAAATGTAAGTATTACCTGGAGTGTTATCTCTGTATTTTCTTATAATCTGAGTGGTCGCCCTATAGCAAATATTTCCACTTTCCTTGCATATCTGGCACTGTCTTTATTTTGCTTTCAACTTTACAGCATACCTTTGAAAAATATTATGTTCGTGGTCCTCTGACTTGCTGACAAGTTCAGTTGCATAGCTTGTAACTGCTTGGTTAGGGATGAGTTGGACTTTTTTCTTGCTTCTTGAAGGATTTTTGTCTTCGTCTTTGGATTTCAGTGTCTCACTGTGATATGTCTGGCTGTGAATATTTTTGCATTCATTGTACTGGGAATTCTGTGAGGTTTCTGAATGTGCAAATGATGTTTTTTTTTTCTTTCTTAAAGTTTGACATGTTTTCAGCCATGGTTTCTTTCCTTCCCCCTTCTCTCTCTTCTCTGGTGCTTCCATGGCGTCTGTGCTGTTGTGCTGTTGTGCTGTTGTGCTGCTGTGCTGCTGTGCTGTTGTGCTGTTGTGATGCTGTGCTGTTGTGCTGCTGTGCTGTTGTGCTGCTGTGCTGTTGTGCTGCTGTGCTGTTGTGCTGCTGTGCTGCTGTGCTGTTGTGATGCTGTGCTGTTGTGATGCTGTGCTGTTGTGCTGTTGTGCTGTTGTGCTGCTGTGCTGTTGTGCTGCTGTGCTGCTGTGCTGTTGTGCTGCTGTGCTGCTGTGCTGCTGTGCTGTTGTGCTGTTGTGCTGTTGTGCTGCTGTGCTGCTGTGCTGTTGTGCTGTTGTGATGTTGTGCTGCTGTGCTTCTCCAGTTGCGTAATCACTGTTGACTTACCTTGAAGGTCACTGATTCTTCCTTTGAACATCTCAAACCTACGAATCCGTTATCTTCTGCTAGGAATTTCCTCATTTGGCTTATTGTGCGTCTCAGTTCCAAGATACCTCCAGGTTCTTTAGTCTATGTGATATCACAGTCATTATCTTTTTGTTCTTTCCCCCTACCCCATGACTATGTGTGTGTGTGACCTTCTATGCATGTAGAGGTCAGAGGTCAGAAGTCAGCACTGTGTGTCTTCCTCAGTAACTCTCCACAGTCTTTTGGCCCTGAAGCACATCATTCATATAGATTCGTATAGATTGGTGAACTCAGGGATCTGCCTCTCACAACCACCCAATGCTTGAGTTGCAGACGTGCACCACACCACTGTGCCTGGCTTTTTACATGAGTGCTGGGGATCTGAACTCAGGTCCGCATGCCTGTACAGCAAGTACTTGACTGAGTTCTGCCCCCCAGACCCCCACTCCATTCTTTACACATGGGTTTCTGTAGATATTTGTAACAGTTGCCTGTCAGCCTCTGTTAAGTGCAGTATCCAGACCCTTTCTATCGGAGTCTTATCAACTTTTAAAATCCAGGTATATTTATTACAAATTCTTGTTTCTTTGTCTGTCTCAAACCTTTGCTTCAAAACCGTGCATTCTAGATAATATATCATAATAACTGTGGGTGCTGGTTCTCTGATTCTCTTTCTGTCTCTGGGCTTGTTGCTTTATTTGGTCATTTGCTCATTTCTTTAGCGAGATGGATAAAACAGAAAAAAGTATTATTGACTTTAATGTATATTTTCTGATGTCTCTGCTTAGCTTCTCTTCCCTCTTTTCTTTACCGCCCTTATTCTCCAACCCTAGCACAACTTTTACTTCTTTCTTTTAAAAATGACTGCTCAAGTCTGATTTGATTTCCCCATATTTTCATGGATCTTGGGGCTGTCCACTGGCCGCCTCATCTCTTTGTATTGCTTCTATATCATATCTTGGTTTTCTAATCATTCCCTTATGGTCAGCTCAAGATCCCTGTTGGTCAACAACCCTTTGGCTAGTTAGATTTTTCACTCTTTACCATTGAGTTTTGGTGTCCTGGAGACTAGAGTCAGCACAGGCCAGCTCAGTTAGTGTTTGATTGTACAATGACTTGCAGCCCTGAAATATTATCTTGTGATGAGAGCCTCTTAAGGGGGACTGGGCAGGCTTTGGCTCACGGTTCCAGGATACAGTCTGTCATGGCGGTGTGTGTGTGTGTGTGTGTGTGTGTGTGTGTGCGCGCGCGCACGAGAGAGAGAGAGAGAGAGAGAGAGAGAGAGAGAGAGAGAGAGAGAGAGAGAGAGAGAGAGAGCGCTGGTGGCATTGTGTCCCTAGCCTGGAAGCAGAGCCCAGTGAATGCTGGGTGCTCAGTCCCCTTTATTCTTTTTTAATCAGTTCAGAACCAAAGCCCAGGGAACAGCATCACTCATATCTAGGTTGGATCTTTCCATCTCAATGAACCTAATCTAGACACTCCTGCATAGACACATGGAGGCTTTTCTCCTACGAGATTCTAGATCCTGTCAAACTGACAGTCAGTATTAATTATAATGTGAGTCAGTAAGGCTCCCACTTCTGCAGATCCCTCCTCCTCCATGTGTATTGAAAGGGAGAAATTTCAACTCTTCTCCAGATCTGGCTCAGAATGCCTCCTGGTGAGTACTGCCCGACACATCTGTCTAAGCTGCTGGCTTCTCAGGGATAAGAGTGTTCTAGTGCTGTCTTGTTATTGGTTGACTCTCTCTAATAGACTTAACCTATGGCTGCCCTGATGCTGTGGGTGTGGCCTTTATTTTCATGGAGCTCCTGGTCCCCATGTAACTGCCAAGCCATCAGGTTTCTTTCATTTTCAACAGTGATCATCAGAGGGATCCTCTCTGTACCCCTATTCCAAAAAAGGGAAGGCCCATCACCTCTTTCAATTTGCAAACAATGCTATGTCATTGCACTGAGGCCAGGAGTAGGAACAGAAGCTCATGTCTTCTAGAGTGACACCCTCTGTCTTAGTCAGGGTTTCTATTCCTGCACAAACATCATGACCAAGAAGCAAGTTGGGGAGGAAAGGGTTTATTGAGCTTACACTTCCACACAGCTGTTCATTACCAAAGGAAGTCAGGACTGGAACTCAAGCAGGTCAGGAGCTGATGCAGAGGCCATGGAGGGATGTTCCTTACTGGCTTGCTTCCCCTGGCTTGCTCAGCCTGCTCTCTTATAGAACCCAAGAATATCAGCCCAGAGATGGTACCACCCACAAGGGGCTCTCCCCCACTTGATCACTAATTGAGAAAATGCCCCACAGCTGGATCTCATGGAGGCACTTCCCCAACTGAAGCTCCTTTTCCTATGATAACTCCAGCCTGTGTCAAGTTGACACACAAAACTAGCCAGTACACCCTCATTCTGTGCATGTATCTTGGGGACAGGATGCCCCTTTGTCTTCTGAGCTTGCCCCCACGCATGCCATGTCCACAGCACAGGCAATCTGGGTTCGGGGAAGGATTAAAGTCCCAGTGGTCTGTGCTCTTGTGAATCTGGGCTTGGGAGTCAGCTGGGCCGCAGATAGAATCTTTAGTTTCTTCCCCAGACCCACCGTTCTGCCACATGGAGCTTTGAGGCGGTGGTAATGAAAGTCTTCAATGACCCACTCCTGTAGGACAGAACTGTAGCTCTAGACAAGGAACTCCTCCTCTCTTTTGACTGTGCCACACCGAGTTGGATGTAGTTAGAAGTCTCTGGGTGAGGGAACTTGGAACAGTAAGGTAGTCCCCGCCTACCTGGAAGATTTTCATGTTTGAAGTGAAGGGTCACTGGCATGCTAATGAAGATGGTCAGTGACCACAGAGCTTTGGTTGAAACTTGGAAGTTAAGAACTATTGAGCTTCACAGTCTGCTCTGAGGAAGCCAGGGCTCCGAGGCCACGGCTGGCTCACCTACGTAACCCAAAACCCAATATGTAGGGTGTGCAGGGTAGAACACTTCAAGTTGTCATGACACGCCCCCCCCAGCCTTATTTGGGCCATAATGCTAGTTTTTCAGACTTCCTTCATTTCGGGTATTTCCTGATGTTGAGCCTCTGCAGGTACTGTGAAGACTTTGGACATGCCTGATGATGAGCTGATCATGGTTAGATTTGGCTGTGGGGGAGGAGTGGGAGGAGGAGTAGAAGGAGGAACAAGGAGTCACATCCATCTTCACTATGTCCTGTCAAGGGTAGGCACCAATGACGTGATGTCACTGATGTTGCTGACTGAATCACCAGGCCGTGATGGAACCCGCCCAGTGTCTCCACCATAAACTTCCCTCTGGTTCCTTTTCTGTAGATCACAAGGCTCAGTCTGTGCTCTTGAGTGGAAAAACCCACTCCACCGTCTCCAGAATGGGGGTGGTGGTGGATAGCTACATGAACTGCTAACAGTTCTTTAGTGTGGAAGATTAAGCCTTCCTAACTCGTTTAATTTATTCATTGGTCATTTGCATAATTAGGTGGGAGGATATTCACTTTATTGTTTGGGTTTTTAATCTAGCGATACATTCTTTTGTTACTTGTGCGGTTCAGATCTGGTCACTGGGCGTTCTTTCAGAAGGCTGTAGCAGTTAGCCTCAGCTCCATCCTCTTGGGCATTTTTGGTAACATCCTTAGTTTCTAGCATTATAAGGTGCTTCAGGTTTGTTTTGTGCATTACATGATTTCGTGATTTTTCAGACGCCATTATTGTTTTTGTCAATGGAAGAATGGACATAGAACTGATGTGAACTCAATGTACGTATATTATATACATAAATACAGATTATGCATGTACACACATACATATAAATATACAGAAGTATATACACATATTACTTAAGCTAAGAAGTACTTGTAGTATACTTATAAAATGAATGCCTAGCTTGTCTTTCTTATGTATTGAATGCCAATTTCTATACCCGAGTGGGGGTGGGGTGTCATGTTTTTAGTTATTTCTAATTTGCTTGAAGAAAGGACACAAAGTTGGGTGGGTGGGGAAAGTAGGGGAGTTGATCTAAGAATAGTCGGGGGGGGTGAATATGATCAAAACGAATCACATGATATTCTCAACCAACCAATTAAAAACTTGCTTCAGAGAGACTTTCAGTTTTAAAAACGCACAGTGGTTAAGAACCCATTCATAGTCTAATGCTATCTTAATAAAAAGTCAGAGTTAATGCTTAGGGTAGGGTCGTGCATTTGTTGCACTAAACTCGATCCTTTTTGCAAACTCTCTGAGTCAAAAGTTTTACAAGTAAATTATTTTTGTTGGGAGGAGATAAGTGGATGAATGTTGATTTGAGGTACTAAATGTTGACCAAATAAATCTTCAAGTTTTTTTAACATGGAAAGTTTCACACCCATGCAAAGAAAAGGCATCTTTTTCCTTAAAGATTTCTTTTATTGGGCTGGAGAGATGGCTCAGTGGTTAAGAGCACTGACTGCTCTTCCAAAGGTCCTGACTTCAAATCCCAGCAACCCCATGGTGGCTCACAATCATCTGTAATGAGATCTGACGCCCTCTTCTGGTGTGTCTGAAGACAGCTATAGTGTACTTACATATAATTATAAATACATCTTGTTTTTTTTTCCCCGATTCAGGAGCCCTTGCTGTCCTGCAACTCACTCTGTAGACCAGGCTGGCCTCGAACTCAGAAATCCACCGGCCTCTGCCCCCCAAGTGCTGGGATATAAAGGCATGCACCACCACTGCCCAATATATCTTAAAAAAGATTTATTACTTTTAGTTATTCATTATCATACATATGTATATGTGTATATGCGTATAGGTGCCCAAGGAGGCATCGGAGCCCCCTGAAGCTTAAGTTTCAGATGGTTGTGAGCTATTGAATATGGGTGCTAGAAATTGAAGTTGGGTCCTGTGTCAGAGCAGAACACATTCTTAAGCACGAAGGCAATTCTCCAGTTCTCCAGTCCCAACACATCGTACAGATGATAACGCCTGTCAATCCATTGCATAACTTCAACAGCTTGTGCTCATGGCTAATCTTCTTAAAATCCATTATGTGCCCCCTACCCGCCAGATTGGGAAATTAGTTTTGAATTTAAAGTAGATGAGTTGGACCTTTCGTGACTCAGACATACATAATGAATAAAGTTCTAAGAAATTCTAAAGAATATTTAACAGTTGGTTTGTGTCAGGGCAGATGACCTATTAATTGTCAACTACTTGACAAGAGTTCCTGTGTATCAGGACCCCAGGGTGTTTGGGACAAGGAAGGATGGATTGAAAAGCTAGGGGTTCTACCCCTCTGGGTTACAGAATTTGGACTCCACGCTTCTTGATGGTCAAGGCCTTGCTTGCCACTAAATCACATCGCTTCAATAGGCTTGGCTGGATTTCAGGAACAAAATATGCTAAATATTTCCTTAGTTCAACCTGGGCTAAGTTCTGTAGTCAGTCATTTACACCCTTACCAACAGTTCGTGTGGACTGCTGGGCCTTCTGTATCTAGATTCGGCTACCACAGCTGGCGGTGGAACCGAAACGTTCAAATCAGCTGAGAACTGAAGGCCCAGATATTCATGGGCAATTCTTTTCCAAAACAATTTATTTCATGCATACATGTGTTTGCCTGCATGTACGTATGTGCACTGCATGCATGTGGTGCCCATGGAGGCCAGAAGAATGTGTCAAATCTCTTAGAACCAGCGTTACAGATGGCTGTGAACCGCCACGTGGGTGCTAAGTACCAAACCCAGGTCCCTTGCTCTGCAAGAACAGTAGGTGCTCCTAACAGTGGAGCCATCTTTCTAGCCCCAGCTGAGTGATTTTTAAACTTGTACCGGGGCCAGGGAAAAGAGACACATAGGCTGCTGTATGACGTGAATGGGTGTCCTGAGGTCAAGAGCAAAAGCAGGTAGCTCCCATGTCCTATGCCACTCACTTGTTCAAGGTGTGGTTATTGTAGGAAAGAGAAAGTAGAGCTGTGATAAAGGGTTAAAGGAGTTGCTAAGAGAAGGCATGCTGTGTGCGCCGTGTAAAGGATTAGTTGTATGTGTGGCGGATGAGAATGTTCCTGCCCAAGGGACAATGGCTTCAAAGCCTTGACCATGAGAAAGGCTCACCATGGCCTAGGAGCCAGAGAAGGCAGCCAGGCTGCAGTACGTGTTAGAGCAAGCACGTGGGTTGGTTAGACCATGCTGAGAGCCTGCGATTATGGAATCTGGTTTTATTCTTAGTGTAATGGGAGTCCTCCAAAGGACTTGAGGGCAGGACTTTTCAGAGTTGTCTCTCCAGGCTGAAAGATCTTGCTGGTCACTGTGTGAAGACTGTGTCAGCCTGTAGTCAGGACAGAACAGGAAGAACATGTGGGGGGCTGCAGCAGAGGTCTGTGTGTGGGGTGGTGTGATGTGATTGTAAAGCAAAGTGGGTAGACTTGAGATCTAGTTCATAGATGGATTGCTGTGGCCCTCGGCTTCTTGGACAATGACCTACCGAAAGGAATAAATGGTGTGTCATGGGTCTGGTGCGAAAAGTGTGTACATATGCAGACAACAAAAGCCTTGTGTGTGTATGTACGTATGTACATGTGTGTATGTATATGTGTATATATGTGTGTATGTATGTGTATGCATATGTATGTGTGTATGTATGTGTGTATATGTGTGTGTCTGTGTATGTTTGTGTGTATGTACATGTATGTATGTGTTTATATGTGTGTATATGTGTATGTATATGTATATATTGTGTATGTATATGTATGTGTACGTGTGTATATGTGTGCACACATATGTATGCATGCATGTATGTGTGTGTGTATATGTGTGTGTGTGTTTGTGTGTATGTGCACACATATGTATGTATGTATGCATGCATGTATGTGTGTATATGTGTGTGTTTGTGTGTATATACATGTGTGTATGTGTGTATATGTGTGTGTCTGTGTGTGTATGTATATGTGTGTATGTATATGTGTGTGTGTATATGTATGTGTATGTTTGTGTATATGTGTGTATGTATATGTATGTGTGTATATGTGTGTGTATGTGGTGGTGGTGAACTTGGAATACTCTAGAACTTTATGAACCATTGTAAGGAATCTGAACCTACATCTGTATCTTACATGACGACGCAAACTAGCTCTAAAGTTTAGAGATTTGTCCCATGGGGGGGAGGGGGGAGGGATGATGGCACAGACAGAGATCTTCCTAACAGAAATGCTAATGTGAGGTAACTCCTCCAGATTCCTCTCTCCTTCTCTTTTTCTCCTCTTCTCCCTCCTCCACCTTCTTCAGTAGTCAGATAGGCACTGCTGCCAAGGGCCAGAGGATGTATCTTTTCTGCGTAGATCTGGCCTCCTCAGACCACGCACAGCTTGCTGCTGATGCTCAGATCTGTGGTATTAAGCAAATGTGGTGATACCCACTCTGTTAATAAAAGGTATGGCTGCATTATCAATAAAACTTTAGCAGCTAGGGCCTGGGATTCACTTGCAGACTGGCGTTTTCATCATAGTTTCGAGGACCTGAAGGGGCTGGGTGGTGTGATAAGGATCATGTCCCCCAGGCTGTGGTGACCCTTGGGAAAGCCTGCTATTCTTTGGGGAGCATGGGATGCCACCGAGACAGAGTTAAGGTTCTTAGCAGCATCCTGTCCTGTAGCCTTAGATGCAGCCACAGAATACAAACTGTAAATCGAATCTTTGGCTCAGTGTCTCAGTGCTGCAAGGCCAGCGCTGGACTTGGTACTCGGCCAGGGATTAATTAATACAACCCCTCTGGGCATGGCTCCCTGCTGGAGGGAACACACACACACACACACACACACACACACACACACACAGTACAGCCTTTGTGCCCAAGAGGTGCAGTGGCTGGCTGGAGATGACTTCATGTTGAGTATTCTTCTCTCGAGGAACTCCTGGGCCGAAATGCTCCTGTAGACATTCAGGTTGGCCTACTCAGGTGGCAGGGATGAATGTGTGATACCCAGGGGACACAGAGGAGAGACAGCAAGTGTGCGCTGGGTGTGATGGTTACCAGGTCTTCATCCTGCGACAGGATAGGCTGGCGGACCCTTATGCCTCTGCCTGCTCTTATATACTACTGCCTTGCTTTCTCCTGGTTTGGATGTGGGTAATCTTCCATCCAGCGCCTCTTCTAGAGAATCTGGATCCTGCAGGTCTTTGCCTGTTTCTTCATTTGTCTGAATGCCAGAAGCTTTGAATGACCGGTGTGATCACAGGTGTGGCTCCTGGTGTATAAAAATTATTATTAAATATTTAATAATAATTATTGTTAATAATATTAGTACTTAATAATAATAATAATGACCCCCAGTAATTGTCAAAGCCAAATAAAATTATTATTATTATTATTATTATTATTATTATTATTAAAAAGCCACATTGGACTGTATGGTCTATGGTTATCCATCATGGGAATGCGGCTCCTCATCCAATGTGCTATCATACCGGAGCGTCATCTTGGTGTTTGGGGAAGGCACAGGTTTTAGATGTTAGTTGGTTATTTCTTCTGCAGCCTTGAGTTTTAAACCCCGACCCCCCACCCCCCATTTATAGGAGAGGCTACTCGCTTTGATGTGCTTTCTGAGGTTTGCAGATGGCAGAACTGTCATCCAGTTCCACTGCTGACACTTTTTTTTTTTGGTGTTGGTCGTTGACTTGATAAAGTGCCATCCAAAAGTGCCAAGGACGAGGCTTGGTCCCTGGGCTGAGGCCCTGGGCTCAGGCCAGCCCTCTGTCTCTCCTCTCTGGGCCTGGCTGAAATATGCTGCCGTGTTTTATGGCTCTAATGAGCGGAGCAAACCCGGGAACTCTCAACGTCTCCACCCCTGGCCAAGTCTCAGAATGATAAGATCGGTAATGTGGGGTTTGGGTTTTAGCTTTTTTTTTCCTTCCTTTCCCCATCCATCCACTTCCTGTTGAGGTTTGGCCTGTTGCTCTGTGTCATCATGCTAAAAACCCTTACCTGAAGGTCCAGGCCTACGTGAATTCTCACGTTGACAAGCTTTTGTCGTGTACACTGTGTTCCTTGACTTAAAACTGTTGGTTGAATGAAATTGGCTACAATCAATTACTGGAGGGAGCAGAAGTAGGTAGGCTTTGATTTACCTGGTTGGGGGTGGAGAGGAGAGAGGAGGAGGAGGAGGAGGAGGAGGAGGAGGAGGAGGAGGAGGAGGAGGAGGAGGAGGAGGGTGAGGGATAAGGGGAGGGGGGAGGAGGGGAGGAGGCTGTCACGAGGGGAGATGGGGCATGAGCACGTGACC
Source organism: Apodemus agrarius (assembly GCA_964023405.1). Lineage (NCBI taxonomy): Eukaryota > Metazoa > Chordata > Mammalia > Rodentia > Muridae > Apodemus > Apodemus agrarius. Next base: position 12,742,041 of record OZ030024.1, read on the forward strand.
AGGAGAAACAGCTAGTATCTGGGGTACACCACTAGGAGCGGAGCCAGGCCAACAGTTAGAAAAGTAGATTAGGGGTGAATCAATCCCTCAGTAACTGTGAAAGCCAAATAAAAGAACCATAATCGGAGTCACATTTATTGGCAAACTAGTCAGGTATAAGCTTAAATTGGTTCCACTACATTTTGGCACCCATTTGAGGTAAGAGCAACTTTCTGCCTTCTTGTTACTGACAAAATAATACAACGAAAGCAAAAATAAACACCCAAATAAAAAAACAAAACAAAACAAAAAAATAAAAACCTCCCCAGCTTACACTAATGCTGTGGCCACAATTAAGATCCGTGACGGAAGAAATAGCACCATCCATTTCCGAAGCTCAGTGCCTGTTTATTGCCGGTCTTTAGTTCAGTCGGCTTCTCCAGTGAGCAGCACACACGATTTCTCCCTCCTCCTGCCCGGGGTTCCCTCCCCGAGTTTGTAGCCCCGGTGGCTCTCGGACTCAGATTCAGTGGGTAGGGGGAGGGGTGGACAAGGAAGAAAGGACTGTGGGGCCTGGATGTCCCCAGCAGGAAGAAGGCACAACTGTGGCCTCTGCACAGCTGTGACCCTGAGAAGTAGAAGGTGGCCTGCTGATCACAGTAAATGTCCCTGAGTCCCAACCCTGAAGGCAGAAGTGGCACAGTGGAGACTACATCTGGGATTTGGTCAGCAGTGGTTTAGTTGAACTAGATGTTCTGGGGCCTGTGGTTACTGTAGGGGGACAAGAGAGAAGCCACGTCTCAGGAAGCAGTCACGACCAACGCGTCTTCAAATAGTCAAGAACTGAAGGACTTTCCCGAGAGGGTCACCGTTTCCCTACCCAGCTTCTCTTACTCAAACCCTGGGAACGAGGTCACACACAGCCTTGAGATTTTGAACTCGGACCCCAGTGTGTGTTGGCTACGTGGCATTGAGCCCAACGCTAATGTTTCGGAGCCTTGATGTTCTCCCCTGTCAGCTGAGCGTGATGTAAACGTGGCCACCTCAGGATTCCTCAGGTCAAAGTTACTCCTGGAAGTGTACAGCTCGTTCCCGGTGTCCAGACGGCAGGCAGCTGCTAGCTGCAGTCGCCGTCTGAGCCTTGTCTGCTCATGTTTGTCGGAATCTGCTCCCTGGTTCAGCCAGCCTCCACGGGCCCTAGAAGGAAGAAGCCCTTCAGCCTCTTGGGGGAAAGGCGGCATTTTCTTGGGGTCGTAGTAGAAATGTGCTCACTGTGTCGAGGGTCCCCTTCAGAGCGGCATTTAATGTTCTGGGAGCCCCTTCCCTGTATCGAAGTGATGCGGGCTCTCTCTGGCTATTTTAGTCTGCCCTCTTAGTCAAGATGTTACCCCCACGTGTGTGTCTCTAAAGAAAGCCTCTCGGCAGCCACACATGTTCAGCTTCTGAAGCGGTCAGTCTCTCCACGTTTATTTTTAAACCAGAACCTTTAGAAGTGGTAGCCGGGTCCCCGGGCCAGGCTGCCGAGGTCCCCGGTCACTAATTAGATGGATGTATTGCAGTTATGAGAGCGGCACAGACAGACGAGCTGCCTCCAGGTAATCCCGGGCCCAGGAGGACTGTCCATCCCCAGGACCAGGAGCAAATAAACGCCAGGCTCATCTTTTCTCAGCGTTAACAGCTCTTTCAGAAACCACGTTGAAGGGTATATGTCCTAGATTCTCTTGGACCACATACCCTCATCTTTTAAAAACGTTCATTTATTTCAGTTTTTCTTTTCCCAGTTCAATCTCTGTATGTGTGACATCTGGGTACCAATAGGCTTGTGCCAAAGTGCCCATGTGGAGGTCGGAGGACAGGCGCGTGTCTCCTCTCATCCTTAGACAAGGTTTTATTGTTGCTTACCTTAGCTTATAATGGGGGTAGCCGGGGACTGCTTCTGTGTCTGCTTCAAATCTCACCGAGCCCTTGTGTTACAGACTTGGACCGCTGTACCTGGCTTTACATGGGTTCTGGGTACCAAGCTCAGGTCTTCCCACAGTAATCCCGTTATCCACTGAGCCACCTCCCCAGGCCCACATCTTCAAGTTTTAAGTCGTCAGTGGAGAGCAATGGTCTTTGAGCATTATTGCAGGACTCAGGTTCAGTGCCAGAGATTTTCCCATTGGATTCAAATGCTCATGGTAACAAGGACCACCCAAGGCACATGTTTGCCAGGGTTCATTTTGCGTGGCCTCCTCCTTGGATATTAAGTAGAGACTCTTAGTCATCATAACAGGGCCAGCAAGATCTAGCTTTTTGTCCTTTCTGTAGGTGGTTTGGCTTTTGGAACTCAGGCGCCAGTCTTTCTCTGGATTGTCATGGAATCTAGACACGTATGACAATGGGGAGGAACTGGAAGAGAGGCTCCCTGAGAGAGCCGGGGACCATGCACCTGATGTCTGTGGATGATTCAGGGTTGGGGACCAGGGGAGGTCAGGTTCCTTCCCTTCTCATTTCTAGTCTTAATCTGCCTAAGTTCTATTTGCTCAGTCATTAGAGGCCGGTGACCCTATAGCATCAAGGCATGTGTGAGGGGACATTGATGTAAAAGAACTTAACTGTGGGGACTGTCATGATGCTTTTGCCGGCACGGAGGTGGGGGAGGGTGGCAGACCTCACGCGTGTCTACCTCTCCCACTGCCACCACCTCCAGACCAACGGGCAAGCTGTAAGCCAGGTGCCCGTCCTCAGGACTTCATGAAGCTTGGCAGGCATGCCCTCCTACTATCCTGTTGCTTTGCTGTCTCAGGGTTTCCAGGGGAGACTGCAACACTCAAGGGTTCAGAATTGGGATCTAGGGGTGTTTCTCCCAGATAACCCAAGACACATACTTGTCTGCAGTTTGAGGTACTGGCTTGGTCTCCATGTTGGAAAACAGGACCTGCCCGCAGAGCTAAGCATGGGCCAGGGATAGTCAGGATCCAGGGTCTGAGAAGATGAAGTCTTGCTTCAAGCCAAACCCCATTCCCACATAACAATGCAGAACACGCAGAGATGAAGATCATGCACTCCTGATGTGTTTGTCTCGTGTTCTCCAATGATCTTCTCTTTTCTGTGAACGTGTGGTATATACATGTGTTTGTGTCTCTCTGTGTGTGTATTCGCACATGTGTGTGCACACACATGCATACATGTTCATGTGGGTGCGCATGTATGTGTTATGGCAGAATGTGGGTGTCACAGCCTATGCCCCAGTCAGATCTGGCCACTCATCCTTAATAAAACCAATCAAAAGAGCCAAATTAAAGGTAGAAAGCAGAAAAAGAAGATGTATGAAATACGGCCACGTCAGGAAGCAGTACAAAAAGGTTCAGTGAACTCCTCAAGTCCGGCTTGGCATCCCAGAGTGGAATTGATGTTTAAATAGAGGGTCAAAGATATACACGCCAAAGCGGTTCTGGTCAAGGTATTGTCCTGCCCACCACTGACCTGTCACTGTATGGGCTTCAGTGTCATCCTGTAAGGTGGTCTGACGGGTTATTAGAACTGCCTGGAGTTTTTTCCTCTCCTCCTCTTCTTTGTCATCCATCATCCACCCCTCTATCTGCATATCAGGATCCACCTGAGTACCGACAAAATCGGCCATGTGTCCTTCCCTGTGACAAGTGCGTAAGGTATGCACCAGTCAGTCAGTGACCGCATATGTCCTCCTTCTCTGACAAGTGGGTAAGACAGACAGCAAGCAGTCAGTGACCACACGTGTCCTTATCCCCTGACAAACGGGAAAGACAGACACCAATCCGTGACCACTCTCGCTAAAGGATCTAGAATTATGATGGTACAGTAAATGCTTTTTAAAAAATGTAAACTATTATTATTGTATGTGTATGGGTGGATGTGTGCATGTCTTGCACATGTGTGGAAGTCAGAGAATAGTGTTGTAGAGTTGCTTCTCTCTTCCCAGCATTACACGGTATCTTACGGTTTTATTGATGTGAAGAGACACCATGACCATGGCAACCCTTATAATGGAAGGCATTTAACTGGGGCTGGCTTACAGTTCAGAGACTTAGTCCATCATCATGATGACAGGAAGCATGGTGGCATGCAGGCGGACATGGCGCTGGAGAGAGAGCTGAGAGTTCTGTATCTGGATCTGAAGGTGTCAGGAAGAGACTGTGAGTCACCAGGCCTGGCTCCAGCTTCTGAGACCTCTGATGAGGCATTTCCTCCAACAAAGCCACGCCCACTCCAACAAGGCCACGCCTCCTTTTGCCTCTCCCTATGAGCCTTTGGAGGCCATTTTTACTCAGACCAATAATACACATGGGTTCTTGGGAACACAGGAGGCTCTCTGATGGGATGGCATTTGTTCCGAGTGAGCTTAAGGGGCTAACAGATACAGAGTGCTTTCCGTGTGCCAAGCCTGACCTGGTGACATCACCTGATCTTCTTCCACAGTGTGATGTCATGTGAGCAGAAGTGCTTGTCAGGCTTATTAGGGAGCAAGACACGGAGAGAGTCAGACCACCCAGGGTCATAACTGCAAGTGAAGGGCAAAGCTAGAACCGGAGCTCACGGAGTCTCCCAGAATCCACCCATCCCCTGCAAGGGTGGCAGGTGGGAAGACCATCACAGGCTGTACCCACCAAGGACATCGCATCTGAAGAGAGACTTTATTCAGACAAATAGAGCCTCTGGGGCCAGGGAATAACTCTGAACTGGCCACTAATCTCCTCTCTCTCTCTCTCTCTCTCTCTCTCTCTCTCTCTCTCTCTCTCTCTTTTTAACAAAGTCATGACAGCTAAGGGAGATGGGCTGGTCAGTAATGTACTTGCTGTGCAAGCATGAAAACTTGAGTTCGATCCCCGGGGCCCATGTAGGAAACCTTATCTCGGGGCTGAGGAGGCAGAGACAGGGGGAATCCCTAAGGCTTGCCTGCCAGCCTTTCTAGCTGACTGGTGATCTCCAGGCTCAGTGAGATGTCCTAAAATATCAGGTGGAGAGTAATTGAGGAAGACATAAGGTACCTCTGTCTGGCCTCCACTGGCATGCACATAGGTGTGTGCACATATATACACATTTGCACAAGAAACACACACACACACACACACACACACACACACACACACAGGAGTCTGGAATTCACATGGCTTCTGATATTCATAGGACTCCCCTTCTGTTGTCCAACTCTATTAGTATCTTTGCCAACGAGGAAGCCAGTGCGCCTTGGGAGTTAGATGTCCTGAGTTTGTGAGATCCAGTATTTAGACAACCGAGACCCATCTGTACCTTAGACCTGATTTGGATGAAGGCAAACAGATATGTCTGTGGACGAGTTGGGCATGGTCCTTTCTGTTGACTACATCTCCCATCCATCCCCGGGGCCGCGCGTTGCCGCTGAAGGCCACTGTCACCACACATGCCTTTACAGACATTGCAGTTTTTCCTTCCCAGCTCCCCGCTCAGACTAACAGAGCCCTTTTCTCACCTGCTCCCAGCCACCCACCTCCGGTATGGTAGAGGGCTGCCGCTTCTGGGGATGGGATGGCTTGTGCCTCTGGCATGTCTACAGATATTTAGTTTTCTGCTGTAGTGACAGAGCAACCGAGAGCCAGCAGGGGCCAGCTGACATGTACAGGAACCAGGAACCAACACTGTTGAGACCCTGACAGATGAACTGGAGGGACTTAGGAGGGTACACAGAGGACACGGGAAGGGATGGTCTACAGCAATGGCTTCTGGCAGGCCCAGGTGATCAAACGATTGCTTTTGAGCCTATTTCTGGATATTGTTTTGAACCAATAAATTTTATTGCATTTGTTGGATCACAGTGAAGAGTGCTTTGGACATTTTTTTTTAAGGTAGAATGAACGATTCTTACAACTCATTGTTCCCATGGCTCCTAGTATCACTGTGCTGACACTTAGAGCTCGGTTGGCAGTGTTGGATGAAACTGGTTGTCCTTACCCACTGCTGGTTGGACAGTGGCTAATTCAGGATGCTGCAGGAGCCCTTGGCCTTCCGTGGAATATTCAATATGGTCAGCTAGGGCATGTTTCTTCTTGGGGACATTGAGCAAAGGGTTGTGTTTGTCAGTATAGATTGTGATAGTTTTATTCAGCTTGGTGTAAACTGGAATCACCCAGGGAAAGAAGTTAATGAAGAATTATGTAGATGAGGCTGGCCTGGAGGCGTGTCTGGGCAGGAGTTAGGGGCGTAGTCTTGATGGTTAGTCGATGTACAAAGACCCAGCCCATTGTGGGTGGCGTGATTGCCTGTGCATGAAGTCCTGAATTGTGAAGGAGTGGGGAAAGCTAGACGAATACAAGCAAGCAGGCAGGCAGACGGGCAGCAGGCAGCAGGCAGGCAGGCAGGCAGGCAGGCAAGGATTCACGTGTTTATTCCCTCTCCACTCTTGACTGTGGAATGATGCTCTAAGCTCCTGCCTTGACTTCTCCACAGTAATGGACTGTGACCTGGAATTGTCAAGCCACAAGCCCTTTCTCCCCTAAGCTGCTTTTTTGGCCAGGTATCTAGAACCCTGGTGTGCAGTGGTTTGGGAAACTCTCATGGGTTTAATGAGTGAGAGGTTATTTAGCCTCCCCATTCTAAGCTTTAAATTTCAGAATCAAGACCTGAGAGGTGCTAGGGCCTGTACACACATCCCCAAGGAGGGAAGGGAGGCACAGAGAGGTGTACAGAGTTTCCAAGGCTCACACAGCAAGTAGCTCTAAAGAGATGCCAGGGCTGCCAGGATCCAAAGCTCGAGCTTCCTTTCCCACTCTATCCCTGGTTTCCAGAGGATGACACTCCTACACGTGGGGAAAGCCTGCTCTTGCATTATCTTGAAATGTTAATAAAAACGGGACTTCCAGTTAAGCACCCGATCAATCCCTCCTTGCCGGCTCCCAGGAGTGTCTGCAGGCGTGTTACCCACCCCCAGCCCCTGCATGAACTGCTGCTGTCATCTTCCTCGCAGGGGAGTGTAGGCAGAGGTAGGGAGTCTGGTAGAAGGCTTCAAGATCAGGACTTCATATTTCCCACGAAGACTTTTGGCTGGTTTCCTTGAGTTTGCGTGGAAATGCTCTCTTCTGGTTAGTGCCTGGCTTATCCAAGAAGCTGTCCTCTTGATAGCTACCCTGCCCATCCCGCTACCTTGTGCCTGTTACCAGAGGGTGTGGTCCAGCCTGCCTGTTGCATAACAGAACCCCGACTTTCTGTGGGGCGCGTCTTGCCCCTGTGTTTGCATGTTATAAAGGGACCACAGTTTCTAGATTTATAGGAATGGGACAGTATTGCAAATGAGGTTTAGTGACAGACTGGAGATCACTATCCGTACGTAGACAGGGCTCACATTCGAACTGTGTTAAAAACACGTGCGCATGAGAGTAAAATTCCAAACCGCTCCCTTCACACCTCAAAATAAATATCATGCTGGGCATAGCATATGCACTGAGAGATTATTTCTGATATTTAGCGAAACTGGAAATCAGCATGATCAGAGTCCTCCCCGTGCTCAGAGTCTTCCCCGATGACTTGGCTCGTTAACAAACCTTCAAACATCTGGGCTGGAGAGACGCCTAAGTGATCACAAGCGTGCACGGCTCTTCCAGGGGACCCGAGTTCCCCTGCCAGCATCCACAGTAGGCAACTCACCGTGGTTATCTCCTTCTTATGTCCCGAGAGTCTCTTCCTAGGATTGGATCACTCGATCCAAATGCATGGTTACAGCTTGGCAAGTGCGGCCACACAATGACCTGAGAGTCTGTCCTGATCAAATAAACCGTCTCCAGGATACCCTCATCTGGGTTCCACGGACTCCTAACTCACTTTGACGTACATACATACATACATACATACACACACACACACACACTCACACACACAGACACATATACACAGACACATACACACACAGACACACATACATACACAGACACATACAGATACACACAGACACATACACAGACACACATACACACACAGACTCACATAGAGACAAACACAGATACACACAGACACACATACAGACACACACGCCCATAATTCTTGCTCTCCTCCTCCTTCCACCTTCTCTCCTCCTCCTTCCACCTTCTCTCCTCCCTCCCTCCCTCCCTCCCATCATACCATGGCCTGTCTCTGAGGTGTCAATGAGGGCTTCTTCCGTACTTACCCTCTGGTACACCCGGCATCCTTGTTGTCCTTGTGGAATACTTTTCTTTTCTTTTCTTTTCTTTTCTTTTCTTTTCTTTTCTTTTCTTTTCTTTTCTTTTCTTTCTTTCTTTCTTTCTTTCTTTCTTTCTTTCTTTCTTTCTCTCTCTTTCCCTCTCTCCTTCCTTCCTTCCTTCCTTCCTTCCTTCCTTCCTTCCTTCCTTCCTTCCTTTCTTTCTTTCTTTCTTTTTTTTAAGATTTATTTATTATTATATGTGAGTACACTGTGACTGTCTTCAGACACTCCAGAAGAGGGCATCAGATCTCATTACAGACGGTTGTGAGCCACCATGTGGTTGCTGGGATTTGAACTCAGGACCTTAGGAAGAGCAGTCAGTGCTCTTAACCGCTGAGCCCTCTCTCCAGCCCCTGTGGGACTACTTTTTAACTAGTCAGTTCTATTTCTCTTCCTTTCCCATTTAGTAATCTGTTATGTGCAGCTGTAGTTCTGCAGTTTTTGAGCTTCTGATGTTCGGTGGATGTGTGGGAAGCCTCAGGGACTTACAGGTGTGTGTGTGTGTGTGTGTGTGTGTGTGTGTGTGTGTGTGTGTATCAGCACCACAGTGAACACCCCCAGGCACACCCTCAGCGTCATTCTTCTTGTTATCAGGGTCTCTTTCTAGGCTTGGGTTACTTGACCCAAATGCATGGGTATCACTTAGGGAAAGAGGCCATAGGAAGGCCAGAGGGGCTGTACCAACTGCTACCGCTACGTGTTCCCTTTATTAATCAATAAATGGCAGGAGGACATTCAGCAGCTGTCTGTTATGATATGACTTGGGTGCTCCGAAAAAGCACCCTGGTGTCAGAATCATTTAACGACACCCATAAAGGCTTCTGGGGAAAGGACAGGCAGGGCACAGCATTTTTAATGTTTTTATTTTTTGCTGGTAACATGGTAAAGCCAGGGACATACTTCTGCTCATAGTAAGACTTGAAAAGGGCTGAATTCTGCCCCGCGGACCTCAGAATGAGCTTCCAGTTCATTCTATGCATTCTGTGCACACCTCCTAGTCAGCCACAAAGACAAATCTGACCAGGAGGTAGCAGTCATTGGTTGGCTGCTGGGTCTCCGGGTGCATTTTGCAATCCGGATTGTTAAACTGAGTTTTCTATTTGATGAGGTGTTGAGTCTCAGTCCCCAAGTGGAATGCCACTGGCCCTTTCCCAGGGCAGTAGTGGGGCTGTGGCAGGACAGTAGTTGTGACAGTCCCTTTCGCTGTCCTTGACCGTCTGCTCACTGTACACACTGTTGGGTCTCATGGGAACATTGACATGAAGTATGTGAATCGCTTTGATGTGTTTCCCCTCAGACGTCTCCTTCTTTTGCTTTTTCTCTTCTCCTGCCCACCAGCTCCCTTCGTCCGCCCCCCCCCCCGCCCCGAGTCATCTTGGTTCTACACTTACTAGTTGGTTATTAAAGCCCGCCTCGACAGGGAAGTTCTGGAGCTTAGGTGAGCTGGTCACACAGCATCGAGGGCAGGAAGCAGGGGAGAGGGAGGGGGAGAGAGAGAGAGAGGGAGAGAGGGGTTGGACGCATGTGCTCAGCTCTTCTTTCTCCTTTCATTCAGTCTGGGATCCCAGCCTGGGGGATGGTGCCACCCTCAGTTGAGATAGGCCCACCCCATCAGTTAAATTAATAATCTAGTAGACATGCCCAGATGTACTATATACGTGCGTGCATGCTTGCATGTGTGTATGTGTGTATGTTTGTGTCTGAATATGTGTATGTATGTGTGTATGTGTGCATGTGTATGTATGTGTGTGCACGTATATGTCCATGTATGTATGTGTGTAAAAACCAGGAATCCACAAATGAGAGAAAACATACAATACCCTTTCCTCAGTCTGACCTACCTTGCTTATTTGATAATCTCCAGTTCCATCTGTGTTCTTACAAATGACATAACTTTGATCTTCTTTACGGTTGAGTAGAATTCCATTGTATATGTGTGTGCATATGCATGCTCATGTATATGTATATGTGTATATGTCTCTGTGCATGCATGTGTATATGTGTGTGGTATGTCTGTGCATGCCTGTATGAATGAACATCCATGCGTACGTACACACACCTGCGTGCATGCACATGTGGAGGGCAGAGGCTGACATTGGGTGTCTTCTCTGACCCTGGAGCTCACGGACTCAGTTACCCTGGCAGCCAGTGAGCTCTAGAAATCTCTTTTGTCTTCCTTTTCCCAGAGTTGGAGTCCTAAGTACACCCTGCTGGGCCTCGATTTTAAATGCGGGTCCTGGGGTACCAGACTCATGCCCTCACACTTCTCCAGTAGACGCTTTACACACCGAACTCCCTCCAGCCCTCGCCTGGGGAGTCCTGATGCCACACCCGTGCCCCTGGACGACAGCCCTCCGCCTGTGTGAGGGGCCAGATAAGCCGTGTTTCCTGAGCTCTTTGGGATTTTCCTCTCTGCACGGATCTGACTGTGTAGTAACACATAGGTACATTTTTTTTTTCGTGCACACACACAAATTCTGCCAAAGGTGAGAAAGGGACCCTGACTCCAGTCTTGGGACTGTGTGCACTGGGTAACACTGCCATACCGTGCAGAGATGGGGGAAGCCGACGGCGGGAAGCAGTCTGTGCCGGGCCATTTGATGCTGTTACCTTGGCCAGGGCATTTAAACTGATCAAACTGGCAGGGAACTTCTAGGACTCATGAATGAGGATCATGAGTTCTCCCCATTGTATTTGATCCCCCAAATAAGCAATAACCCGGACGGAATTCCCAGGCTCCCGACGGGAGAACCGAAGCTCAGGGAGGGGCATGGATGGACTTGTTCTTTACGTGCTGTAGTAGAACCAGGATTCAGGCTCAGGCGAATTTGTTCCCAAACAGGAGCCCTTAATCACTCACTCTGAGAGGATCTGACTTCACAGGATTTCTAGGTTCCCAACTCATGATCTCCTGAAGGTATGGTGTGGAGGGGGAAAATGTGATTTGTACAAAACATTTGATGCTCTTAGGACAGTCTGTAGACACAATGCTGCAGGGCAACCAGTAGGCGGAACTGATCTGTGCTTTTAAAAATGATTTTATTATTGGTGTGACTCTGTGTGTGTGTGTGTGTGTGTGTGTGAGAGAGAGAGAGAGAGAGAGAGAGAGAGAGAGAGAGAGAGAGAGAATGAGAATATTTTATATTCTGGTTAGTCATTCCTTATCTTTTCCTGTAGAGCATGCATGTGTTTGCATTCAACATGGCTGGCTTAATTCTGTATTTAAATTTTTTAGCACAGTGTATCAGTGATAGGTTTACTGCCTTAAGACAATGATAGATGATCATCTCTAATGATTTGGTATGGGCTGACGGTTTCTCTCATGTCTCGACCTGGACTTACATGGGCACAAAGGATGGATGGTCCAGTAGCATGCTGTCCAGGCTGTTGGTTGGGACGTCTGTGTCCTCTGGTATGCTAGGCTGGCATCTGACAGTGGTGGTCTTAGGTCAGCAAGAGGAGTTAAGAACAGAAGCTGCTACAGGGCTGGCTGTGTCCCAGTTTTGATACCGTATGACACCACTCTCACCACATTCTGTTAGAGCAAGTCACAAGAGCGGTCTGTATTCAAGGACCGGAAAATACAGTCCATCCCCTGCTGGGAAGAGACTCGAAATGGGATCACCTAGGGTTGTTGGTGTCCAAAGGTATGACTCACCATGAAGAACATAGTGTTTCGTTTGATAGGTGTGTGTGTGTGTGTGTGTGTGTGTGTGTGTGTGTGTGTGTGTTGTGAGATAGACGGGGGTGGGGAAGACAGAACGAGACAGAGGAACAGAGACAGAGAGAGGACACAGAGAGAGACACACGCAGAGTTGGGTGTGTTTGTTGAAGTCACCTGGAATTAAAAGCATGAACCTTTCCCTCCATTGTGAAGCAGAGGCCTTTCCCCTCTTCTTTCATTGATTCCTTGAAAGGCCTCTTACCAAGTCCCTCCACCCGACAGGGACCCGGATGGTCCCCTCGTGTGAGTTACATCCCCTAATACTCTCGGGGATGTCCCCAGGCTTGCTTTCTTTCTCAGTTAATTTCTTTTCCCTGCCCCTGGTGTTACACTCACGATGCTGGTGGCTTTTTACAATCGTGTTTAATTATGTAATTGGGGAGATGCTTTCCCGCTATGCTTTTTTAAAGACTTCTTGTCTATTTTTTGTTTAAGTCTCCCAGCGGTTCCCGGAGAATCATTCCGTAGCGCACTAGAAAAGGACTCATTGGGATTCTGACTGTAATTGCATTATATTTATTGATCAATTTGTCGCAAACTGGCAGCGTTAATACAGAAAGACTTTTCACCCAGAAGCACCATGGGATCACCCCATTCATGTAAGCTTTGGAGAGGGCACTGAGCAGAATCTCGTGGTTTACCCGATTAGTTTCCCAATATTTCCTGTGACTCTTCAGCTTTGCAGTACAGGTCTTGTCATGAGAGAGAGAGAGAGAGAGAGAGAGAGAGAGAGAGAGAGAGAGAGAGAGAGAGAGAGAGGAATTGTGTCTCTCTTCCTGAACAATGGGGAGCCAACCCCTCCCTGTGAAACCACCACAGAGCTGCACACATCCTGGTTCTCAGGAGGCTTCTCTGCTAAGCAGTGCTCTCGTGGCCGGTTTGTGGTTTTTCTTTCTCTCCTTCAAGAACATCGTATAGAATTGTTACTGTGTTTGCGAGAGTCCATGGTATGTGAGCGTGGGAGTGCATGGTGTCTATGTGAGTGTGCATGGCCTGTGTGTTTGTGTGTGTAAGGGTGTGAGTGTGAGTGTGCATGTGTGTGTATGAGAGTGCATGGTGTGTGTGTGTGTAAGGGTGGGAGAGTGTATTTGAATGTGTCTGTGTATATATGTGTGTGAGTGTGTGTGTGTGTATGCGATCTAGTGAGAGAGTATATTTAAATGTGTGTGTGTGTGTGTGTGTGTGTGTGTGTGTGTGCAACCTGGTAGGAGAGTGCATTTGAATGTGTGTGTGTGTGTGTGTGTGTGTGTGTGTGTATGTGTGTTGAGTGTATGTGTGTGTGTATGCAACCTAGTGGGAGAGTGTATTTGAATGTGTGTGTGTGTGTGTGTGTGTGTGTGTGTGTGTGTGTGTGTATGCAACCTGGTACACATATAGAGGGATGGGAAACCAGTTCGTGTCATCGACTCTGTCTTCCCTCTACATGGGTGACAGAAATCAAATTCACATCCCAGGCTCTGGTGACAAGCGCTAACTGGCTGACCCATCTCTCTGACCGCCCTTTTTTTTTTTTTTAATGTTTATTATTCGACATCATTCTCACATTCCTTCGGACACCTTGCTTGTTCATTCTAGACCTCTCTATAATGGGGTAGTAAGTGGTCTTGGCTTTCATGCTGATTAGTCTCAGTCACAAGCCCGCTTCTGTGCCTGCAGTGTGGACCACAGGTATAACACCACATAGGAGAGGGCACGGGTGCCTGCCAAGGAAACTTTATTTTCCTAAACCAGCGTTGAGCCGTAGCTAGGCGTACTCTGCCAGGTACAGATCACTTAATTTACTTGTGCTAGCCTGCCTGGGGATATTCATTACATTTTAGGTCATAATGCACCACCTGCAGATGTTGTCCTTGAAAGTAAGAGTCCCAGCAGTGGCCCATGGGCAGCTCCTTCAGCTGACTCCTTTTCCATGCCCCCATCTTTGTGGGCGTTGCGAGACCCTCCAGGTTCATTTGGTGCACATCTGTCTAAGGATTCTCTGGGGGGCGGGGCTGGTTCCTTCTGTTGGTGGATCATAAATGAGGTCAAGCGTGTTCATGGCTGCCGGGTGGCTCTGCTTCTTTCGTTCTCAGAGTGTAGTGTGGGAGGTGCTTCATGTGTGTGCACCAACCCATGGCCCATGGGAGCATATTTCTATGTTATAGGTGTGTGTGTGTGTGTGTGTGTGTGTGTGTGCACGCACATGCGAGTGCTATACAAGAGTTCACGCTAATGTTTTGGACTCTAATTCCTATCAAAGGGTCATCTTAACTTATCTGTAGCTTCATCTCCAGTGGGGAACCTGTTCCAGTTATTTGTTCAAACCTAATATGTGTGTACATATGCATATATATGCATATGCGTATGTATATATATATGCATATGCATATATGTGTGTGTCCAAGTCCGTTTTTTTTTTTTCTTTTCAAATCTGTATGAGAAGCAATTTTACCAACCACGGTCTGGAGTTTGTGCCGAATTCTGTGTGGTCGCTGTCTGTACTTTATCTAGTTAAGATGCCTTCTGTCCCCCGATGTTACGTGGACAGCTCCTTTCCCCACCCCCTTCATTCAGACTGTGTCATATCTCTGTGACAAATGCTTAGTCATTTGTCACATCTGTCATTCCATCCTAGGGCCCCCCAGCGGTCTGGGTGTGTGCACGGAGGGCAAGGTTCAGTGTCGAGTGTCCTCCTCAATCAAGTTCCTCATTATGTGTTTGAGACAGGCCCTCTCACTGAACCTAGCTAGAGCGGACTGCTTTGACTCAACTGGCAGACCGGCAAGCCCCAGGGATCCCCCTGTCTCCACCTCCCCAGCTCACTGTATATGGCTTTATGTGGATTCTGGGAATTCAGGGCCAGGTCCTTACGCTTGTGTGGTAAGCATTTCACTCAGTTCTCTCCACGGCCCACCCACAACTGTTGTTTTTTTTTTTCCTTACAAAATACGTATAGTATATTGAAGGTCACTTTGTGGTCTATATATAGTTCAGTAGGCTTTGACACCTGTGTAGAGTCACATGCTCATACCTCATCATATAAGGCGATCGCAGCCCATAAAAATCCCCCATGTGGCCTTGTGCAATCATACCCCCCCACCAGAAGTGGCTCCTTGACACCCACAGACCTGCCCATCTCTGCAGTGTTGGCTTTTCCAGCGTGTCATACAAATGAATCCATGTGGTAGCCATAGCCTCTGAGTCCGTCTCCTGCCATCGGGCGGAGCGCGTTCAGCTCCACGCTGCTTGCTGTGTGAGAGTCGCTCACTGCTCACCTTTCCACGTCCGAGCAGTTGTTGGTTCTGCAGATTCCCTACGGTCTATTTATCCGCTTCCTTCCTCAAGGGTTGCTATTAATTTGAGATCGGGGCAGTTATAAACAACACCACTTTAAGTATTTGCACGCAGGTTTGATTGATTTTCCTTTTTCTCCCCTCCTTTCATTTCCTAATGCTATTTTGTTTTTCAAGTGGCTTTTATCCCGGGGACCGTATTTCATCTTCTCTTCTGATTTAAAATGCTCATCTTCTTTTCTAACGTCTGTGGGCCTTTACCTCTCGGTAAACTTGCCCATCTTAAGTGTTGGAGTGACTTTTGACAGGTGTCTGTTTCACAACTGGGGTTAAGTTGGAGAATGTTTCTATGTCTCAGAAACTCTGTCTCCAGCCTGTGGCTGCGCTACCTGCCCCACTCTGTCCTCAGTGGGAATTCGATCCCAGGCCTGAGTGTTGCTGGGTGCATGATCTCCCAGGCATGCCTCTGGGAATCAGCGTAGCGCCCTTGCACGCGCTCTGAGCCTGCGCACATGCTCCTGGCAGCCGCCCTTCTCCATTACTGCCCCTTGCCAAGTGTCTCCTGTGTGGATATAATACAGTTTATTCACTTTTGAAAATGTTTCCTTTCTCAGTTTTCTGTTTGCTCCAAAGGGGAAAAAAATGCCATGACTGTTCGTGCCATCTTGTGGATGTTGTCCTTTTCAAAATATATGTGAACATCCTTCATAGATGGGACCCCAGGGCCTTGAAGAAGCTACTGAGCTATATTCCCAGCATGGGGCAGGTGGGAGTATATTCTCCAGTGACAGGATGCAAAAGTTAGACACCCACCTTTCACTTTTCTCTGTGTAAAAAACCCTGTTCCCTGTGTATGTGTATATGTGCACGTGTGTGTTCAAGTACGTCTTCATGTGTGTACGAGTGAATATTTGAGAGTGTATGCATGGTTTACATGGATACGTGTCTGTGTGTATGCAGCCATGTGTCTCTATGCATGCGTGTACACATGGGTATGTGTGTGTGCGCGCGCGCCCGCTTATGTTAGCCAGGCGTCACTGTTGGATGTGTCTTCCTCAGCCTGTCACCCTATTTTCTGAGACAGGGACATATAGTGATTTGGCCAGGCTGGCTGGCCACTGAGCCCCAGGGGTCCTCCTCTTGCTACTTATCCAGGAGCTTGAGAGCACCTCTCCAGGTAAATGAGAGCACAGGAACACGCCGCTGTCCCAGGCTTTAGATCTTTGTGTCTGCATTGTGCTGAGGGAGCCGTGGCCGCAGCCTGTTATAGAGCATTTTCTGTAATCGTTATGTGAAATGCTTTTAAACTAGCATGCGACTCCTGCTCTGTATTTGTGCTTTGTCGGTGAAGCATTTCATGTTTGCTCTTGCTTTTTCTCATCCTCTGGATGTATCAGAGTAAACTCTAGATTCTCACTTGATCTTACTTTTTCCTCGGTCCACATATATATGTATGTACATCTCCTGTGCTGTTCAGTGTCCATCCGCTTAACAAAAACTAGAGTCATGTGAGGAGACGGAACCCCAAGAAAAAAAATGTCTCCCGCAGATAGCCTGTAGGCAACTCTCTAGGGGCATTTTCTTGGTTAATGATTGATATGGATGGGTCTGGCCCAGTATGAGAAGTGCCATCCCTGGGCATGTGGTCCCGGATATAAGAAGCAGAGTAAGCCACAGGAATGGGGTGTGGTGGAGGGTACGGTGGGGGTGGGCTTGGGGGGGCTAGCAACCCAGTATGCAGAGTTCCTCTATGACTTTCGGTTCCTGCCTCCAGGTCCAGGGCTCTGACTTCCCTCTGGTTGTTGGGGGTTGGTTTTGTGCACCGTGCATTCAAATGCTGGTTACTCTGCCCAGAGATTGAGCTGCAGCCCAAGTGTTGACATTATCGAGGCTTTCCTGTCTCCATGTCACGTAAAAATGGTTTTCTGTTACTTCTGATCGGTTATTAAAGAGCTGATTAGCCAATAGCTGGGCAGGAGAGGAGACAGGACTTCAGATCCCAGTTAGAGGGTCTGTAGTGGGGACCAGAGAGAGAGAGGGATTCACCATGAGGTGGATGAGGTGGTTACCACGAGGAGACAGAAGGAGTAGGAACAGGCAGGACAAGACTAACACAGCAGGACAAGTGCCACGTGGCTGGGAAGTAGGCCAGGCCACCATAGAAGAGGTGAGAAGCCTGCCCAGCTACAATGCAGGAAGACCATTGATGAATATATCAGGTCTCTGCGCCTGGCGTTATTTCAAGGCAAAGGAGGGCGTGGAAGAGTTCAGTACTTTTACAGCGGGTTGTGACCCGGGGGTTGTGAGATGAAGTGTAAGGCCTTCCTTCCTCAAAGTTGATTTTGGTCATGATGCTTCACAGCAACAGAAAGCACATGAGGACACCTTATTGTGCCTTCTTGAGTATAAATTTCCATTTGTGTGTGTGTGTGTGTGTGTCTGTATGTTTATGTCTGTGTGTGTCTATATGTTTATGTCTGTGTATGTGTGTCTGTGTCTGTATGTTTATGTCTGTGTCTGTGTGTCTGTGTCTGAATGTTTATGTTTATATGTGTGTGTGTGTGTGTGTGTGTGTGTGTGTGTGTGTGCACGCGCGCGCATGCACGTGTGTGCATGTGTAAGTACATGAGTCACATGAGTGTGGCTGCCACGGGTCACTGTTGCTTGTCTTTGCCCATTACTCTTCACCTCATCGTTTGAGACAGGTTTTCTCAGTAAACCTGGAGCTTGCTGTTTTGGCGAGACAGGTCTTGCAGCAAGCCCTGGGATTCCTCTGCCTCCCCCTTTACCTCATAGAACTGGGATTCCAGGTGTGGCCCTCCACACCCGGAACCTGACTTTATACATATTCTAAGGACCCAAAGCCATATCCTTGAGTTTGCCCCACAAATGACGTGTCTGAGGAGGCATCTCCCCAGCCCCACAAATGCCATGTCTGAGGAGGCATCTCCCCAGCCCAACATTTGTTTCTTCGTGTAGTGTGTCTTAATATCTCCCAAGTTGCTCTTCCCGGATGGAGGAGGGCTCTCATGTGACAGAATGGGGTTTAACTTTTTGAAATGAAGATGTTTTGTGCGTCGAGAAGCAGAGCCTTGACATTCCTACCCCTGCCCCGCATGTCACCATCACTGAATGCTAAGACTTGCAGACTTAGGACATAAGGGTTTTTGTTTTTGTTTTTGTTTTTTGTTTGTTTGTTTTCCCCTCCCATGTCTTGGTTAGCATTTCTGTCCCATTTCCTTCAATAACGTTGGCTGGATCTCTGTGACATTGCCTCATGCCTGGTCTCATTAGCATTGATATTTCTTTTAAAACCGGTGGCCATTCCCCTCAAGTCCTGGGGAGCCGGCGAGGCAGTGGCTGATGCCCTCCTTTAGTTTCCTGCTTAATTCTGGCCCTTCCTGGTTCCCATAGGATTATCGTCCTTCCCTAGGCTCCTTACACGTCACTCTCTGTCCCTTTCTATTGGTTTCATTTGCTCATCTGTCCCTTTGCAGAGAGATGTCTTATTTTCTACAGATATGGAAAATACCACCTGCCTTAGTGTTTTACTGCTATGAACAGACACCATGACCAAAGAAAATCTTATAAAGAACAACATTTAGTTGGGGCTGGCTTACAGGTTCAGAGGTTCAGTCCATTATCATCAAGGTGGGAGCATGGCAGCCTCCAGGTAGGCCTGGAGCAGGAAGAGCTCAGAGTTCTACATCTGAAGGCTGCTAGCAGAATACTGACTTCCAGGCAGCAGCTAGGATGAGGGTCTTAAAGCCCACGCCCATAATGACACACCCACTCCAACAAGGCCACCCCTACTCCAACAGGGCCACACCTACTCCAATAGGGTCACACCTACTCCAACAAGACCACCCCTCCTAATAGTGCCACTCCCTGGGCCAAGCATACCCAAACCATCACACTACCCATCTTCTCCGAAAGCATGTAGTAGTATGTCTCATTCGTGTGACTTTGCAAAGTTTTGGGCAGTAGCTTCGATCATATTGTAGGCATTTCTCTGACCCTGTGAGTTTCAGATGAGAATGGCTTCTTTAGGGGTGGGGTTCCCATCAGAGGACCGTAGAGACACATTTTGATATTTATCACCTGGTTGGTTGCCAGGGAATCTCCAGGTCAGAGTCTGGGTCAAGGGTCCTGGTCTGGCAACCATCCCACTGGGTGGTGGTGCTGGGCAGAACACACTCTTCCTGACTGGGACACCTGACACGCCGAAGTGGGCAGCTTCTTCCAGAACTCTCCCTGGCCTGTCTTTCTTTGATCCAGTTCCATTTGCACCCAAGGGAGCTGTTTCAGGATATTTACAGGATTCAAAGAGAGGGGTCCATTTCTGGAAAGAGGAGCCCTCAAATCACTACTGCCAGGAATGGAAATGTAGATTTCTCAAAAAAGAAAAGAAAAGAAAAGAAAAGAGAAGGGAAGGGAAGGGAAGGGAAGGGAAGGGAAGGGAAGGAAAGAAAGGAGAGAGAGAGGGGAGAGAGAGAGAGAGAGAGAGAGAGAGAGAGAGAGAGAGAGAGAGAAAGGAAAAATAAAACAACCATGTCCCACCCATGCCATGCCTAAGCATTCCCCCAAGGACTACACATCCTACCGTGGTGACACTTACATATCCATGTTATTACCACTGTGTTCCTAAGAGACAGGGAGTGGAGCCAGCCTAGATGTACATCAATAGATGAATAGATAATGAAAATCTGGTACGCTTATGTAATGGACTAGTGCACAGCTGTAAAGAAGAACAAAGAACTTTGCTGAGAAAGGGAGGAATTTGGAAAGAGTAATATCGCACCAAGGTGACTTGTAACAAAAAATAATAATAATAGAGACAGAACCAGCGTATTTGCTGTCCTATGGAAACTCTCACCTCTGACGCATGTGCATGTGGGTAAGTGTGGGGTAGGTAATGCCTTTCTGGACATTTAGGAAAAGCCCAGGTGTCTAGGAAGCAGACAGAGAGAGGGTGATGAGGAAGTGTGGGGCTGGGCATAGGAAAAGAGCCAGGGGGTGGGGCTTCAAGGGAGGAATGGGGGTGGGGGTGTGGGATTCGGGCCTTGGGAGACACAGAAGGAGACCCTCTAAAGCACTTTGTTAAAAGTGCCAGAAGATCTCTAACATTTTAATGTGAACTAAAAATACAGAAACATAAAAGGAAAAAAGATGTCCCCATGGGCTCATGGAAATGAATGATATTTGTGTCCATGAATGACTACTCTGGTGGTGTCCATTGTCAAGGGTGGGGGTAGGGGGTGGAGGCTGGGTGTGTTTGTTTTCTGAGGCCAGTGCCTGTGCCAGCAAACTGGAGTTCCTAATCCCGTGTGCTGAGAAGCAATGCATTCAAGAGCCTGAAAAGTCTTCGGTAGGGGATCCTGGGTCCCACAGATACTGTGGTTTTCTCTTCTGCTTTCCCTGGGCGGGGGAGGGTGGACATAAGGTTGACGGGGAAAAACTGGGATAGGGCAAGGGATTGAGGTTTAGGGTCGGGGCCTAGGAGTGTGGCGGTTGTGAGGGTAATCCAGCCATGTACATGTGCCGTAGATGGGTGGGTAACTTCAGCACGCATGAAGAGAGAAGCTCTGAGGGTGCGGACGCTCTGGTGGCCTTCTCAGGTTGTCCCCATCACACCCCGTGAGGGGCCTATGTAAGGCCGTCATTGAAAGGACAGAGCCCGAAGCCGAGGTACCCTGGACCATCTTGGGCTCTGATGCTTATCGGAGGTGAGGTCCTGTGCCAAGGTCCTTAACCTCCAGGGGCCCCATTTTGTTCTCTATGAAAGAGGAGATAAACAATGACCTCACTGGGTTGTTTTGAGGATGACGTGGGTTAATATGTTGGGGACATGGACATCAGAGGCTGGCTGAGTAAATATTGGGCATCGCCTAACGTGTTGGCCGGGCGACTGGCTACTGGGAAGCAGGGGGCATGGCCCCTCGTGGCCGTGGCTCCACAGTGGGCATGGTGTGGGTCTAAACTCTCTCCTGTCAGCATCCTTAAGGCCTTGCCTAGCTCCGCCTCTCTGCCTTTGTCCCAGCCCCTTCCCTTCCCCTCACAGCACTCTCCTCATTCCCCCTTACATGTCGGTCCCCGGGTGCTCACTCTGTGCAGTGTGGTTTCCTGCAGGAGTGGGTATGTCTCTGTTCACAATGACCATCCAGTGAACCCTGTCCGTGAGGTAGTATTCTGTTCTCATGCCTCTCTCCCTGCCTACTGACCACCATCCACAGAGCGGGTGCTTGTCAGGTAGCTTCCTATAGGTCGAGTGTGGAGAGACAGCTAGGGCATTGAACTGATAAGTCCCGTGACTTTGAGTTCAAATCTTGCTTACCTTCTGGATATGTGGTACAAAGAAGTCACCCATCTTCCCTGAGCCTCGGTCTCCCCACTTGTCAAATGGTGTGAATAATGCCCCACTGAAAGACAGGCCACAGGGATGCGATTGAACACTTCATTAGTGGTTTACAGGGTTCCCGGCATTTCCATCATTACCGGTCATAATGAGGCAGTCATCCTGGGGTCACTGTGACACAGGTAACGATTGCATGAGGACAGCCTCCCCCCCTTCCCCTCAGTAGCACCGTCTCAGGTTAGCTGGGATCACTGAGTGCAAATGTTAATTAACAATTTAGTTGAACCCCAAGGAATAGCTCAGCATCTCAAATTGCTCGTCTCTGAATGAAGAGACGCTCGCGGGGTGTGGGTATGCCAGCTCTTCTAATCCTGTTTATGTGTTCGTGGGCTCATATAAGCAGGAGGAGAATGAACTGGGAGTCCTTCCGTTTGCAGGGAGTGAGCTCTAGATCATGCTGGTGACCCGTGCAGGTAGGCGGAGTGTCAAGAGACGGAATTGGCTTAGACCAGGATCACATCTCTGCTGTCAGTAGATCTGAGGAGTTGGGAGGCGGGACAGGAGTGTGTGCTAGCGTGCATGGAGGGACGGGGGTGGGGGTGAGGGGTGGTGGGGTGGTGGCAGGTCCCGGAAAAGTTAGCTGTCTCAGGTAGGA
This sequence comes from Apodemus agrarius, assembly GCA_964023405.1. Classification (NCBI taxonomy): domain Eukaryota; kingdom Metazoa; phylum Chordata; class Mammalia; order Rodentia; family Muridae; genus Apodemus; species Apodemus agrarius. The sequence continues at coordinate 12,764,235 of OZ030024.1, forward strand.
AGTGTTGCGGTCACGGGTGACAGTCAAGTCCAGATCACTTGGTCCTCAGCCAGTGGAGGAAGAAGCACCAGGTTGAGTTTGAGGTCCTTCTCGGAGGAGGAGCCAGCACAGGGACAGGGGGAAGGACTGACTCACCACAGCTGACAGAGACTGAAATGCTGGGAGACGCTCTTTCCTGCATTTTCCCTGGAGGCATTTTGGTCTTTCAGTAAAAGCAGTTGCCTTTTATTGTAAGCCTGAAAAGTACCTTTCTGGTTTGTTCTGAACTCCGGACAAAGGCGCGTAGAGCAGTTCTGTCCCCTGGCCTCACGATCCTCTTTCATCTTGGGATGCCGTGGGCTTCTGAATATGCTTTTCCTGTATTGCAATACTTCCCACCTCCTCTGTCCTGCTGGTAGCTGATATTGTTAAGTCCATTTCACACACGCAGAGACTGAGGTCTAGAGTGACTGGGCAAGTGTTCAGCCATAGGGGAGAGAGGGTGGCAGAGTCAACAGGTTTCTTTTTTCCTTAAACCGCAGGCTACTGGGGATGATGCCAGCAATTCTATTTACAGTTGGTGTGATGGTTTGAATATACTCGGCCCAGGGAGTGGCACTATAAGGAGGTGCAGACTTGTTGGAGTGGGTGTGTCACTGTGGATGTGGTCTTTAAGACCCTCATCCTAGCTGCCTGGAAGCCAGTCTTCTAGTAGCCTTCAGATGAAGATGTAGAACTCTCAGCTCTGCCTGCGCCCTGTCTGCTTGGATGCTGCCATGCACCCTCCTTGATGATAATGGACTGAACCTCTGAAACTTTAAGCCAGCCCCAATTAAATGTTGTCCTCATAAGAGTTGCCTTGGTCATGGTGTCTGTTCATAGCAGTGAAACCCTTAGACAGTTGGTATTGAGTTAGTTTATACATCCAATGTCTTCTTTGTGGGTGGGATAGAGGTGGAAGCGGTGGTCTGTTGAAACTGTAAGTAACTTGAAGAGAACAGAACTGGTTTCCCCTCCAGTGTGGCTTCTGGGTTCTGGAGAAGCCCTACTGTGTGCAGCCATCTTCTGTACTTGGATTTATTCAAGGAGGTAGATACTCTCTCTTCTCCCAGGGAGCTTATTGTCATTTGATGTCATCGTGAGCAAGGCGGGGAAACACTGTGATCACAGACACCAGCGAGCATGTGGTCATAGGGGGCTATATACGATTAAGTAACTTCCGCTGTGGAATGGGAGCACTCCTGGTTGTCTGTCATCCACGGCCGTCCAGTGAAATGGGCCAGCTGCTTCCTCCTTGCTCCTTACTGTGCGAGTCACTAGAGGCCCAAAGGCAGTTATAAATATGCTTAGGAACACATAATAGGGTTTAATAGGGGATTTAGCCAAGATGGCTACTCCAAAGCCTGGGTTCTTAGTATTATACTAAGTTCATTTTAATGTGACCTCCATCTGTCCATCTGCTCATCGCTCCACGAGCCTTCCAGACTTTGCGAACCAGACTCCTGCCTTTAGAACCTAGAGTCTGGTTTGTACTGCCCATACGTAAATGACTGTGCGATTTCTCCCAGCATGTGGTCAGTTAACCAGGGGCAGCACCCTTACCGAAAACCTGTCTCCCTTCCCCAGAAGCCATCAGTGGCTGGGGAAGGCTCAGGGAGGCTGGCAACCCCTTCTCCCTTCATGCCGGACTGTTGACTGGCTTGTTCTTATGCAAGTACAGGCAGCCACAGCCGCTCTGAGTTCGTAAGTGCAGTGTGTCCCTGTCATGTCCAGAGGACACTGCTTCTTTCGAGTGCTCCCCCAACCTCTGCCTCTTGCTTTGCACCCTCTTCCTCGGTGACACTTGAGCCTTGGGGAGAGGAAGTGTGATCCAGAGATGTCTCACCGAGAGCCAGGCAGTCTGTAGACATGTATTTTTCCTGCTTTGACCAGTCACCACTGGCAAAAACAAGTTCCCATGTATAACGCTGATGAAAGGATAGTAAAGGAACTTAGGTCCCACGGGATGAGTCAGCAGGTAAAGGCGCTTGCCACCAAACCTGATGACTCAGGTTTGATCCCTGGGTCCCGCATGGAGAATAATAATTCATTCCTGTAAGCTGTCTTCTGATCTCCACAAGTGCCCAGAGGCATATGCACCCCCATATACATAATAAATAAATGTTTAAATTTTAAATAGAAATGACCCTTCACTTAGATACATCAGCTACTCGCACAGACCCAGCATTACCTTGGGTATATGTGCCCTTGGAATCTAAGGGGACGTGTTTCTACGTAGTAGCACGTGCCTTCGCCATGGACAGGAGGTTCACGCCTACCTCGACTGTACCCTGGCTTGTGCGCCTGGGCAAGTTCCCTCATGCACAGTGTCCTGGTTGGTTTTCTGTCAACTTGATACATACCTAGACATATCTAGAAAGACAGCATCTGAGCTGAGAGACTGCCTCCGTCAGATTGGACTAGAGGCAAATCCGTAGGGTGTTTTCTTGGTTAATAAGTGGGTTGTGTGGGAGGGCCCGGCCCACTATGGGTGGTGCCAGCACTGGGCAGATGAGTTGGAGTTGTACCGGAAAGCAGGCTGGGGAAGCCCTGGAGGGCTGTCAGTAAACAGCATCCCAGCATGGCCTCTGCTTCAGTTCCTGCCCGGAGTTCCCCACTGAGGGAAGCCAGTAATGGAGTGTGACCTGAGAGATGTAATCTGAAAGAAACCACTCCTTTCCCAAGTTGCTTTTAATCACAGCAGTAGAAACCCTAACTAACTAAGAACAAGAGTCCCTTCATCTGTCCCGATGGGAGAATGACCATACCTCCCGTGCAAAATGCGCGGCACCTCATAGCCTAGCAACAAATGCTGGACCCCTCTCTATTTCCATGTTGCCTTTCCTGTGTGGAGAGGGGAGAGGGGGGAGAGAGGCACTGCGTTGGGGAGAACCCAGTTTTATTGATGCAAATCCATTTTGTCCAATGTGAAAGATTCCTGCAGCTGAGACGGTTGACCCCCGAATAGCGCTTGAGAGACAAAGTTCAGGGTGAGACTTGTTCCAGCCCAGGTCTTCCCTCCCCAGCCCTGGGGCTTAAGCGACGTCATCTCTCTGTGCCCTGGTGCCATCGCTTTAAAGCAGAGACAGAGGAGATGCTTGCTTATTGGGATGTCTGGGGAAAACGTGATCCCAGGCCATCCTTCAGCACAGGGTCCGCCTCCGAAATGCCTAGGGTGTGCTAGTGAAAGCTACACATTAGGTTTATTATCAAAGACCGGAGAGATGGCTCAGCAGTCAAGAGCTGTACTGCTCTTTGCAGAGGACCCGAGAGAGTTTGGTTCTTAAAACTCGGGACGGCAACTCATTGTCGCCTGTGACTCCAGCTCCAGGGGCTCCCGACACCCTCTGCTGGCCTCTGCCTGTGCCCCACACATGCACTAACCCACCCCAACAGACTTGTACACAGAAATACAAAAACCTTCTCAAAAGATTTGTAACAAACGGTATGACAAAGATGAGTTAGTACCGTGCCGTCCGTATTAATGCTCTATTAATACTACTACTTACTTTTGTAAGAGGAGAGGGTTTTCAAAGTCAGAGTCCACCCCGCAGCCCTAGAAAATGAGAATGTCTGGAGAAAGCCTGTAGGCGTGGAATTTCAACAGGAGTGTGGGTGCCCCCAGTGGGGTCTAGCCCGAGGAGTCACCAGGAACACGATCATGATCGTGATGCTTTAGTTGTGAGAGGGCAGGGCAGGGCTGTGGAGTCAAACCCCGGTCCTCAGGTCTGCAAGCATACTGCAGCTAAACTGAAACCCTGGGCCTAAAACCGAGTTCCAAAACAAGCCAGCTCCTTCCATAGCACTCCCGGGAGTATTCCGTTGTTATTTTTACTTTTTTTTTTTTTTTTTTTTTTTTGTCCAAGATTGACCAGAACAAGGACCCTTACCCAAAATAACAAGCACCAGAGCCTCAGGGCAGCAAAGGCTGGGTTGTTTATTTTATGACCTCGTGAAGTCAGTCCGCAACCCAGATAAAGTGCGGAGTGAGCTCTGCAGGAGTGCATGGGGCAGTTTTTGTATACACGAGCACAAAGCTTTCCTTCCTTCCGAGTAACCAGTTACGCACAATCTTACGTGTCACCTGTCACTTTACACTTGTCTATTTCTCAACGGAAACTGCAGATGGCTTCCCCTCCACACGTCACATTCTTGTCTGTCTGAAAGCTCTTCAAACACATGCCACATCTGCCGGCTACCAGGCGAGCCCGACTGTTAATGAGTTTGCTTCCACTCTGAGTTTCTAGGCTGGATGTCGGTGGGCAGACCACCGATGTTTAGCCGGGGCTCCGAGTCTGCCTGTGTGTCTGTAGCTGGGCTCGGGCCCTTTGGAAAACGGTCCTCGGGTTTTGCTTCTCACTCTCTCGTCTTGCACCCCCAGGTTGAGAGGATTGTGGACAAGAGGAAGAACAAGAAGGGGAAATGGGAGTATCTCATCCGATGGAAGGGCTACGGCAGCACGGAGGACACGTGGGAGCCGGAGCATCACCTCCTGCACTGCGAGGAGTTTATTGACGAGTTCAACGGGCTCCACCTGTCCAAGGAGAAGAGGGTGAAGTCGGGGAAGCAGGCTGGCGCCTCCAAGCTCCTCCGGGACGCCCGCAGCCTGCCCGTGGAAAGGCTCTCCCATCGGCCTCTGGAACCCGGGAAGAGCAAATCAACTTCCCACAAGCGGAAGCGCGTCAACTCTCCCCTGTCCAGGCCCAAGAAGGGGTCTTCGGGAAAGGCGCCGGACAGGGCCACCAAGACTGTGTCCTATAGGACTACCCCCAGTGGCTTGCAAATCATGCCCCTGAAGAAGGCTCAGAACGGCTTGGAGAACGGAGATGCCGGCTCCGAGAAGGATGAGTCTCACTTTGGCAACGGCTCCCATCAGCCGGATCTGGAGTTGACCGACCAGCTCGGAGAGCAGGAGGCCAGCGATTGCGATGGGACCCACTCCGCGCTGGTGGAGAACGGAGTTGGTTTGTGGCTTTTCTTTCTCTCGGGGTTGGGTTGGTTTTGGCTGGTAGACAGCTGTTGTTGTTGTTGTTGTTGTTGTTATTGTTGTTGTTGTTGTGTTTGAGGCAGGATCTTACATAGTCCAGGTTGGCTTCAAACTCACCAAATATTCTAGGCTAGCCTTGACCTCCCTATCTCCTGCCTCTATCTCCTGGGTGTTGGGATTACTTGCAGGCCCTGTTATATCCTGTCTTAGGTAACGGTGGAACACGGGGCATTATGCATGCTAGGCAAGGACTCCACCCACCAAGCCAGCCACCTCTTCAGCCCTTTGGTCTGGTTTTTCTTTCATCCCAGGGAAATATCTAAGTTGCTGCCCACCTTCTGTCTTCGACTCTTAGCTACCTCTTAATTCTGCTTTTCTCTGTCTCTCACATCAGGGGCATGGACGTTTGCCCTCATGCCTATGCTGGTTATTAGACACCTTTCGCATGTGGGAATATCAAGCCCCACATGCTCATGAGGTCCGTGATAGGTTACAAAGGCCTAACTGCAGCCAGGCCTGTCATCCCAGCTGTGTGGGAGGCTGAGGCAGGAGGATTGCAAATTTAAGGTCACTCTGGGGTACAGGTTGAGTTCATGGCCAGCCTGGGCTACTGTAATGAGATCCTGTAATGTAAAGGGGACACCCAATTCCCCCCCATACTGTTAAATACAGAAAAAGAGAGATTCCCTACCACACTGTAGGATACCCCCAGGCCGTAGTCACAACACCAGATCCACATCTCTGGGCGCAGCTCAAGAATTCTCATATCCCAGGAGACAGAAGTCATCCCCAGAGGGCCACTCACATCCCCTGAGTCCCACTCACAGCCTTTGCCTGTGATCTCTTAGTGCCTGGAAGCTGCCCTTTTGTCCACCCTATTTACAGAAGGAGTTCTCTAAGCTAGCGCTCGATGGGAGATGCCTGCCCTTCTGGTGTCACCAGCGTAGGTGTAGGTGGTGGGCTTCATTTCCATGTCACATCCTGCCTCAGTGGAGTCATGATACCGCCACAAAATGCCCGAGACTGAGTCATCACCATTCTAGCGACTGGGAGGTCCAGGGTGGAGGGAGAAGATCGGATGGGCTGTTGAGGGCTGTCCCTCCTTGGATGTGGAGCATGGCTTCTGGCTGTGGCCACGCCTGGGGGACGGGACAGTACCGTTCCTGTCTCATTTCTTTCGTTTCTTTATCCAATCTCTATATTCAGACTAGGCTTGCCTTGGACTCTTGGTCGCCCAGACTGGGCGGGGCTTCCTTTATAAAGACACCAGTGCCATTCAAGACGGTACAGTTCTCAGGAGCTTGTCACACATCCCACAGGCTTTGCCTCTTGGTACCGTTAAATGGGAAACAGAGTTTCAAGCTGTGACTCTCAGGGGAGGGGGAAATCCCACACCCAGACCATAGTGGGTCGGTCCTGACTGCAGTTCCCACCCCTCCCTGTGCCAGCTCTCCTGCCTGTTCCTTTCTGTCCTGGAAGCAATGTAGACTGTATGTAGCATGTGTTAGGTCACGAATTCCTCCCTTTTATGGACTCTAGAAGCAGAATTAAAGGTGGAGGCGGTGACCCTGGGCCACTCCAGCTTCCCATGCTGTGACGTCCGCGGTGGCCAGATTGCCCCTTTGCAAAGACCTCCGTGGCCCGTGTCGGTGGGCAAGCTGTGCATCCCAGTTTCACATCCCCTCCGTTCCCAAACACTTTTGCGTGTACCCAAAACATATATGTCTTCATATATGGAAATCAGAACCTGAAGTCTCAGGGGCTTCAGGAAAGACTTAACGGGCACACGACAGTCCATGGCCAATGTGCAGGGCCCTTAGATGCCCCTGATGGAATGAGAGTGAACACGTATGCTAAGATGCAGGCGGCGAGGTCATGAGTTAAGTGCCTGTCAGGGACGGTGCTGAGCCTGGGGTCTGGACCGTTCCGAGTACGCTCCATTGGGGAGAGCTTGCCATCTTTAGGGGAACCCGAGCAATTACGTAGAGCTTCCCCCTGCTCCAGAGAGGAATTTCACCCTAACGGGATTTATTTAGGCGTCTGCCCCAGCCTGACTCACGTTTCCGTCTGGGGATCCCCAGAGCCGATATGCCCCTGCTTCTAGCATATGGAAGCGCTGTTTGTTTTAAACAGCCATCTCTTGGGGGAGAAGTAGCTTGTGTAAACGAGGCTTGGCATAAACATCCCCGCTAGATGCTCCGGTGACAGCTGCTGGCAGTTGCAGAATCTCCCCCGTCGATGTAGGAAGGGTGGTAAGGGTTAGCCTACTAGGCTCATGGGGTACAAGAGCGGGAGCCTGGGCGGGACCCCCCCATAACTGAGCTGATAGCACCCCCTGCCAGACCTGCAGCTTCCCCAAGAGTAAGGAGGAACCCTAGAGAGGATGGTTTGCTGACTGACTGGCAGATAGCCGTGTGACGCACAGACAGGCACGCCCCATGCCCCGTGCTGCTTTCTATAGCGGAGTGCAACCGTTAGCCTTGTGCTCTGCTGACCTACCTTGAATTCTACCTGCTAACAGGGCCAGACACCCCATCGCCCGAGACAGTAGCTAGCCAGCAGACCCCCGGAAGCCCCCGGGGGGGGGGTTGTAGCTATTCTGGACCTTCCTCCTCCTCAGTCGGTGATCTCCTCCAGATAGCGTGTATTCACACATCCCAGGGCCCCAGCTGGAACGGAGAGGAAGGAGCCGCCCACCTCCATTGTGTTTGTGGCCATCTCAAACTTTGTGCTTAATTACATCCTTTCGAGGTGGTGCCCACAAGCTCCCAGGAGGGTGAGGTCTCACATTTCACGTGTGTAATATCCCCTGGATACCTGTGACAAATGTAGGCAGATGCCACAGTATCTGATAGACCGAGTCTTAGGTGGGGGAAGAGTCCAGGAGACTGGCTCTTGACAGGTGCCTCAGTGGCTCCTGTGACTCAGACTCTGTACCAGGATGATCGGGCTATGTCGCTTGTCATCGGACACCAACGCCCTTTAATTCAAGTCTGATCCCTGGAGCACCCATTCAGGACCACTGTCCTGCTGGGTGCTGGCTAGAGTAGAGAGATGCACACAGGGGTAAGGGCTCATCTTTTATAACTTACAGTCAGCCCTCAGCTAAGCTGGTGGGCTCGGCTTTCAGGTTGAGTAAGCCCCAGAGGCCAACCCCACGGATGGAGTCCCATGTAACACGTGGGACGGCCTGACCATATTTACAACACACAACTCTAATGTCGTCATGAGAGGAAGAAACAGCTCCAGCCCCAGTCGCCCTCTAACACGTTGGTTACCGCTAGCTTATTACCCAGGTTGGGCAAGAACTCGGGGAGGGGGAGGCAAAATCCCTGCCAAAGAGAGTAGTCTGAGATTCAGAAGCATAGCGGAACCAAACATGTCTCTGTTCACACTTCTGGCCGTAGGGAAGCCTCATTGAGGGCGGTGCCCACATATAGGTTAGGCATTGAATTGTTTCCTCCTAAACTTTCCCTGACCCAAAGCCCAAGGATCCTGTGCCATTTGACCAGTGGGAAGTAGGACTTAGGGGGTCCCCCTGTTTGCCCAGCAGAAGCATCCAGAGGGCTCCTGCCTGCACCTCAGGGCAGTGCTTGGGATGGGGGGGGGGGCGGTGTTACTTTTTATATGATTTTCCCCCCTCTCTCAGTGACTTAACTTGCACATAGAAAGAAGTAACTTATGTAACATGATTTCCTTATGGTATAGGAACAATCCCAAACCCAGGGCTTCAGTGGGTGGCACATTTTGGTTTCACACCACGCCTCTCTCCCCCCAACCCCCGCAGAAGCTTGTGATGAATGTGCCATGGCCCAGCGCCCACCTCTATTCTGATTCTTCTCCTGAGGTGACAAACAGCGCTGCGGTCCAGGGACCATCTGCCTCAGTATCCCTTCGGGAGCTTGTTAGAATGAGCCCCGCCCCATCTGAGTGAATGGGGACCGGGGGCAGGTGTGAGTCACTCCCGTCAAACGACAAGTTTTAATAGCTGAGCGTGTGGATGGCCGCCCCCACGGACGTGTGTGGTTGCGAGCAACGGCTCACGGTCCCCTCGCTGCTAGATCTGGGGCTGCTCTCTGCATTTTAAACTTGTAAGAGCGTTGGTTCTTAAAAGGGCTCTTCCTCGACTGTGCACTTCCCACATAAGGGTTTTTCTGTCTGTCTCTGTCTGTTTCTGTTTGTCTGTCTCTGCCTTTCTGTCTCCATGTCTCTTTCTCTTTCTTAAGAAAGGTAGGCTTCAGCTGGGCTGAGTAGCTCTCTGCTTAGGAATCCCTCCCCCAACCCAGATCTGGCCCTGTCCTGACTATCCACAGAGGCCACAGCTTGGTTCTTTTACCCATTTGTGCCTTAACCTTTGGGGACATCCCCAGGCAGGTGTCCCCATTCCCCTTGAGCCCTAGAGCAAAGCAAGGCCACCCTGAGCTCTCCAGGGGCCCATGGACCCTCAAGCGCCACGCCCACGGTTCCTCGATTTCCGCACATCGTCTCTCCAGGTGTTGATGACTGTCTGTCTCCCAGGCCTTCCGTGATTCACTACCCCCAGCATTGTTCCTGCCCACGCATGTCCCCTCCCCCACAGATGCGCCTCCTTTGCCGTTTCCCGCCCGTGGATCCTTTGAAAGGACCCCAGCCTTCTCTTCCAGGATGTTCACTTCAACCTACACGTTCTCTATGCGGCTCGCACTTCCCCTTTTCCACAGATCAGAACCGAGATGCCCATCTTAAAAAACAGCTCACACTGTCATCATGGGGAGAAACTGGGACCTGTCCAAGGCAGAGCTAGACTCAGTGGCATCTCCCCCCCCCTCCCCGAGGGTGGGTCAGAGCCCAATGTGGGGCTGGAACCTGAACTGGGGCTGCTGGCCCAGGAACCCCATTTTGGAAACCACCACCATTGACTAATAAGCTGTGGGTGGAAGGTGAGAATGTGTGCGGTGTGGGAGCCAGGGGCCTCGCAGGAGAGTAGGCATGCTCACACTCTCGGGGCCTCCCAGTTGCCTTTGTGACGTGTTAAAGTGTGAGGAGAAGTTGGAACAGGAGAAGCAGGGTAAAGGAGACTGCTCTGTGGCCCTCATGGCGGCCCCTAGAGGCAGCTGTTACACCATATTAAATAAAGTGCAGTGGAGGCTTCAGATGCACAGGTTGGGCTCAGGAGACAAGCCCTCACAGTTTAACCCCAGAGCTGACCTCTGAAGTAATGCCCACCTGGCTTCAGGGGTAGTGAAAAGCAATCTCTAAACCCCGATTACCCACAAACATATCCATGGTTGGGGGTGGGAGGTACTTTGTCTCAAATTCGCAAACCTTGATAAGATCAAGTTCATAAGAAGTACCGCTTAAGGATGGTTGCCTGATGTGTATGACGTCTTGAGTTAGAGCCTCAGCAACTGTGGTGCTACGTGCCTGTGATTGTGATACTCTGACGTGGGGCCAGGGAGGTCAGAAATTCAAGATATAACCCTTGGCTACCTAGCAAGTTTGGGGACAGCCTGAGATACATGAGTCTCTCATTCCCTTCCTTCCTTCCTTCCTTCCTTCCTTCCTTCCTTCCTTCCTTCCTTCCTTCCTTCCTTCCTTTCTCTCTTTCCCCTCTCCTGCCCTTCCTTTCTCTTCCTCTTTCCCTCTCTCCCTCCAACACAAACTAAAATAAATACAACTCAAGACTGAACTCACTCTTAGCAAGCTCCAGCAGGAGCACAAGGCCAGAGTGATTGTTCTAGAATGGATATTGTAAGCGAGGATTCTAGAGCGGGGGAGGCTGCCCCTGACTCACGCAGGCTTTGCAGAGAAGTGGACCAAGAGAACACAGTCCGGGTTGCTCTGGTGGGTCTCAGACAGTGCGGATTTCCAAACCAGTCAGGGAGACAAGACGGGAAAATTGCTAGTTGGTCTCACTCTGAGCACCGTGGTCAGTAGCCATCCTCAGTTACCCTCTGGCTTCTCTAGGTTCCTGCAGTCCTGCCTCAAAACTGTTCTAGGCATTTCTTACTCCCCTGCTATGATCTTGAAACCTGACTCTCAGCCACGATTGCTTCCCAGAGCATTGGGCTCTGATTGTCCTGATAGGGGAGGCACGGGGACATCTGATGATGCAGGATGGCTTTGGGCATCGTGAGTGACAGCCCTCAACTTGCTTGTGACACCTGGCCTGCAGCTGTTCCCTTCGCTCTTGCCCAATACCAGCTATGCATGCCGAACCAGCACCGACCAGGCCTTTTGGTGCTCAGAGGTGGCGGGTTTTCAAAGCCAGTACTACGAAAGCTTGAGGGCTTTATGTTTTGCCCTTCAATGTGTGGCAAGAAGCTGGTGCTAATGGATGCATTTGAACCCTTTATGGTGAAGCTCAATGCTGGTCTCAGGTGGCCACTGCACTCTACAGAGGGTGCCGGGCTAGGATGGGAAATCTAAAGCTGTAAGTGGGAGCAGACAGACCACTGATAAACCCAAGAGGGAAACTGACCTTCTCCAGTTGGGACATGACCTAGATTTTTTTAAGTTTGTTTATTTTAATTGCATTTATTCATCTAACTATCTATTGTCTGTCTGTCTGTCTGTCTGTCTGTCTGTCTATCCAGCCAGCCACTCAGTCTCTCTGTGTGTGCACCAGTCTCTGTCTCTGACTCTCTCTCTCTCTCTCTCTCTCTCTCTCTCTCTCTCTCTCTCTCTCTCTCTCTCTCTCTGTGTGTGTGTGTGTGTGTGTGTAAGGAGTCAGTTCTCTCCTTCCATGATGTGAGTCCTGAGGTTCAAACTCAGGTCATCAGGTGTGGAAACACCTTTACCTGCTGAGCCGTCATATTTGCCCTGCATTTATGTTTTTTAAAGTAACCTTTTTCTGTACTTTTAAAATCACTCCACGTGAGGGAAGAAACAAATGTTCCTGGTGCGGCACAGCTGAGTCCTTGAAGTGTGTTTGTCTTTTTCTCTTTTCCCCCTCCTGTTTTTAAGTTAAAAAAAAATTAAACTAAAATTTAACTAAATTAAATGGCCACCACCAGTCTCTGTATTGGTCTTCCAATCTTGGCTGTTTAATTTTAGTTAATTTTAGTTAAATTAAAAGTTAAAACTCATTCATGTGTGTTATAAATATTCCAAGTACATATCTCTCTCTTCTCCACCTCAAACCTAATTTAGAAGTAGTTTCTGTTAATATTTTTATGGTTGCTTCTGGACTATTTTCTAGGCATATTATTCATTATTTTATATGATTTATTACACATCTATGTAATGGTTATTAAGTAGCTATTCAAATGTTGGTTGATTGAGCCAGGAAAAGAAATAATAACATTTTCTACTTATTACCTATTGATTGGTAATTATCAACTACCCACCATCCATCTATCTATATTTGTGTGTGTGTGTGTCTGTCTGTCTGTCTATCTATCTATCTATCTATCTATCTATCTATCTATCTCACCTATCATCTTTCTATGTATTATCTGTTTCCCTCCCTCCCTCCCTCCCTCCCTCCCTCCCTCCCTCCCTAGCTATTATGTATTTACTCTGTTAGCTTGAGCTGTCAGCTTGACACAAACCTGGAATCATCTGAGAAGAAGGAGCTCCAGCTGAAGAACTGCCTGGATCAGATCGTCCCATAGCTATTGGACCATTGTTCCTAATTGTTAATTGGTGCAGGAGGGCCCAGCCCACTGTGGGTAGTACCATCCCTTGGCAGGTGGGCCTAGGCAGTATACAAAAGTCAGTTAAGATATGGGCGCCATGCATGTAGGCAGCACTCCTCCCTGGTCTCTGCTTGAGTTCCTGCCCTGATGGACTCTGACATGTAAGCCAAATAAACCTGGTTCTTCCCAAGTTGCTCTTTGGTCAGCATTTTATCACAGCAACTAGGAAGTAAACCAGGACTCACTCACTCCATCCATCCATCCATCCATCCATCCATCCATCAATTCATCCACCCATCCATCCATCAATTCATCTATTCATCCATCATCCATCCATCCATCCATCCATATGTCAATTAATCCATCCATCATCCATCCATCCATCATCCATCCATCCATCCATCCATCTGTCAATTCATCCATCTATCCATCATCCATCTACCCATCATCCATCCATCATCCATCCATCCATCCATCCATCCATCAATTCATCCATCATCCATCCATCAATTCATCTATCCATCCATTATCCATCCATTCATCTGTCAATTCATCCATCCATCCATCCATCCATCCATCCACCCATCCATCCATCCATCCATCATTCATCCATCCATCCATCCATCCATCTGTCAATTCATCCATCCATCCATCCATCCATCCTCCATCCATCCATCCATCCATCCATCCATCCATCCATCCATCCATCCATCTATCCATCTGTCAATTCATCCATCCATCCTCCATCCATCCATCCATCTGTCAATTCATCCATCCATCCTCCATCCATCCATCCATCCGTCAATTCATCCATCCATCCATCCATCCATCCATCCATCCATCCATCTATCCATCTGTCAATTCATCCATCCATCATCCATCCATCCATCCTCCATCCATCCATCCATCCATTTATCCATCTGTCAATTCATCCATCCATCATCCATCCATCCATCATCCATCCATCCTCCATCCATCCATCCATCCATCCATCCATCCATCCATCCATCACCTTCAAGGCTTCCTGAGGTGACATCTGAGTAGTGACTGGAGGTGGCACTTGTACCTGTTCTGTCACAGGCTTCCTACTAACATCTGAGTCAGTCCTGTCCCCCTTTCTGGGCAAGGACACGTAAATCTACGCTCTGCCTTTTAGCCACAGAGGTTTTGACAGCGTGCAGGGACTTGACGGTCTCTCCTTGATGACACTCAGGCTGCTGCAGCGGTACATCCTCTTGCCAACGCTGGCCGCCCCCAGTCTCTGTATTGGTCTTCCAATCTTGGCTGTTTAATTTTAGCCTGTCAGCCCGAGTGTATGTTCTTCATGCTCCCGTGTGTCTGGCCCCAGGAACTGCCCAGACGTGGGCATATGCCAACACAGAGGATGCTGGGCACTCAGCCATCTACTTGCTGCCTCAGATAGATTGCCTTGCTTCTCTGGGATCACTGATGAAATGCATTCATGCTTCATAAGCTGGGGCAAAAAAAAATAGTTGAATTAATTTATAGAGAGCCATTAGAATACCACCTGCCGTGCCATAAATGTTCAACGATAGCTAACTCTTTTTGAAATGTTCTATTTTTTCCTATTTTGATCTTTGCATTTTTCCTCTTTAAAAATTATTTTATATATCATGTATACTGACTCCTTAACACGTATACTAAGCTAACAAATACATGTTGAGTGTCTACTATCTAACAGGTTAGACATACAGTGGTGGCACTAAGGGGAAATTGGGGAAGAAGCTGTCCTGAGAAGGGACTTCAAAGCCAGCGTAGGGGAAGAGGCTTCTTGGAGGAGGTGATATGTGCACTGAAGATGGCCGAATGAGGGGGTGGGGGAGAAGCAATGGGTGGCTGGAGATCCTAACAGCGTGACAAGGGCTCGGACCAAGGAATAGCGTGTGGCTGGATTAAGGGAGTCTTTAGTTAGCACTGGCTTAAAAACTGTATTTGTAGACCCACCTGTCTCTGCTCTCTGCATGTGTGGTTCCCCCATACTTCTGGGGTACCAGCCCTCCTTAGCATAGTAGCTGCCGCTCACCCTGCGCGTCTCCCTCAGGGAGGACTCCCATGGGAACCTTCCCTGACTGCCAGCCTGGATCAGTCCTCATCTGTCTGTGTGCGGAGACCTCAGTTTCTTCATTGACAACACACGCCTCCTCTCGTAGTCCCCATAGCTCGATTCTTTCTGCATTAATCGCTCCCATGTCAGTGAGCCCAGAGACACGAGAACAGCAAGTGAGTGGAGGAAGGGTGTATTGTCTGGCTCACGATTTCAGGGGGTTCAGTCTGTGATGGTTGTCCCTAAGCCCTTGGGTAAAGAGATCACCATAGCAACAGGATCTCGTGGCAGAGAGGGAGTCTTCACCTCATGATGGACAGGAAGCTGCGGAAGTAGTGGAGGGGCTGGAGCAACAGGTATAACCTGGAAAGGTATTCCCCCAGTGACCCAGTGACCCAGTGACCCACTTCTTTTGGTTAGACTTCACCTCCTAAAGTTTCAGGAACCTTCCATTCAACCCAGGAGCCTGATGTGGAAATGTCCTAGTCAGACCAAATCTGTTTGTGTAATTGTATAATTCCATGCTCAGTGACAATCCCAATGAGGGTAGAGTGGTGGCCATTTGACTTAGAGTTGGAGCTCCAACACCTTGTAGTCCACCTCCACTGCTCCCAGTTAGATGTTTCCAGAAACACGGCAGACACTGGATGAAAGTGGGAAGGACCTAGGAGACGAAAGAAACCCCGAGGCCATTTCTGCTTGATAGTTTGGGTCTGGGAGGTCCCGTCTCTTTACAGTAAGCAATGCTAGCATCTGTCAAAACTTTCCAGCCCTTGTCGCCACAGTCTCCTCCACCCTTGAGTGTTCCACATGTTCATGGGATACTTCCTGGCCATGGCATCTTATCAGAGAGTTAGTGCAGCTAAAAGCCTCTCTTTCCTCTAACTACAGCTGCTTATGCCCTCTTCCATACCAACCCTCCTTTGCCCGTATCCGCCTAGTCATGGCTGGCTTTTCAGAAAGCATCGGCACCTTCCCCACAGCGGGTATGGTGCGCCCTCCCCAGCAGAGTGAATTCCCTTCAAGTTGGCATCCGATTTCCTACAGCCCTTTGCTATCAAAGAAATAAAAGCCAAAAAAAAAAAATAAATAAAAATAAAAAAAGCCTAAATGAAAACTTATGACCTGTCTGGATGGCAAAGCATGATGGGAAATCAGTGGGCTTCTAAATGAGAAGCCCCAGGTGCATAAGAGTCTGCAACTTCTAGAAATTGGCGAGAAACACCAGAGACGGCACAGGTGGGGGGAGGAGAAAAGGGAGAGAGAGAGAGAGAGAGAGAGAGAGAGAGAGAGAGAGAGAGAGAGAGAGAGAGAGAGAAGGGAGAAAGGGAAAGAGATATCTGGGACGCTCATGTGGGAGCTTGGACCACAGTGAGTTCGGATACAGGCAGACTCCCCCTCAATCATTCTCCATCATCATTGCCCTCCTCAGCCTCCTCCAACCTCCCTCTCCCTCCTCTCATTATTTTGAGTTATAGTCTAATGTATCCCAGCCTCAGACTTTACTATAGAACTGAACATGACCTCGAGTTCCTGATCCACCTGCCTCTGCTTCCCAAGCGGTAAGATTAAGACCACACCTTGTTTATGCAGAACCAGGGATGGAGCCCAAGGCCTTGGGCATGCTGGATGAGTGATCCACTCACTGGGCTATGTTCCCGGCCTCTAGGCGAAGCTTCTACGCTGAATATCCGGCTAAAAAGGGACCCAGCGCCACCTCAGGACTTGCTCGTTCCACTCCCATTTATTAATAAAGATGGATTGCCACGCTTCAAGTACAGCTGGGTTTCTCTCTCCACCCCAGTGTGCCCTGTTGACACTAAGAATACTGACGTCAGGAGATCGAAAGCCGTACTTGAATGCAATGGATGTTTGTCACTTTCGAGACTTCCTCATAGAAAGCCAGTCTTGCACGCCCCTCCCTCAACCTTCCCCTGCCACCCCGGGTGACAGAGCCCTTGCACTGGGGTTCCTATCTGCAAGTCAGCTCTGCTCTTCTGTCCCACACAGCGAGTACTGGGGCTTTGTTTCACTCAGCCTCATCTCTGCTCCCCTCCACTTGTGTGCACACAGGGAGAGGTCTAAGCCAAGCTCCTGGAGGTCAGGCCGATGCCCCCCGTCACTGGCCTAGCTTCCAGCAGAGAGGCCTTGTGCACCCTGGAGTTGGTAGGAGAGAAACTCCTAGTTCTGTTGTTCACTGAGCACTAGCGTGGGAATGTACCCATGTAGCTGGAAGGCTCTAGAAAGAGGAGACTGTAGGAGTGACTTCCAAGGGAGCACTAGCAAGGGAGCACGTTGGCTGAGCTGAGCTCCGAAGGTTTCCCAGAGCTCCGACCAGGTAAGGAGGAGAGAGAAGATTGCACTGGGTGGCGAAAATGATATCTTATTAACATTTGTGGAAAGTAAGTCCCATGGAGCTCAGACGCCTCCAATAAGTTCCACTTTATCTTACATCTATAGGCATTCTCTTGGGGACTGTTCTGGGCCAGGCACCATGCAGCTGGCAACCGTGTGGCCCTTCTGAGGCCATGGCGATGGAGAAGGTGGGGTGTCCAAGTTCAGGGACAAAAGCAAGCGACGAAGCAGCAGCCAGTCAGGAGTAGTGCCCATGTCCAGCTATCCAGTGCTACTGAGCCCAGCCTGAGAGCCGTTACCCCTTCGGGTCCCAGCAGATGGACCCATTGCTCTTCCCATTAACAAGGCAGGGAAACTGAGGCCAGTGCAGGTGGATGGAGAAATGCCTTCTCTGGCCAAGGGAACAACTGAAGCAATGTCTGAGGGTCAGGACATGTTGTCTGAGAACTTCAAATAGTGCACCTAAGGGACAGGAGTGGAAATCAAAACTAGAGACTAACCTATGAGTGGTTCCCGATGGAGCAGGAGGTCAGTGAGGTTCAAAGGTCATAAACATTGAACACGCTAGGGAACAGTTTATCACGGGCCAGGCTTCTGGTACAACAAGGCTCGTGGAGCGTGCCTCGGGGGTTTGACACGGGAGGAATGATTTGATCTATAGATGTAGTTCCTTTGCAGAGGGGACGGGAGGACTTGGAGCTGAAATCCTCCCCAAACGCGCCACCCACCACGCCATTCTATAGTATGAGCTTTTTAACCAGGCTGTCTGCATTTTGAGAGTTCATGCTTTGCTGGCTGGTTAAGGTGTTTAGACATCCAGCAGCAAACACTGCACGACGTGTGTAATCATCACTCCTGGCGTCTCTAAAGCATCTCAGGCCTCAACGTCCTCCAGATGCACCGTAGACTTCTTCAGACTAGTCACAGTGTGTCGGATGACAGCTGCTAGGACGGAGAGGACTTTAATGTACCCCCTGGATTTGAGTGCTGTAGTTGCTCAGACCCCGAGGTCAGAGATTTGCATGTGGGGATGGTTAGGAGCCAATGTCGTGAACAGCAGTAAGATGATGTCACAAGCACACTGCTGCGGGTGCACCCCGAGCTCTCTAGTGCACACCTAGAACTCCCGTGATATGGTGGGCGGAGCCATCAGAGGGCTTTTCCAGCTTCAGCTCTTCCCCCTCTCCTCTGGTTCCTTCCCCTCTCCTCCACTGCCCCCTGCAAAGACCCGCTGCTGGTCCCCACCATACTGAGAGTGCATCTAAGCCTGCATCGTGTCCCGATGTAATTTCTCAAGATCTTGACCTCTGTGACTTGACCGCCTTTCTTCCACATGGCCTCAGCACAGCCCACTGTATTCAACACGTCTCCTGAGGGTCAAGCCACAGACCTGGAACTTCTTTCCCTGTGACTTGCTCTTGATTTTATTAAGGACGGCAGCTGGAAATCTCCTGGCTCCTCCATCCCCAGGGCGGTGGCTTGGTTCAGCTGTGGGAGCACGTGGGTCCTTTTGCTTTGCAGACCGCACCCTCTCCGTTCCTCGCTTGCCCCAGTTCATCACCAAAGATGATCAGGTTGCAGCTAGCCTTGGGCTGGTGCCCTCTCCTCTCTGTGAATTGTATCTGTTTCCTCAGGTGATGGTGGAGGAAGGGAGGATAGGAAGGAGGCAGCCTGGTGCTGCCATCCTTACAGGTGGCCATAAGAGATGCACTGAAGGTAGTTCTTGTCCACCCTCCCTTCCCCGTGCTCTCTCTTCCCTTGTGTGTGCATGTATGGGCAAGCATGCATGGAGAAGCCAGAAGATGGCATCAGGAAACTTCCTTAGCCAGTCTCTTTTATTTTATTCCCCTGAGGCAAGGCCTCTCACTGAACCTTAAATTCGGCTAGACCGGCTGGCCAGCAGGTCCTAGGGATCCTCCTGCCTCTGCAGCCCCAGTGCTAGGATCACAGGCATGCAGCACCATGCCCAGCTTGTTAAGTGTCCTCACGGTTGCTAGGCAAGCGCTTTACCAATTAGCCACCCCGATCTCTTGAAAGGTAGGCACTTCCCCAGGCCCTCAGTTGGACTCTAACATTAGTTTCTTCACCAGACAAATATCTGTGCCCTCTTTTCTGGGCTCTGCTGTTTCTAAAATATGTGGGTTACCTGTGGTAACTCCTGCCTCCGGGACATCATCTGGGGACGAGTAGGCAGTCAGGCACTCAAAAGAATCATGTCAAGATATAGACAGCACACATTCATTCTTCCTTCCATTATGTCCATCAGGGGATCCACCAGACACATTTGTCTGCAGTTATGTTTCCATTAACCAGAATTAAAGAATTTTTTTTTCAGTGAACTGTTGGCCAGCAGCTGCCATGTTGACCTGAGCAGGTTGGGTAGTTCCATCATTGCAGGGTTCCCTGCTGGGCGGAGTTGAGTCCGACCAGGGGCTCCAGAGGGCAGGTTCTGGTCTCCCCCCTGCCCAGCAGTGCCCCTCAGGTGCTGAGAATAGTACAGGTGCTTACTAAGCATGTGCTGAATAGAATGTAGCACAGGCTATGAAAGCAGGATGTAGCACAGGCTATGAAAACAGGGTGGATAAGCGGTTTAAAGAGGGAAACGCCATATTGATGCCACTGTGGAGCCCCAGGCAGAGATCTCCAACAGCAGCAGGAGGGCAGCATGCACTCCTCAGGCATTCCAACCTCTCTTCCTGGCTTCCTTCAATGTGGCAACGGCTGAAGCCCCACAATGTGCTACTATCATTTTCACGAGTGAAGGAAGATGAGTCGCGTCCACACCACACCTGGCTTTCTCTTCAGATGCCCGGGAGAGGTGAGATCTCACTGGGCTCGCGGGAGGCGGAGAGCCAGGTGTAGCTTAAGCGTGAGTGATCAGGGTTACCTACCCGATTGTAGGCAACACATCTCCGTTTTGACATTTGGAAATGAGACTCGGGTTTCATGAGGCTGGACTTTGTGATCCGCGGGAGAGGCAGATGTGGTGTGTGGCCGTCAGGAAGGGTGTTGCCTTAGGAATTGGGCCCATGGCGGTGTTTTGGGAATTGCTCAAGTTGGCTTTCTGGGCTTGCCAGTGAGACAGCCTCACACGTGTGTCTTCTGTGCCGTTGGAGGTGCAGTCCCATGTCAATTTCTAGAAGTAGATTTGAGAGTGGGTGCAGAACCAGCTTTGCCAGAGAACACATCTGCTTTCATAATGGCGATTCCTCTCGTATCCCCTCCCTAAAGAGAAGAGAAATCCCAGCTTCTGTCATTCTCTGCGGCACGGAATATTATCCGTGTGGTAGGTTTCCACCGAGCTAAGGGGAAAGAAGTGGATGATTTTTCCGTGCAGTTTTAATTTTCATCTCCCATTTTATGAATTTTAATTCGTGTTAGTCTTCGGAGCAAAAGTCTTTCCCTGCTTAAACCGCTAACCCTGATGCGATGTGTACAGATCGTTTGCGTCTTTGTTCGTTTAGTTCCAGACAGTGTCTTCTTTTCTTTATCCTCCGTGTTTCAAAGCCTTCACGACGTGGGGGCGTGATTAGTCCTTTATCTGCGACACACAAATGTTTGACACATGCTTTTTAATTGGCTCATTATTCTGCTTATTGGACCCTCCGTGTTTCTTCTGCTTCTTGTCTGAAGTTTTCTAGTTCGTTTTAAGTGTGTATTTTTCTTGTATCTCACTCGGAGCCTTTGAATCATTACTCTCTTAAAGTTCTTGTCAGATTGTTTCAGGATAATGAGTTTATACTTGTTCTAATTCTTGTTTCCTGCCTGAACTCTGGGATTTGGGGGTGCTGGCTCATTTGGGCAGGGAAGGTTGTATTTGTTTTTTTTTTTTCCTTTGCTCTTTCCCTGACCCCCACTCCCCAATCTGCAATCATTCTGTGTTTGCTCCCAGCTGGCCCAGAGTTCTCACAACACAGCCGGTCTGTTTGCTACTGTCCTTTGGTCTTCCTTCCTGAGGTGGGGAGGGGGTCTTACTCTCTGCCTAACTGGTGGCCACGAGACTGAGGTCCCTTCTCCCATCTTGCAGAGAAGACCTTGTGTCCTCTTGCTTATAAAAGGCCCCTTCCCAAGATTCCCTTCTCTTGAGTCCTGTTTGCTTCTCCCTGTGGACTTTCTGCTTCTCTTACTCAGAGACAACCATCAAGTTTGTGAACCCAGCTCCATCTTTCTGAATTTTCCTTTTGTGTTTTCTCTGCTACTTATCTGTGTTTAGCGCAGGGGTAGTGTCCAAGTTTACTTAGCTGTCTTAACGGGAAACATTCCTTCATACTAACAACAACAACAACAACAACAACAACAAAAGGCTTGGGTGCGACCAGCTGGAAGGAAGCAATGGGAGTTCTATCTGATACATGGAATGGGCATCATTTCTTGTCCTTACAGTCCTACGAGGCAGGGGTGGTGCTGCCCATTTCCTTTGTATAATAGTAAAGGCACAGAGCAGGCGAGGAAGCAGGTGGGCATGCAGGTGAGCATGCAGATGAAGAAGCAGGTGGGCATGCAGGTGAGGAAGCAGGTGAGCATGCAGATGAGGAAGCAGGTGAGCATGCAGATGAAGAAGCAGGTGAGCATGCAGGTGAGTATGCAGGTGAGCATGCAGGTGAGGAAGCAGGTGGGCATGCAGGTGAGGAAGCAGGTGGGCATGCAGGTGATCATGCAGGTGGGCATGCAGGTGATCATGCAGGTGGGCATGCAGGTGGGCATGCAGGTGAGGAAGCAGGTGGGCAAGCAGGTGAGCATGCAGGTGGGTAAGCAGGTGAGCATGCAGGTGGGCAAGCAGGTGGGCATGCAGGTGGACATGCAGGTGAGCATGCACATGAGCTCACTGTCCAGTCTTGCATTCCTGAGCGGTTGGGTGGGGTTTAAAGCAAGTGGTGACTTTCCTTGTTTGCCAGGCTCAGCAGGGTGGATCCTGCCCGGTGGCCCTGGACTGTCCTAGCTTCAGCCTGGGTATGGGGTGAACTGGGAGGGGGGAAGGTGTGATATTGAGAACTTAGTTCCTCCTTCCTTTGCTCTGAACATCTTGGTGCATCTGGAGGTTGTTTGGTTGTCAGTCAGTTGGACAAGTGTCTGTATCAGTACTGAGGCTCATGCCCAGAAATGGCTCACTGGGGTGGGTGGCGCTGTCATTTTGACCTGGTGGCCTAGAATAAATAAAAAGAGGGGAAAGGGGGAAGCCAGCTGAGTGTTGCTGTGCTCCTTACTCCAGTTCTGGATCTGCCAACATGTGGGCAGGCAGCCTCCTGCTGCCAGACTACAGCCGGCTCTGCTGATAGGCTTTGTCTGCTACACTGGAATGATACTTTGTGTCATGTACCTCCTAGAAAAAATCAAGTTGCTGATGTCTGTATGTGTGTAGGTGCTGTATGTATGCATGGGGGTGCACATACATGTATGTTTGTGTCCATATGGAAGACAGAGGATGCTATTTCTCAGGAACCATTTCCCTTGTTTTATGAGGTGGGGTCTCTTCCTGGGACCCGAAACTTGCTGATTAGGCTAATGTAGGTTCGTGTGATTGAACTCGGGTTTTTGTGTTCTGCATTTCATCCTGGGATCCCAGGACCTCTTAGTGAGACTCCAGATTTTGCATATTTAAACTTCTCTCTCCTGTGCAGTCCTTGAATGTATGAGTTGCTCACAGACACGTCTTTCACTAAGTAGCGTGCTTAAAATCCACCCTTGTGGCTCAGTAGCCACAGTGGCTGGGTTCACTTGTGAACTTGACTCAGTCTAGACTTACCTTCAGTTAGGGAGTTGTCTAGATCGGGTTGGCCCATCAGTGTTGGAGTTGCTTTGCTTGTTCATGGATAGAGGAAGACCAAGCCCACTGTGGGCGGTGCCTTTCCCTGGTTTTGAACCCTGGGATGTGTGAGAGTAGAAAGATAAGCAGACAAGGAGCCTTGCATTCATTTTCCTGCCGCTCTTGCCTGTGGACAGGATGCTCTAAGGTCCGGCTCCGACTCCCCGTGGTCGCGGACTGTAACCAGGAGCCAGCCGTAAGCCAAAGAAACCGTTCCTTCTCCAAGTCGCTTCCGGTCAGTGTTATTTGTCACAGCGACAGAGAGAAAATGAGAACAGCAGTTAATTTATTTTTACCGCTGAGTAATATTCCACTCTGTGGGTGTAACATCTTGTTTATCCATTCGCCCACGAAAGAACAACGTGGTTGCTTCCGTGGGCGTTTGGGGGGGGAGGGGGAGGGCAAGCCACAGCTTTGTTCTTCGCATATGATTGTGTAAGATTTCCAGATAGACTTCGTTTATAAATGGAAACGGTAAATCTTCTTACGCTTCGTTTTACTTTTTCTTTTTTTTTTAAGGCAATAGACGGGGAGACGCTGCCCTGGTGCCTCCTTTTATTGAGGAGCTCTTGGTGGGTACGAGGAGCTATTGCAGGTGCTTGCTGCTAGGGGAGGGAGAGTCCTTCTCTTCTCACCCTCCCCTCCCCTCCCCTCTTCTCCCGTTCCCTCCCCTCCCCTTCCCTCCCCTTCCCTTCCCTCCACTTCTTTTTCCTCCTCCTTCCTCCCCCTCTTCTTCTGTATCAATGAGATTTTAATAGAAGAAACTTGAGGAAGAGAACTTATATAGGCGCTCTTTCTACCTTACTGTACTAAAACTGCTCAACAAAACCTGTGAGAACAAACCAACAGAACATGGCCGTCACGACAAAACCATTCTCTAGATATCCGAGTATTCAACAAGTCCCCCCAGGGCATCAGGAGACCTGAAGGACAGAGTTCAGTGTCCGCCTTGCAGATGTCTGCAGAGGACCCAGCATCTGTCCCGGTAGAAACTGGAGGAGGGACTTCTGGAGACTGAGTGTCTTTTTTTTTTAAAGTCATTATAGAAAATGCTGGAAGTTTCTCTTTGCCTCTTCTCGGTTTGTCTTCAGAGCAGGACGAAGCCTTGATGTTGTTGTGGCTAGAATACTGGGGTCTTCTGCAGTGTCTCTTCCATGACAGTTTTTTCACGATCTTATTATTCCTTTGAATACATTCAGGACATGACATATTATCTTCTATGCCTGGGCATGATGGGAAAATACAGGATGGTAACAGACAGAATGCAATCATTGTCTGGGGGAAACTAACTATAGGACCCAGGTCTAGACCCTGTGAAACTCTAAGGCCGTCTTGTCTACAGATGTCAGTCTGCCACGGATCACCCACCAACAGACACTAGAAGTTTGTAACAAAAAGTCCTCCCCAGAAATAGGAAGAGGACAGCAATTTACAGCCCGAGGCCAAAGGGCCCTTGTGGTCACTCTTCCCAGCCGGCAACCACAGATGCCTGCACTCACGTTACAGCCTCAGAGTCAGCCTTCTCTCCTGTACACCCGTCGCTTCTTGCTCAAGGCCTTGGTTCCTTGCTCACGTCCTTGCGTTTCCTGGAACCCGGCGGCAGGCCACACGCAGCCTGACCTCATGTGGTGTGCTGCACATGTCTCTGGAGTCCCTAATGTACCCCTGTTTTCTTGCCATCCACACATGAGTTAAATTGTTGACACCAGCCCCGCAGAGTACTCCGGGCACATTTTTAACAGGAGGCAGACTAGCTGTCAGGGAACGGGCTGTCACCTTATGAATGGGTTTTAGAGACGGTTTGATTAGCTCATAGGCGGCAGAAATTGAACTGGATGCTTATTGCATCCTGTTGAAGTGTTTGAACCCGGTAGATGTTCTGTGTGGCAGGATCCTCTTTAATTGGGGCCAGCGTTAAGATCACATTTCCGTCTTCATAGTTCCCATTAAGGTCACTGTCAGGGTCTTGACTGGAGCCGGCCATTTTTTAAGGATCGCCAGGGAGAACACAAAGGCTGTAGAGATGGGATGTCTACAGGTCATTGGTCCTTCTCTTGAAGATGCAGCTGTTGCTTGGTTACCCATGATCTAGTGGGTGGCCCCACACTGATGTCCATTCCGACAGTCATGAGCGGAGTCAGTGGATGTTTAAAAGCCTCAGGAAAGACAGGCGGCGCACACCTTTAACCCCAGCACTTGGGAGGCAGAGACAGGCAGATCTTCGTGAGTTCAAGGGGCAACCTGGTCTGCAGAGCAAGTTCCAGGACAGCCAGGGCCACATGGAGAGATGGTGTCTCAAAAACAAAACAAACAAAACAGCAACACAGTCACATGGGAGGAAGGAAGCAAGGAAGGAGGGACGGAGGGAAGGACAGACACAGGCAGGAAAAGTGGTAATACAGTGAGTAATTAGAGGGAAGGGAATGAGGACGGGGCCATCGAAACACATGGTGGGCACGTACGAAATCCTAACAATACGAAAGCGAAACTAACTTTAAAAGGTAGTGAAGTCAGAGGGGAGAATGTCGCAGGGTGTAGGAGACAGATTAAGTAGGGAGCGGATATGACTGCTCTTCATTGCAGATACATTGGGCATTCTCAAAGAAAAAGAAAAGATGTTTAAAAAAAGCAAAGAGATCTGTTTAGAGGAGAAAGAAAAGACAAGCAAGAAACACCCACCACGGTGCCGTGCAGTCTGTGCGGCCATCGGCGTGAGCACGCTGGGCTGTGCCCGTGCTCTGCCCTCCCATTGCCAGCGATCCCTCCCTCGGTTCCCTGCTGTTCCGTCCATGGACACACCCTGTGTGTCGAGGGACTCTTGGGTTTCCCTTCCTGGGTGACAAAGGATGCTTTGGCTCTTTAGATTCCCTGCCCACTCGTGAATGAGGTTGTTTGTTTTCCTACTGCTGTTCTGTGTATTGTGAATACAGAATCTCTCAGATAGATAGATAGATAGATAGATAGATAGATAGATAGATAGACAGACAGACAGATAGATGATAGATAGATAGAGATATATACATATATACACATATATACATATATCTATCTCTATATAAATATATCTCTGTATATATACATATATTTATATATGTATGTATGTATGTATGTATGCATGTATGTATGTATGTATTTGGCAAGCTGTTTTCATGCATAGTGTGACTTGTCAGGTCTCTCGATGGTACCCTCCAAGGAAGAGAGTTTCTAATTTTTATAATGTTCAGTTTGCCCGTTTTTTTTCCCTATATCACGGAACTTGATTTCTTGATGCTGAATATAGAAATTTATTGTCAAACTCAGGGTCCTTAGAGCTTTATCTGGTTGCCTTTTAGACATCTGGCCATTTTGCATTTAGGTCTATCATCCATTCTGAGATAAATTGTGTGCATGTGTGCGTGTGTGTTGTTTGTGTGTGTACATATGTATGGTGTATGTGGTGTGTGTGCATAGTGTGGTGAATGCATGGTGTATGCGTGTGATGGGTATGTATGGTGTGTGTAGTGCCTGTATATGTGTGTAGGTGTGTGTATACAGTATATGTGGTGTGTGCATACTTGTGTGTATGGTGTGTGTGCATATGATATATGTGGTGTGTTTGTGTGTGCATGGGGGCATATGTAGTGTGTGTATATGGCGTGTGTGTGTGTGTGTGTGTGTGTGTGTGTGTGTGTGTGTGGTGTGTATAGTGTATGCCTGTCTGTGTGGTATGTGTGTGTTGGGGGTGTATGTTATATGTGTGTATAGTGTATGTGTGATTTATGCTTGTCTATGTGGTGTGTGTGCATGTGTGTGTGTGTGTGTGTGTGTGTGTGTGTATGAAAAATGTCCTAGTTTTATTTGTCTTGCTGTTATAAACACCATGACCAGATAGAACTTGGAGAAAAGAGGGTTTATATTTTAATCCTAGAGATTACAGACCAGTGTTGAGGTATGTCAGGGCAGGAAAGTGAATCAGAGACCCTGGCAGACCACCATTTCCTAGCCTATTTACCTAACTTTCCTATGTAGCCAAGTTCCATCTGCCTAGGGACGGCACCGCCCACAGAGGACTGGGAGTCCTACATCAGTTATCAATCAGGGAACTGGCTTCAGACTTGGTCTCAGGTCAGTCTGTTCCTGGCTGCTCCTCCATTCAGATTCCCTCTCCACCAGTGACTATAGCTGTATATCAAGTTTTTGCTTTCTTTTTTCCTTCTCTACAAATACATACCTGTTTGTTTCAGTAGCACTTGCTGGGAAAGGCTGTCCTTTTCCCAACTGAACTGTCCCAATACTGTATTTGCAAGCATTTGCTTTTGTGTTCTCTGTTGTGACCCATTGGTCTAAATTTCTATACTGGATCACTATGGCACTACGATGTGGCAAGTACCAACTCTCTTCTTATCTTGAAGCCTTGTTTTTGGCTGGTCTACATTCTTGACCCCTCCTAAAGATGTTTAGAACTAGTTTGCAACCATGTATAAAATAGCTTGCTGGGATTTTGCCTGGGATGACTTTGAACTCAGAGATCAGTTCGTAAGAGTTGACACCTTAATGTTCCGGGGTCTGTCTCATGAGCCCGGCGTTCTTCTTGTATTAGTTACTTTTTATCCCTGTGATAAGATTCCATGACCCAAACCAACTTATCAAGAAGATTTTGGCCTCAGGTTCCAGAGAGAGGAGTTGGTAAGGAAGAAGGCCTGACAGCAGGCAGCTGCCTGATCATATTTCATCATGACAGGAGGCTGAGATAGCCCATTTGAAATGGTGTAAGCTTATAAACTCTCAAAGCCCGCCTTTTGTGGTGTACTTCCTCCAGCAAGGCCCCATCTCCCAATGGTTCCATCTACCCAAACAGTGCCACCATCTGGGGACCAGGTGACAAAACACAGAAGCCTATGGAGGCTGTTTCTCATTGAAGCCGGGACACCTCTCCATTTAGTTAGAACTACGTCGGTGTCTTCCATCAGAGTTTTACCGTTTTCTATATACAGATCCCATACATATTATATTAGAACTATATAGAGTTCATAGTTTTGGTGCTGCTGTATTTTAAATACCAAATTCCATGTGTTCATTACTGGTCCATTGGATGGTAACAAACAGGTGTATTAACCTCCCAACTTGCAACCTTGCTCAATTAGCTCACTAATTCCAGGAACGGTTGATTTCTTTGGCCTTGTTTGTTTGTTTGTTTGTTTATTGGTGCTTTCTATATAAACAATTTTGCCATCTGTAAATAGTCATTTTTTTCTCTCTCTTCCCTCTCAATGTCTATATTTTTTAATTGCCTTTTCTTAGTTAGGCCTTCTAGGATCAAGTTGAATAGGAGAAAGATTACCCTTTACTGACTTTGGGTGTTAAAAAGGAAGACATGGAGTTTTTCCCAGGTAGGGCAGATGTAGTGGTAGATGCTTTGTTCATGGTTCCATGTCAAGAGGAACATGGAGCCCAACCCCTGCAGGACTATGTCAGATTCCTTTATGTGTTAATGGATCTGAATTTTCCTCACAGAGGTCTGCCTGTCTGTGTCTCCCATGTGCTGGGATTAAAGGCCTGCACCACCATGCCTGATCCTTGTGAAAGACCTTTGTAGCCACATCAGTGGAGTGTTACTAGACCTGTAAACTGATATAAACCCCTTTCTTCCCAAGTTGCTTTTTGTCATGGGGTGTTAATAAAAGCAATAGAAAGCAAATGAAAGCACTTTTTTTAAAAAAAAAAAAAGTGAAATCATTCTCTGGTCACTTATGAATACTGATACATAAGATAAAAAGAAATTAATCATTTGGGAAGGAGAGGTGGAAACAGAAGGACCCTGCTTATTGGTTCTTACCATCAGAAGTTAAGCATTGAACGCTGAAAGCCCCGTATTGAATGGGATATTGTTGGCGTATTGTACTTAGCACAGGGTACAGGTTGATACCTGTTGGTTCCAGGCCAGTGACTAGTATTGCCACTAGTATTTTAATGTGGATTCCTTGTCAGTCACCTGTGTCCACCAGTGGACAAGACTGACCCCCTAGGGGTCAGTAGGTTCTTCATTGCTAAAAATGCTAGCATTAACAGTATGCTCACTAACACATGTTTTCTACAATAGTATCAGGTCCCCACAACCAATCCTTTGCTAAAATGTCCCCTAGATTATTTTCTGAATTTGAAAATGGGTCATTTACATCCTAGACTCTTCATATTCCCAGAGCAGAGCATGGGGGCCCCTGAGCATTCTGGGATTTCCCACTGGAAATCCAGGCTCTCTGTGGTGAGTTACATGGTAGCATAGGGCAGGCCGATTTCTCACTCAGGTTATCTGATTCCCCAAGGCTCTGCTCTGACCAATGGAGGCCTGAACTTGCACAGCCCCGTGAAGAGGAAACTGGAGACGGAGAAGGACTATGTCTTTGACAAAAGGCTCAGGTACAGCGTCCGCCAGAATGAAAGCAACTGTCGGTTTCGTGACATCGTCGTGCGGAAGGAAGAGGGCTTCACACACATTCTGCTGTCCAGCCAGACTTCGGATAACAACGCGCTGACTCCTGAGGTAAAGGGCTTTGGGGAAGACGGTTGATTCCAGGCCTCCTTCTCTTGGCTATGTCTTGTCCTACACTTGCTTGTCCATAATGTCAACACAAGCATGGGCAGTTAGTATTCCTCATGCTGCATCCTTTAATACATTTCATTTTGTGACCCCCCTAACCATAAAATTATTTTCCTTGCTACTTCATAATTGCCATTTTGTCACTATTATAAACTGTGATGCAAATATCTGGTTTTCCTACAATCTTATGGGACCTCTGCGAAAGGGTTGTTTGAACCCCCCAAAGGGGTCATGACCCTCAGGTTGAAATCCACTGCTCTAGTTCACCCAGGCTGGCGTTGATAGGATGGGCTGGTATCCCTTGTGCATCTGGCACCCTCAGGAATGCCCAGGAAGTGGTGGTGGTTGTGGGGGACACCATATCCTTGAACTTGTGACCACATGTCTTATGTGATTTCCATAGGCGATGGCTCTTTTATGGAATTGTGGGTGTGATGGCCCAGAATGATTGACAGATTGTGAGGGGGAGAGCCGACAGGTGCCTTTGGGGCTTCTAGGCATGTGGTTACTATAGCCCCCTCTGTTGTGGGCTGTCCTGATGCTGTTGGTATTCTGATGTTAATTCTGCTCTCCCAAGAGGGGCTGCCCCCCACCCCCGAAGATCAGTCCTTCACATACACAGGTGATCTCAGGTGAACCTCCCCCCCACCGCCCACCCCCCCACCCCCGTTTCAACCGGTCAGTAAAGGCTAGAGCCTGTGGTTGGGCAGTGGAGGGGAAAGGTGGGGACGGAGGTATGAGAGTGGGGGCAGGTGGAGAGGCAGAAGAGGACTGAAGAAGAGGAGGATGCCAGGATGGAGCAGGACCTCCTGGCCAGGAGAAACCGCAAGGAGCAAGGGGTCCTATAGCTGAGGAATAAGTTTTACAGTGTTAGATCGGCCCAGTCTAGGCTTATAGCTTATGATTATAATACCTGGATCGTGTGTGTGTTTTTATATGGGTTCTTAGGGTTGGAAATTCCAGCCATACCCCTCCTCCATGTATAGAATTTGGGGTGCCCTCCTTATCTACTTTGGCAGAAGCACCCAGGGCTTCTCTGTAGGATCTGGAATGTGGGCTCCCCGGTGGACAGCCCCTCACACCCACAGACACCTGGGACCCCGACACCTGGGACCCGTGTTACTTTGAGCTCACTGTGACACCCGCACAGGAGCCCCGTTCTTCCTGTGTTCTTTTCCACTTCACTGGCTTTAAAAAGGCTTTTTAAAAGGCACATCATTCTCCTTCCATAAATCAAATCTAGGTGCCACCTCTCAGTTCACTCTGTGTCTGTGGAACAGCTTTATGTGGTAACGGGTGCCCACTCATCCCAGAAGCCAGACAGGGCTTCACTGATGTGCGGTATCCAGGGGCGCTGCCTACCGAGCCGTGGGCGTGGCTTACGGTGGCCTGATCTGCATCAGTCAGGGACAAGAGTGGGTTATGGGCCTGATGGGTACAGCAGTCCCTAAAGGAAGGTCCCACGGAATCTAAGAGGTGGGGCTGGAGGAAGAAGATAGATTTGGGGGTCTAGCAACCTGGATTCCAATCCGGGCCCCACTTCGGTTGCCATGTCTGTTACCAGGGGCAATTATTCTGTCTGGATACACCTCCCGTTCACAGGAATGGTACTTCATCTTCTTTGTAAGATTAGAGACAGTGCATGCGGTACTCAGGAGCAGGAGTGTCTGGTACCCGAGGGTGGCCTATGCGGGCTCTCACTCTTACTAGGATAAGCCCCAGCTGCTCAGCGTCACCAGCAGGTCCCCCTTTCTGGCCAGGGAACAGACTAGAAGGGACTCCTTCCTGGTGACAGTTGAATTTCTTCCCCTAGCTGTACACGTGTCATTGGGTGGACTGACCATCCAAGTGAAAAATCCATCCGTGACTAGATGCGTTGAAGGTGTGTTGCGGTATCTTGCTGGTCAGGAAGATAGCACAGGGGTGGGAGCGAGCCCCTCTGAGCCAGCAAACAATGCCCCACGATTCAAAGCGTGCCCACCTTCCTGCGAGGAGGGGGGGCCAAGTGCCAGCCTCCAGCTTCGGATTCTTCTTCCAGTGCCCACGGCCGCAGGCAGCATCACCGCCCGAATCCACAGTGTCTGAGGGTCCCTTTCCGTTGCGGTCACAATTTAGTGAGAGAAGAGGGTTTATTTCGCCTTATACTTCCAGGTCGGCCACGGAAAGATATCAGGGCTGGGACTTGAGGCAGGAGCCTGCAGCCAGAAAGCCCGGCTGGCTCTCGGGCTCATGTTCAGCTAGCTTTCTTAGACAACCCAGGACCACTCACCCCGGGAATGGTGCTGCCCAGAGTGTGCTGCGCCCTCATACGCCACGCTAACTCACCTACCAGACACGCCCACAGCCACTCCTCCATTGAGGCTTCTCCTGTCACATGTCTCTATGCTGGGTCAAGATGACATCTAAAGGCAACGGGGACACATAGCAAGGGACAGGGCACAGCCCCTTTGTCACATCTGGCCATTCAGGCGCCCCTCAAAGCCCGCTCCCCTCATTCTCTCTGCTGTGAACTTGTGTCTCGCAGGCTGAACTTCTAGACTTGCCTATATGCCTTTCTTTCTGAATGCACCTTTCTTCTGCTTGAAGTCCACGCCTTTGTAGTTATATTTTTCAAGAGTCTTTGGCGTGAGGAACCTCGACCTGAAAATACCCAATTCTTGCCCTTGCGTCTGAATGGTCAGTGAGATTCGTGAAGGATTTTGTCCATACATGCTTTTCAGTGCGTGGACCCCACCGTATTCCACCGCCTTCCTCCCGTGCTTGCTAGCCTCCTTTAGAACTCTCTTCTGGTCAAAGGTCTGCCTTTGAGGTAAGCTTTCTTTTTGCCTCCGGATATTTGAAGTTTTATCATTACTTCATATGGGCTTCCTGTGCGGTTCAGAATTCAGATCAGTATTAAACGTACTTAGACCCTTTCGCCCCCCCCCTCCCCGGAGGTTCCTGTCCTGATTCCAGAACCCAAGACAATGTTAAGTCACATGCCCAGGAATTAAGGTTCCTGGAGGACTGAAGGTTGCTCCTCGGCTGACTTTGAGATGAAGAGATTGGTTTTGTGAGGGAAGGTCTCTGTGGTCTCGGTGTCACCACGGGGTCCTTAGACCGAGAGTCAGTGTCACAGAAAGGTCGAGTGAACAGTGAGGAGACTCTCTGGCCTTCGCTGGTTTGGGAGGTGAGGGGTAGAGGCAGGAGCTAGGGAAAATGCAGGCCGTGTGTTCTCCCTGTGGCCTCCAGGCCGGGATGCAGTTCATGGGCAACAGTTCTCAGCCTGCCTCAGTCGCGGCTCTGCCCGTTCTCTGAGACAGCTGAAGGCCGCTCGTCAGCATCCACGTTAGCCTTCATGGCTCGCACTTACGGCTACCCTCTCTCACGTGTGTTTTCTGTCTGTTTCTCCGTTCTGGGCTTCAGATTTCCAGTTGGCTTATTCTCCCTCCAGCTCCGTCTAGTCTGATGTCAATCTAGCCAGAGACTCCTGACTTTGTTGTTCGTGGGAGAAGTTTTCTCCCCTTAAATCTTTCGTTTCATTCTCCGTTAGTCATTGTTGTTTGCCTGCCCTCTTTCCCCCATTTGGCCATTTTAAACATATTTTAAAGTGTTATAGACTCTTAGACCAGTATTAACTTAAAGTTGTGATGTCCTTCCCACTTGAATGCCAGTTCATATTTCCCAAATGCTTTGTCCTTTCCTTATGAGCCCATCCGCAGTGGGGATGATTTCCCTGTGAAGTTCTCCTATGGCTTGGGTTTCAGTTTCTCTCAAAAGCACTTCTGTATTCATTTTTATGAAAGGCCTCAGGGATATCTCTAGCTCGTATCCAATTTCCATATCAGTCAATTAATTAATTTTTAAAAAACTTTACTTTTTCACACACATACACACACACACACACACACACACATACACATCTGGGTGTGGTTTTGTGCATAACTGCAGTCTCCTAAGAGGTCCTGCTACTAGAGCTGGGGCTGGCAGTTTTGAGCCTCTTGACATAGCTGTCAAAAACCCAACTTGAGTCCTTTGCAGTATGTGCTCCCGACTACTATAGAGATAGCCATCTCCATAGTCCTTTCTTCTTATTTTTTTTTAACTTGAAGAGTTCTCTCCCCTGTGGTATTACAACTTGGTGTTGGGGATGCTACCTACAGAAAAGCTCAGGCAGTTTGTTCTGACTATGATGTGGAGGACATGGGGTTGAGAGACTGAAGGAAGGACTCTCTCTACTGGTTAGTATTCTATTTCAATGCAAGCTTCCTGCCCGGGACACCTGCATTTTGCATCCTGGCCACACCGCTGCAGGTTATCCTGAATGCCCAGGCTCTCAGAGGAGGTTGTGTAGTTACCGTGGTTGTGTAGTTATCATGAATCCATGGCTGGGATTGGAACGAGCCAGAGTGTGGAAGGCCACCGGTGTGGGTTCACCCAGCACCAGCCTTTAAAGTCCTATATCCGCTTCTCGGCGAGTGGGGCATGTGAGAGGCAGGGCATCAGCTGCTGCTTCTGCGATGACCTCCGTAGCCTGGGAGAAGTAGCTCTGCCTCCCCCTGGGCCCCGGTTCACTGCCCCACAGCCAAACGGGAGGCTTGGTTATCAGAGCCAAGATGCTTCGAGAGGCAGCTGAAGGTGAGCTTCAGCTGGTGCTTCTAAGAGTGAGGACACAGCAGTTTGCTTTTGAGGTTTCAGTCAGAAGCTGTGGGAGATACTTAGTTGCCATGGACCACTTTTGAATGTCTACCACTGAGGCACTTGTGATAGTGTCAAGGACACAGCAGGGGCTAAGAAGATATCGTTCTGATTATCGTTCAAATCATGGACTTGCTGGGGCAAACAATTGAAATCCCCCTGTGGTAGCGTGACAGGAAGAAGAAGACATTCACAATCCGGAATTCATTAACCCTCTGAAGAATGTGAACTTTCAGGTGGTCTGTTGTGCATTGCTCACCTGGAGAGCATTCTAGATCGGCAGGTCCTGAATCTTGTGGATAATACACCCCAGACTGTGAACTTGGTCATGCCTCCATGCTAAAGCTTGTTTACCATGGGCTACCTATGACCCCTGCGAAGGTCTAGGGAGCTAAAACAAGAGGAAATTTTAACTGAGACAACCCGAGGCTCAGATAGCTCACCAACGCTGTGTAGAGAACCGTTTTCCCGTGCTTTGTAAGGTGGTTCAACCAGTGAATAACTAAAGTTGGTCTACAGAAGTGCATAGAGACGGATCAAGTCCACACCAGGCTCCCAGGTCTTCCAAGTTTATCCTTCCGCTTACACCGAAGGTGGTGCTCTAAGGTTTTGGTCCAGTTAAAGTTTCTTTGCTGGGGCTGGGCGTGTGCTCTTGTCCAGGGGACCCTCTCAGACATTCAAAGCTCTGCCAACTCACCTCTGCCCGCAGATCATGAAGGAAGTGCGGCGAGCACTGTGCAATGCAGCCACAGACGACAGCAAGCTCCTGCTGCTCAGCGCCGTGGGCAGTGTGTTCTGCAGTGGCCTAGACTACTCCTACCTGATCGGCCGGCTGTCCAGCGACCGGAGAAAGGAGAGCACACGGATCGCGGAAGCCATCAGGTGAGTCCGGCCTCGCTCTCCGAGTGAACGCTTGGGGGGGGCGCTGCCAGTGATGATCAGATTTAGCAAATGAAAGTACAGGCTGCCCAGCTACACACTTAATTCAAACAATATGGGATTTTATTTTTAGTGTGAGTATATCCTTGGCAACATTTAGGATACCAGGGCATACTTATATCTTAAAATTATGGTTGATCTATCTGAAATTTGACTCGTTTTGATGCCAGGGATCAAACCCAGGGTCTTGTACATGCTGGACAAATAAATGCTCTACCATGGAGCTCCATTCCCACCTCTAAACTGTGGACATGAGCTCGCCTACGGCCCCAGTGGCAGGCTTTGCTCTCTGGGCTGTATTCCATGTCCACCTCCCCCTGTTTGGTTTCTTAAAAGACATACATCGTTTTCCCATCAAGGCCTGCATTGGCAATGGCCGCGATGCTTTCTGCTTCTGCCTTCTGCCTAGCGGTACGGTCTTTGATTGTGTAGACACGTCTGTGTCCTGGACCCGATGTGACTCAATTACTAGGGAGAGGGTGAAGATACTGTATAGCTGTGCATTGGTGGACATGGTGGGTAGAGATTGCCCCTCTCAAAGTCTGTGGGTCAAATGTGTGTGTGGGAGGGGGTCTTAATGGTGACACACGGGACAACTGTTATTAACCAGGACACAGGATAATTGTCTCCCGGTTGGTCTATTTGTTGTTTTATTTTCATGGGTATAGGTGCCTGTGTCTGTGTGTGGGTACATATGTGTGCATGCCCAGAGGTCCGAGGTCGACCTCAGATGTTCTTCCTCAAGCGCTGCCGTCTTGTCTTTAAGATACCGTCTCTCACTGGCCTGGCACTGGCCTGGTACTTGTCCAGCAGGCTAAGCTGGCTGGCCAATGTGCCCCAGCCCACCTGTCATTACCTCCCCAGCTCTCAGATTACAAGGAAGCACCTGCGAAAAAAGCTCTGCCTTTGCCGGGTGGTGGTGGCGCACGCCTTTAATCCCAGCACTTGGGAGGCAGAGGCAGGGGGATTTTTGAGTTCGAGGCTAGCCTGGTCTACAGAGTGAGTTCCAGGACAGCCAGGGCTATACAGAGAAACCCTGTCTCAAAAAAAAAAAAAAAAAAAAAAAAAAAAAAAAAAACTCTGCCTTTAAAAGAAAAAAACCACACATGGGTTGTGAGGATCAAACGCAGGTCCCCGTGCTTGTAAAGTTTGTCCTTTTTTTTTAAACCCACTGAGCTGTTCCCTAGCCACCCCACTTATTTATAACAAAAGCGAATGAATGAATGAATGAATGAATGAAGAATGAGTGAACAAATGAATGCATGAACTCTCCAGCCAGGCCATTCAGCTGCTTGACGGCTGTCATTCATGGCCCTCTCCAGGAGAGACTTACTTGCTGTTGTGCCTTGCTCAAAGAGACATAGGAGACACAGCTGAGTCACACACTCAGCCCATGGTCTCAAGGCCGGGACAGTCACTCTCCGTGTGGGGTCTCGGAGCCTCGGGATGCAGCCTGCCGGTTGTTCAGGGCCACCAGTCTCACTGTCCTGTGGGTGGTTCCCAGCAGAAGCCGACTCCCGTGCTGTCCCTCGGGGGAGTTGGAGGATGCGGTGGATAGCGTGAAGATGTTCCTCTGTGTGAATTCCGGGTCCAACTTTGCGTGACGTTTTTTCTCAGGAATGCCTGTGTGCTGCCCCATGCAGCAGCCTCCTCCTCAGGAGGGAACCAAGGAGCCTGGGCCCCTTCCTGCGGAGAGGAGAAATGGAGGTGTTGGTGTTAGTTTTCAGGGCGCAGCCAGCCCCTGGCTGTGAACCTGCTGTTTCCTCTTTGCTTGATCTCAGATGTATCTTCCCAGCGCTGGCCTTTGTATGAGTTGAAGGAGCAGCAAAGCCACTAAACTGATTCCCTCTTTATCAATGGGGCCACCAGAGCATGCCCCAGGGAAGGAAGAACCCACCTGTGACCTTAGGAAGCCTCACTCACAGTCTGCACCTGGATTTACGGGTCCCAGGGCAAGTGCGTGTGGTATTTCTAGCCCAGGCGAACATTTAAGATCCAGCCCGGGGCTCTCCTTCTTGCAGGCAGAGCTGACTAGTACTTAGACCTCGAGATAGGACACTTCTATTCTGTTCAACCCACGAAGCAGCTGATTCTTAATGGGATGGAGTCCAGAGGCCTGGGAATCCGAGGCTGGAGTAGCCGCTACGTGGGGGGAGGGTGATGGCATGAGGCTGGCCGTGAAAATGGCAAAGGGGATGTGACAGGGACTCGAGTAGAGCAGCTGCCAGCCGTGGAGCACCCAAGAAGGCTGGCCCCACCAGCAGGTGAAGACGGTCTGGAAAGCTCCTGCCTCCATGCCCAGAGTGAATCAGGACCCGGACTTTGGGCTTCTTCTTGTCTCCAGTACACTACAGAGTAAACTTATCTTGTTTGGATCCACGGTTTGTGGTCATAGAAACCTTAAGTTCTCAAGGAAGGCATTATCACTCAATGCGCCCAACCTCCTGGGCTCGCGTCTTGGGTCAGGTCCATCCTGTCCTTCACCCGAGCGTACACAGGCACACACACACACACACACACACACACACACACACCCCACAGACACAAGTTATTACCTTACTGTTTGGGACTGCTGTCCTGCCAGCCTCCTGACTGTGGAGCAGGCTTCTGGAGAACTCTCTGAGGCTTCAGATGACAGTTGCCATTGTGTGTCTGGTGTTCTTAGACCCTGGACAGCCTGACATAGCTCTAGCTGTCCTGACTCTGGTTAAGGAGAATGGGTGCCAGGGTCACAAGGGAAATAGCAGTTGCTACAGGTGAAAGAGAGACGCCCCCGGGGTCAGCATGTTTCTTGAGTTTTCTCTGGGCTAGAAGAATGGACCACAGACCACCATGAATCAGATGAGAGCTATGTACAGAAGCACAGGCCTGATCATAGTAGTCTGACAGGTTATTCCTTGTGTGCTGGGCACTTGCTACTCTTGTTGAATTCTCATTTAGCAACGTGAGTACCCAGCATTGGCCTTCCTATTCTATAGAGGGAGAAGACTGAATCTCTAGAGGCCAGGCAGCTTATCTAAGATCTGACTGTGAGTAAGGGACAGAGTTGAGATTTGACCTAAACTGTCAGACTCCATTGGTGTCCCACACCACTTTCAAGCCTCCCATCTGCCTGGTCAGGCTACAGGCACAGGGCTGAGCAGAGGGAGATATCTGCAAAAGACCAGAGTCCATCTCATGGTCTCGGATGCTGGAGAAAATACAGAACAGCCCTCTGAGCCCAGCCCTGCCACTGGAGTGGGATCAGATATCTGAGCCTCGGGTCTGTAATACAATATCCTGTTGCCTGTTTGGCTTCTGCATCCTGGGGCGGGAGGCGGGGTGGGGTGAGGGGAGAGGGGCCTGTGATAGAGGTCTCACACCTGAGGTAAGAGAAAAAGGATGGGGTGTGTGTGTGGTCCCACACAGCACATTTACATGAGGGCGGTGAAACTGGAGCAGCTGGTGCTGGAGGGCCGAGGCCCCACGGGCTTCAAACTCATCACCTCTTCTTCAGGGTCCTGACTCCCCACGCACAGAGCAAAAGTCTCTGGGTCCTGAAGTGGAAGCCTCTGGAAGGGGTGAGGCTTGCAGTAGGTTACTGAATGGTTCCGTGAGAGGTGTGAGTGTGTCAGCAATGTCTGCCTAAGACCCACAGCGTGGAGGCCCGTTTCGTAGTCATGGACTGTCTGTAGCTGAGAGCGTCTGACGAATATGGGGCAGTGTGTCAGGAAGGCTGTGTCGGTGCCCTCGGTATCCTCAGGAGTGTTGAATGAGAGGAGGGCGTGGTTTGAGGAGTCCAAAAGTCTTGCCATGTCTCAGATCCTGGATTTCAGATTTGTACACAGGTTGTTAGAAATGGGATGTCTGACGAAATTCACCCAGCCCTTGGCTTCCCTGGACCGTGCATGGGAGTTCCATGCCCTCGAAAGGCTCAAACTGCAGTAGTAAAAGTAAGCCAGTGATCTAACCTGAAACCCAACCGTGAGGGAAGGGAGAATCTGGGAGATGGGCACTGCAAAACCAGTCATCGGAGAGTGATGGTATTGGAAGTTTCTCCTTGAAGCAGGGCTAACAATGAATCTGTCATGACAGTCAGTGTGATATGCAAAGTGGGGTCAAAGCTGAGTACTCCCCAGTGGCTTATATAGACCTTAAGGTGCCCCCTACCTTAGCAGAGTATGAAACAATCTTCCTTGCAGTAGACTCTGACTTCAGTTTACTGCTGTTGTACTTGTACCTTTTGATAAATGCTTGGAGGAGAAACATTGTCAGCAGACAGTATTGACTCAGTTCCATGGATGTATTAGTTAAGCATTAGCTGATATAACAGATAAACTCCCAATATATAATGGTCCGGTTTTGATCAGTGTTAAGAGGGGCAATATCATCAGCTGACTGGATTGACTTAGCTCCTTGTGTGCGTTAGTTAAGAATTAGCTGATATAATAAATAATGGTTCCCAATATATAATGGTTCAGCGGGACCAGAAGTTTACTTGTACACGGAAAAGTAAATAAATGTATCATACACTCCATGGCTGTCCTCCAGACAGTGGCTTAAGAATGCAGACCCTTCCATCCTGTGCTCCAGCGGTGTCATCATTGTTCAGTTAGAGGGCAGGGCTTGGAGATTTGCATGCTGGGAGGTGGGAGGTGAGAGCCTGTGCTCACTTGCAAGGGTATATGTGCTCTACACTCATGGCAGCCCTTGGTGACTTGTCCATAGCCAGTTACAGAGAAGCCTGAGAAATGTGGAGTAGTAGGCGATCAGGAAGAAGAGGGAACAGAGGCAGTCTTTGTATCCCTTCTAGGAAACAGTGTATTTCCTCAATGGCTATTTATGGGGTGCTAATTTCAACATTGACAAAGCCAGGCAGAGCCACGGGAAGGTCTGTGAGTGTCCCTTGGGGCTAAAAGGGTAGAGGATTAATAAAAAGGCAGTTGGACTATCAGTAGGGTAATTGCAAATTTGCAATGGTGGCCTGTGGACATGAACAACAGGCAGGGTCAAGAGTGGCAAGAGAAGCCCAGAGAGGTAAGCCAGGGCAGACTGAGGCGGATCTTGGTAGTTCCCAGTCTTCCTTCCAAGAGCAGTGAATGCTAGCTTTGCAAGACATCTTATAACTTCTCTCCATTCCCAGAGGAATTTTTTTTTTTCCGAGACAGGGTTTCCCTATGTAGCCCTGGCTGTCCTAGAACTCACTCTGTAGACCAGGCTGGCCTCGAACTCAGGAATCCGCCTGTCTCTGCCTCCCAAGTGCTGGGATTAAAGGCGTGCGCCACCACCGCCCAGCTCCCAGAGAAATGTTGACGTCTTATAGATCTTGGATAGCAACCAGAGGAAAGACAAAGAGCATTTAAGGCAGCAGAAGCCATTTCTAGGGGCTGGAGAGGTGGCTCAGCCATAAAGGCTACCTTCAGCTCTTCCAGAGGATCTGAAGTCAGTGCCTAGTCCCCATGTGAGGCAGCTCAAGACCATCTATGACTCCAGCTCCACGGGATCTACTGCCCTCTTCTGGCATCCAAAGGCACCTGCATTCATGGTGCGTGCACACACAAATGGGGACACACACACACACACAGGAGGAGAAATTATGCACAGTGGCCCTGCTTCATAGGAAAATACGCATACTATAACCTTGAAGGGGAATGTCAGCAGAGGAAACAGCACCCTATTCCCCAGCCTTGAGTCTAGATGCTTCCTAATGGAAGCCCGACATCCCCAGTTTCAGTCAAGAGCCCTCCTAACGTTAGACCCCCATAAGCACTGTGGAACCAACCTTGATGATCTGGTATCTCTTTAGGTAATTCAGAACCAGACCATCCCAGGATCGGAAGGAATCTTAGGCCTGCCCGTGTATACCATCTGAAGCTTGAATTCCGTTTTCAGCATCAAAGTGATCAAGCCAAAGCCAGGTTTCCTCTAAGAACAGTGAAGTCATTCCTCCCTGGCCTCTGCATCTTGGTCTGGGATGTTAGGTCATTTGTTCTCCCCTTGAGATGGAATTACCCTTGAGGGATACTTCTGAAGGGTGCCTTCCTTTGGCTCTTGCATAGAACTGTGGCATTCTGCTTATCTTCCTTTAATGTATACACGTTTTCAGTATCTAGACTGCCCAAAGAATTTACAGTTCAGGTCATGGTTTTTGAGTTTAAAGGGGAAGTAAAGAGAGCTCCACTGACATATCAGGCACGGGCTAGGCCAACGGGGCGTGTACCCACCCCATTCATCCCCTCTGAGAATCTGGCAGCCCAGTGTTTCTGTGAGTAGGACTCCTGGCCTATAGTTGGCCTCCACCTGCTTCTGGTGACCAGGAACTGTGCCGTGGCTCCTGGGAGAGTTGGGGGGGGATCCACAGACCAGCTAATAGAAGCCATTAGTTAAAGGTGGTCTTTTCTTTCTCCAAGGGACTTCGTGAAGGCCTTTATCCAGTTTAAGAAGCCCATCGTGGTAGCCATTAACGGGCCAGCATTGGGTTTGGGGGCCTCCATTCTGCCCCTCTGTGACATCGTATGGGCCAGCGAGAAGGCCTGGTTTCAGACGCCATACGCTACTATCCGACTCACCCCGGCCGGCTGTTCCTCCTACACCTTCCCACAGATCCTGGGTGTGGCGCTGGTAAGCCTCCTGTTTCCTCCATAACTTCGCAACCCGAGATGCATGCGTCTGGGTCTTCAGCAGGACCCTTTGCCCAGAGTAAGAACATGGCAGTGTCCTAGGAGTGAAACCTACATATCTGTTAGATCCGATGAATCTGCCCTGGCATCCTCTGTTCTCCCAGAGCTGCTGTGAGGGAAGCCAGGCAGCTCTCAGCCAGACTGAAGGGTCTTCAGGCTGTTGGTGTCTAGTCACAGTAGCAATGACAGGACATAGGGAGCTTCCACTGTGTGTCGGGGCCACACACATCCCCATGAGGACGACGGCTGTTGTTACCAGTGGACATGTGTGGCAGACCAAGGCTCTGATGAATAAGGAGGCAAACTAAAGCTGCGTGATGGGCTAAGGGATTTGCTCAGTTGGCCTCAAGGGCTTGCCTCATACGCGTGAGGACCTGAGTTCAATTCCCAGAACCCACATAGAAAGATCTTGGTGTGGTGGTGGATGCTTGTAATCTCAAGACAGGTGAGACAGACAAACTTGGGGTTTTGCTAGTCAGACTCCCTGGTGAGTTCTAAGCCAAGACAAGGCACCCATCTCCAAAAAGAAGGTGACGGCACCTAAGTAGTGACACCTGAGCTTCTCCTCTGACCTCTAGACATACTCCTGTGCACATGCACATACTTGAAATGAACTAAATAAAGCCATGTGTGCAGTGGTTGTCCTAAGGCAGCGGTTCTCAGCCTTATTGCACACTGCAACCCTTTAATACAGTTCTTCACATTATGGTGACCCTCAACCACAAAACTGTTTTTGTTGGCACTTAATCATTTTGCAGTATCTGATATGCAGCCTCTATGAAGGGGTCTCGACCCACAGGCTGCGAACCGTTGTCCCAGGGATTGCATCTCTGTGATTCGCTGCACAGTCTGTTCTCCCAGCCCAGCCTGTCATAAAGCAGAAGTGCAAATGAGGAGTGAGTCTCAGAGTAGTACAGTCAAGGTTCAGGGTTCAGACAGTGCAGCTGGACCAGGCAGGTGTTAGAGGTCGCCTTCGCATGCAAGGTGGTGGGAAGAAGGTGGCATGGGTGGCCAGGCTGACCTGAACCATGGGCTGTGCCTGTCAGGAAGGGGGCTGGGACATTGATGTGATGCAAATTTCAAGGAGGCCTGCTTGGTGAATGCAGGAGGCACCCTGTAATCAGGCTCTGTAGGTTATGGGAGAGCCCATAATCTGCTAGGGTTGCATGGCCCGAGTGAAAGGGACAGCCCCGCAGCTCTAGAGCAGAGAGTCCGCTGTCTGGTGCCCTCCTTCCCTGTCACGTGGGTCTCTCGCTAACAGTTTCAGTTTCAGAACAGGCTCCAGGATACTTTTTGGAGATACTTATTATGTAATTCACCCTTACGCAAGCCCCGGTTATCCCAAGGCAGCCTGCGAGCTAGTGTACTAGTGAACTCTGATGGCTTCTGTCCCTCTAGGTGCTCTGGAATCCCTGGGCAGAGGGCTGCACACAGAGAGCGTTACAGGTGGGGTGGGGGTGGGGCGAGGTGTCCTAGCCTACCTTGGCCATCACTTTGAGAGGTTGAGTGGCTGTATCCCCTCTGCTTCATTAGAGTCTTTCTCGCTCCTTTCAAAACCCGTCCCACCAGCATTAATAAAAAGTGTCCCTCCACCATGACCTCTGAACCACACACCAGGAGCTGTTCCAGTGCCACCTCCAATGAGCCAGTCTCAGCTGGGAGCCGGCAGCCATGACTGTCAAATGCCTCTGGCATGGCAGAGATGCCCTCGCGGTTTAAATGACTTGCCCAGAGTCTGAATCAGGACCAGACCTTCATGCTGATATTTTCTTAGTTCTAGCTTGTGTTATTAGTTCCTAGTGGTCCTCGTCGGTGGCTCCCTGGCCTAGCCAGCTGCCCGAGAAGCCCCTTCCATGGGCCTCTAGGTGAGACCCATGTGTCTCTTCAAAGTGTACACTGGCAAAACACTGTTGGAGATGACCAGGAGACTCCCATGTATACAGAGCGCCCACATGCCTCAGATCGCCCATGGTGTCGGATCGTACAGGATCACAATGTATGTGCAGGCTGGAGTGTATCACAGTCACAGCTAGACACCGCATTCCCCTGGGAACATTCCGCTGGGGAATGTCCTCAAAGGAAGCGGAAGATGGCCACTCTGTTCCCAGTGAGTTCCTATCTCCAATCCTGTCCTGATTTAGGCACCGCACCTTCTATGGAGCAGACCAACAGGTGGGACTTAGAGGCTGTTTGGACTCAAATCCCACAGGATGTCTTGAGTGGTTCTTAGCCTCTCTGGTTGTGGCACAGAGCTGGGAGGTGACACTTTACCATTGTCATGAGCCCCATGCCCCTACCCACATCAGCTGATCCCCATGTTTATGGCCATAAAAATGTTTGAACTGTCTGGCATCATCTCTGCCTCCCTACCCGCAATCGGTGATGCTAAAACTGTGTAGAGAGGCATGTGTTCTCAGCCAAGTTAGGTCCCAGTATGGGAGAGGGAGAGGGAGAGGGAGACACATCAGGGTCCCATAGTCTCCTTCAAGTGTACACCTTGTCAAGGGCCCTGTTTCTTAAAGCTTTACCATATCCCCCAAAGAATCAAGCCAGGAACTAGTCTGTGAGCATTCAGCTTTGGGGACCATGTAAGTCCCAATAGCACTGCATGTGATAGCCGCCCATTTGAAAGCAGAGGGAACTTTTTGAATTGCTGGGTGCAGAGGCAGCCCAGCCAGGGAAGGCGCGTTCCATCTGCCATAACTGCCTAGTGTCTGTTCCCCAGACTGCTGGGGGATGTTTCTCTACCTTGGTGTTAGGATCTTTGGGTTCCTAATACTGTAGATATTTCTGATTGGTATAAAAAAATATAGGCATAAATATAAATATAAATATATATATTAAACTTAATGGTTCTTCTGGTAAGTTTTTACTCTCCATCTTTCCATCTCTCTCTCTCTTCCATCCCTGTCTCTGCACCTTCCTTCTTCCCTCACACATTAATTCTCTTCTAAGAGGAAGAACCTGTTTCCCATTTCAGTTGGAGAGTGCTAACACATAGGTTAGCTCCTCCCCTCTCCCCTCCTTCCTGGACCAGCCTCTGCAGAACCAGGCTATTCGCACTAAAATGGACGTCCAAGGCAGTGTATACCCAGCCAAGGTTCAGCTGCCAGAGGGGAGCGCTGTTGGATTCACGGAGCCTCAGTAAACCCATCGGTTTCTTATGACGGTCTAATAAAAGTTGCGACAGATGTTTGTCTGGAGTTCAAACGGTGGATCTGACCCTAGGTTGTGATCCAGCCACAGAGA
Source organism: Apodemus agrarius (assembly GCA_964023405.1). Classification (NCBI taxonomy): domain Eukaryota; kingdom Metazoa; phylum Chordata; class Mammalia; order Rodentia; family Muridae; genus Apodemus; species Apodemus agrarius. The sequence continues at coordinate 12,809,183 of OZ030024.1, forward strand.
GCAGAAGCACTCAGGCCCAGCGGGTCCAGGGCTCCCCAGAAGACATGGGCAGAGCTCTGCGCCCTCAGCCCTCTCCTGCCTCTGCTCTTTCAGGCCAATGAAATGCTGTTCTGTGGGCGGAAACTCACCGCCCAGGAGGCGTGCAGCCGGGGCCTTGTGTCGCAGGTCTTCTGGCCCACGACGTTCAGTCAGGAGGTCATGCTGCGGGTAAAGGAGATGGCATCTTGCAGTGCTGTGGTGAGTCCCTATGCTGTCCCTGTGCTTTTGTCATGACTAGACAGTGTGTGTGTGTGTGTGTGTGTGTGTGTGTGTGTGTGTCTATATGTATGTGTGTTTGTGTGTATGTGCATATGTATACTTGTATGTGTGTACACGTATGTGTGCATATGTGTATGTACTGACATATGTGTATGTGTATATGTATGTGTATATACATGTATGTACATGTATGTGTATGTGTTTACATGTATGTGCATGTGTGTACATGTGTATGTAGGTGCATGCACACTTGCAGGTGGAATCCTGAGGCCAACTAGGAGTTTCTTTCTAAGTCACCTCTACCTTATTCCTTAAGATAAGACCTCTCACAGAAGCTGCGGCTTGCCAATTTGGCTTGACTGTCTAGCCAGTGAGCCCCCCAGGGAATCCTCCCGTCTCTGCCTCCCCAGTGCCAGGATCGTAAATGTGCACCACCACCATACCCAGCATTTTACATGGGTTGTAGAGGATTAGACTCAGGTCCTCGTGCTCATGAGACAACTGTGCCATCCGTCCAGCCTCCCTGGGGACCTGCAGAGCCAGAGAAGGGTTTTCTGCACTGTGGGGTTTACTGCCCCTTGGTACAGAAAGCCTAAGTAGGAGGAAGTGGGCTCAGGCTATGGCGTAGACCCATCCATGCCAAGTCAGAAGGGGCTTATGGGAAAGACGTCTATTCCGGAGCAGCAAGCATGGTGCTAAGAGAAGGTCCTGAACACCCACAGCATCACCAAAGCCACAGGTCAAGGGATGGGATCAGCCCAAGATGAGAGACTAGAGCAAGCTGACCTGTGTTTGATTTCTTCCGTCCAGCCTAGCGCTTGACACATCTAAATCTCCCCTTTGGACTCCAAAGGTTCAGGAAGGGAGAGGCAAGTTACACTTCCACTGAGGTGCTAGGGTTTAGTTAAATGGTATATTTTGTTTGTTTTGACAAGAGACTAGAATGAGCACAAGAGGGGACTCTCCTGCGAGGAGAGGGAAGAAAGGCTAAAACATGGAGCCTTGGGGTCAGTTCCAGTGGGAGGGACACAGACACTGGAGGAAGTCCTGCACTCCTGTCCTTAGGAAACTCTGTGGGCCATACCCTCGACCTCACGTGCCTTCTCTCTCCACAAGCATCCGCACTTTGATACCCACCTGACGAGTCTCTTCTCTGAAGCCATTTATTGTACACCTACTGCGTGTGTGCATTCATTGTACACCTACTGTGTGTGTATACCCCAACAGGAACGTTGCTCATGATGGTCAGGATAGTCTCCATATCGGTGGACACCTGTGCACTTGATATGGAACTTTGTGCCTTACCGATTTTTTTATAGATTCTCTTTTAACTCTTGGCTGATGAGATTCTCCATGTTTCAGCTCTGGAAATCTTGCCAGGAAACCTTCTGTTCCCAAGTTGACAGGCATGCTTAACCACCTGAGGGTCAGCGTCACAGAGAACAGCTGGGGGAGAGGAGAGCTCAGAGGGCGGGGAGGCAGGCGTCTAAGCAGGCTGTGGCTAGTTTGCACAGGGGGCGTCTGGACAGGCCTCAGCAGCCCTGGGGAGTGTAGTCTGCACTCTGGGAAAGAGCAGCACCCAGGCGAAGCAGCTGCTTAAAGGCCGACTGAGGGGCCAAGTCTGTAGGAGTGGCCCACTCAGGAGAGAACTCTCCACCAGTACTGTGGACCCAGGAACTTGGGGGACTTCCTGAGAGAGGACTCTCCCTCAGAGTGAAACCTGCAGCCTTTGGAGGTGGTGCCCTTGGGAGAGAAAGAGTTCAGGAACAGAGGTGTATAGATCTCCTACCACCCAGCAGCCTCAGCCCTTGCTGGAGTGTAAGGTCCTTCTAGAAGGCTGGCACCGGCGAGCCCGCCCCTTGTGTTTGGGTTTGGCTGTTTCAAAGTGCTTAGAACAATGGGGACCCAAGTCGTGACTCCTGGGGAGGCATTGTCACGGTCAGGGGATCAGCTAGACTGAAGTTCCTTATTGTGCCACTGTTGAATGATCCAGCCCTGGGTCACGTTACCTTCTTAAGGTCCTTCATCTACAATGGGGGTTGAGGTGTGAACTAGAGAAGCGAAAGAGACCCAGAAAAAAATACGTCCATGGAGCCTGTTCATCGTGGTGTGGGTTTTTTTGTTTTTTCGAGACAGGGTTTCTCTGTGTAGTCCTGGCTATCCTGGAACTCACTCTGTAGACCAGGCTGGCCTCGAACTCAGAAATCCACCTGCCTCTGCCTCCCAAGTGCTGGGATTACAGGCGTGCGCCACCACTGCCTAGCTCTGGTGCAGTTGTAATACCATAATTATTGTTGTTCGGTCCTACAGTTACTAGCACTCATTACTCTAGTATTAATGATTGCTCATTGCCATCTTAATATATATATATATGTATATACATATATATATATATACATACAGAGAGAGAGAGAGAGAGAGAGAGTAAGCAATGATATATATACATATGTATATCACTGCTCGTTGGTGCTGTGGGTGTTATGTTGGTTACTAAGTTTATTATTGCTCATAACCACAACCATTACTGTGCTTGCTGAAAATCGCTACTGTGGTGCAGTGTTATTCATTTCTGCAACTTATGCAGTTATTCACTGCCACGATTGTTACAGGTTGCAACCAGTCTTACGGTGATGACTGCTGATGGTCCTTGTTACCCAGGACTACACCGGTCACCACTGTTAATGGCTGAGCCTGAGAGAGGCGTGGCTGCAGGTAGCATCCTGTGGATACTCTCACAACCATTATTAGGTCATCTTGTCACCTCATTTTGTGTTCACAGAGACCCTTGGGTTGTGTGTTCTCCCTGACAGGCCATACAAATGACTCTGTTCATCCGCTGGGATGCATCAAAAGAGTGTTTTTGAAAACATGGTTATGAAACCCATAGGCAAATAGCACCAAGAGGCTGTGGACTCAGCTCCATGGGCAAAGTGCTTGCTATATGAGCATGGTGACCAATTGATAGTCCAGAAACTATCTATCTATCTATCTATCTATCTATCTATCTATCTATCTATCTATACACATACACACCCACACACACACACATATATATATACACACACACACACATATATATACACACATACATATTACGTTATATGTTATATATGTTATATATTCTATATTCTGTATTCTATATTCTATATTCTGTATTCTATATTCTATATTCTGTATTCTATATTCTATATTCTGTATTCTGTATTCTATATTCTATATTCTGTATTCTGTATTCTATATTCTGTATTCTGTATTCTATATTCTGTATTCTGTATTCTATATTCTATATTCTGTATTCTGTATTCTATATTCTATATTCTGTATTCTGTATTCTATATTCTGTATTCTGTATTCTATATTCTGTATTCTGTATTCTATATTCTGTATTCTGTATTCTATATTCTATATTCTGTATTCTATATTCTATATTCTATATTCTATATTCTGTATTCTATATTCTATATTCTGTATTCTATATTCTATATTCTGTATTCTATATTCTATATTCTGTATTCTATATTCTATATTCTGTATTCTATATTCTATATTCTACATTCTATATTCTATATTCTACATTCTATATTCTACATTCTACATTCAATATTCTATATTCTACATTCATTCTATATTCTATATATTATATGAGAACCTGTGTTGGGAAGGAAAAGGCAGGTTGATCATAAGCTCACCAGCTTGCCAGTCTACCCTGTCTGTAAGTACTAGATTCAGTGAGAGACCCTGTCTCATAAAATAGATGAAGAGCAGTTGAGTCACATGTGCACCTACACACACACACACACACACACACACACACACACACACGATCATATGTCACCTTAGGCTAGCCTCCCGAGTGCCATGTTTCTTTCCCTCAGCCATCCCATGGTTAGAGGCCTCGACACCTTGACCACCTGACGCCCCTCAGGACCATGCTGCTAAGCAGACCCCGAAGACCCAGGCTCAAGATTAAACCCCTCCGGTAGCGGGAATTATTTAATAAAGTACCGCCCTGCCAAGCCTCTATAAACAGTGGGGGTCCCACGCTTCTGCCCAGCACCCACTCCTTCCAAGTGTCCGGTGAAGCTTAACTTAAACTTAAACTTGAGAAGTTAACCAAATATATTTATGTATAAGAAACTCCCAATTTCATAATGTCAATTTACAATGATAAAGTCTTATCCCAATATTTCCAACGTCTCCAAAACACCAGAAATAAGGTCTGAGGCCATCTGGATACCCACGTTTCCCTCCCTGCTCCGCTAGTGTGGTCTCCAGTGCCTCCCCTTCTCTGTTCTTGCGGTCTGGTCCGCTGGGCTCCTCTCTCTCCCCTTAGCTCCTCCTCCTCCTCCTCCTTGCTCCCCTCCAATCACTGGCCTCTCTCTGCCTTAGTGTGAGTGGGTAGGAACTATCTAGCCACCCCCTCCCTAGCTGTGGGCGCACAGAGATGGAGCGGTGCCCCAGGCTGGCTAACCCAGCATGCCTTTCCTTCCAGGTTTTGGAGGAATCCAAATGCCTGGTCCGAAGCTTCCTGAAGTCAGTGCTGGAGGACGTGAACGAGAAGGAGTGTGTCATGCTGAAGCAGCTCTGGAGCTCCTCCAAAGGCCTGGACTCCCTCTTCAGCTACCTGCAGGACAAAATCTACGAGGTCTGAAGGGGCCCAGATCACCTGCCCCCGCCGCTCAAGGGTCACTGACTTCCAGCCGGGCCCTGTGTGTGTCTCTACCATCGGAGCCCAGGGTCCGCCCCAGCCAAGCGTTTGTCAGGGTGTGTCTTCATGCCTACGGTTGTATCCATTCCTCGTGCCCTCCAGTTGTTCCTCGTTGGTTTGATTTTGTGTAAGGGTGGGAAACGCAGCACCCTTGGCCTCCCTGTGCCCACCCCCCTGTCCCAGCCAGCCATAGAGCCTTCCAGGGATCCACCTTCCCAGAGCTGTGCCAGGCACTGTCTTGACCTTTCCCCCACTAGCTGAAATGCTCCTACTGTGGTCCAGAAGAGGAAGACCAACCTTCCTCATTCTCTCAACTCAGGCTGTGTCTACACAGTGCCTCCAACTCGGAGATGAGGCCATCACAGTTCTCTGGTTATGTGATCTGGGACCAGGGGACAATCATCTTAGGGAATCCACAGACCAAGGAGCGTGTGGGTGTGGTAAGCACTCGATCGAGACTACATAGGCCCGGCTTCAGTCTTCTCTCCAATGCAACTCGGTGTGACTCTTAGGGCTTGGTCTTAAAACCCAACTGAGTGATTTACAAACCCAGATATTGTACATTTAGAAATGTTTTGTTAAATATATATTTTTTAAAACAACGTAAGTGGAAATTCTGATAATTTATGTGTATTATATGTAAAGCTAGTTTTGCAAAAAAAAGAACATGACTTACTAGGAAAATTTTTTCTTTATTCGGGTTTATTTTATTTATTTATTTTTGTTTATATATTCTGAAGTCTATTGTTCACACAGATCTTATTTTCATACCACCCTGGACCAAATACTATTCAAGGTGCACGCTGTTTGGTGCATTCTTGTGAGGAGCCGAGAGGACAGAGAGGAGATGAGAAGGGATTTAAAAAGGGACAAGCCTGTGTCAGACCCTCTGTGTGTGGCTCATGTGACAAAATGCCAGTTCTCTAATCTTCAAGGACAAGTCATGGCGGCATTTTCTCTTTCAGTCGCTATCATTCAGGAGAATGGAGGACCCTTGTCAGCCCTGTCCCTACATGCGTGATGTTAAGAGGGGGTAGGGAGTGGCCCGTCTTTAGGATGATATGTTGCCTAGGGTGAGACTTTTTTTTTTTTTTTTTTGCTCTGGGATAAATATAAGTAGACTTGGATTTCTAAGACCTTTCCTTCCATATGAACGTCAACATCTTGGTTGGCTTTCTGGGTGTGTCGAGGAAGAGAACTCAGTCTCAGGAGTTTCTTTATGGTCCAAACCTGAACAATAAATCTTTATTTTATTTTATTTTTTTTAAAGCTGAGAGAATACAAGGGAAGCCATATCTGGCATGGAGGTCTCTTCGCCTCACTGGCCCTAGCCTACTGGAATGTCCAGTAGCTGTCTTTATGTCATCCAATTGAAGTCCCTGGATCTGCACTCGGGGAGAGTTTGGGTGTAAGTTGGTGAAGAGACAGGAAACAGAAGGGACTCGTTGTCATTGGGACCTCAAACCTATTTGAGATCACGTGCTCACAGGGGAAATTAGACCACGGAGGGCGGAGTGTGCCGGGCTAGTTCTAGATGGGTTACAACCTTGAGTGCTGTTCTTTCTCTTCAGTTCCCTCTTTTTTCCAGCCTTTTTTTTTTTTTTTTTTTTTTTTTTTTTTAGCTCTTCCCTGGTGACAACGGGGTACAGCACAGGGTCAGCCCAGCTTGCAGAGGGGAGGTAGGCTGCAAAAAGTAGAGATGGTCCTTTGCCGGCTCCTGAATGGGACTAGCTACCCCGGCCACAAGTGGGAGGAATGCATGACCCTAGGAATAATGCAGGCAGCTGAACATTTGCACGAGGATTAGTGACGTGACCCTCCACAAACAGCGGCTCCCACATGCACTTGGCCTTGAGGGCCTTAGAATGACCTTGCTGTGCTCTCTAGAAATGCTCTTGAGCTCGGACCTTGGCTATGTTTGGCCCCAGGAAAATGGAATTGAAGCAGCATGTGCGCCGCCCCCCCCCCCAGTCGCTATAGAACACCGCAGGAGCTGGGAACTGGGGGTGGAGAGAGTTAATGCAGAACACCTGAGCCTGTTGGTGTCCCTTCACCATTGGATGAGCTCCACGTACACCCCGAAACCCTTAAGACAGCTCTGGTTCTTTCCATGCCTGAGTAACTAACTCCTTACTGTTGCTGCCTCCCCGATAGGAGCCCCCCAGCCCCATCCTTTCTGACTAGCTCCTGACCAAGCCAGTTTTGTCCATAGGGAAGCAAGCTGTCAGGATTCTTTCTGCAAACAGAAGGGGATGTTTCGAAATTCCTGTTATCAGAGTTCATCTTTGACTCCCGTGGACACAACCAGATACGCTTTCTCTTTTGGGCTTCTGGTGAGCGCCAAACTTTTGAGCGTGTCGAGGACCCCGGACGATTGAGGTAGACACTGACTCTTATTTCTAAGGTAGAAGTCACACAGCTTGTTTTTAAAGACTGCGTTCTGTCTGTTCGAAGGGGGGTAGGTAGCTCTGCCACCTGGGCACAAGTCATTTTTTTAGTCAACCTGCTGGGCTGGCCGAACCTCGGGAGTTGGTGTTTTCAGGCTGGCTGGTTGGGTAGTGCGGAGTTGACATCCAGATGACCCGCATACGGCTGTTGAGCTGGAGTGGAAAATTACCCGCTCAGTGGTTGTGTCCAGCTTACCCTAAAAGCTTTGTTGAGGTAGAGTGCTAGCTCCAATCTTTTATTTTGTACCCCAGTGTCCTCTCTGCTCCCATGAGGTCCTTCTGCTTGTCCCGCTACCTTCCTCCTTTCTTTCCACAGCACCCTCCCCTCGGGCCTGAGTAAGTCTCTGAGGAACTGTAGATGTTCTTCGCAGGCCTGGCTTGTGAGTTCCTTTTGCATGTGGGAGGGCAGCTACGGGTGAGGGGTAGAGGCTTCCTCTTCTGAGTCAAGGTTCTCTCTAGCAAGCCATTTGGGACCCTCCTCTGTTTACCACCACCTTGGCGGTGACAACTCCCAGCAATCCCCATATGACACGGCTGGGGTTCACTGCTCTGATCCCAGGCGACTTTTGAAGAGTTATGGTTAAGATGGCCAGACCACCTCGGCACTGCGAAGCCACCCCCTAATGTAGGTATTCTTTTCAGGTGACCCTCTTACTGGGCAGGAGTAAAGTCTGAGGGAAACACGTATACTGAGAAAGCGGGGACTCCTCGCGGAAAATAGGGAAATGATGTAAAATCTTATTCTGTGGCATAAACCAAACTGGGAAATGTCCTCTTGGAAGCAGGAAATGAGGATTTCCCTGAGTGAAGTCCAACCTGAGGATGGGAAAATAGTGACAGGAGACGCTGGACAAGGCAGTTATATCTCCGAATCTTTCTTTTACAAATAGCCTTGACAGAACGCTGAGTCCTCTCCCTCTCTACTAACTGCTGGTTTCAAAATCCTCTTACAAGTTTTGTAAAAATAAAAAAATAAAAAAATGTTTTTTAGTTTGGAATTTAGCTATCCCCACACTTTTTCAATCTAATTTTGGTAGAAGTTTTTTCTTTTCCTTTTTTTAAATAAAAAATAGAGACATCCACAAATCTTCCTATGGGGATGTCTAGAAGGAAGGCTTGCTTCTCTCCTGTGTTTCTGTATTAAGATACTTAGATCTGTTGTATATATGAGTCACACTAATATACACAGTATTTAAGACTCCAAATGAGATTTCTTAAGTATTTTATTTTATCCTCTGTAAATGGTTTTGTAAAATCTTGGAAATTTACACTTTGGTTTTGTAGATATATCTTTGGGGCGGGGTTGTCTTGCATGTGTGTTTTTTTGTTGTTAGCTAAGTGTCTCATCATCCTTTCTGCAGGTTTTGGTTGAAATGCTTATAGACTTTAATACAGTAAATATATTTTCAGAATATAAGCTTTTATATTTCTGTGGTAAATTAGGACATGCGTTTTAGGCAATCTTTTCCATTAATATCACTTCTTCCTTCAAGGGGGGGAAATATATATCTCATGTTGGTTTGGTGCCAATGTTTTGGGTTTTTTTGGTTTTTAATTTTTTTATTTAAAATGAGACAGTCTTACATTATTAAGAAACCAAGTCATTCTTTTTCTTTAGAAGTCATTGCGTTTGAAATCTAATTTGAAAATGTATTGAATTTGTGAATAAGCCTTACCATTAGGTTCAATAATCCTTCTGACTTTGCAAAACTACACGTGTAGTTCAAGATCTCCCCATCTCCCCCCCAAAAAAAATTCTCACTGTGTGGCAGTTGATGGAGTTCGGAAAAGAGCCTTAAGCTTGTTGCAAAATAATACTAATACTAATAATTAATTAATTAAAAGGGTAATACGGGTTGTTGCCTCCATGTAAGCCATGTTGGTGGGCTCGGTGCAGTCTGTAAGTTGCTCATGGCTAATCTGAAGAGATGGTGGGAGGAGCTGAGGGCGTCAGGGACCAGGTGGACCCCTCGGCCAATGTCTTTGGCCATAAGACTGGACCGAGGGCAAGTTTTCTTGAGCCACTTTCATTCTAGTAGTATGGTTGAAGGACGGTGACAGGGAGAGCTCATCATTTGTTCTAAACAAATGACATTCCCTGCTCCTAACCCTGCTGGGGACCCCAGGGTAGCTAAAGTCCATGCTCTCTGAGAGATGTTAACAAAGTTTACATACGAGTCTTGCTGTGTAGACAATCTGGAGTCAGTTTCTGTTCCATCATCGTCATTACCATGCGTCCTTGGTGTTTCTGTGAGGAAGTGTGTGTCAAGCCACCCTGGAGTGGAGTGTATCTGGATGAAGGTACTGGAGCTGCTGAGAGGGAGCAGCAGGTGATCAGGTTAGTATAGGGCTGTTTCGATGGCGCAGAAATCACAGAAATAGAGTTAAGTCTCAAAACTCAAGTTATAATGTCTTTTGGAGGTGGTACTCCAGCCCTCACCAGCTGATTCTCCTTACCAACCCTTGAAATAGGATCTTGCGCTTAGGGCTAAGTGGCTTAGCATGCAGTCCATCTCTAGGAAGTGTCCAGAGTCACTTTCTCAGCCTTTGGGATTAAGATGGGCATGCGTCAGTCAGAAGATCTGATGTCTGGAGTTAAGCTTCAGCCTTAGGTCTCTGGGTTGGCCTCACCTCTTTACCCCAACATCTAGTCTGATGCGGGAGCTTGCTGACTCCGGGATATCCAGAGCGTGTAGAGTTCTCCGTCTACTCTTTAATTTACCAGTGTGCCATTAATCCCAGCTTGAAGTTATTTTCTAATGTCTACGTTAACAAGATTGTGGAGATAATTGCCTTTCATAAAACCAAGGACCAAAGATTCCATTATTCGAACCAAGCATGAGTTTTGTAAGCTGTAGGCACATCTGGGTCCAGATGTGTGAGCTTCATGGCACAGGGGAACCCTTGGTTCCTCCCACCCCCCCATACTCATGCTTCCTGACCGGCCATGCAGAGAAGTTGGATATCTCTCGAAAAGGCTCCGAAGGAAGAGTTTCTAGGATGGGAACTTAGTATCTCAGGTGGGTGTTTCTGCTGTATAGCCTTAAGTTTTCATTTATCCCATTATAAAGTGGAGGTCAGGGATCCCTCTGGGTATCTAACCACAGTCAACTCTTCCATTTGCACGTGGGCCTCCTGCTGAAATTTTGCAGCTAGGTCTTCAGTGGTACATCCTGTGACTGCCAGATGTCCATCTCTTTAGTTCCTCATCAATCCATCCCACTACCTGCTTGGTAGAGCAAGAATGTTCCCTAGTGCCCCCACCAGGGGTTGCCCCATTTTCATCCCCACTCACGATAATGTTATTGGCCTCTTAACTAATCCAGAAGACTGATGTTAAAGAAGTGGTATTCTACTGGTAAGGCTTATTACCAAACTTCTGATACTGAAGCAGGCTACCAAAAAAACATATCCAGCTCACCCTGGTAATGTCTGGGTTGGATCACGGACGTAGCGAACACACCAAAATCCACGGATACCTTTGCAGGTTAGGTTGCTCGTTTTCTTTCTGCCAGATTTTCACGGGAAGGTCTTTTCGTTCTGGGTCCTTGTAAGTATGAGTCCTTCATAGCGTTATATGCAGGTATAGCTGGTCCATTCTCCACGCTGTAAATATTTTCCCCAAACTGGGTGCAGTACTGAGGGTAATAATCTTCTGATTTATCAAATGCTGACTGTCTGGAGCAAATCGTCTGCTCTTTGTGAATGGTCCTGTAACGTATATGAACATATTTCTGGGTGCCTTAGAAGTTGTATTTTTCATGTGTGCTAATATGCAGTATTTATACATTGTGAGAAGCTGCTTTGAATAAAAAGATTGAAACTTTGTCTCCGTTTGTTTGTGTCCCTCCCACCCCTATCCCTGTGGAATTCGCAAACGGGTTCTGTGGTTTCAAAGTAGAGAAGTTTCTGGGGCCTTGGAGGTTGTGCCAGGGTTGTTGGCAGCCCTGGTTCCTCCATCCAGATCTGGCCTGAAATTTCTGGTTTAGAGTTTAGAAGCAGTCACCTGCATAGAGGGGCAACATTTGGATGCCCGGAATAGAGGGGACATTTTTTTCAGGGAGCTGACGTCACATTTATCTCTTCCTTGACATGCCCACCCACCACTTTATAATATCATGGTCCCCATCCTCTGCAGATAAATATCCACAGAACTCAGTCTTCTACAGCTCTTGCTGCCTTGCCTGGTCAACAGTGATGTCTGTCACTGTGGATAAAGTCTTTCCATACCCAGAACCTTGTTGCTTTGTCTAATACAGCATGACTCTGGGAAGAGGCAAATGCAGGGGGTCCCTCCAGAGTAATGCCTCACACATGGGGAAAGGTGTAGAAAAGAGGTAGGATCAGAAGTCTTCAAGGGTTTCGTGATGATGGAATTCTGAGTAAGGGAGTTATATAAGACCAATCTCCCAGCTCTTTATTTATCTAGCTATCCACCTTTCCATTTGTCTATCTGTCCATCCATCCATCCATCCATCCATCCATCCATCCACCCATCCATCCATCCATCCATCCACCCATCCATCCATCCATCCACATATCTGTCCACTCATCTATGCACCCACCCATTCATCTGCCTAACAAAACCTTTCATCTCTTCATCCTTTAACCCATTTTTTGTTTTGTTTTTCGAGACAGGATTTCTCTGTGTAGCCTTGGCTGTCCTGGAACTCACTCTGTAGACCCAGGCTGGCCTCGGACTCAGAAATCCGCCTGCCTCTGCCTCCCAAGTGCTGGGATTAAAGGTGTGCGCCACCACTGCCCAGCCACTTACATATTTTTTTATCCATCCACTCACCTGCGTGTCCATCTGTCCATCCATCCACTTGCTCACCTGTCTATGCTACTGTCCACCTGTCTGCAATCCATTAGTCTTTCATTCAGCTTTCATTGCAGCTCCCTAGACAGAGCCCCGCCCCACCCCACCCCCTGCTCTCTGTAGGGCGCTGCACAGGTACTAAGATGAGTAGATGCCTCAGATCCTCTGTCCTGAAATGTCACCGTGGTGTAGAGAAGCACCATTTTTATAGTATCACAAACATAGTGTGAGTCGAGAAGGATCCAGACTCCATGATGATGCCTTCTAGTGGGAGCACGTTAGCCAGCCTGGGGTTATCAGGATGTCTCTGAAATGACTTTCCCCTACCCTTTGGTTTGGTGTTACCACTTCATGGCAGTCACTGTTGGTCTGAGTGTCTATTTTCTCTCAGTTCGCAATACTATTCGTGATAGGAAAGGGATCAAGATCAAACCCAGACAGTTCTGTGCTTTCAACTTTCTGTGTTCCTGCTGGAAGATGGTGAGACCTTGTGGGAGTTTTGTAAGAAAACTTGGTGACTCAGACTGTCTCTTGGGTTACTTTGATGTGATAGTTTATGGAAAGAGCTTCTTTCGCTAACAGGACAAGAGAATAATGCAGCTGCACCTCCCTCCCCGGCCGCACATATCAACTGGAAGATGGCCCGCACAGCAAATAAGCAGAGATCAGACTATAAAAGCCCCTTTCTTCTTTTGAGATAGGGCCTGGTGTATATTAGGCAGGCTTCAGACTTGCTGCATAGGCAAGGATGAACCTAGTCTTTCTATCTCCTAGAGCTGGGTTGCAGACATGCACTGTCATATCTTTCTTTATGAAGAGCTGGGGATTGAACCTGGGGCATCCTGCATACAAAACAAGCTGTCTACCAGTTGAGCTATAGCTCCTGCCCCTATAAAAGCAACTCTTATTGCCTTTTGGGGGTCCTTTAGGTATGCTTAATGAGAGAGCAGACCTCTGATCCTTGATGAAGTCCCAGTGGGTTTCAGGACCTTCCTGTCACCTGGGTGATGGTTCTACAGTCCCAAACACAGAGGCAGGTGCCATTGGTGATAACTATGATGCATTTTAGATGTATTGCTCCCGACTTATTCAAGATGAAGACTTCTCACCATCACTGACTAGTCCATGATTTGTCTAGTTCAGTGGGGGAGAGCAGAAAAGATTTTACAAGCTGAACTGGAGATGTGTTTGGATGGGGGGTGGCGGGTTCTTCTTTGAACCTTAGAGGTGCTGATGTCCTGTTCTCTTGGAATTTTATGGAGTTTTAGACTGGACAGCCCTTGGAATTGCTGGGTGGACTGAGTTATTAATCCCCCATTCCTCATCAGCCCCTTATCGAGAGTCTGTCCAATACAAACGTTTCCAATTACATGATCCTCTTCACAAGATGAGAGGAAAGGCTCTCCCAGTCTCTCCCTCTCTCCTATCTTCCTCCCTCCCTAACCCTCACCTTCTTCCCCAGTGTTCTCTCTCTCTCTCTCTCTCTCTCTCTCTCTCTCTCTCTCTCTCTCTCTCCTCCCTCCCCTCCTCCCTCTCTCCCTCTGCGTGTGTGTGTGTGTGTGTGTGTGTGTGTAGTTCTCATTAGAGAAATCCTCTTAACACCCCTTCCAAAGATGCTGGGTACACAAGCACAGCTAGAATTTTTCAGGCTCTTGCAAGCAGTGATTTCTACGTGTGGGTAGGTCTCCTCTAAGAGACACCTTAGCTGGCTTTGGAGATTAATGAGGTCTTAAACTTTCACATCAAGTGAGTCAGAAGCCCTGGAGGGCTAGGAAGCCTTGGCCTGGACCAACTTGTAGTTTCATAGATTTTCTCCTTTACAAAAAGCCGAAAAGCATGAAGGGCAGAAGCAAGCGTGGTGGTAGGAGGTTGGGGTGGCCTTTCCTGCACCCCCGAGGGAGCTTTGATTCAAGGATTTTACAAGCAGGTTGGCTGTGGAGACAGAGAGGGGTCAAGGCCAGGGATGTCTGGCGCTTGAACTCGGGCAGTGACTAGTGAGAACAGGCCCCGACTGAGACAGGCAACACTCTAGGACTTGTGGTGGGGGAGGGTTATACAGAGGTCTCAGCGATATTGCCAGGAGCTCAGCTGAGCCTGGCCACACAGGAACCAGGTATGTGGTCCTGCTTAGCCCAAGGGCAGCAATGCTACTAATGCTAGGAAGATAAAGAACAGACAGACAGACAGATAGATGCACACATATAGAGGCACATATATCCACAGATGTGCACAGGTATGCATATCTGTGTGATATAAATGTATTTAACGTGTGGCGTTAGTGTGTAAAACTAAATTGCATATAATATATGAAACGGCAAATATATATATATATATATATATATATATATATATGAAACGGCTGTTAGCATATAGTTACTTTAAATCATGAAATGCCATTTAAATATGAGATCCATAAGTAAGTGACTACAAATTTATTCAGAACAGTGGCTAGTATCTAACTACTGTTTAATAATTTAATGAAATTTTCATATATATATGTATACATATATATGAGATCTTACCTATATACCACATGTAAATTTAGTTATGTGTGTCATTATATTGAAGTTTTATGACAGCTATTACTATAGTCACTATGTAATAACTTAGTGCCACTTACATATATGTGTGTGTGAGGGCTTATATATATATGAAATTTATGTAAATTTATGCAATATCTATTTAAATGAGACATGTGTATATACACATGAGATTTCATCTATATATAAAATGTTTAAAACACTTGTTGGCACGTGGTTACTCTTTGGAGATTAAGTGAGTCCTACATATACATTATTTAAAACAAATCAGCAGTGGTTAAAAACCATGCACGCATATACAGCTTGGCAAGGGTCTGAGCGCGGATGGGGCACATAGGTTGGAACTTAGCAAAAGTGGTTTTTTGTGAACCACATGTAGGTCTTGAACAGAGCTTCAGAAAGCCAGAGCCAAGCCTGGGTATCAGTAACGTTTCTCTGAGCTCACAGAGAAGTCGCCGCTGAGCATTGTTCCCCAGACAAGCTCCTTATCCCTGCATCTGGAACCATCTTACCTCCTTCATCCGTCTCCATCCTCCCTTGTCTGTAGGAAGGGCTCCTACTCCCTTCCTCTGGATGCCTCTATCAGTGAGTATATGTGTGCTCTGGCGTATTTCTATCCTCCACTGTCCAAACCCTTTCCTGGAGGCACAGAGGTGGTGGCATTGGGCAAGGAGTGGTCTAGGTATGCCCCTAAACTAGACTTGGAGCTGAGTCAAGAGGTGAGGCTCAGAGTCTGAAGTGGATCCCTTATCCAAGAACCAGAATCCAGGAACCAAGAGCTCGAGAAGCAAAGGCTATGCTGGGCTCAACAGGCCTGAGAGTAAGACTGAATCGAAACACTAGGATGGGTCCCTGCCTTCATGCCCAAGGGTAGGGATGGGACACTTTGGGGACCAGGTTGTCAAAAGACCCTGTGTATACACAGATCAATGATGCTTTAGCCCCCTAGGGCTGTTGATTTGCAGCAGCTGTGAGGAGATTTGGCTACAACAGGCAGCTGCAGAGAGCAAAGGCGAGAGTGTCAGGGTCTTGGGTTTTACTGAGAAGGGCAGCTCTTGATGTAAGACGGTCTTGTTTTAAGATCCCTCATTTGGTTTTGTCAGATGTCTCGAGTGAGCCTGGAGAGATGACGTAGACACTGCAGAGGATTCAGGTTCAATTCCCAACAGCAACATCGGGTGGTTCGCAGTCACTTATGAGTCCATCTCTAGCCAATGGCCTCCAAAGCCTCCAACACTCACTCATGTGCGTATGCCTATACACAGACACACATGCATGCATATATAATTAAAAATAAAAAGCACCAGCATCTGATTGTGTCAGTTAACTTCACCAATCTGCATCCTGGGCATAAGTTTCTTGGGGATGCAGCTAGGACCAGACCCTCTACTGTATCTACCACAGGCTTTTATAAAGCTTATTTAAGCCAACTGCAGACAATGCTTAGAAGGAGGTCTGACTCACAGGAAGTAGCCTTTATGTCTTAATTTCCTGATAGCCACTGTTATGTCTTTTCCTTTAAAACACTAGAAAAGTGGCTAAGCAATGGGGAAAGGGGGGGCTGGGGTAAAGCTGAGAGTCAGAGAGTTTCTGAAACTGTGTCTTCAGGGACTGACATCCACACTGGTGTAATTCAAGAGTGTCAGGAGACCCAAACCATAGGGGAAATCCCCCAGGCAGATGGTGACTTGTGTAGGGTGTAACTTAATAACCTCCCAGATTAAGGAGCCTTAGACATGATTTGCAGGGGTAAAATAAATGGCCGGGGTCTGCACCTGTAGAGAACCACACATATATGTGCCGTTAACAGGGTACGAACCACTGGTCAAGAGCAGGGTCTCCTGGTGCTCTCCTCTCTGCTACTGGTGTGGGACATAGGCTTTGCCTCGACACGTGGCGAATGCATAACGTCAGCGGCAGGAAACCTGATGAGCTCTAGCCTCCTGGCATGTAACATGTCCCGGGTGCCACCTGTGCAGACACACTTGTTTACATTCTCATTTGCAAAGAAAGACACAGGGCTGGCTGTTCCCTGAGCCGTATTGATGGTAACAAACAACGCTTATAAATAGGTGAGCATGGTATTGGAGAGATGGCTGAGATATCTGTATCCTGTGTGGAATAAGAATGGAGAGAGCTGCTTGACCTGGCTTAGGCTTTTGAAAACCTCAAAGCTCACCTTCAGTGACATATACTTCCTCCAACAAGGCCATAATAGCACAACTCTCTGTTTAGAGAGTTCATGTATATATACATATATATACACACACACATATATATATATATACATGTATATATATATCATTCATATATATATATATGTATATATATATATATATATATATACATATATATATATATTCCTATGGGAGACATTTTTATTCAAACCATGACATTCTATTCCCTGTGCCCCACAGGCTTGCAAACATATCATAATGAAAAAAAGAATACACATTCAGTCTAACTTCAAAAGTCCCTACAGTTTATCACAGTCTAAACATTGCGTACAAGTTCAAAGTTTCTTCTGAGACTCAAAGAATCTCTTAACTGTTACCCCTGTAAAATAAATATTAAAAAAATCAGATCCCATATTTCCAATATACAATATCACAGCATAGACATTATTATTCCATAAGGAGAAAGCTGCATGGTGAGGAAATACTGGAAGAAAGCAAGACCAAAAACCAGGAGGGCAAACTCCTTCTTGTACATCTCCATGTCCAATTGTAATGGCTGGTTTGTGTGTCAACTTGACACAAGCTGGAGTTATCACAGAGAAAGGAGCTTCCCTTGAGGAAATGCCTCCATGAGATCCAGCTGTAAGGCATCTTCTCAATTAGTGATCAAGAGGGAAGGCCCATTGTGAGTGGTGCCATCCCTGGGCTGGTAGTCTTGGGTTTTATAAGAAAGCAAGGTGAGCAAGCCAGGGGAAGAAAGCCAGGAAGGGACATCCCTCCATGGCCTCTGCATCAGCTCCTGCTTCCTGACCTGCTTGAGTTCCAGTCCTGATCTCCTTTGATGAAGAACAGCTATTTGGAAGTATGAGCTGAATAAATCCTTTCCTCCCCAACTTGCTTCTTGGTCATGATGTTTATTCAGGAATGGAAACCCCGACTAAGGCAAATTGGTACCAGAAGTGGGGTATTCCTGTGTCAAGTTGACAAGGGGTCAATTTCACTGGCTGGTTTTGTGTGTCAACTTGACACAGGCTGGATTTATCACAGAGAAAAGAGCTTCAGTTGAGGAAATGCCTCCATGAGATCCAGCTGTAAGGCATTTTCTCAATTAGTGATCAAGAGGAGAGGGCCCATTGTGGGTGGTGCCATCCCTGGGCTGGTAGTCTTAGGTTCTATAAGAAAGCAAGCTGAGCAAGCCAGTAAGAAACACCAATGTTAAAGTGTTTTTCACATCTTTAATTTCTTCCATATTTATTGACTGCAACATACTTCTCTGTCTTGGGTTGTTTCTATATGCTGTCAGCAGAACTCCTTGGCAGGTATTACATAACTCTTGCATCTCCAATATCTTGGGGTCACCAATGGAATCCATGCTTTACTTTCATACCTTCACACAATGGTCCCTGTGGGCCTACATGCAGGAATGCCCCTGACACAGGTCTGGTCTCAATGACTTTTCTTAGCTGTGGATGGAGATTCCACAACCCCTTGTATCCTTGACTCTACCGTCAGAGCCATGTGGCTGAAGCTGTCCACTTCAGCTGCTTGCTGGGACTGGAACATGGCCCCTCATTCAAATACATTTTCATCAGCTTTCTGATGGTTTTTGATGGTTTCCTTCACTGCGTAAGCTTTATTTAATTCCTTTCCTCAAATTGGAAGCTTAGCTGGGTGGAGTCTTGCCCAGAGCTCACCAATTCCTTTTATCCACTTGGCATCCAGACTTTCTTTAAAATTTTTATTTCCTTGAACACTGGTCTGAGCTCTATGACATTTACTGGTGCTCCTTTTCTCATCAAACTGTACATTTTGTATTTTGCCTTACTGAGCTTCCTCCTTTTTCTTTTTCTTTTTCCTTTCTTTTTTCTTTTCTTTTTTTTTCTTTTTTTTTTCTTTTTTTTTGGTTTTTTTCAAGACAGGGTTTCTCTGTACAGCCCTGGCTGTCCTGGAACTCACTCTGTAGACCAGGCTGGCCTCGAACTCAGAAATCCATCTGCCTCCCAAGTGCTGGGATTAAAGACGTGCGCCGCCGCCGCTGCCACCACCACCACCCGATCACTGCTTTTTCTTATAGAGCTGCATAGAGTGACCACCAATCACCACACAACAGAGTCAATACTAGGCTGTTTTGAAATCTTCTCTGCTAGCATCATTAATCAAAAAAAAAAATCTTCAATTTAGCCTCAGGCAGGTATTGTAGACAAGGGAAGAAAGAAACCACAGTCTTTGCTGAAATATTACAAGAGTGGTCTTTAGGAAATTTACTCTCCTCTGAAACCTCTTGAATGGGGCTTTCATAATCTACATTGCTCTCAACAATATCTTCCATGTTCTTACTAGTATGTTTCATTAAGCCTTGTTAAAGGTGTTTGTATTAGTCAGGGTTCTCTAGAGTCACAGAACGTATGGGTAGTCTCTATATAGTTAGAGGATTTGCTGATGACTTACAGTCCATAGCCCAACTCCCCAACAATGGTCAGCAGCAGCTGTGGATGGAAGTCCAAGCATCTAGCTGTTGCTCAGTCCCATGAGGCAAACAGGCAAAGAAGAGTGAGTCTTCCTTCTTCCAATGTCCTTATGTAGGTCTCCAGCAGAGAGTGTGGCCCAAATTAAAGGCGTGTGCCACCTTGTCTTTAATCCCAGATGACCTCGAACTCAGAGATCTCCTTGTCTTAATCTTCTGGAATTCATAGTCACTATGCTTCAAGATCTCCCCGCCAAGATCCAGGTCAGAAACGTATCTCTTAGCCTCCAGATTAGGATCATGGGTGAGTCTTCCAATTCTGGATTATAGTTTATTCTATAGTTAAGTGGACAACCAGGAGGAGCCACTACAGTGTTCAACTGCTTTTCTAATCCAAAGTCCACATTCTACCATTAAGAAGCATGATGAGGCCTGTCATGGTGATAGCTTGCTCTCTGGCAGCAACTTCTGTCTTAGTTAATGTTCTATTGCTATAAAGAGGCACTCGTTAAACACTGGAGTTCTTTATCAAATAAACTTCAAAGGAAAAATCAGTGGGATGAATAAACCAAGGTATGTGCCTGTCATTAGTTTTCACAGGCAGTCTCCTTCAAATCCCATTTCAAACAAACAGGTGGGTCAGTCTGACATATTATACCACTGACTACTTCATGACATGAATAAATTATTAATTCTCAGGTAGTGATATTATGGTTATACCTTCTAAAACTATCGGGGATTTTAACTATGCAATGAAATATTTTAGAAAGAGATGGCTAATGATGCCAAAGAGATCTAACACATAGAGAGAATATATATGATAGACTATATAATATATTACAGATATATAGGATATACACTATATAATATATTACTTATATTATGTATATAACATATAGACTATTACATATAGTCTACTAATACTTAACATATTAGAAATTAAAGAGATATTATGACATTAAGTCATTAACTTTAACAATAAGCCTATTGTGCATTAATATGAATGTTTTATGAAAATAATCTGATTTAGTAAGATAAAAAATAAAGAGTGCCATCCTTTTACATTTTATTCAAATCTCCCTAATGTCTAGCTTAATCTATTTTTTGTCTGCTTCTATATTCAGTATGTTGTGATAGCTCATATCATGCAGTTTCTGGAACATTCTATGAGATATACAGGAATTTGAAAGTGAGAAAAAATAGTGTCTTAACATCATTGATGTGACAATGGCTCAGAGTAGCAAGGCCCCCTGGGAGAGTCTTAGAAGCCCTGGGGATACTTGGATCACAGCTTTGAACTGCTGCTCCATGACATGGGTCTTCTAAGAGAGGGAGGAGGGAGAGGGTAGACATACTTCTTTGGGTGTCTATTCTGGATTCTTTTCTCTTGCTGTGACAATACACTCAGAACAAAAGAAATTTAAAGAATGAATTTTTTTTTTTTTTTACTTTTTATTTTGGATCACAATCCATCTTTGAAAGACATCAGGACAGGATCTCAAGCAGGAGCTTGAAGCAGAAACCACAGAGGAAGTCTGTTTCTGACTCAGTCTTTCAGCTCAAAGGAAGCTAATTCCTTATAGCAACCAGGACCGCCTGCCTAGGGAATTGTGTTACCCACAGGAACTGGTTCTCTTACACCAATTATTAAGGTAGTTCTGTAAATTACAGGTCAATCTGATCTAGGCAGATGACTCTAGTCTGTGCCAAGTTGGCAATCAAGGCTAGCTAGAACAGTGCTTCAACCCTGGCAGTTAGGTAGAGTTGTGTTGGGCCTGGACACTTGGACTCAACGGGAAGGAGTTCCCTGATCTGGTTGGTCCTGGTATGAGATCCGTGCATAAAGAGTAAGAGCTGTAGAAGAGGGCTTATGATGACAGGCAAAGCATGGGTGTCTCCGAATGATGTTCAGGACCAGGGCAAGCTAAGCAGCCACCAAGTGCTTCCTGGTTAGTGTCTCCCTATTGTTTATGACAAGACTAGAGAAGTCCAAAGAACTGGACTGCCTGGCTCATCCCTGGTACGCAGAAGACTGGGCACAGATGAGGGGGAAATGCCTACCTGGCTATAGCTCGCCTCCTTGTTTTCCTGGCTTCTGTCCCAGTCTTCCTTTGTTTTGTTAGTTTTATTTTTCTCTTGACCCAGTCTTTTTTTTTTTTTTAACTGTGGCTCTTTACCAAACCACAAGAGAAATATCCAAGTTGTGAGATTTTTCAAATGTGGCTATAGTGTGATCCAGGGCAAGGGCTTCTCAATGACATTTCCTTTTATTATTTTTTTTGTGATAGCTTTTTAAAAAATATCAAGAAACAGCTTTGTGCCAGGAAAGTAAATGCTAGAGCCAGTCTGATTAAGACCGAAACTGCAGATGTCACCAAATTTCCAGACACATGCGATTTCTTGGTGAGTAACAACTGCTAACCGGGTCTGTTGACTCACTCACCCAGCTGGGATCCATGCAACCTGGGCTGTTTCATCTCAAGAACATCTTTTCTGCCCACTGCTAGCTTGGCACTGTTGGGGGACCCTTCTCAGGACCAGGCTGTCGTCACAGTTTGTCATGCTGGCCCCCACCGAGAATACGCTGTCATTGAAGAAATGTGTGCAGAACTCAAGCATCTCTGGTTTTAATTTCCTGTTTGGTGACTCAAAACCTTGTCCCCAGGCTAGACTATGACTTGCTCTTGAAAACGCTAGGACTTGTCTTCAGTCCTCCCAACCCATGTAAAAAGGTGGGGGAATGGCACACTTGTAATCCCAGAGCTAGGGAGGTAAAGACAGGAAGGGCTCTGGACAGCTAGTCTAGCTTAATTGGTGAACTCCAGGTCAGTGGAACTGTGTCTCTTAGGAGGTGAACAGAATTCCCTAGAATAGTACTTGAGGTTGCTCATCAGTCTCTATATCCACATAGAGAAGAACATATGCACATGTACCTGAGTCACATGCACACCTACACACACACACACACACACACACATACACACACGCACACCACCACCACCACCGCCGCCGCCGCCATCACCACCACCACCACCACCACCACCACCACCACCACCACCATCACCACCACCACCACCACCACCACCACCACCACCACCACCACTGCCATCACCACCACCACCACCACCACTGCCATCACCACCACCACCACCACCACCACCACCACCACCACCACCACCACCACCATCACCACCACCACCACCATCACCACCACCACCACCACCACCACCACCACCACCACTGCCATCACCACCACCACCACCACCACCCCCACCACCACCACCACCACCACCACCACCCACCACCACCACCACCACCACCTTATATTCTTTCTAGTAGAGACTAGAACAAGCAGTTGGATGGGCAAAGTCATGGGTTTAGCTTCATGTCAATCCTTTATAGAGTTGCGGACACATGAGAAATCAAATTGAGAAATTGAGAAAACACAGTTTTAAAAACATCTTTTCACTTGCAACCAGTCAGGAACCACATTCTCCGAAGCTCACCTGCTTGGCGTTACTTTCAGTCCCCGCCCTTTCTCAACACGAAGTCCTTTCAGCCTCCTGCTCCTGATCTACCCTCAGTTCCATCCCATATTCCATCTTCCTTTTTCCCCATCCTTCCTGTCCATTACTCAACTTTCCAAATATGTTGGTTTGTATTGACTCTCCCTATTAATGTAAAACTTGATATAATGCCATATACAGAGATCTATAAAATACACACAATTTTATAGGCACATATGTTTGAGTATCTGTGTATGTGTGCATGTGGGTACTTGTGCATAGGGATGGGGAGGCCCAAGGTTAATGTCAGTATCTTCGCTCTCTGTCTCTCTACTTTATTTCTTGAGTCAAGAGCTCTCCTTGAATCTGAAGTTCACCAATTGGTTAGGCTGTCTGTCTAGCAAAATCCAGAGATCTGCTGGTCTCTTTCTCTAAGTGCCAGGGTTACCACCAGACTTGGCCTAAACATGATATTTAGGATCCAACTTCAGCTCCTTGTACTTGTGCTGCAGGCTCAACAGAGCCACTACCCTCGCTGAACACCTTTTGGTTATAATTTTTCTTGGTCACTGGGGATCAACCTCAGGTCTCGTGCTTTCCAAGTGTGCTGATTTTTATTTTATTTTATTTTATTTGTTTTATTTTGTTTTATTTTATTTTATTTTATTTTATTTTATTTTATTTTATTTTATTTTATTTTATTTTATTTTACATTTTGACAACTTGACAAGAGTCACCCGGAAAGAGGTAGCCTCCGATGAAGAACTTCCTCCATCAGACTGGTCTGTGACCATGTCTGTTGGACATTCTAAAAACATATGATGGTCCATGGGCAAGGGACCAACCAGCCCATTGTAGGAAATGTCCTTGAACATGTGGACCTAGCTTGTAAAAGAAAGCAGAATTGAGTACACCATGGAGAAGAAACCAGTAAACAGAGTTCCCCATGTTCATTTGGTTCAGTTCCTGCCTTGGCTTCTCTTGATGATGGACTGTAATCTGTAAGCCAAATAAACTCTTTCTTCTGTGTGGTGGTTTATGTAACAATGGCCCCCGTAGGCTCCTAAGAGAAGTTGATATCAAGGATTGGGGTATTCTTGTGACAGGCCGTTATACTGGTTGGAGGAATAGGAAAGTCCTTAGTACTTTGGACTTTGGAAAAGCACCTGGATAGTTTAAGGAGGCTTTAGCAGGCCATCCTAATAGGAGCACGGACAACAAAGCTGAGGGTGACTTGAACTGTGGGAGCCCAGCTCAAGAAGTTTCAGAGGGGAAGAATATTAAGATGCGGCCTAGAGACCATTTTTGTGATATTCTGGCAAAGGATGTGCTGCTTTTAGCCCTTGTCCGCCCCCCCCAAAAAAAATCCGTCTGAGACTAAATTAAAGACTTAGATGAATGGCTTTAGTGGAGAAGATTTTAAGGCAGCCTGGTGTTGACTATGCCATGCGGTTATTAGTAATCACTCTTACGCAGATCTACAAGGAAAAGAAGCAAACTGAGCAGGGGAAAACACAACATGTACAGTTTGGGGAGAAAAAGAACAGCAGGAAGTGGAATGGAGCTAAGTCAAATCCCGACGCTAAGTGGGGTAAAGGGAGTGGTGACCACTGAGCAAGACTTCCTTGTTTGGGGAGGAAATAAAGAAAAGCTTAAGCGGTGAAGGAAACCGTCAAAACCAGAAAGCGGACGAAAAGGTCTTCGAGTGAGGGGGTTGAGTTCCAGTCACAGCAAGCAGCTGAATTTGGCAGCTTCAGCCACATGGTTCTGGCGTTAGAGTCAAAGACAGAAGAAATGTGGTTGTGGAATCTATCTCTGAGTAGAAAGCTACTTGGGCCAGGTGTAAGGGAGCACCCTGCATGGGGCCCTGGAGAGCCCGTTATGTGAAGCCGTGAAGGTGAAATGCTTTGGAAACCGCTAAGATGTTGGAGATGCCAAAATTGTGGGATATCTCCCAAGGATCCTTGCTCACAGGGTGTGGAACCAAACCAAGAGAAGGAAGTGTGGTACCATCAACAAATCT
Source organism: Apodemus agrarius (assembly GCA_964023405.1). Taxonomy (NCBI): domain Eukaryota; kingdom Metazoa; phylum Chordata; class Mammalia; order Rodentia; family Muridae; genus Apodemus; species Apodemus agrarius. Next base: position 12,834,125 of record OZ030024.1, read on the forward strand.
GAAAGGGGTTGGAGGGCTGAAGCGTGCTTTGACGTCAGACATGGAGATGCAGGCTTTGGTGTCTACCCTATTGGTTTTCAGTCCAGTATTTCCTCACTTTCTTTCCCTCCCTTTCAGAATGATAATAAGATACATTCTGTACCATTGAGTGTTGGAAGTATGTGATCTACTTTTTTGATTTGATTTTATATGGGCTTACAGTTAAGAGAACACCTAGAGTCTCAGAAAAGACTTTAAAACTTTGGAAATACTGATAGACTATGGGGACTTTGAAGTTGGACTGAATGCATTTCTGTGTTATGCTATGGCCATAATAAGCCTATGGGGGTCAAGGGAGTGGCGTGTGGTGGTTTGAATAAGAATGGCCGCCATAGCTTCATCTATTTGAGTGCTTAGTCAACTTAGAGTGGAACTGTTTGAAAGGATTAGAAGGATTAGGGGGTGTGGCCATGATGGAGTAGGTATAGCTTTGTTGGAGAGAGTGGGGTGGGCTTTATGATTTTTGAAAGCCCAAACCAAGCTTTATTAGCCTCTCTCTCTCTCCCTCCCTCCTTCTCTCTCCTTCCTCCTCCCCGTCTCTGCCTGTGGATCAGGGTGTAGCTAGCTCTCAGCAACCGTTCCAGCACCAGGCACCGTCTGCCATGCTTATAACGGTCTGTGCCCCCGAAATGGTAAGCAGGCCCTCAGTTAAGTGCTTTCTTTTATTAGAGTTACTATGATGTGGTGTCTTGTCACAGCAGTAGAACAGTGACTAAGGCACTCTGGTAGCGCCCTTGGTCATGGCTGATCACAGAAATGGGAGCTAAGGCACATAACAAACACCTCACCCACTGAGCCATCTTCCCATCCCATTTTCTAATTTTTTTCTCCTGATTTTCTCCCCATCTTGTTCCTGCCTTTACTATTCAACTCTATTCATATATTTGTTTATATAGTATTTATTATGTAATATTCATATTATATAAAAATGCATCGCCTGCAGCTTCCCGCCCAGCTGGTGGTGGGGAAGCCGGAGGGTCACCCAGCGTGCCAGGTGCTCAGAACCATCCAGCGGCGGCGGCAGAACCAGGTACCCGAGACAGCCCGAGCTTAAGACCTTCGGGGACTCAGGCCTGGAGTGGGAATTGGGCACAAAATAGCGGGTGCACTCTGCACTCGCGCGCGGGGCGGACCCCGAGCTCCCTGCAGGCAGCTGCCATATTGCCTGCAGCTTCCCGTCCAGCTGGTGGTGAGGAAGCCAGAGTCAGCCAGTGTGCCAGGTACCCAGACCCAGCCAGAGGCCGAACCAGCCTCCCATCCAGCCAGTGGCAGGGAAGCTGGAAACTGGACCCAGCCAGCTTCCCAGCAGCTTGGGACCAGCAGGCGGAACCAGATAACTGAGATATCCCATCTTTAAGACCCCTGGGGAAACAGGATATCAGACAGCGAACCCTGAGCAGGAGCAGTGCAGAGCAGCCGCCCAACAGGCGGAACCAAATACCTGGGATATCCTGAGGTTAAGACCTCGGGGGACTCAGGCCACCTGTCAGCAATCTGTGAGCAAGACCCCCGCAGGACAGTGATTCAGGTATCCCAGTCGCTGGGAAATAGCCTTACAACCCCACAGGAGGGTCAAGCACCAGCTAGTATCTACAGGACCAACTAACACCAGAGTTAACCAGATGGCAAAAGGCAAACGTAAGATCGCTACTAACAAAAATCAAGGCAATATGGCGGCATCCGAACCCAGTTCCCCAACAGCAATAAATATTGGATACCCCGAAACACCAGAAAAACAAGACTCAGATCTAAAATCACTGGTCAGGATGCTGATAGAGGAACACTTAGATAAATCTCTTAAAGTAATACATGAGAAAATAGATCAAAAGCTAGAAGCCATTGCAAGACAAACACAATTAAATCCCAGATATCTCAACACACCAGAAAAACAAGACTCAGATCTAAAATCACTGGTAAAGATGCAGATTGAGGATCACTTAGATAAATTTCTTAAAGTAATAGAGGAGAAAATAGATCAAAAACTAGAAGCCCATACAAGGCAGACACAAAAATCACTTAAAGAAATCCAGGAGAATATAGAGCAAAAAGTGAATCCCAATACGGGGGAGAAACAAAAATCACCCAAAGAAATACAAGAGAACATGGGTCAACGAGTAGAAGTCATAAAGGAGGAAACACAAAAATCCCTTAAAGAATTACAGGAAAACACAAACAAGCAACTGAAAGATCTGAGCAAAACCATACAAAATCTAAAAACAGAAGTAGAAACAACTAAGCAATCGCAAAGGGAGACAATGTTGGAGATAGAAAACCTTGGGAAGAAATCAGGAGTCATAGATGCAAATATCAACAATAGAATACAAGAGATAGAAGACAGAATCTCAGATGCTGAAGATACCATAGGAACCATGGATTCAACAATTAAAGAAAATGCAAAATGCAAAAAGCTGGTAACCCAAAACATTCAGGAAATCCAGGACACAATGAGAAGACCAAACCTAAGGATTATAGGGATAGATGAGAATGAAGATCTACAACTTAAAGGGCCAGCAAATATCTTCTACAAAATTATGGAAGAAAATTTCCCCAACCTAAAGAGAGAGATGCCCATGAATATACAAGAAGCCTATAGAACCCCAAATAGACTGGACCAGAACAGAAATACTTCCCGTCACATAATAGTCAAAACCCCAAATGTACTAAACAAAGAAAGAATATTAAAAGCAGTAAGAGAAAAAGGACAAGTAACATACAAAGGAAGACCTATCAGAATTACACCAGACTTCTCACCTGAGACCATGAAAGCTAGAAGATCCTGGGCAGACCTTATGCAGACCCTAAGAGAACACAAACTTCAGCCAAGACTACTATACCCAGCGAAACTCTCAATTGCCATAGATGGGGAAACCAAGATATTCCACGACAAAACCAAATTTGCAAGATACTTATCTACAAACCCAGCCCTACAAAGGATAATAGGGGGAAAAATACCAACACAAGGGGGGAAACAACACCCCAGAAGAAACAAGATAGAAACCCCATCTCATCCAACCCAAAAGAAGAGAACCACTCAAATACAAATAATAATAACAATTCCCAAAATGTCAGGAAGTAATAATTACTATTCCTTAATATCTCTTAATATCAATGGACTCAATTCCCCAATCAAAAGACACAGACTAACAGACTGGATACGGAAACAGGACCCTACATTTTGCTGCATACAGGAAACACATCTCAGTGTCAAAGACAAACACCACCTTAGAGTAAAAGGCTGGAAGACAGTTCTACAAGCAAATGGTCCCAGGAAACAAGCTGGAGTAGCCATTCTAATATCAGATAAAATCGACTTTCAACCTAAAGTCATCAAAAGAGACACAGAAGGTCACTTCCTGCTTGTCAAAGGGAAAATCCACCAAGAAGAATTCTCAATACTGAACATCTATGCACCAAATGCAAGGGCACCCTCATTCGTAAAAGAAACTTTACTAAAGCTTAAAGCACACATCGCACCTAACACAATGATTGTAGGTGACTTCAACACTCCACTCTCCTCAATGGACCGATCAGGAAAGCAGAAACTAAACAGGGACACAGTGAAACTAATTGAAGCTATGGACCAATTGGATTTAACAGATATATATAGAACATTCCATCCTAAAACAAAAGAGTATACCTTTTTCTCAGCACCGCACGGTACCTTCTCAAAAATTGATCATATAATTGGTCACAAGACAGACCTCAACAAATACAAGAAGACCGAACTAATCCCATGTCTCCTATCGGATCACTATGGAGTAAAAGTGGTCTTCAATAGCAAGAAGAACTACAGAAAGCCCACATACACATGGAAACTGAACAATACTCTACTCAATGACACCCTGGTCAAGGAAGAAATAAAGAAAGAAATCAAAGACTTTTTAGACTTCAATGAAAATGAAGGTACGACCTACCCAAATCTCTGGGATACAATGAAAGCAGTGCTAAGAGGAAAACTCATAGCCCTGAGTGCATCCAAAAAGAAACTGGAAAGAGCATACACTAGCAACTTAACAGCACACCTGAAGGCGCTGGAACAAAAAGAAGCTAACTCACCCAGGAGGAGTAGAAGAGAGGAAATCATCAAACTAAGGGCTGAAATCAATCAAGCAGAAACAAAGAGAACCATACAAAGAATCAACAAAACCAAGAGCTGGTTCTTCGAGAAAATCAACAAGATAGATAAACCCTTAGCTAGACTAACCAAAGGGCACAGAGATAGTATCCAAATTAACAAAATTAGAAATGAAAAGGGGGATATAACAACAGAAACAGAGGAAATTCAAAAGATCATCAGATCCTACTACAAAGGCCTATACTCAAAACAACTGGAGAATCTGGAGGAAATGGACAATTTCCTAGACAGATACCAAATACCAAAATTAAATCAGCATCAAGTAGACCAGCTAAACAGTCCCATAACCCTTAAAGAAATAGAAGGGGTTATAGAAAGCCTCCCAACCAAAAAAAGTACGGGACCAGATGGTTTTAGTGCAGAATTCTACCAGACCTTCAAAGAAGACTTAACACCAATACTCTTCAAACTATTCCACAAAATAGAGACAGAAGGGACACTGCCCAACTCATTCTTCGAAACCACAATTACGCTGATACCTAAACCACAAAAAGATCCAACAAAGAAAGAGAACTACAGGCCAATTTCCCTTATGAATATAGATGCAAAAATACTAAATAAAATTCTTGCCAACCGAATCCAAGAGCATATCAAAACGATCATTCACCATGATCAAGTAGGCTTCATTCCAGGAATGCAGGGATGGTTCAATATACGGAAATCCATCAATGTAATCCACTACATAAACAAACTAAAAGAAAAAAACCACATGGTCATCTCATTAGATGCTGAAAAAGCATTTGACAAAATTCAGCATCCTTTCATGCTAAAAGTCTTGGAAAGAGCAGGAATTCAAGGCCCATACCTAAACATAGTAAAAGCAATCTACAGCAAACCAGTAGCCAACATCAAAATAAATGGAGAGAAACTTGAAGCAATCCCACTAAAATCAGGGACTAGACAAGGCTGTCCTCTCTCTCCATATCTTTTCAATATAGTACTTGAAGTTCTAGCGAGAGCAATCAGACAACATAAGGAAGTCAAAGGGATACAAATTGGAAAGGAAGAAGTCAAACTATCATTATTTGCAGACGATATGATAGTTTACCTAAGCGACCCAAAAAACTCCACCAGAGAACTTCTACAGCTGATAAACAACTTCAGCAAAGTGGCAGGTTATAAAATTAACTCAAGCAAGTCAGTGGCCTTCTTGTACTCAAAGGACAAGCAGGCTGAGAAAGAAATTAGGGAAATAACACCCTTCACAATAGCCACAAACAACATAAAGTACCTTGGCGTAACTCTAACCAAACAAGTGAAAGATCTGTATGACAGGAACTTCAAGTCCCTGAAGAAAGAAATCGAAGAAGACCTCAGGAGATGGAAAAATATTTCTTGCTCCTGGATTGGCAGGATCAATATAGTAAAAATGGCCATCTTGCCAAAAGCAATCTACAGATTCAATGCAATCCCCATCAAAATCCCAAATCAATTCTTCATAGATCTAGAAAGAGCAATTCTCAAATTCATCTGGAGCAACAAAAAACCTAGGATAGCTAAAACTATTCTCAACAATAAAAGGACTTCTGGGGGAATCAATATCCCTGACCTCAAACAGTACTACAGAGCAATTGTGTTAAAAACTGCATGGTATTGGTACAGCAACAGGCAGGTAGATCAATGGAATAGGATTGAAGACCCAGAAATTAACCCACAGACTTATGGTCACTTGATCTTTGATAAAGGAGCCACAACCATCCGGTGGAAAAAAGATAGCCTTTTCAACAAATGGTGCTGGTTCAACTGGAGGTCAACATGCAGAAGAATGCGAATTGACCCACTCTTATCGCCTTGTACTAAGATCAACTCCAAATGGATCAAGGACCTCCACATAAAACCAGACACACTGAAACTATTAGAAAAGAAACTTGGGAAGACCCTGGAGGACATGGGCACAGGGGTAAAGTTCCTGAACAGAACACCAATAGCTTATGCTCTAAGATCAAGAATGGACAAATGGGACCTCATAAAATTACAAAGTTTCTGTAAGGCAAAGGACACTGTCAGAAAGACAAAACGGCAACCAACAACGTGGGAAATGATCTTCACCAACCCCACATCCGACAGAGGGCTAATATCCAATATATACAAAGAACTCAAGAAGTTAGACCCCAAAGAACCAAATAACCCTATCAAAAAATGGGGCACAGAGCTAAACAAAGAATTTTCACCAGAAGAAATTCGGATGGCCGAGAAACACCTTAAGAGATGTTCAACATCATTAGTCATCAGGGAAATGCAAATCAAAACAACCCTGAGATTCCACCTCACTCCAGTCAGAATGGCTAAGATTAAAAACTCGAGAGACAACAAGTGCTGGCGAGGATGTGGAGAAAGAGGAACACTCCTCCACTGTTGGTGGGATTGCAAAATGGTAAAACCACTCTGGAAATCAGTGTGGCGGTTCCTCAGAAAATTGGGCATGCCACTCCCAGAGGACCCTGGCATACCACTCCTGGGCATATACCCAGAGGATTCCCCTGCATACAACAAAGACACATGCTCCACTATGTTTATAGCAGCCTTGTTTATAATAGCCAGAAATTGGAAGGAGCCCAGATATCCCTCAAAGGAGGAATGGATACAGAAAATGTGGTATATTTATACAATGGAGTACTACTCAGCAATTAAAAATAATGAATTCATGCAATTTGTAGGTAAATGGTTAGATCTGGAAACTATCATCCTAAGTGAGCTAACCCAATCACAAAAGAATACACACGAAATGCAATCACTGATAAGTGGATATTAATGAGCCCAGAAGCCCTAAATACTCAAGGCACAATTAGCAAGTCAAATGACTCTCAAGAAGAAAAAAAGGAGAGAACCCTGGGCCTGTAAAGATTGGATCCAGTATTGTAGACCCAGAACAGAGAAATTGTGGGGGGGGGGAAAGAGTGGGGAATAGCATGGGGGGGGAGAGGAATTATGGGACATATGGTGGGGGGTACCTGGGAAAGGGGAAAGCCTTTGGAATGTAAACAAAGAATATAGAAAATAAAAAAAAATGATAAAAAAAATAATAATAATTAAATAAATACATATTTTTAAAAATGCAAAAAAAATGCATCTAAATATCTTTATAATGTATATACAGGTCATTTAAAAACAAAGCTATTATAATATACCTGCATTTGACATAAAGTATTCTCAACCATGTCTGGGGCGCATGTCCCATATCCCATCCTTTGTGAAGCTCTGAAACCACTCTTGCCTCTCTGCAGCAGTACTGGATTTCAAACATGTGTATTTGAAACTGGCTCTCCCTTCACATCCGTTGCACTAGACACAGCCAGCTTATGCCTGTTCCTGGGTCTGGGAACTGTCTTTACTTCCTGATCTGGGTATTCCTAAGAAACATCACATGCTGGTGTTCTAGTTTGTAAACAGGCTGTTGCTGCCTGAGGCTGCTAAAAGTCACAGTTGCCTAGAGGTACGCCCTGACAGCACTCTCTGGCAGGCAGGGCTTCTTCTACCGGATAGGGATACACTGACCTGCTTTTCCCTAAAAGGCTTTAGCGGAAACCAAAGGAAGTGACACTCTAAAAGTCACTTGGATAAGTATTTTGGGAGGGGGGGAGGCCACCCCTTTCATCTTTCTGAAACCGTTGCTTCCTCTGATACTTCTTCACTGGCCCCATGCTAGGCAGACGTGCTATTCCCATCTACAGGGAAGAGAAGTGGGTGGTTTGGTTTCTTCTCATGCCTGGGGTTTGAATGTTTGAATATCTGACCCCTGTCTACCTATCCTGGGCTACACCGTGTTCTTCCTACTGTTCTACCCTACCCGAATTCCCATCCCAGAGCCACCCTGGGGGCATGTGGAGCTGCAGCAGCAGCGTGTGTTTGTGTGTGTGTGTGTGTGTGTGTGTGTGTGTATAAGGCATTGCCATGCGGATGAGATCTCATCCAGCTCTTCAGCATCAGATGGACGATCATCCCAAGTCAAGAGGTAATCACTCCCTCCTAAGGTTCACGGTGGCAAGCGCTTCTCACAGGAACAGCAGGGAAAAGCTGGGCGAGAGAGTCCACAGAAGCAACCCAGTCCTACAAAGACTGCCAGGGATCGGAGCCTCTGCTTCGTGAGTCTCGGCAGCTCCTTCCCAGGAGTGGAGGGTGTGGCTGGCAGGTGATCACACCTTGCTGAGTTCATCTACAGTCTGACGTGAGTGACATGGCGGGTCTGGAGGACAGTGAGTGCCCTGTGAAAGTTACTAGCTGAGAGAGAGAGGGGGGAGGGGGAGGGGGAGGAGAGGGGGAGGGGAAGGGAGAGGGAGAGGGGGAGGGGGAGGGAGAGGGAGAGGGAGAGGGAGAGGGAGAGGGAGAGGGAGAGGGAGAGGGAGAGGGAGAGGGAGAGGGAGAGGGAGAGGGAGAGGGAGAGGGAGAGGGAGAGGATTTAGGCCAGGAAGTTAATCCAAGAACAAAGACAGAACCTGAGTGCCCACTGGACTCCCCAAGACAGCAAGAAGCACACCTGCGAGGGGTGGGGGCGGAATCAACTGTTTCATAGTTTCATATCCAATGCTGGTGAGGAACCAGGACCCTGTATTCAGTAACCATGGAAGCAGGATGCGGTGAGGGGGGATTGGTACTTCCCCTGGATCTGAGTAGAAAATGGCACCCCTTTGATATCCCAGTGCACATGATGAGCTTTGGCACAGCAGCAGACAACCCCTGCCCCATGGACAGAGGTACCAGAGCTCCCGGTAATGAATGCCACATAGCAGGCTCCGGCAAGCACCTAAGATGGCTGTGTCATAGTTTTTGTCACTTTGACTGAAAGCTACCCATTCTTGGGGACAGGGATCGTACAAGTGAAGAATTGCCTCCATCCCATCCGAGGGAGTGGTCCATGTCTGTGGGGCATTGTCTACATTGCTGATTGGCGCGAGAGGGCCCAGCTTACTATGGGCAGGACAGGTCTGGGCAGGTAACTCTGAAGTGTAGAAGAAAGCTAGCTGGGTGAGCCAGGAGAAACAAGCCAATAAGCAGTGTTCCTCCATGGTCCATTTCAGTTCCTGCCTCCAGGTTCCTGCCTTGAGTCCTTATATTGGCTTCTTCTGATGCATTGTAACCTATAAGGCAAAGGAGTCCTTTCCTCCTGCAGGTCAGAGAGTTTATCATAGCAACAGAGAGGTAGCTAGAACAGTGTGCATTCTTGACTATGTACATAATACCTTCTATATCTTCAACTTAAGAAACAAGATACCCTCCCACCCCCACTCCCATGCCCACACCCACCCCCTGACTGCTATAAGATTGTCAGAGGACAGCAGCATTGGTATTGATACTGTTGCTCTCTATTTTTTTTCCCTTAGGACAGTTCTGGTCGTATCCCTTGATAATCAGATTAAATGATGCTCTTCATAAAAAGTCTTCAACCCAATGCCTGCACATTAGTCAGTGCTCAGTAGATTTGAGTAAATATTACAGTCTCTTTGGAGAATATGGGCTATGGGGGTGAGTGTGTATATGCGTGGCATATATAGGTATGTGCACACGTGTGTGCTCTAGTGCATATGCATGTATATAGCAGGAGTATGTGCCAGTGTTATCTGGAGGCCAGAGGTCAATGACACATCTTCCTGGATCATTCTCTACCTTATTTTTGAGCTGGGGGGCGGGGCTCTCTGTCACCAAACACGGAGCTCATTGATTCAGCTGGACTGGATGGCTAACAAGCCCCAGGAATCTGCTTGTCTCTCCCATCCTCCAGCACTGGTCAGACACACACACACACACACACACACACACACACACACACAGTACTTACTTTGTCAGCTGAGCCATCTCCCAAGGACTCCTGTTTTTTTTTTTTTAATCATTATTAATGAAGTAATAGTGGTGGTAAAGGCAGGAGTTCAGTGGGCCACTTGCAACCCGGTTATATATGAATGTCTTAGTCTATCTTACTATCATGACAAAGTGCCCTAAACTTGCCAATCTGCATATCACCAAGACTCTTTTCTCACAATGCAGGGTCATGGTAGACAGATAGGATATTTGTTGAACAACTACTTTCTAGTAGAGGACCCCTTCTCTCAGCATCTGTATAGTAGAAGGGGTGAAGGAACTCTCTGGGGCAACTTGGGGGATCTGTCTCCATGACATCACCATCTCCCCCAAATCCCTACATCCTAATATTATCTTGATTAGGTTTTTACACATGCTTTGGAGGGGAAGGGACGTTTAGACCACATCAGTGGACTCAGAGGTAGAGAAACATCTTTGGCTTATTGTTTGTTTGATTTTGACCCCAGGGACCAGGGACAGAAGTGCATATTTTACATATCAAAGCAGACCTGTCCTCCAGGTTCTCCCAGGATCCCTCAGTCCTTACCTACCCCCAACCCTGAACTTTCTATCCTAGGGGCTGGGCTGCCTTTCCCCCAGAGGCTCCTCCCTGTAGAATCCAGATATTTTGGACTCCCTTCTTCCCCTTCCCCTTCTTCCCTTCCCCCTCACTTCCCCCTCCCCCTCCTCCTCTTCTCTCTGCATATTCCCTTTCTGTCTTTCTCTACCCCACCCCCACCCCCACCCCCATGGCGACTTCCCTGGCCTCCTTCCTTGGGGCCAGTGAACTCACCCGCTGGAAAGCAGCTTCCCAATAAACCCACCTTTAATGTATAATCAACTCTGGCTTGAATTGGCTCATTTCACCGGTGGAGAAATAACCTATCACTTAGAATACCTATGACCCTTTTTAATCTACAGATTAATGTGAGACCCAGGGACACGAAAACATACAAATTGGAATTAGTATGTTGAATTTAGAAAAACGAAAGGAAAGACTCCGAGATTTTGATCCGTTCAGGCTCCTGTCCCCACTCTGCTCAGCCCACGTGAGGCGGGAACCACAGCAGTCTTGCTAAATTTCTAAATCTCAAAAATTCCCCTTCAAAACACAGGGAAACTGAGGCTGGTAAACAACCTTTTTGTTTGTTTGTTTGTTTGTTTTAAAGACATGATGAGATAAACTTCCTTCCTGGTTCTACAGATGAAGTGACCTAGATGTAGAAAGATTAAGATAGTAACTAGTTCGAGGTATTAGGTTGGTTAGAGCCCACAGCCAGGGGTCAGCCTAGGAAAGGTTGGACTCATTCACACGGGACTGTCTCAGATGTGAGAGGAGTCCCTGGGGGGTGGACTAGGAAGAAAACCAGAGGCAGAGCAGCAGGCTTGGATCTGGGCTTTGCATGTGTCCCTGGCTCTCAAGAAAACGCTCCAAGTCTTGCTAAGAGGAGAGATGCCTGCAGCGTGAACCAACTGGAGAACTGGTTTGGCTGAGTGCTCTAAATTTAGACAGTGCTTGGATGAGTCCTCCCAAGCTTTTGACTCCAGCCCAAGGCTGAAGCATGCTGGTGTTTTTCTCTTGGCTTCCCCGCAGGACAAGAAAGCTGCTGCCCTCTAGGGTTCCTGAGGGCCCCAGCATTGGTGCCAGGGTTATAAATACCCACTCTTACCCCTGGCACCTCTCACACTAGTTGATCACCAGTTGATGCTGGATTTCTCAGGGAGCTCCTGTCCGAGTCCTCACCTGGGTGACAATGAAAGGTTATAATATTCCTCGACCTGGGGAGAAATCAGCAGGAAAGTGTCCCTGTGACCCCAGAGCTGTTTCTGACCTTAAAGAGACCTTGTTGAGCAGTCAAATGCTACATGTGAAGAGAGGATATACTTTTCAGTCCCATGCAGGTAGAGACTTTAGAGGTTAGAGCTATATACCCGTCCGGTGATTACACAGAGAAAAGGTCATGTGGGGAGTGTCGTTGAATACAGGTTGTACTCGGCCTGTGCTGAGTGATAGGATGCGAGCTGGTGATGTAAGCCAATAGTGAGAAGGGATAGTGTACCAGCACCATGTCAGGATTCCCATGGGTGCGTATTTCCTGACCCACAACGTCTCGTGTGCTTTGTTCGGGGATCTAGGGACTAAGATGTTCCTAACTGATGGAGAGGCACCCCAGGCTCTGAACAGAGAAACGACGTGCTTGAGCTTCACGGCTGACCAGAATGTTCTCTTCCTACCCCACCATGTCGGAGCTCTTGCCTCCAACTGCGACTTAGGAGTCAAGGGAAGCAAGGGCGGAGAGAATGGAGCTCTGATGACAGGGTTGAAGGCACAGCACTGCCGCTTGCTTGGAGGACGAGGTCACCTCCTCCTCGAGGCTAAGCCTCAAGCATGTTGTCTATCAAACACTGTTGAGAACAGCGTCCGTGTGCAGAATGATCAAGGCTGTGGGAGACACGAGCTTGGGAGGCATGCCTAGTGAAATAGTAGAGAGGACAAGGGTGATCTGAGCATTTATAATCCTGCCTCTGGTATACACATATGTACACGCATGTGCCCCCCCTCTCCCCACACGCAGGCATACCCCACACACAGCAGATGGTGAAGACGCTTGAAGTCTCTTTCCCCACAGTGGTACAGGTATATATGTCGTAGGGAGGGTGATCCCAGCCTTTGCTCTCAACTCTAACAGGCTCAAGGCCAAAGAAGCTGTGAGCTCTTCATCCTTCTTTGGCCTATGTTTGTGGGCACAGCTCGATCCTTTTTGGAGCTTAATTCTTCTTCTTCTTCTTCTTCTTCTTCTTCTTCTTCTTCTTCTTCTTCTTCTTCTTCTTCTTCTTCTTCTTCTTCTTCTTCTTCTTCTGGCTCTTCTTCTTCTTCTTCTTCTCCTTCTTCTTCTTCTTCCTTTTCTCCTTCTCCTTCTCCTCCTTCTACTTTTCTCTTCCTGCTCTTCTCCAATTCTCCTCCTCCCCTTCTTCTCTTTTTCTCTTCCTCCCCCTCCTCCTCTTCTCCTCCTCCTTCTACTTTTCTCTTCCTCCTCCTCCTCTTCTCCTCCTCTTCTCCTCCTCTTCTCTTCCTCTTCTTCTCCTCCTCCTCTTCCTCCTCCTCCTCCCCCTCCTCCTCTTCTTCTCCTTCTCCTCCCCCTCCTCCTCTTCCTCCTCCTCGTTCTCCTTGTTTTTTTTGTTCTAGTTCTTGTTCTTCTTCCTCCTCCTCTTCTTTAAATTGAAAATATATTTTTTTTCTCACAAAATTCATCTTGACCACGGCTTCCCCTACCCCACTCTTCTTAGTCCCTTCCCCTACCTGCCCCCTCCCCCATTTCACTCCATTGTCCTTTCTCTTCCGGGAAGGAGCAGGCCTCTAAGAGACAACAACCAAACAAGACAAAAACGAGATACAATAAGACAAGGCAAAAGCCTTCGTTCATTTCAAGGCTGGACAAGGCAAGCCAATAGGGGAAAAAGAGTCAGAGATTCACCTGCTCCTGCTCTTCGGAGTCCCACAGAACACCAAGTTAACTGCCCTAGCATATATGCAAAAGGGCCTGTGCAGACTCACACAAGGCACACGCTTGCTTGCTCCTTCAGTCTCTGTGTGCCCATGTAAGCTCTATGCATGTTCTTCCGGCGTTCTCCAGCCCCTCTGACTCCAGCAATCTTCCCTCCCCCTCGTCTGCAGGGGTGCATGATCCCTAATGGGAGGGACCTGATCGAGATATAATGTCTGGCTGTGGGTCTCTATACTTACTCCCATCAGCTGCTAGAAGCAGCCTCTCTGGTGATGGCTGGGCAAAGCACCTATGAGTCTGGACAAGAAACAAACAAACCCTAAGAGTATACCAATAGCATTAGGAATCATTTCATTAACTTTTCTTTCTTGCCAGATGTGTTTAGTTCTATCCTAGGCATCTGGGCCATCCAGGCTCTGGTTCCTGGCCATCCAGGCCGTGTCAGGCTTCCTCTTGTGGGCCTCACGTTCAACGGGACTTTGGTTGGCTGTTCCCACATGTTCTGTGCCACCATTGCCCAGAACATTTGCGGGCAGGACGGATTGTAGGTTATGGCTTTTGTGGCTGGGTTAGTGTCCTGGTTTCTCTTTATCATAACGGGAAAGCCTACCTTCTATCATCAAAGAGACTAGAATGTAAGGGTAGAGGCTCTCTGCGGGCACCAGCTCCGCCTCGCCACATTCAATGATGTTGATCTCTGTGTTGCCCTCCCTGCCCCCACTGCCCCTTTGTAGAGAGCAACTGTGTCCTTGTATTTGCCCGAGTTGTTTGAAGGTTTGGTTGTTTGAGCCAGGCAGAGTCATGATTTTCTTTTTCTCAGTAAACGAAGCACAAAGCTTTCCCCAGACAAGAGGGACACCTAAGTTCTGCCGCATGCATGCAAACGTCTGGCAGTCCCAGGAACAAGCACCTTTTGCCCCTCCCACCCACTTCCCCCTTATTGTCCTCCATCTTGGGTTCCCGGTTCCTCTCCTTTGCCTCTCTCTTCACTGTCCCTCTTCCTTGTTGAAATCAGCTCCTGAGTTTTGAACTCAGAAGCAGAAACCACGATCACAGAGCCATGGTTCCTCGAGGCCCTGGATGCGCTAGACCCCATTTGAAAGAGTTCACATACGCATGTATCCTCTGGTGGGCCACACTGGGGCGTACACGAGAAAGTCAAGGTTGTTGGAAGTTCATTAACATGCCCCAGGTTTTGCGGCAGGTAAGAATGGCAGAGTGGGATACTGAATTCAGGTCTACAGGAAGTCAAAGCATGTATCTTCCCCACCTCTCTACATTCCTATTGGCTCTGTGTGGCTTTACAATGGTAGGTGACAATCCAGCTCATGGTGACGGTGTCATCAGTTCAGTTTTGAAAGTGACTCTCTGTTACATAGTAGTAGTGGGGATCTCGGGCAAGTTACTTAAAACTGTTTAAAAACTGCTCTGCATTTGGGTTTCCCTGGGCATAGATAAGAATGGCAATTAGATTCATAACGAGGTCCCAGGGACTCACAGATAGGGCTCGTGTTTGTCAAAGCATCGCGTCCACAGAGGGTCTGTGGGAACTTGGATTTGCTCTTCCAGGTTGATCCTCGGCAGGCTCTGGGCTCTTGGAACCACGACTCTGTCCGTGCTTTCTGCTGGGCAGGTTCTTGGTGCCCGATGTGGCAGGGATTACCAGCATCCCTGACTCCTTCCCCCTAAACGCTGTCAAGAACAACCAAAAAAAAAACCGTCTATGTCATTGCCAGCCATCCCACCCTATCCCTGCAGCCGCCACAGAATGGGTTGAGTTGCCTCTTTTGAAAAACCCACTCTTCAGTGCACCGCAAACGATGCACAGGCCCTCTGCGACCTCCACTCCTTCCCCAAGCAGCAAAGCACAGCCCCCCCAGGGGCGGAGAGCAGGATGGTCACGGCCGCTGTCTGCCAGGGTGGCTGGTTCCCTGTGCCGACTGGCACCCAGCTCGCCACAGCTTCAGCTGGCAATTATCTGAACAGACGTGCTGTAATTGCCCGAGGATCGGGTTTCCTCTAGGGGTCATTTTGCCCAAGGCTCCTGTTGGTGTTTATTCATATCCATCCCAATACAAAGCATGAGCTCAGCCGAGTGGCGTATTAATCAAGGGAGGGCTGTTCCAGACGGTATCCTGGGAGTTCCTGTAAAGCCACCCTCCGGAGCTCCCTCATGGGCTTAGCAGCCTGGCAGGGCTCTAGGGATGTGGGGGAGGTGGGGGAGTTGTGTGTGTATGTGTCCCTGTGCAGAGACATGGGCACTTGTTGCCTCTCTCTGGGGTATGCTTGAAATAATCCAAGCAGCTGAGATGGTGGTTTGGCCCTGGTGTCTGGCCACGCACGCACGAGACCAGGCTCTGACAGCTCATTACATCCTAGTGGCTTCCAGTGTAACATCTGGAGGGTGCTGAGCTCTACTGGGATCCTGGCTGGCTCCGTCACCCCTAGAGAGATGCTAATGAAATTAATGAGGATGCTTTGCACATGTGAAGAACTTCGCTCGTGGACTATGTTTTCTCCGGCAGGATAATATGATAGGTCAGATAAAGGCAAAAGTAAATGAACAGTCATTATTGACCATTGGCTGGGACAGGCAGCCTTTTGTCCAACCATCCATCTGTCAAGTACAAAACACTTAAGATACCAAGTGCTTTTATAATCCAGCCACCACTACAGTCTGGCAACAACATAGAGGGGACCCCACAAACAATCCCCCATTCCTGCTGCCATCCACGCACTTCAAAGAAAACAAAATCGAAAAGGGCATCTCAGTTACTGATAAATGATAGGAATCAAGCAAGCTACCAGGGGAGATCTGCCAGGGAAGGGGGACTTCTTTAGCATGCGGTGGGATTGAGGATAGGTGGGTGCTCAGGCCAAGTCCTCTGTGGTCAACGATAGCAGAGTTCCAGAAAGAAAAACAGCAGGAAGGGCACCTAGAATTCCTTAAGGGCCACAGAGGGACGTGTGGTGGCTAGGACCCTGGGGAGAAGATCCCAGAAGCGATGTGTGCAGAGGGCCAGCAGCCTGGAATTGAAGGTCTCTTCAGATCATGGTGTTATTCCAAGAACAGCAGGTGTGACTGGGAGGTTTCACAGGCCAAAGCCATGTGATGTGATATGATCCTGTATAAGGGTCATGCTGTCTTCTGGACAGAGGAAGGATCCAGGGACTATGAGGCATCCTGGTGAGACCCCAGACCACACGAGAGGCAGTCAGTGAGAGAGCTACGAGTTTCTGTCACTACAGCCAAAAGTTTATCTTACACATCTGTTGCTTAAAGGTATACATGCGCTTTGGCCTATGGGTTCCTAGGCTAGGAGTCTAACAAGGACCTTAGGGAGTTAGGGAAAATCAGTGTAGGGTGATGTTTCTTTTGGAGGGATGGGGTGTGGCTCATTCCCTCTCTCTTCCAGGTTTGGGTGTCATTTGCCTCTGTTGGCTTACGGGCCTCTGCTCATCTTGATATCTGGCATTTAAAAAAATCTATCCATTATCTATCTATCTATCTATCTATCTATCTATCTATCAATCATCTATAAACAGACGATTTTTATCTATTTTCTATCTTCTATCCATATTTATCTATCAATCATCTATCTATTTTTAGTCTTTCTTCTATTTATTATCTATATATCATCTACAGACAATCTTCTATCTGTTTGTGTCTATCTTCTGTCTATCTTCTATCTATAACTATCTATCATCTATCTTCTGTCTATCTTCTATCTATATCTATCTATCTTCAGTTTATCTTCTATCTATATCTATCTATCATCTATCCATCTATGTATCTATCATGTGCAGATAGACACATCTATCTTCTGTCTATCTATGATCTACCTATCCATCTGTCCCATGGTCCTCCTTGTCCCATGGCACCATCTAGATGACTAGGAAGATCTCCTGCCCCACCTTTCTCATCTTGGTCACATCTGTAGTGTCCCTTTGCTTTCTGAGTGCATAGTCCTGAGAGTCACAGACCAAGGTCTAACAGCTGTTGGCTATCACCCATTGCTTCTCTATTCTGCCTGTAGAACTTCTGGCTGGTGGGAGGGTGTGTCATGCAGAGAATGAGGCCTTGAGGTGGCAGGCTCAGAGCAAGAGCCTGGACTCATGCTCCAGGGTGCCCTTACTATGATGGGAAGCGCAGGCTTGCAGTGGGTGTCTGGGAAAGAGTTGAAGTGGTTATGTGCACATTGAAATGTCCTCTAGACAGACAAAGGGGCCCAGGGAGCAGGCAGGAGGATGGACAATTCTGGAGTTAGGGCAGATACTAATGTGGGGTCAAAGTTGTGGGTGGAAAATTGAGCCATGAAACCAAATAGAATCATGGCTGGGAAGGTCAGATAGAGGGAAAGGCTTGTGGAGGCAGAGTAGCTGGAAGGGAACTAGAAAAATAATTCTGCTCTTAGAGCACAACTCTGCCCCGGGGGTGGAGGGGCAATCAATGAGGCTGGTCCGAGTATGGGCACATGGGGACACAGACGGTCCGAAGGCTATGCAGTGGCTGTTTACATCAGCAGAGTACTGAGGGCCTTATGCTTCAGTTCCAGTACTGAGGTTCCGGCTTCAGTCTCCTCCTTCTCCTCCTCTCTTTCCCTCCCTTTCTTTCTCCATCCTCTTCTCCCTCATCCATTTTCCCATTCCTTCCTTCTTTCCCTCCGTCCCTCTCCCCTCCTCCTTCCATCGCTCCTTCCTCCCTCATTCCTTTTCTCATCCCTTCCTTCTTTCCCTCCCTTCCTCTCCTCTCTCCCTTTCCCCCCCTCAATCTTTTCCTCCATCTCCCCTTCTTTCTTCCCTCTCTCCCTCTCTTCCTTGGAAAATTCTGGAATCCACAGGCCCCTCCCCTCATTGCATGAGCGAGGACTCACAGCTAGAGCTGGGAAGCATCGGCACACAAGAGCCTCACAGACGGCTGGACTGGGATTGAACTTACTACTGTGTGACGCCAGGCAAGTCACTTTATCCTGGGCACGGGACTACCTCTCTTAACCACTAACACCAAGATCCCTCCCAGACTTCCTGACTGTCTTCTCTGATCTGACCCCAGGAACCCCTGTGCAGGCACTTTACTGCAGCCTGCAGCGCAGGTGGGAACGAGGGCATGTCAGCCCTTGCTTAATGCCCTCCATGCGTTCTCTTTGATCTCAGGATAAAGGTGAAACTGATCTTGGCTGGCAAAGACAACAAACTCTTGAGTTCCCCCAGATCCTGTCCACAGATCCCACCCTGCCCTATTTACCCCAGCCCTCCCCCCACTAACCAGTTCTTAGATCCAGTCGCACCAGTTCCTTCTGAGAACCTTGTCCTGGAGAGGTAGAAAGAGAGGGATGGAAGGAAAAGAAGGAGGGATGGGAACAGGGAGTGTGAAATAAAATCGAACCCCGCTGCTTGGAGGTGAGGGTTGCTATGGATGATTGTGCTATTAACCTTGGAGACTGGATGATTGCTCTGAGAGGTTCCTCTTGTCCCCCTGTGTCCGTTGTAGGTGATCCACTGATTCTGAGCCTTTTGTCATGAGCCACAGAGAATCGTTTCCTTCCATTCTGCTCTACATCTCGCAGTTTCTGATAGCGCGCCTCTTGCCAGTGGTGGGAGGCTGGCGGAGGGATCTGGGGAGGCTGGCGGGCTGATCTGAGGAGGCTGGCGGAGGGATCTGAGGAGGCTGGCGGAGGGATCTGGGGAGGCTGGCGGAAGGATCCTGGGAGGCTGGCGGAAGGATCTGGGGAGGCTGGCGGAGGGATCTGGGGAGGCTGGCGGAAGGATCCTGGGAGGCTGGCGGAGGGATCTGGCTGTGACCTCAGTAGGGAGGCTTGAGAGAATGAGAAGGAAGCAGGAGTGGCCGCTGGCTGCCTCAAGCCACTCCTGAAACATTCAGGGTGCAGCTCTAGTTATGAGCAGAGTGTCACTGGCCAGCCTCACCCCCATCATCCCAGACTGCAAGGCAGGAGTGGAGCCTCTTGGCAAAAGGCCTTAGGTTTACTTGATGCAAGCCTTTGCTTCATCTGGTACAGCCAGTCACCAGCTAGACTTCCCTTGACTCCGGAGGAAGAACAGCTCTCCCGAGAAGAAACTAGACACTCAAAGAACAAAACAGAGAAGAGCTGCTCAAGTTGCCTCCAAGTCCCCTTCCCAGCCCCCTAGAATGTCATACCCTGCTTCACTATCTGCCGATTTTCCGTTGTTGTGACACAATGATCAAGAACATCAACTTAGAAGGAGAAAGGGTTTATTTTTAACTCGTGGGTCTGATGGTTTTCAGTCCTTACTTCTGACCTGTGATAGGGTAGGATTTCATCGTGGAGAGCGTGTGGGAGGCCAAGATGACCACTCCAAGATGATCAGGGCTAGTGTGTGGAGTGAGTGAGAGGGAGAAAGAGAGGGAGACGGGGAGTAAGTTAGATAATTCCCCTCAAACGTGTACCCCACTGATCTAACTCCAGTCTTTTACCCAGGTGTCGAAGCAAGGGCCAGGGTCCTTCCCGAGGACACCCACAGGAATTTCCAGGTTCTTGTGACCTGGAACAGAGAGCAGGGCTGGGGACACATGGCTGGTGGGGGAAGTAGGAAGTAACTCAGGAAGGGAACACACCTAAAACGGAAGCCTGGGGAAGGTGACAAGTGCAATGGCCCTGAGGTCATGAGATGTGACCCTTCCTGGGTCACCTATAACACCCGCCACCTTCTAAATTTGGGGGGTCTGGGGATTTGCATGATTCTGTTCCTTGTAGCCCCTGTGGGGATGGGTTTCCATCTATCTTCCCCCACCCCCAGACAGGGTTTTCCTGTGTATCCCTGGCTGTCCTGGAACTCACTCTGTAGACCAGGCTGGCCCCGAACTCAGAAATCCACCTGCCCCTGCCTCCCAAGTGCTGGGATTAAAGGCGTGTGCCACCACACCACTGCCCGGCTTCCATCTATCTTATAACTTACTTCTTACATATACTAATCTTGATGTGTAACTCTCCCGTATCCTACCCTCCAGCCCCAGGATTCAGTCCTATCCATCTTTCTGTCAGGCAGATAAACATACAACATTTTCTTAGGATCCCATAAATGGGCGGATTACACCCAAACAATGGCTTGTTTTCTTGCAGGGACGGCCATCCCATGTGTGTTGCAGTATCCTTCCTATTTTAATATTTCTCTGCACATTCTAGCTTGCGGGACTGTGAGACCAGTGTTGACTCACTAATTCACAGGAGGCTGCCAACTACCGCCCAAGGGCAGCAGTAGCTCTGGTAGCAGGGGGTGGGGGTGGGGTTGGGGGGGATGGGGTTGCTGGTTGGTGCATAGGTGGGGTAAGTTGAGATAGAGCCTTCCGAATCTGGCCTTCGATCTGGGGAAGCT
Source organism: Apodemus agrarius (assembly GCA_964023405.1). Classification (NCBI taxonomy): domain Eukaryota; kingdom Metazoa; phylum Chordata; class Mammalia; order Rodentia; family Muridae; genus Apodemus; species Apodemus agrarius. Next base: position 12,854,951 of record OZ030024.1, read on the forward strand.
CAGGGTTGCTGGTGTCTTTAATATCCGTTTTTTTTTTTTTTTTTTTTTTTTTTTTTTTTTTTTTTTTTTTTCAGTCTCATCTCTATGAGATGACTGGGCTGATTGTAGCTCAATAAAGCTGGTGTCGTAGGCCTGGATGGGGTGTGTGTCGGGAGGTGGGGGGACGCGGGTGTCTGTATCCTTGCTTATTTTGTTTAGGGGCCGTGCTATGCTCTTCAGGGAGAGGTGGGAGCCAGCAGGTAATCCAGTATGCTAGGAGTCCAGGACATTTATGGTCTCTTCTGACCCTAGGGAGTTTATGATTTCAGGCATGTGACACTCAACAAGGCCAGCCAACTGTTCACACTAGGGGGGGTGAGGGGCGGGGGGGGGGGCGGAGACTTAATAGGTGTAAGCATTGCTGTTCTCATGACAGGTGATTTATAGGCATCGATCGGGGGCGAGCCTCACCACCACCTTTAGGGCAGACAAGGCGAGGCTCCGTAGAATTTGATTCCTGTGCAGCTGGTTTGTTAGAAAGAGCCTGCAGGAAAACCAATGAAGGACGGGAGGGGGAGGGCGTGGAGAAGGGGAGATGGACGGCTTGGAAGAGTGTTACTTCGGGGGCCAAGACCCTTGGAAGGCAGCTCTAGGGGCACTTCCTAGGGTGTCTTTCCCTTGCAGGGCTGCAAGAGCGCTCACTGCCTTTCACTCCTCTGCACTGCTAACTGAGTAAAGTCCCCTATCCTCCCCTTCCCCGAGTGTGAGGTTGGCTCAGGACATCCAAAGATAGGAGAGACCAAAGCCCCCAAACCCAGCCATATCGAGAGAAGGGGCATAAGGGTCTGAGGAGATTGGGGTTGGAATCCAATCATGTCTGCTTCAGAAAGGTTGGAAGAGCTCCATTTTAAAGATGGAGGCGAAGAGGCCGAAGGTGACCCACACTCGGCGGAGTGCACGGAGCCAGATTCGCATGTGTGATTCTACCGTTGGAGGACTGCTGGGCCGCAGCTGCCTGAGAACCAACAGCAAAAACCAAAACCAAAACAAAACACACACACAAAAACAAACAACAAAAGACAAACAAACAAAAACAACCCACTAACGTTTCTCAGTTATTTTCTCCATTAAAGTCTGCATGTCTGTAGTCCCAGCAATCCTTCTGCAGGTCAGTCAGTTACAATTCAAGGTCAGTCTGGGTATTCTAGGTAGCAAGTTCCAGGCTGACCAGAGATAGACCCTGCTTCAAAAAAAAATGTAATTCCTTTGCTTTAAAAAGTAACAAATGCCCATAAGAATGAACACAGCACTCTTGACAGACAGTATGTGTGGACAAGGATGACTGGAGGGCGTGGAAGTCCATTACTGCAAAGCACAGGTGTGGCAGTGCAAACCTGCAACCATGGAGGTGGAGGCATGGCAGTCAGACATCCAAGGTCAGGGCCCGGCAGATGGCTCAGCGGTTGAAAGCGGCTTGCTGTGCTCACAGAGGGTCAGGGCTCAGTTTCCAGTCCTGGTGCCAGACAGCCCACAACCAGCTGTAATTCCAGTTCCAGGGGATCGGATGCCCTCTTCTCCCCTCCCTGGGCACCAAGTACACACTGGATACACAGATCCCCATGTAGGAACACACACACACATACACACACACACACACACACACACACACACACACACACTCCATCCAGATTCTGGCTGTGTTGGGGCCACAATCCCATGGAGATGACTGCCCCTAACAGCATCAAAAATCACCCTGGACTGGCCAGGCATGAGTTAGTGAATGTGAAAGAGTCCAGAGGCCATGGACGTGGGCCCCGGAGGCTTTTCACAGGTAAGCCTGTCACTTAAGGTGTGTCCCTATTTACCTACAAACATGGCATGGCCTATGTTCACACTTGGCTGGTTTATCTTGTGTCTGATGACATTTCCTGGGTACAGGCTTAGTGTCGGGAGGTTGAACGAAGGCCAGGAAGGGGGCCTGAGTCAGGGGCAGTCCTCTGGGCAGGAGGACAGCACTCATCTGGAAACCAACGCCTGGATCGGGGGTGGGGGGATGGGGGATGGAGGGTGGGAGGTGGGGGTGGGGTGGGGACTGGCATCAAGGAGACCCGACCGACAAGGCTATTTTGAGGTCAAATCAGTAGGTAACCTAGGATGTCGCCTGGGCTCTGGGACCCCTGTGACAATGCATAGATAGTATCCAGCTGGGGTGGGGGTAGATATCTGTGTGCACAGGGGTCTAAGAGCTGGCTGAGAGGAAGCTTGCACTGCATAAGGAGGAAGCCATGGTGAGCAGCAGCCCAACCAAGGGCTTCCACACTTGCCTGAGTAAATGTGCCCTCCTAGTGACCAGCGGAGTCTGTATCCAGGAGACTTTCTGGACGTGGATACCATAGAATAGGGAAGAAGGGCTTCTTTCCACCAGTTTCTGTGGGACCTCACAGTTGGAAGCTGTGGTCCTGGAAAAAGAGATTCACATGGGGTGGTGTGTGTGTGTGTGTGTGTGTGTGTGTGTGTACGTAGCAGGTGAGGTAGGTAGTGAATGCTTATTCCAAGTCTCTCTGAGGAAGTGTCTGTGGTGTTCAGAACCCGGTAGTTCCGGTAGGAAGAGCACCAGAAGAAAGAACAAAGGTCCAACCTTCCTGAGCTGGTGGTGGCTTCTAGACTGCACAGCCCAAGTGGGGCAGTGGCTGGCACAGGCCAGGATGACCTTGAGAGACTGGTCCCCTGCCGGGATGAGTTCTGGTACCCAGGCTTGGGATGCGCGGAGCCAGCACAGCGTGCACAGAGCAGTGCCCAGGAAGAGGATTGGGGTGGGTGAACGCCACAGTTACGGAGATGTCAGGCAGAGACTGGTTCACTTGGAGTTATACACACCCCAGGAATTCTCCACCTCACCAGATGCTTGGGGCACAAGCTGTCTGGGAGATATGGATCCTGTAGTCTATGGGTAAACCGATCCACTAGCACACACCTGCATTTATATTCTTTCATATCTCTGTCTCTGTCTCTCTGTCTCTGTCTCTGTCTCTGTCTCTCTGAGAGCCTTGCCATGTCACCCTGGTTGGCTTGGAACTCTCTTATGTAGACCAGGCTGGCTTTGAGTTTGCAGCGATCCACCTGCCTCTGACTTCGGAGAGCTGGGACTACAGGCACGAGCCACCACGCCTGGCTCTCTGTGTTTGCTGATCGAAGGAACTCGTAAAGAGAAGAGAGGCAGAGCCGCAGTGCCGACCAGGTTTGTTGTCTACTGCTGTGATAGTGCACGGACCTGACTGACACCTGGGCTAGAAAGGGTTTGCTTCTTCCTACAAGTGACACCGAGGGAAGTCAGGGCAGCTCAAGGCAGGGGTAAAGAGCGTTGTGAAGCAGAGTCTGTGGCTCTACCTATATGGCTTGCTCAGCTTACTTTGTATAAAACCCAGGATTATTCCCACAGTGGGCTGTGCTACCCCATGTCAATCACTGATCAAGAAAATACCCCTCAGACCTGTGTCCGGGCTGATGTGATGGAGGTATCTCTCGATAAAGGTTTCCCCTCCCCAAATGACACTAGTCATTTGGGGAGGGGAAAGAGCTGAACAGCATGAGACTACCTTGTCTCGACCCTCCTGTTCCAGGGTATTTGATGATGTGAATTGCCTTTCAAACTTCCCTGGAAACAAGTATAGATTCTGACTCGGTAATAGGTCAGGTTAGGTTAGGTAAGCTCTGCTTTCTTCCTGTCTGAATTAAAAATATTTTATATGTGTGTGTACATGTAGGTGCATGTGTGTGTACATATGTGTAGGTGCACATGAACATGCGTGTTTATAGATGTGCATGCATATATGTGTAGGTGTGCATTCACATATATATGTGTGAAGGTGTACATGCATGTGTATGTACATGTGTTTGTAGAGACATAGGACAACCTAGGTGTCATCCTCAGATTTGCCCACCCCCACCCCCTTGGCACAAGATCTCTCATTGGTTGAGAGCTCACTCATTAGCTAGGCTGGCCAGTAAGCCCCGGGGATCCTCCGGTTTGTACCTGTGCAGGTCTAGGCTTGCAAGTGCAAACCCTGTGCACTGCATTTTGTATGGGTGCTGGGTGAGGACCTCAGGTCCTCGTGCTTGGTGTCTGTAATGATCCTTACTAACTAGCCCGTCTCCCAAGCCCAAAGATTCTGCTTTTTTTGGCAATCTTCCAGGTGACAGGCCCTTGGTATGCTGCTCACCCAAGGGCCACACTTATTGTTGAAAGACACAAGAGACAATGGTCATAATTCTGGGGCTCTGGACCTGTTGTTGTTGTTGTTGTTTGTTGTTGTTGTTAAGGAGGCACTCTAGCTTCTTGTTTAAATAAACAGCACTGAACACACTGGAGTAGATTAGTTTCAACAGCAGATTTAAGCTGGAACCCAGAAGGGGAAGATTATTTTACATTTGTCAAACATGGGTAGAGCAACTACCTTGTATGTCAGACCTGTGAGAGGCTCAGACAGCAGGCGGAAGATAGACCCTTGCTTGTCGGGCCCCTGCATGGAGAGAGATGGAAACCCACACACCTGACTGCACCCGGGAGGTGCCTCAAAGCCTTCCGAAGCCACTCAACTTGACCAAGGCAGTGGGAGTTCCGAGGCTATCCCCACCACACTCCTGGACTCTGCACTTCTCAGCTCATGGCACCCTAAAGCTGCTAGTCCTAGGATTCCATGGGACACCCTTCTACGGACCACAGTGTGTAAGCATGGGGTGCCAAGAATCGGAAGAGCCTGACGTAACGAGGCGGGACACCATTGGGCTTCCTGGAGCAGCAGCGTGCCGGATGCTCGCTCAAGGTTCCCTGGGAGCCAGTGCTGTCGCCTTTGAAACAAGGTCTCAAAAGCACAGGCCTAGCGTTGTGGTTCTTTTTGACAGACTTGCTCTTTCTGTGTCCCACACTAACTGCTATTCAGCCTTTGATTGACCCAGCTCAGGTGTGTCTGCTTTCTAGTGGATGTAGCTCTTTAACACCATATGCAGGGTGAGACTTCCAGTCATGCATGTGCTCCTCCGGGTCCCCCCAAAGCATGAACTCCCCTGACCCCCTAGGCATCCCCTGCAACTGTCACTTCACTGTTTTGGAAATGTAGGTCACTGCATGCCTATCCCTATCATTACACCAGGAGCTCTTTGGGGTCAGGGGTGCTATCACGTGTCTCTGCTTCCTGGGCACTGACCGTGTCTGGCATACAGTAACTTCTGCTTACACGCTCGCAGAATGCGGTGTCGCCTGGTTCAGAATCCTCTGATCACAAAGCCCTCCTCTTTGCCTTTGGATCCCCAGCCAGAGCCAGCTCTTTTTTATTAACTCCGAGATTTCATAAATGGCTAATAATCTCTGTTTGCCTTTCCCGGAAATTGCTGGGCTTGGCAGGAGCAGGTAAACACGCTCAGATACCATCTCCTCTCCCACACCCCTGCCCTTGCTGGTGCTGATTACTATTCATTTTCTTCCTGGAGACACTAGACACCTACTTTCCTCCACCCCCTCCCGCTTTGAGAGATGATGACATCCTCAAGCGAAAGATTCAGAGTTGGCCAACAATGTAACGTTCACGCTGGATAGAGAGTCTGGCGGATGGGCCTATTAGGGGCATTACAGAATGAGGATACTGGCGTCAGTCCATTCCCTGGAGGTCTGCATGGGCAGATACAAGCCGTCTGTGCACCCTCTGCATGGGGTGCAGCTGAGTACCCAGAGCCTCTTGTGAGGAGCCCGGTGGCGGGGGGCCTTTCATTTATCTGGCATTGGTGAGGTGGCCCCAGGGAACTGCAGGAGGCGGCCCATGGAAGCCTTGGCAGTCGGTGTGCCTTTCATTCATTTTGCAATCTGGATGTTGCACTCTAAGTTCAGGAGGTCGGACTCTAGTCTTGTGTATACTTAAAGGGTTTAGCTGACAAGGCTTCCCGCGAGGGTACTCATTACCTTAGTGGGTCCCGTTCCAACCGACTGGGATCCCATTCCTGCCGTCTGGGAATCAGGTGTACATCCACAATGAGGTACCAACGAGATGTTGGTTCTGGAGTGAGCACCAGCATGGGCGGGATGTTGGCTGACATCTTGTCGACCACATGGGGTGTCGGTTGCTGGGACTTGCGAGGCATCGATGAGCAGTTCTGGAGTGAACTACCCTGTAGGAGAAGCCCCGTGCAATACTGTCAGGTATAAAAACCGTGACGCTGGTCTCATTTACGTTGACAACTCACACCCACCACTTGGCTGGTTCTCCAGGTGTTGGTAACGATGGCCGCAGGAGAGTAGCAGTGCCAGCTGTCAAACATGCCGTCTGTCTGGATGGACGCTGAGTCCTGAACCCTGGTCCTATGCAGAATTGAAAAATTCTCCCTCTTCGTTCAATTTTACAACCTGAGAACAGCAGAGTTGAAACAGTGTGGCGGCTAAGTCTCGCTCTGCTACTTACTAGAAGAAGCAAGAGCTCCTTTTTATCCCAGGTTCTTGTCTGCAAAAATGGAGAATGTCTACTCACAGCGGCCTTGAGATACTGATATGGTATAGGTGCCAGTTGTTTATATGAACCATAGACACCCACGGTGGCCCTGATTCCTGATATAGCATAGACGGCTATCATCAATATCTTTATAGATAATAACAGGCCATCTGTAGCATGTCAGGTACTTTGTATGATTTCTTTCATCTCATCTCATAGCCACCGAGCACGCGGGAATTATGGTCTATGCTTCTGAGGCCAAGATTCTGAGGACATGGGGGAGCAATGGCCTTGCCGTGTATCTGGTGAGTGGGTGCGGTAAAGGTAGACAGGGGAGGTGCTAGGGTCACGGAGCAGAGTTTGGAAGCCTCCTCTGATGGGAAAAAGCTCGGCTGACCTTTGAACTTTGCCAGGCCCTGTTCTCATCTATATAATGGGACTGTTGCATAAATCCAACATGGCTGCCCCACAGTAGTTGATCGACTGATTTCATGTGCTGTTTCTCTTCTTCCTGTTTTTTTAAATCTCATTTTATTTATTTATTTATTTATTTATTTATTTATATTATCGGTGGCAATGCTGGGAGACAAAGGTAGACACACCTCTTTGGCTAATCAAAAGTATTCCTTCTTCTGCACTTTGTTGCTTAGCGAGGACCAGGGGACAGGAGGGAAGCCTGGAAGCCTGTCTTATGTTTCTCTGTTTGTTTTCCATGTGGCTCTCCATCACTCCAGATGCTCTTGACAACGGCCTGCCCTGTTTTGATCAGATACATCCAAACGACATTAGTGTCTGCCGAGAATGGTCAGAGTCTAAGTCACCCACAGAGAGCAGGTCTTGAAGCTATACGTGCTGAAGGGGGTTGGGTGGGGAAGAATGGGTATTTTCTGAGAGCCAAAGCCAACCGTGAGTTGGCTGGTTCAGCCTTCTTTGTGTTCAACAAACAGCCAGGCACATGGCCACTTTCTCTCCGTCCAGCCTTTCTAGTAGTCATTGCTGGAGGCAGAGGCCGCTTCGTAATTAAAAATAATAAAGCCTGTTTCCCAGCGAGAGCCACATTTCTGTCCCAACCTGTTCCTGGGGTTCTGCCTCCCGGAGGAGAGGGTGACCATACTCCATCTGTTCAGGTCCCTGATTAAAGCCTTCATCCTGGGGGGGAGGGCCACCAGGCTCACTCCGCTCCCTTGGCTGTGTCTGAGGAAAGCACCCGGAGGTGACCCAGATATGGGTCTGTTTAGTTACGGCCCTTCTGGTTTCAGGCCACAGAATCTACTCCGCACGGGGAGGATTTCTTACAGTAAAGCTGTAGGGGCAACTCATAACATGGAAGGGTCAAGCGCATCTGAGAAACTAGAAAATAGGGAAGCCCCGGGAGTCCTCCACCTTTCAGCTTTGCTCTTTCCCTCTGAGAGCTGGAGCTTCTGTGCACCTTGTGGAAATATGGCTGTCCCCAGCACATGCTCCTGTACTGGCTCAGCCATGAGGAAGGCCTCCTCTCTGACCCCTCTACATCTAAATATTAGGAATATGCCCATCCTCTTATTGGCCTCCTCGGGGCAGGATCTGTGCTCTTGATCATGTGTAAGAAATTGCATTTAGATATATATATATATTTTAAAAAAATAGGGTAAATTCTAGGCAAGAATAAGGAAATGCATATTAAACTATAAGCCAAGGAGTGGTACAAAACCCTGTACTTTACAGGATTAGAACTTACACTAATGCCGGGCGTGGTGGCGCACACCTGTAATCCCAGCACTTGGGAGGCAGAGGCAGGATTTCTGAGTTCGAGGCCAGCCTGGTCTATAGAGTGAGTTCCAGGACAGCCAGGACTACACAGAGAAACCCTGTTTTGAAAAACCAAACAACAACAACAACAACAACAAAAAAAAAAAGAAAAGAAAAAAAGAACTTACACTAGTGTATATGGTTAAAGAGTAGCAGAGAGGTACGGTGAGATATAGTATATGACCTTATTATGGTAAACATGTTTTTAATTGATGATGGTGGTGGTGGTGCTAGACATCTGTACTCTATCAGGAATCAGGATCACCGTGGGAGGACATGGTTCCTATTAACAACTGGTATCTATACCATATCAGAATTCAAGGCTGCTGTGAGTGAGTGGACATTCTCCATTTTTGCAGACAGGAGCCTTGGATGAAAAAGGAGCTCTTGTTTCTTCTAGTAAGTAGCAGAACGGGACTAAGCTGCCACACTGCTTCGAGTCTGCTGTGTCTCCTGTAAAGTTGAGCAAGTGGGAGAACTTTTCAATTCTGCACGCAGCCAGTGTTCGGGACTCAGGACATCCATCAAGAGACCCCTGAAGTCGTGTATCCCGAAAGAGGAGGAGGGCCAGGTCTCTTCAAGGGGTCTGAACCCGGAGGAAGTGGGAAGGCGTCTTCCTCTTTGCTCTGAGTTCAAGGATGGTTTGGTGCGGGTGTCTAGACAGTGGTGTCCTCCAAACATAACAGCCATTATCATCATGATGGAGACATCAGAACGTCCATGGATGTTGATCAGAGTCCCCCAAAGCTGACTGTTGGTGTCATTAGACCCTCCCCGAAATTGCCTGCACTCCCTTTGTACCTCCTTGACAGAGGGGTGTCATTCTGCCCAAGTGGCACATGGTTTCAATCTCATGTTCCCCGGAGGTGCTAGATACAGAGCATAGAAGGCCATCTGGGGTTGGGGTGGGGGAGGGGGAGTCGACCTATGCAGCTATATGGAAATTGTCATCCATACAGGGGTGAGACTTTTCGGAGATGTGGCTGATTTGGACCCACCCATGCTCCTATTAAGTAACCCCTTGCCTCTCACCCCTGCCCTGTAACTAAACCCTATAAAGTCCTTGGTTTCCCGAGTTGACTTTGGTAGGACTGCACTCTGCTCGGTTCAGTGTTGCCCTCTCTCGGGGGGGGGGGGAGGGGGGAAAGCAGGGGTTTGTCTTTATCTCCTCAGGGAGATGTTCACGAAACATGGGTCAGCTCCCCACAACCGGTCAAATGGAGTCTTGCCAGCCCTGAATGTCCCAAACTGTCCAGAGATCTCTGAGCTTCCGCCATTATCGGAGGGCTGGAGATCCCTCCCGTTCGCAGGATGCGAACTACGGTTTTGTTTATGTTAAATCCTTACTTGGAGATTTTCCCGCTACATGGAAAACTCTCGTGGTTCCCAAACATCATCCATTTTTTTTCTCATTAAAAACACGAGAGCAAATGTTACTGAATAAATATGCTCAGTTCATCTGCGCATGCTCCAGTTCCAAGAACATTGCTCTGCCTATCATCATCATCATCTTCTTCTTCTTCTTCTTCTTCTTCTTCTTCTTCTTCTTCTTCTTCTTCTTCTTCTTTAGTGAAATCATAGATGAGTTTAATCTTTTTTCTTTTTTTTGTTTTTTGTTTGTTTGTTTTTGTTTTTTATTGGATATATTCTATATTTACATTTCATTTCCTTTTTCTGGTTCCCTGCCACCCAAAGGTCCCACATGCCCTTTTCCCTCCCCATGTTCCCCCATCCACCCTTTCTCAATTCCCTGTTCTGGTATTCCCCTACACTGATGCTTTGAGCCTTTCCAGAACCATGAGGGTGAGGATATTTTGCTTTGTGCCAAACACATAATTGAGGATAATTGTAATATTTTTTGAAAGGCAAGGAAAGGAGGATAGAGAGATAATTCAGGGGTTAAGAGTTCCCAAGGCTTTAGCAGGGGACATGAGTTTGGTTTCCCCTACACAGAGTAGCTTGCAACCAGCTACTGAAATCCCAGCTCTAGGGGATCTGCTGCCCTCTGCTGGTCTCCACAGTTATCTGCATCCATGTGCACATGCACACTCTGAGGTAATTTTGGCTTTAGAAGAAGATAGGCAGTCTCAAACTGGTACAACCACTCTGGAAATCAGTCTGGCAGTTCCTCAGAAAACTGGACATTGTACTTCCAGAGGACCCAGCCATACCACTCCTGGGCATATACCCAGAAGATTTCCCCAGCATGCAATAAGGATACATGTTCCACTATGTTCATAGCAGCCTTATTTATAATAGCCAGAAACTGAAAAGAACCCAGATGTCCCTCAACAGAAGAATGGATACAAAAAATGTGGTATATATACACAATGGAGTACTATTTAGCCATTAGAAACAATGAATTCATGAAATTCTTAGAGAAATGGATGGAGCTGGAGAACATCATACTAAGTGAGGCAACCCAGTCTCAAAAGAATACCCATGGTATGCACTCACTGATAAGTGGATATTAGCCTAAAATCTTGGGACACCAAAGACACAATCCACATACCAAATGATGCCCGACAAGAAGGAGGGAGTGGACCCTGGTTCTGGAAAGGCTCAAAGCATCAGTGTAGGGGAATACCAGAACAGGGAATTGGGAAAGGGTGGATGGGGGAACATGGGGAGGGAAAAGGGCATGTGGGACCTTTGGGTGGCAGGGAACCAGAAAAAGGAAATGAAATGTAAATATAGAATATATCCAATAAAAAAACAAAAACAAACAAACAAAAAACAAAAAAAAGAAAAAAAGATTAAACTCATCTATGATTTCACTAAAAAAGAAGAAGAAGAAGAAGAAGAAGAAGAAGAAGATGATGATGATGATGATGATGATGATGATGATGATAGGCAGTCTCAGAGCTCTGGACAGATCCCTAAGAAGCGCCGGTGGGATGGTGCTGTTCTTCAGAGATGAAGATGGGGGTGTATAGTGGTAATGGTGTGTACATGGCTTCACAGCTGGCTTGTTGAGCTTGACTCTGAAGTCCACTATTATTAATATTTATGGCTGGGATCTGTCCCGCCAGAGACCCTGTAAACAGCTCCCCTGATGTTGAGGTAAATTTACAGCTAGCTGGATTAAAAAGAGGCACAGCATGATCCCAGGCTTGCATTTCTCAGTCACCAATGACTTTGGATGAATCTCAGTCGTTAGTGTTTTTCGTGCGGTCATTTTTGAAATGTAGCTCCTTACCTGTGCTGCTGTGAGTCCAAGAGGGAGCGGGGGAGTTCATGTACTGGAACAGAGACATGGTACAAATTTCACAAGACCACATCTACTCCAGTTGCCCCCGGCTCTGGGACATTCTGCCTTTCACTGCCACAGTCTCTGCCCAGAGGGAGGGTCACCTTTGACTCTGAATGCAAATCTAGGAAGACTTCTGCAAGTTCCCTGCCCAGTGGGGCAGAGGGCCTTCCTTCCCAGACGAGGCCCCAGACAAGGCCCCAGACGAGGCCCCAGATGAGGCCCCAGACGAGGCCCCAGCCTAGTCCACACGGAGCCCTGGCATTTGCAGCGGTGCCAGCTGTGTTTGCCGGAGGTTTTATACCACTCTGTCTCAAATGGGGCTTGGAAATTTTTGACTGGTCCCACAGAAGGAAGTGGCTTTATCGCTCAGCCACGCACATCTGCTTGTGAGCTCTGGGCGGGCTGGGAAACTAAGGAGAGATGACAGATTTAGGACTCAGATGTTACTTCTGGTATATTTTAAAAATAGCATGCAGTTCTGTATCTTCTGAAAGCAATTTTGGAGGCCATGGAGGGGGGTCTCACATGAGTACCCCCAATAAAGGGCAGGTGTGCCAATTCCAAGACCACGTCAAGCTCACATACCTGGTGTCTTAAGACACATGGATTGGGCTCAGGTAAAATCCTTACCTGAAGAAATCAGGGCCTTAGGCAGTTGAGCTCTCTAGTCCACTCCAGCTGTGAAAGTCTGCGAATCTTAAGTGGAACAGGCCCACTCTCCCCATTAATGGATTTGTTTGCTTTTTTGGATTCTAACAGGATCTCGTGTGTGCTGTGTTATCAGAAGATAGTTCCCGAAGCTGTCCAGGAATGGATGCGTACCGAATGGTGGTACCCAGACTTTACTGGGATGAAGGAGGAGGAAAACTCCTTGCTCGTGACAGGGATCTCAGCTGAGTAACCTGTAATCACAGAGTGCACCATCTTCGATTTTCACTACCTTGCATGAATATTCAGTCGTCTCAAAGTTAAAAGGTTACAAAAAATGGGGGGGGGCACAAAGCACATATAGCTAAATGTAACTATTTACTCTGTGTGGGTGTGGGCGTGAGTGTGCTTGGGAACCTGCTACATTTATTGCAGCTTGTGAATGCTTTGGATATTTAATAAAGACAAAGTTCTCCGGAGTTATTCTCAGCCTGGTGTGCATACAGCTTTGCCCAACACCCACTCTTGGTCCCCTTAGCCAGGTGTAGAAGAGGCAGCAGCCGGAGGGATACAGAGCTATTGAGCTGCGGTGATGACCTCTCTCCAGAACCACTCTTGGTTTCCCCACCCTGTTCTTTTGAACCAGGGAACAACCGGTACTGTAGTTTTTGTTTGTTTTGTGTGTGTGTGTGTGTGTGTGTGTGTGTGTGTGTGTGATATTTAAAAACAGGGACTTGTATAGCAGAATTTGTTTATTATACAGCAAAAGTAAAAGACCACAATACAGTCAAAGGGGACGTAGGGAAACGTGTAGAGCAGTTCCATTGTCAAAGCAGGAGAGCATAGCTCTGGACTCAATCAGGGGACAGTATTATGGATTAGAGGAGGGAAGAGCTTCCAGGTGTCACCGCGAGGACAGGGTTGGCCACAGCAGGTCTACTCACATGGGTTCTGAATGACAATCAGAAGATATTCCTTATCTAGGGAGAAACATGAGGTTAACTCTCTCATAGCTACCCCACTAACACTTCAGCTAGCGAAGACAGTGGCTGCACACCAGAACTCCCATGACACACTGGAGAAGTTTAAAGCGCACAGACTTGGCACAGAATTTATGGTCTCGTTTGTCTGTTGTCCCTGGCCATGGCTAATTTTGATAAGTATTCTACAAGTGGGTGTTCACGTGCAGTAACAGATAAAACTTTTAACTGTTCAATCTGATGTGATAATGTGCTATCTGCTGGGTTTGTGACTATAACACAATTATTCAGAAACACTGGGAACGCAAATCCTCCCAGGAGGTGACCCTGTGGCTGTGTCTTCCAGCAGACCAGCTGGTCACACTCACCTCACCAGGAGGTGGTGCTTGGCAGGCTGTGGATACACCTCCTACTTTAGTCCCAGGATACCTCACTTCTGCCACTATTCAGACCGTCTGTGTGCTATGTTCCCAGCATCCATTCTGATAACTAATAAGCGTAAGGGGGTAAAATTCAGCTTGTTCAAAGGCCAGATCATTTTGGTAATTTCATACCACTTTTGAGTTTGGCTCTTCTGGATCAAACTTTGTTTTTTGTAATCGAAGAGCTCTCTACCTCACAATACATATTAAGATCCACATCTCCACCAAGATTCCACAATCCCCCCTACCCCCCCCCCAGGTCTTTGAAATGAGGTTTTCTAACCAGTAAAACAGGAAAGCATTTTAGGGAGGAGGCGGCATGTCCAGTTACCTGGGGCTACCATGATTTCGTGTTTCTTCGATCTGATCCTGAGAAAAGTCAGGTCATTCTGGGGGTCGATGTCCCGGACTGTGCTCTTGGCTTTCATGGTCAGCTGGTGGAGAAGACCCGCATACTGAACCGTTGTGGAGTTGTCCAGGGTTGTTCGGATTGGAATGCCTGTGATGAGATTTAATTTGGGGGTCATTTTTTTTTCCTGATTGTAAATATAGTATATATGTACGTTGCAAAGACTACCGGGAGTCACTCGTCCTTGCAAACGGCAGAAAGACGGACAGTGGCTATTGCCAGATGGCACCGATGTTAGGTGACTATTTGGCCTATCACCTTTTTTTGTCTCTTTGTGGAGTTCTAACTACAGTTGAGTCAGGTGAAGTTTCCGGATTTGACCGTGGCTTCCCGTCACTTACGTGAGAACACGAGAGCTTCCTCTGTGGATGATACTGTGGACGTTACTGTTCATCTCTGCACATGCCCATTCTATGTATGTGTTGTAATAGGATCAGTCCGTTGCTTGGGGCATTTGGTATTTCGCATTTCTAATAGTGACTGTGTGGTGAATATTTCATGCAGAAATGATCTGGAAGCTGCTAACTGGTTATTTTAATCACAATCATCTGTCTGTCTATGTATATATCCATATCTATCTGCATCCCCAAGGCATCCCACTTGTGAAAAAGGTGGTCAGTAACATGGAATTTGTCTGCTTCCTGGAAACAGGAGCCACAAAAGAACAGCACTACCTAAGCCGGGGAGTTTATTCAGCGGGGACACTTCAACTTTCTAACTCCTCCCACAGTATTATGCAGACCTTAAATTTTATGTTAGAAAACTTGGGTAGCAAGGAGACTGGCTTTTCTGGGTGGGCATCCCTGGCTTGTACTTATTTTCTATTTAAACATTATTAAATTTGGCCTCTTGTTTGGTCTCTTGCTGTATCATACGAGATTAAAACAGATTAAATCTATTGATTTAATTAAAAAAATTCTAGCCAGACAAACATGCAAGTCTGAATCAATTCAGTTCAAAGCTATTGAGCCCTGGCTGGGCCACCTAGCATAGTGTCTCTTCTTCAGCACCAAATTAGGTGCATATTATATCCGATTGAAGATGACCTTCATGTTGAGGACTACCACACAGTCAGAAACTCTAGAGATTTCATTTCAAAGTGTGCCTTTATTTAAGGGAGGGACACATAACAGGGTTCTGTATCAGATCATAGTCAAATTCCTTAGGAATCTGAACTAGTGCCCATCAACAAAATTCCAGAGTGGCACTTGGGCTTTTCTTCAGAAAACATAGCTGCAGAAACTAATACTGATGATGAGTGCTTTTCAAAACTAAAGGATCACTATGGTAGAATTTTTATCAGTCTTCCCGAAACTCTGGGAGGCTGTCAGTTTTGATTTTAAAACAGACTAAATTTTCACCTCCTGCACAGAAAAGAAGGAGGAAGAAGAGAGGAAGAAAAGGTTTTTTTGTTTGTTTGTTTGTTTTGTTTTTTTTTTGCATTCACAGGGCAACATATTCTGTAGACGAGGCATCATACAAAACAATTAATTCTCATAACTTTAGTTCTTGGTCACTTTCCCCAGAGGGAAGTCTGCTTTTCACAGCCAAGAAGTCACAAAGCATGTATCTATAGCCAGTGGGAGGCAGCAGGGTAGCAGGAAACCAATTCTAGAGAGCCCTTTGGATGGGCAGGTTTGTTTTGTATCTTTAACACAGACAACCACTGAAGACTGAATGGCTCAGTGTCAGGATAGGAGGTAGAACCCAAATAAAGTATTCAAAGCGGAGATGACAAGACTGTGAATCGGAGGCTTTGTCTGTTCATAATTTAGGTCAATAAATAACAGAGTCTAGCTTTCTGAATAGCACATGCACAACTGTGGGCATAGGATGTTTTCATTCCTTTTTGTTTGTTTGTTAGTTAGTTTGTTTTTCGAGACAGGGTTTCTCTGTGTAGCCCTGGCTGTCCTGGAACTCACTCTGTAGACCAGGCTGGCCTTGAACTCAGAAATCTGACTGCCTCTGCCTCCCAAGTGCTGGGATTAAAGGCGTGTGCCACCAATGCCCAGCTGGATGTTTTCATTCTTGAAAGCAATCAAGAGGTTGCAGCTGGGGATTCATCTCAGTGGCAAAAGTTTGCCTAACAAATGTAAAGCCTTGGCTTTTGTCCCTAGCCCCCCAGCCAACCCAGCCAGCCAACCAACCAACCAATCAAGAAGTCTTTAGTAGTCTCTTGTTTTGTACCAGTTAAAACTAACTTATAATTTAATTTATAATTTAAATTAATTGTTATTAATGTGGGAGTGGTGGTGAATGCTTGTAGAGGTTCAGATAGGAATATTGTTGTGATATTGAGGCCAACTCTTTTCTAAAAAACAAAGCCCAAAATAATTTTAGTGTGTGTGTGTGTGTGTGTGTGTGTGTGTGTGTGTTCATGTTCATGTGGAGGCCAAAGGACAACCATGAATGTCACCTTCAGGGATGTTGTACATCTCCTGCAGGATGGGTAATGTTTCCCTGGATTGGAGCGCATGAGATAGGGTATATCAACAAACCCAGTAGTCCTCCTGTCTGTACCTCTCCAGTGCTGGGATTCTAAGTGATCACCACCACACCCACTGAGAATCAAACCCAGCTCCTTCTGCTTTCAAGGAGAGCATGCTACCCACTGAACCACGCTGACACCTCCAACCACTTCCTTCCTGAGAGACAATCATAGGTTCTAGTGTCTTACATAGCCATCCAGGAATACTCAAAAAGTGATGGAAAATTACTTTGAATTATTACTCATGTGATTACTATAATCTATGTTTAATCCTCTCCTCTCCATCCCCCTTCCTTCCTTCCTTCCTTCCTTCCTTCCTTCCTTCCTTCCTTCCTTCCTTCTTGCCTGCCTGTCTTTCCTTCTTTCTGTTCTGTCCTCTCTCTTTCTTTCTGTGGTGCTGGGAATTGGAAATCAAAGCCTCATGATTTCAAGGTAAGCACTCTGCCAGGAGCGGGGTTATCTCCCCAGCCTTGCCTATCTGTCTTCCATATTTAAGTGTATACATGCATCTGACTGTGAAAACAATCAGGAATAACTGACTACTTCTTTGTTCTCTAATTTTTCATGTAATAATGGGCAGTTCACCACCTTGCATCAAGAATGTATATTTGAGTGTATAGTCTTTATTTTAATAGTACCCTAATATTTTCACTTAAGACCTTTGGGAAATTGATTGAGAAAACATAAGGCTAACTTGTCTAAGAGGTCGCTGAGGGTCTGCCTTGTTATGCACATAACCTACTTGTCCTCATGACAGGCACTCGGGCTGTTCCCAGTCTATGACATCTATCGACAAGGCTATATAACCTGCCATTGCATATCTATTTGATTTGGAAGAAGACATTTCCAAACTGGAGCTCCCCGAACAAAACATATGAACATTTTAAAATTTGATGGTGTTGGATTTATGACATGATTCTGAAATATGAAATCTGCGGTCCCAGGAAGCTGGGAGTCATTATTTTGGTTTGTGGTGTGCAACTGCTCGATTTTGCTTTGGTGGGTAGATTGTATTTCAGAAGACAAGGAATCAGCTGGATGACTGATAGAAATCTAATGATATTCAGATGATGAATTGTTGGATGTGTCAAGAATATTCAAAGTCAAAAGCCTATACATAAGAGCTTATATGTAAAAGAGTGTATGACAGTTCTGAGTGCCTGGGAGGTAGATATTTATGTATTGGTATTACAGTGAATGTTTTTCTAAATGGGAAACTAAAATGAATAAAGAATCCACTGTCATCCAAACCTAGACTACTCGGAACCAACAAATCAGAGTATCACCTTGCTGGTTAGAGTAGTCTAAGCCTGTGTCTTAGAAACAAAGCAAAAGCTTACTGCACAACCTAGCCTAAGATGCCATCTAAACGAATAGACACGGTAGACCAACGTAATTAACCACAAAGGCAAGCTGACAATGGCGTTAACACATTGTCTTGTAGTCTTCATCTGCAATCACTGGCAGAGAGCAGGAGGCTGGCAACAGTGTCCTGGGTAACTCAGGACTTCGGAAGGGCTGTGAAGCTGAACTGTAATAAAAGACGCATGCCTCCAGCCACACTCGAGTACACTGTTGAGACTGAGTGTTTTGTTCGACGCGGGTCACACAACTTATACCATGTGCCAGGGAAACATCCCTGGTCATGCTCTGGTCATTAACCATCTCACCATAAAAATAAGCCCCTCGTTTATATTTTTGGGGAGAATGTTAGTTTGACTTCAGGTAGAAACCAAGTTTGCACAACCCTTGAAATGTGCCCTAAATCCTGACATCATATTATCCTACTTGAAGTCAGAGAAAGACCATGATATTAAAAATAACATTTGGTTGTTGTTGCTTTCAACAAGAAACCCAGAGAAATTTTCACTAAGAAGTGCAAGAGAGCAAAGTTTACTTCTAATTTTGCTACCTGGGGAGAGTCACTCTAACATTTGGCCCTTCCCCCCCTCACCCTTTTTATGCAGCTTTTGGGGGTGGAGGTCAGGATCACACACCTTAGGCTGGCCTTGAACTCTCTATGTAGCTGAGGATGACCTTAAACTCCTGATTCCACCTCCCCAGTTCTGGGATTCCAGACATGTCCCACCACGCCCTATTTACTCAATAGGACCCAAGGCTCCCCTCATGCTAGGCAGGCACTCTAAAATGACGGACAACCCCCAGCCCCCTCCCACATTTACCTGGCGTATTAATTTGTACCTGGCTAGATATATATGATCCAAAAATGTTTCCTGTTACTTCATTCCCTGACTTTGGCCTTGGATCCAAATCTTTTCTCCCTCACCCCTTGGTGTGATGTTCGTCAGACATCTGGTGCACCTCATCACTTTGGGTGCCTCAGGCATCGTGAAGTGAAGCACATTAGCAGCACTAGCCTGTGTGCCACAGTAGACCCTGTCTATACTGGGTTGAAGTGTTCTCTGAAATTTAAGTCCACCCTAAACTTTAGAAGATGAGCTTGTTTGGAAAGAGGTTCTCTGTAGAGGCAATCAGTTAAAATGAAGTCATACTGGATCTGGGGGCGTGGGGGAGCCTCAGAGGTGTAGTAGGGGAACATGTCTGTAGAGTAATCAATATACTGTAGTAGGGTGACACAAATGTCTTTACTACCACCCAGACACAGTAAGAGGTCAAGAAGCCTCCAGCTGTAGAGTTCTCAGAAAGACTATGACTCAGTGGCATGCTGGCTTCAATTTCAACATTCCAAGTAGAGACATAAGGAATTCCTGCAGTTTTTTTTAAATGTGTGGTGTACATGTGTGTTTCTGTGTACATGGGTGCATGTGTAGGCTAGAGACTCACATTAGGATCATTATCAATTTTACCTCAATTTTACTGAAACTCTCAGAGATCTCAGACCTTACAAATTCATCTGACTGCCTGGCCAGGGAGCCCCAGGGAAACCCCTGTCTCCTCTTCCCCAAATACTGGTATTCCAGGAACACAGCTGTTATACCTACTGCCTTAGTTAGGATTTTACTGCTGAGAACAGACACCATGACCAAGGCAGCTCTTATAAGGACAACATTTAATTGGGGCAGGATTACGGGTTCAGAGGCTCAGTCCATTACCATCAAGGAGGGAACATGGCAGCATCCAGGCAGGCATGGTGCTGGAGAAGGAGCTGAGAGTTCTCCATCTTCATCTGAAGGCTGCTAGAAGACTGGATTCCAAGTAGCTAATACAAGAGTCGTAAAGCCATGCCCATAGTGACACACCTACTCCAACAAGGCCACACCAACACCAACAAGGCCACACCCACTCCAACAAGGCCACACCCACTCCAAGGCCACACCCCCTAATAATTGTCATGGCTAAAGGAATCTTACAAGGTACCTCTGCTAAATCACACAGGTACCTCAAGTAAGTCAGAGTGTGAGACCATGGAGCAAGTACTTGGGAGCAGAACCCGTTTAGCCAGGGCTACACCAAGAGTTGACCACTTCCCGGAAATATGCGGTCCAGCTTTTCGTTTCCTGTACAGACAATCCTAACCCTTTTTCCTTCGGTCCTCAGGCGTGGGCCCTATCACTAATTATATTTGGCAGGGGTCTTTTTTTTTATTTTTATAAAACAAGTCGAATGTTTTCTCTGCAAATCTCAACTAACTAAATGAAAGTTCTCAGAAATTCTTTAATTAGAGTTTTATTAAGTGTTGGCTATGAATCTGGGCACCTGACAGTCTCCTCATCTACCTGCCACAACCTCGAGGGACTGGGGTTATTTTCCCATCCTTAGTGACAAGGAAAGAGCACAGCGTGTCAGCAGTCTCTCAGCTGGTAGTTGCGCAGTAAGCGTTTCCTGACTGCTCTCACCGCAACACCGGAGCTGGGGATCAGCTGATGCTGTAGTTGCACTGTGAATTACGCGAAGTGGCTACTCTCTTACTTCAAAGGACGGATGCCCTGGGATTTTTGGCAACTCTCTCACTCTTATTTATAAATGCCTGAATCAGCAAAGGGATGAGCCAGGAACCTTTAAGAGGTTGCTACTCTGGCAGGGCGTGGAGCAACAGGTAGGTAGGGAAAATGCTACGCCATTTTGAGTGAGGGAGGGAGGGAGGGGGAGAGGGAGAGTGAGGCAGAGGGGGAGGGGGAGAAGAGAGATGTTTGAGTGCATGAGTGCACAGGCACCTGTACATATTCATATGTGGAAGTCGGGACAAGTCGTTGGAGTCAGTTATCTAGTTATCTTTTTCTAGCACTTGACTGCTGGGGACAAAACTCAGGTCTTCAGGCCTTGTCAGCAAGCACCCATTTATCGCGTGTGAATGGTCCTGAGACAGTGTGAGTCCGCCGGCCAGTACCCACAGTTCATAGCGGGCAATGTATTGTTCCTTCCTGTCCATTGGTTACAAGACTATCCCTGAAATGCTATGAAGTGAATTCTTGTGTTGGAGGGTCCTGGGAAAACTTGGAGAGGAGGGTCGATGGGGAGGAGAGACGACCAAGAGACATTATATACACATATGGAATTTTCAAATAACTCATCAAAATCTTATTAAAATAGATTTTAAAGGTTTTTTTTTTCCGCTATGATAAAGGAAACTTAATTTAAAATGAAGGTTAAAGCGCTGTACTGTAGCCTTTATAACCTTAGGCTAAAACCAAACTACCAATTACATAATTTCCCCTCTCTTTGACAAGAGAGTTTTGCTGGCCCTCCCAAAGTGATGTGATGTTAATTATCAGAGTTTCTGAAGAAGATGCTGTGTAGTGGTGTGTGTGTGTGTGTGTGTGTGTGTGTGTCATAGACAATGTCTGTGTGACCCCGGCTCTGAGATAAGTGATTGGTATACAGTAGGTATCCAATAGATGTCTGATGAATAACTAACTTCTAGAGCTTGCACAGACAAAACATGGCTTTAAGTTTCCAAATCTAATGTAAATCTAATGGAAATGTCTTCACTCTTGACCCAATAAATGGATGGCCTCTGCGTGTCCAGCCCAGTCTGCCTGTGGGAAGAGTTACCTTCTGCATTGACCACCATCGTTCCAATGACCCCTTTGTGGCTCTGGATTCTCTTGAGGGTTTCCTCCACTTCCGTCTGCAAGAGATCGGGGCCGCCATTAACTGGAAGGGTGTCCGTGGTTACGTCCACTCTACAGAGACTGTCTAGGAACATACCTAGTCCCCTATTTCTTTAACTGGGAGATGGAGGCGATACACTCGGGCGTTTGAAAGGTAAGCTGGGAACTGTTAGATCTCTTATGGGGACTGTGTAAAAAGCCCCAGCTTGCACATGACCTCGATAGATGGCCAGGCTTCAGCCCCAGTGAAGACAGGGAGCCTCACAAGGGCTCCCCAAAGCTTACGTGCTCTTATTTGCTAGAAGGGTAGTGTTTATTTGTTTAGTTTCTTTTTACATTGCCCAGAAAGCTACCCATAGGCCCTCCTTCAGTGTCTACTATTTCCATATTTACAAAACACTTCTTTCGAATGTCATAGGTTTTAAATATTTATAGCTCATCACTATATCCCCCGAGGGTACCCAAAACATGCCCTTTCTGAGACACCTTAGTTACTTCTGTTACCCTCATTGGGGATTCATTCTGGTGACCAAACTCACAAAGGGAATTCTATGCAAGCATTATATTGCAGGATGCTGGAGTCCCCTGGTCTGTGTCTTGGTTGAAGCTGAATGTTTGGCTGTGAACGTCTGTGTTCGGGACTCACGGCTGGGTTTTATGCTTACTGTTTCAGGCTGACGGGACTAAAACCACTCTGCTTCCTGCGCTGACTCATCCCCAACAGCACATTGTGAATATTTACATTTCTTTTAAAAATACAGCTTATTAATTTATATGTATGGATGTTTGTCTGCATGTAGGTCTAACTACCATGTGCATGCCTAGGGCCAGCAGAGGCCAGAAGAGGGTGTCAGATCACCTAGACATAAAGTTACAGACAGTTGTGAGCTACCATGGGGTGCTGGGGATTGAACCTGGGTCCTCTGCAAGAGGACCTAATGCTTTTAACCAATGAGCTCTCTCCCCAGCCTCATATGGATTTTTTTTGAGTTTTTTTTTTGTTTTTGTTTTTGTTTGTTTGGTTTTTTTTTGTTGTTGTTTTTTGAGATAGGATTTCACAGTGTATAGCTCAGCCTGGTCTTGAACTTGCAGCAATCCTCCTGCCTCAACTGCCTCAGCCGCCTTGAGTGCTGGGACTCCAGACAGGCATTACCGTTTAGGATTTCACAGTGTATAGCTCAGCCTGGTCTTGAACTTGCAGCAATCCTCCTGCCTCAGCCACCTGAGTGCTGGGACTCCAGACAGGCATTCCCGTGTCCCACTTAGCCTGACAGTTTTGTGACGAGAACCTGTTCTCTCGTGTTCTTTCCCAACATCTCACAAGTGAACGTCACGTAACTTCAGTCAGAGACAGGTTTTCTTTCGCACCCCGTGTGGATGTGACCGAGCACTGTCCTTGCTTTTCCCAACACCAGGGCAGGTGTCTTCTGACTCTGAGGAAATGCCATGCTGGGTCAGTGGCTTTCCTCACGATGGACACTATTAACATTTAATTCAGCACGTTCTTTAAACTACACCATGGCCCAAAGCTTGGAGAAATGTATCTGCGAAGGAGACCTAGCATCACCACCACAGCTTACAAACTGGTTCCCTGGCCACAAATAAAGAGCACTGTAATAACAAAGGAAAGGAGCAGAGTTTCACATTTCAGGGCCATGAAAGCTCTGATCCCCAGGGTGTCCCCTGAAAAGGAAAACAAGCCATTGCCAGTGACATTAATAACAAGAATCTGATAGTGCCAAACACTTGTTTTGTCCCATACACAGCCTGGGACAGAACTAAAACCAGACAAAATGCCCAAGACAAACAAAACACCAAAACAACAGACCAAAAAAAAAAAAAAATCCCAACCGATCAAACGAGAAAACCCAAACTCCAGTAAATATAGACATTTTTTTCCCTTGGGGCATATCTCTGACACTTGGCAATTCTCGGTCTCCTTCTGTCTGTCTGGCACAGAACATCCACAACCTAGTGCAGTTCTGATCGTCTTAGGAGAGTGTGCAGCTCCTCAAAGCCACGATCCTTCTCTCTTCCTTCACTGCTCCTCTCCACTCTGCTTACTTCCCCTTCCTCTCCTCCAACACGGTTCTCTTCTGACTCCCAGACCCCCTATTGCAACCTCCTGTGTCCCCAGGCCACCCCCTGTGCCTCCCCTCCCCTCTTCTCTCCTCCCCTCCCTCTCCCTTTCCTTTTTCGCCACTCCTTTCCCTTAGCTTCTTTCTCTCCAATCCCCTTCCTTCCCTTCCCCTCTGCCTTTCTTTTCCCTTACTTCCCACCCCCGCCTTCCCTCTCCTTCCTTTTCAGTGCAGAGGAGGTTGGAGTAGCATCCCTGCCTCTCCTCCCTCCTTTCTCTCTCCATTCCTCGCCCCTCCCTCCTGATTTTCCTTTCTTTCCTCTTTGTTTCTTGCTCGTTCCCTCCCCAACCCCCTTCCCATTTTCTTATTCTCCCGTTCTCTTCTTTCTCAGCCCGGGATCTTTCTTTCTCCACTGCCTTCATCGTTCTTTGCAAACTTTCCTGGCTCCCAGATTCAACTCAGCACCTCCCGTTTCGCTTCTCAATAGCGCCCCTTCCAGCTGTCATCCGGTAAATGGTGAGACCCTCCCAGGAGAGCTGTGCCCATGGGTCTCCCCCTCTCCCCTTCCAGTCAAGAACCCCGATTTACCATCGCGCCTGTGGGACAGCTCCACTCTCAAGCCTGACCTGCAGTTTCTGTGGATGTCAACAACGCTTCCCCTGTTGCTAGGAAACCAGGCAGGAAGTGGCTTCCTGAAAGCTGCGGGCTGCGCCTGCGCAACGGTTAGGCTGTTTCTGAAGCCAGCTTTTCCGCCCTGCCAGCGGCAAGTTGCTTTGCAGCCTAGCAAGAGCGTTCTAGAAGGCAGGCAAGGACGTTCCTTCCCGACGCACCTCAAGGGAATGGGGTGCAGGATACAGTCTCTCGTGGGTCCAATTTCCCTTCTTTCCCATGTTTTTTGGCGATGTGGCCGCCACTTGTCCCAGGAGTCAGGCAAGTGCAGCTAGCCACTCTGCCGCCCCCATGTGAGATATAGAGTACACACATGGGTGCAAATAATCATCATCCTGACATATAGTACTATCCATGTGGGAAGCAAAAAAAAAAATACACCGTGGATATGGTAGCACGCAGGGAAGGTGCTCGCGTCATAAAACCAACCGATTTCACTTTATCGCTGAGTATTTGGTACTAGAGCTGGAGGGTTGTAGGAGTGTCATTTCTTTTGCTGCAATAAAAACAAAACAAAACAAACAAACAACAACAACAATAAAAAACTCCCTTAGAGGAGAAAGGGCACAGTTTAGCTTACAATTCCAAGTCGCAATCTTTGTGGGAAGTCAAGCCCCAGGCTGGAAGCACCTAGTTAGATCCACACTTAGCTGGAGGGAGTGGGGGAGAGAATGAGAGAGGGGGGAGGGGAGAGGGAGGGAAAGGAAGAAAAAGCAAAAGAGAAAGAGAGGAAAGACGGAAAGAGGGAAGAGAGGGAGGGAAGGAGGGAGAGAAAGAAGCCTGTGCTTGGCTAGTTTTTTCTTTAGTCCTTAGACAATTCGGTACTTAGCTGATGGAATGGTGCCCCCTATATTTAGGCTGGGTCTTCCCATCTCACTGAACACACTCAAGATCAATCAATCTCCACAGACATATCCACAAACCAACAAGATCTAGACAGTCCCTCACTGAGACTCTCTTCCACAGCAGATTCTACATTGTGTCACGTTTACAATTAAACGTAACAAACTCATAGAAGAATGAATCTGTGCAGTGTGTGTGTGTGTGTGTGTGTGTGTGTGTACATTGCCTCCACTGATTGGCTACATTATTTTGCAGTAATAAAAATGGGAGTCTTTGCATCAGTCTCTGACTGAATTACATAATGTCTCGACTCTTAGCCCCCCACTCTTCCCACCTGTTTGCAATCAAGGGAATTTCCACTTGAATCCTCACACACCTGTCTGTTTTTCTTCTAAAACTCTGGCCACGCACCTTATCTGTTATGCCAGTTACCTTTAATGAAGGACGGGCCAGCCGCATACTAATAGGGTGTGTGTTCCCTCTTTTCTGGGATGGTCAGTAGCTGACAGCTGTGGTGGGGGCAAGCAGGACCCCAGCAGGGGAGTCTCTGGCAGGAGAACCCAACAGCTCAGAAAGGAGAAGTGGCCGAGGTGTCGTCCAACCCGCAGTTAAGTCTGACTCTGTGCACAGGGAATCAGAGGGAGAACATGAACCACTCCCTCCTCATCCTCATCGACCTTTCCCTCCAGTGATTCCTTGGAGGGAGCTTGGTTTAACTCTGATGCCCTCTCTTTGGGGTGGGAGTGTGATGGATATCCACGGTGGTGCTTGTGTGAGCCTTGGAGGAACTGGACGTGTTCTCTGTCCCATCCCAGGTACTGGGAATTCTTCCCACTGCTTCCACCACCTCCAGTCTCTGCCCCTTTCTTTAAATCCACACAAAGTGCTAATTAACCTTCAACACCACCCGAAAGTGTTAGGGACTAAAACTTGCAAGCGCTTGGAAAAACCAAAGTGCAGGCATATTTTACTCTCCCTTGCATTTAACTGTCAGAAAGGAGAAGCTTTTTCTTCCGAGCACAAGGAAGAAAAACTGTTCTCTTGTTCTTTGACCGTCTCCCATTTCTGATTAGTCCGATGGCAGTGAGGTCATGAACTTGAATTTCGCCTTGGCATTTTACTTACTATTTCATGTAGCTTTGGCACCCTGTCGGCAACCATCGAATTGGGCGGCACTTTTTATATCTTGTGTTCATTTACCCAGTGAGATTTTTTTTCTATCACTCGCCAACCTAAACAGAATTTATCTTAAGCGTTATCCGGCTACAACCCATTTCGTAAACCCCTGACCAATTTATTATTCATTTTATGTCTATAGGTGTTTTGCTTACATGTATATCTGTGCAGTGTGTGTGTGTGTGTGTGTGTGTGTGTGTGTGTGGTATATGTGTAGTGACACCAGAGGCCAGAAGATGTCAGATCCCCTGGAACCTGAGTTACAAATGGTTGTGACCTGCCATGTGGGTGCTGGCGATTGAACCCAGGTCCTCTGCAAGAGCAACCAGGGTTCTTACTTCTGAGCCATCTATCCAGCCCTCCCAGACAAAATCATATGTGGCCTCGTGTGTCTAAAAGTAGGTATAGAAACCAAACATTTACTGATAATAAATTATAAAGAAATTTATTTGAACACAATCCTTTGGCCAGCATATAATCCTTCCATTCATTAAAGAGGAAAACAATTTGCATGTTAATGAATGGAAAGTGTTTGTCTAACATAAGCCAGTTCAAAGAATCATTAATTTGATACCTACATACTGAGGAATAGCGGTAGGAAACTTAGCAGTTAAGAGCACTGACTGTTCTTCCGAAGGTCTTGAGTTCAAATCCCACAACCACATGGTGGCTCACAACCATCCGTAATGAGATCTGATGCCCTCTTCTGGGGCATTTGAAGACAGCTACAGTGTACTTACATATGGTAAATAGGTAAATAAATCTTAAAAAAAAAAGAAAGAAATCTTTTGTTGTTGTTTGTTTTGTAATTAAACATTAGTTTCTATAAGAATAGAAAACTTCCTGTAAAAACTGCCAGTGCAAATCTTAGTCTTAAGTTTGAAGGAGGGTGTTTGGAGTGTTTTAGACAACATTTGTTGACTTTGCATGGCGAGGGCATACACAATGTTGAGTGCACCTGATATATGTTTAGAATCAGAGCTACAGTTAGTTTACAACACACAACTCCATCAGAATGGCAAGATACCTCAGAGTCATTGTGTGTTCAATTTTGAATTACTCTTTGGTCCTTGCAGTTTTAGAAACTTTTTATTATTTATTTTTTATCAAATGTTTTATGAGTTTTGTACTTTGGTGTGTAGTTCAGAATTGCCAGGGTCACAAGAGGTTTCATTTATTTTCCCAAGAATATTAAATGAAGAGGGTGCCATTGCTACGTTCTCCACAGCGCATATGTTTAGAGGCTTGATCTAGGCCATGTGAGATTTGCTCTCCTACATAGATTAATGTCGCTGAAAAAGTGCGCCTATTATCATGAAACTGGGCTATTGCTGTGATAAAATACCCTGACAAGAGCAGCTTCTGGAAGAAAGGGTGTGTTTTGGAACTGAGTTGCAGGTTCTGTTTCTCACTGAGGAGAAGGCACAGGGGCAGAAGCTGGCAGGGATAAGTCACGTCACTTCTATAATCTGGAGCAGATAATGACTGTGTGAATGCATGTCAGCACTCAGCTGGCCTTTTTCTACTCTTACAGAATCCAGAACCTCTTGTATAGGGGATGACGCCACCCACAGTGGGCTACCCCAATTAATATATCCAAGATAATCTGTAAGCTTTGATTTTTCAAACCCTACTTTTAATATGGGTTCTTAAATGCTTTAACCCTCCTTCTATCCCACCACCAACCAGAGGCAGTAGAAAAGAAAGGTTATTGGGCTATAGGAGAAGTGGACCTCTTTAGAAATTGTTCTTTGGGGAAAAAAAAATCTTATCTTCGTTGTTGGGAAATCAGCAGTTCACAGGATTCATTGGCAGCAACTTGATCCACTCACAAATACTTCGAGAATATACCAGCTTAGTAGTGTTGGGATAGCAAACACCAATCAATGGTGGTGGCATGGCCTGACAGAAACAGTCAGGAGAAACACATGACCACCAGGAATACCCAGAGAATTTCTCTGCTGTGTCTTTCAAGTGAAGATCAAAGAAGATGTGAGACCAACAATGTGTTGAAATGCTAGCTATGCAAACTAGCCTCTGTCACTGTCTGTTGAGTCCTATTTATAGTCCCTTCAGACATCACGTGTCCTCCACAGGTCTTGCCTTACCACATGTCTTGCCCCAACACATGAGTCTGTCTTAGCAAAACTTCACATGAGTCTGTGTCAGCTGACATCCACTGTTGCATAATTGTAATTCCTTACACCTCCCACAGCCTGAGAAAGCTGAGTGGGTAGTTGGGACTTCCGTTCCTGGTGAGTGTTCAGCAGTTGAACCCCAGCACCCAGACTGTGCTGGCGACCACCCTCACCTTAGCCACGATGATGAGTTCTAATGGTCAGATTGTTATAATCTAGAAAGAAGAGAGACTCCAAGAGTAATTGCCCAGATCAGGTTGGCCTTTGGGGATGCCTATAAGGGGTTTTTATAAACTGCTGTGGAAAGCGTCATCCTGATGGGGGCGTCACTGTTTTGTGGTCTGGCCTGGGAATTGTGTGAGTGGATGAAGCTGATCTGAGCATGTGAGCACACACGTATCTGTTCTCTCCAGTCACGGCTGTGAATGTGATGGGACAGGCTGTTCTAAGTTCAGTCTGATGTTTCTGCATGCAGGGACCATCACCTGGAATCCTTTCTCACCTAAGCTGCTTTTCTGCCAGGGTGTCTGTTGTCTCGCCGCAACACAAGAGAGACTAGGACATTAATCTCTCAATAATTATTCTAAGTAGTCTAAGTCCACGAATAAAAAAAGGACCTAGTGCATTTAAAAAATATTTTTAACTATTTATTATTGAGCAGAAAATAACTTTGGGTAGAAGTAAAGCATGGATATGTAAACATAGATTATGATGATTTTAACCTCCAAAAAAAAAAAAATCAGAGGAAAAGACTGTAGAGCAGTGGTTCTCAACCTGTGGGCCATGGCCCCTGAAGAGATTGAATTACCCTTTCACAGAGACTGCTTCGGAGCATCTGCCTATCAGATATTCACATGATGGTAAATAGAGTTATGAAGGAGCAATGAAAATAATTTTATGGTTTGGGGTCACCACAGCGTGAGGGACTATATTAAAGGGCTGCCTCATTAGGAAGGGTTGAGAACCATTGCTATAGAGCAAAGCAAATTATCAAACAGGAACATGACCTAATGATAGGATGGTCAAGCTCTCACCGTACCACGCAGAACCTGGCAATAAAAACCCATGCTGACAATAACTGAGATACAGAATGCATGAGCGGGGAAAAAAAAAAAAGATGGTTTGGTTGAAATAGCCACGTTCAGTGATTGTGAAGACATCCATACCCTCCCTGGAAAATTAGCAGAAAAGCCAATCAGAAAGCTACTAAGGACAGATGACCTAAATTCTTCTACCAACAGGTTTTACCTGACATCTGTAGATCGGACTAACCAATATCAATGACTATATAACCTTTGCTGTGCCCACAAAATGTTGCCCAAGGTAGACCATGTTCTAGCTGTAAATAATCTCCAGCAAATGTACAAAAGTGAACATCAGATGGTATGTGTTTTCTGACTACCGCAAATTCAACCCTGAGCTGATCTGATGGAAGCATAATAGGAAAACTGTGTAAACAACGGAAAATTGCCCAATCCATTGCTGAATGATCCATTGCTCAAATATATATATATATATATTTTAAGGGAGATAAATTACAAACCAAAACAAAATAGAATACAATATGTTAAGTTTGTGAACACAATCAATACAACTAATAGTTCTAGATGCCTCCTTAGAAAGCATGAAAATCTTAATCTGGACTCTCAAAAGCCCAGAGTGGGGCAAAGAGTCAAAGTAAATCTCTCTTGTAATTTTAAAACTCCATGTTATGGTTTACATTTGAGCCTAAAATATCCAATACACAGGCTTGGGCTTTGAGCGACTGGTTTGAAATGAGAGGTGCTACTCTGAGATCTTTAAAGGGGCGGGGCCTGGGAGTCGGAAGTAGATGAAAAGAAGCATCCCAATGGAGTACCCATTCCTGACTTCGCACTGCTCTCAGATCCCTGGCCTGATGTCAGGTGGATGGCTCTAGCAACCCAGTCCTATGACCACAGATGGACCCTCTCTCTTGTGCCTTCCTACCATGACTGACTGCAGCCTTCTGGGGTTGCATGAGTCAAAATAAAAGTTCCCTCCCTCAGATTCATTCGGTAACTTTATCCCAGTGAAGGCACTCAGAGTAACTAATACATTCACCAAAAGGAATACTCGCTGGAGACCCACCAGAAAATTCCACCAGAGGTTGGTAGTGGAATCTATGCTGTCCCCATACCACCAGAAAATAAAGAGGGAACCTCCGAATTCATTGAAGAATGTCTTCATGTTGGAATTACCCTAGTACCAAAACTAAACATTAAGAAGTAGTATAGGCAGTTTCAAAAAAAAAAAGTTTTAGCCGGGCAGTGGTGGTGCACACCTATAATCTCAGCACTCTGGGAGGCAGAGGCAGATAGATTTCTGAGTTTGAGGCCAGCCTGGTCTACAGAGTGAGACAGCCAGGGCTATACAGAGAAACCCTGTCTCAAAAAAACCAAATCCAAAAATGAAGAAGAAGAAGAAGAAGAAAGAAGGAGAAGGAGAAGGAGAAGGAGAAGGAGAAGGAGAAGGAGAAGGAGAAGGAGAAAAGGAGAAGGAGAAGAAGGAGAAGAAGGAGAAGAAGGAGAAGAAGGAGAAGAAGGAGAAGAAGGAGAAGAAGGAGAAGAAGGAGGAGAAGGAGAAGGAGAAGGAGGAGAAGAAGGAGAAGAAGGAGAAGAAGGAGAAGAAGAAGAAGAAGAAGAGGAAGAAAAGAAAAGAAAAGAAAAGAAAGAAGGAAGGAAGGAAGGAAGGAAGGAAGGAAGGAAGAAAGAAAGAAAGAAAGAAAGAAAGAAAGAAAGAGGAGGAAGTTCCAAAGACCGAAGGAAGAAAAGAAGGTAGACAGGCAGACAGGAAAGAAGGAAGGAAGGAAGGAAGGAAAGAAGGAAGGAAGGAAGGAAAGAAGGAAGGAAGGAAAGAAGGAAGGAAGGAAGGGAGGGAGGGATAGATGGAGGAAGGAAGAGAAAAACTATGGACAGTATTTTCAGGAATATATGTGAAATCCCTAACAGAATCTTGCCTTATAAAACCCAGAAAAATGTTCAAAACAATTACATAGCATTACAGACTAGGACTTATCCCAATGATGCAAAGCTTCGGGGTAAAGAAGAAAATAAAACCACATATTTCTGTCAGTCAGTGCATTGACAAATTTAATATTGGTTCGTGATTATATTGGCTGCTTTTGTGTGTTAACTTGACACAAGTTAGAGTCATTAGAGAAGAAGGAGCAACAGTTGAGGAAATGCCTCCATGAGATCCAACTGTAAGGCATCTTCTCAGTTGGTGTTTAATGGGGGAGGGCCCAGCCCATTGTGGGTGGGGCTATTCCTGGGCTGGTGGTCCTGGGTTCTATAAGAAAGCAGGCTGAGCAAGCCATGGGAAGCAAGTCAGTGAGCAGCATCCCTCCAGGGCCTGTGCCTCAGATCCTGCCTTCAGATTCCAGTCCTGCTTGAGTTCCTGTCCTGACTTCCTCCAGTGATGGCCTAGGATCTGGAAGTGTAAGCCAAATGAACTCTTTACTCTTCCATTTGCTTTTTGATCATAGTGTTTTGTAGCAGCAATGGAAATCTTAAGACAAATTGGCGCTGGTATAGTGGGGTATTACTGTGACAGACCTGACCACATCTTTTGGGGAGGGTTGTGGATGGACCTTAGAACTTTGGGCTAGAAGAGCCATTGAGTATTTTTTCTTTCTTTTTAATTGGATATTTTCTTTATTTACATTTCAAATGTTATCCCCTTTCTTGGTCCCCCGCCTTCCCAGAAACCCCCTATCCCAGTCTCCCTCCCCCTGATTCTATGAGGATGTTCCTCCAACCATCCCACCCCCACCTCCCCACCCTCAATTCCCTTACTCTGGGGCATCTATCAAGCCTTCATAGGACCAAGGACCTCTCTTCCCATTGATGCCCGTCAAGGCCATCCTCTGCTACATATGCAGTCAGAGCCATGTGTACTCCTTGGTTGGTGGCTTAGTCCCTGGGATCTCTTGGGGGGGGGTCTGGTTGGTTGATAATGTTGTTCTTCCTATGAGATTGTAAACCCCTTCAGCTCCTTCAGTCCTTTTTCTAACTCCATTTCTGACTTTTCCCTTCCATTGGGGACCCCGTGCTCAGTCCAATGGTTGGCTTTGAGACATAGCCTCTGTATTTGCAAAGCGCTGGCAGGGTCTCTCAGGAGACAGCCGTATCAGGCTCCTTTCAGGAAGCATTTCTTGGCATCCACAATAGTGTCAGGGTTTGGTGACTGTATATGGGATGAATCCCCAGGTGGTACAGTCTCTGGATGACCTTTCCTTCAGTCTATGCTCTACACTTTATCTCCATATTGACTCCTGTGAGTATTTTGTTCCCCTTCTCAGAATAACCGAAGCACCCACACTTTGGTCTTCCTTCTTCTTGAGCTTCATGTGGTCTGTGAGTTGTATTTTGGGTATTCTGAGCTTTTGGGCTAATATCCACTTACCATTGAGTGCATACCATGTGTGTCCTTTTGTGATTGGGCTACCTCACTCAGGATGATATTTTCTAGTTCCATCCATTTGCCTAAGAATTCATTGTAAGTGAATTTCATGAATTCATTGTTTTTAATAGCTGAGTAGTCCTCCATTGGGTAAATGTACCACATTTTCTGTATCCCTCTGTTAAGGACATCTGGGATCTTTCCAGCTTCTGACTCTTCTAAATAAGGCTGCTATGAACATAATGGAGCATGTGTCCTTATTACATGTTGGAGCATGTATACATGGTTATATGCTCAGGAATGGTATAGCTGGGTCCTCGGGTAGTACTATGTCCAATTTTCTGAGGAGCTGCCAAACTGTTTTCCAGAGTGGTTGTGCCAGTTTGCAATCCCACCAGCAATGGAGGAGTGTTCTTCTTTCTCCACATTCTTGCCAGCATTTACTGTCACCTGAGTTTTCCATCTTAGCCATTCTGACTGGTGTGAGGTGGGATCTCAGGGTTGTTTTGATTTGCATTTCCCTGATAACTAAGGCTGTTGAACATTTCTTTAGGTGCTTCTTGGCCATTCTATATTCCTCAGCTGAAAATTCTTTGTTTCGCTCTGTACCCCATTTTTAATAGGGTTATTTGATTCTCTGGAGACTAACTTCTTGAGTTCTTTGTATATATTTGATACTAGCCCTCTATCAGATGTAGGATTGGTAAAAATCTTTTCCCAATATGTTGGTTGCTGTTTTGTCCTATTGACAGTGTCCTATGCCTCACAGAAGCTTTGCAAGTTTATAAGGTATCATTTGTCGATTCTTGATCTTAGAGCATAAGCCATTGGTGTTCTGTTCAGGAAAACTTCCCCTGTGCCCATGTGTTCTAGGCTCTTCCCCACTTTCTCCTCTATAAGTTTCAGTGTATCTGGTTTTATGTGGAGGACTTTGATCCACTTGGACTTGAGCTTTGTACAGGGGAGATAAGAATGGGTTGATTTGCACTTTTCTACATGCTGACTGCCAGCACCATTTTTTAAAATGCTGTCCTTTTTTTCCCCTCCCAATGGATGGTTTTAGCTCCTTTGTCAATGATCTGTAGGTGTGACTGTAGGTGTGGGTTCATTTCTGTGTCTTCAAGTCTATTCCATTGATCTTCCTGCCTCTCTCTGTACCAATACCATACAGTTTTTTTTATCACTATTGCTCTGTAGTAGAGCTTGATATCAGGGATGAGCTCTGTGGGATGTTCTTTGGGAGCTTGGAAGAAGAGAAAGTTGAGGACAGTACAGAGGATGGACGCCTGGCTTGTGAAGTTTCACCGGGAAGTTTAAAGACTCTGTCAGGGCTATTTACTATTTTGATTTAATGTTCTGTGGTTCTGGTTAGCTAGGGCTGTAGAGTCAATTGTGATTAACTACTAAATCTACTACAGACTCTAACTACAGAACTACTAAAGAGAAACTTTTGCGTTGCGGGGACAGTCGATGCTGGTTAGCTGGAGCTAAGAAATCAGTGGTGATTAAGAAGAGACCAGCATTGTTGAGGTGAAACCCTCTGAGTGTTTCCTAAGAGCACAGAGAAGCTGTGTTCCAGAGGCAGTCATATAATTGTACCTCATGTTGGCAGCCAGACTTGGTCACGTGGAAGAATCCTGCAGGTGGTACTGGTTTTGGAGGCATGAAGGAGTCATGGAGAGCAGCCGAGGCTTGGCACTGTGAGAGGCCGTTGGTGAGGGTGCAGCTTCAGTGGCAGTTGAAGGCTCAGGACTGAAGGGGTCATGCAAAGAAGTTGAGGCTTGGCACCGGGAGGAGAGCCTTTGACAGGCTGTTGGTGAGAGTGTAGCTCAGTTGCAGCAATGGACCCCAGCAGTTTTGGAGATGTTGGTGCCATGAAATGACCACCAAGAACAGCAGCAGCCATGGCCTGGAGCCAGCCAGAGCATAGGATAATATAAGCTACATGTTTCTAAAGGAGGGCAGGGCTGGAGAAGTGACCCAAGCCCAGGAGCCCAGAACACTGTGTGCGGATCCCAGACACTGGACATTGAGTTGTCCAATACTGTTGGATTCAAATTGGTTCAAATTGCCACCGTGCCCTCATTTGTCCCCTTGAAGGTATTTAATCTTGAGTTTTACAAGAGCCCACAACTGAAGGACCTTTGGACATTTAAAAGAGAGTTTGGATTTTTAGTGAGATTGGATATTTTAAAGAGACTGAAGTTCTGGTGCGTTTTAATTTGTAAACACTGTGAGAGTTTTAAAAGTTATTGAGGTTTTTAACCTTGGGGATGAATAAGAAGGGAAGAGTTGTGGCTTCATAGTGATGTGTTTGTGTGTCAAGTCGACAGGGGGTCAATTGTCCTGGATGGTTTTGTGTGTCAACTTAACACAAGTTAGAGTGATCAGGGAGAATGAAGTCTCAGAAAATGCCTCCATGGGATGCAGCCATAGGGCATTTCTTCAATTAGTGATCAGTGGGGGAGGGACCAGCACATTGTGGGTGGTGCCATCCCTGGGCTAGTAGACCTGGGTTCTAAGCAAGCCACAGAAAGCAAATCAGTAAGCAGCACCCTTCCATGGCCTCAGCATCAGCTCCTGCCTTCAGGTTCCAACCCTGCTTGAGTTCCTGTCCTGACTTTAAAAATGGGCTATGATTTGAAAGTTTAAGCTAGATCAACCCTTTCCTCCCCAACATGCTTTTTGGTTATGCTGTTTTATCCCAACAATAGAAACCCTAATGAACACAATTATTTTACAACAACAACAACAACAACAACAACAACAACAGCAACAACAGCCCAGGCATGGTTGTCCTTGTCTTAATTCAAGCACTTAATTCAGGAGCCAGACAGAGCTGGATCTCTGTGAGGTTGAGGCTAGCCTAGTCTTTATAGTAAGTTCTAGGCCAAAGTTACATAGTCAGGTTCTAGCTTTAAACTATTGCCACCAAGACTGTCATTATCATGTCCACCTGTACCCATAACCACCCCTGCAAAAAAGAAAGAAAGAAAGAAGGAAGGAAGGAAAGAAAGAAAAAAGGAAGGAAGGAAGGAAGAAAGAAAGAAAGAAAGAAAGGAAGGAAGGAAGGAAGGAAGGAAGGAAGAAAGAAAGAAAGAAAGAAAGAAAGAAAGAAAGAAAGAAATCCCCCTGTCTTAGTTAGGGTTCTACTGCTGTGAACAGACACCATGACCAATGCAAGTTTTATAAAAGACAACATTTAATTGGGGTTGGCTTACAGGCTCAGAGGTTCAGTACATTGTCATCAAAGCAGAAACATGGCAGCATCCAGGCAGATATGGTGCAGGAGGAGCTGAGAGTTCTACATCTTCATCTGAAGGCTGCTAGTAGAAGACTTACTTCCAGGCAACTAGGGTGAAGGTCTTAAGCCCACACCCACAGTGACACACCTACTCCAACAAGGCCACACCTCCTAATAGTGCCACTCCCTGGGAAAAGCATATACAAACCATAACACCCCCAAACCCTTAGTGATTAAAGCTAAGGCTTAGACTAAAAAATGGATATTCTGTGTGTTCAGATGGAACATCTGTGTGAGTTATGTGTTGACGCCCTTAACATGGGAGACCGAATGAATGCTCTTTTCTCAAAGTTGAAAACAAAAAGAGGATGTCTTGCTTCTCCTTAAAAAAAATAATAAATATCAAAACAAAAAAATAAACTAGTTCTTTGGGAGTTTCACACCAGGTGACCTGACCGTGGTCACCCTTGCCCTCCCAACCATTTCCAGAGCCCCCTCCTTCACCACCCACCCGACTTTCTGTCCCTTCTTGTTTTCTTTTGAAATCTTCGAGACAAATTTGCGTTGCCAGAAATAATCTTAGATTGGTGATCTTCCACTGGAGCTTGGTTGAACTGCCAGGGGCTACACTCTTCGAGGAGGAAACTGACCCTACCTTTCCTAGCACTAACAGTTGCCAGCTACTGGAACAGGTAGGGATAGGCTAGTGTACTCAAATCCCCTCTCCATACTTGGATTGGGTCTAGCCTGGGCTTGCATAGGTTTTGTATATGTTGTTACAACGATGGAGAATTCACATGTTCAGCTGTCCTACTGTGTCCACGGGATGTTTTCGTGCAGTCGTTTCCCAGCTCTGGTAAGTGACTGTCCCCTCTTTTGCAGTGATCCCTGAGCTTTGGGGGACTCATGTGAGAGAGGTACGTATTTCCTTTAAGGATGAGCATTCTGCAGCCTTTACTTTTGTATGTTGTGGGCAGTTGTGGGTCTCTAGGTGAGTCATCATCTACTGCAAATAGAATTACTCAGAAAAAGG
Source organism: Apodemus agrarius (assembly GCA_964023405.1). Classification (NCBI taxonomy): domain Eukaryota; kingdom Metazoa; phylum Chordata; class Mammalia; order Rodentia; family Muridae; genus Apodemus; species Apodemus agrarius. Next base: position 12,892,030 of record OZ030024.1, read on the forward strand.
TTGAGAGAGATTGTTATCTATGGGTATAACAATAAGGCATCAGGACTCATTTTAATACTATGGTCATTTAGTGGTGTAATAGTAATGAGTTCTTCCCGAGGTGCTGATAACCTGTCTAGCCATGGGTTCTTGCCCCAGGAATGGCATCAGGCATGGGTTCCATCTTGTGGAGTGTGATGTAAATCCAATCAGAAAGTGGTTGTTCACTTCCATGTTATTTGTGCCACTGTTGATGTCTTGCTACACCAGTCCCTGTTGTACCCTGTAGGATGCACCTCTGGTCATGACTGGTGATCGCTTTTCTCCTCTGGTAGCATGTAGCACCTCCCAGCATTGTGAAAGTTAGCCAGTAGGCATGAGGTTTCTAGGGAAACACCAACTTGGTTTCCCCACACCCTATAGCCCCTGTGCTATACATGCTATAGCCAGTAGGATGGCTTTAGCAATAGGGTCTTGTTACCAAGTTCTGGTGGGTAGCTAAGAGCAGTGGCCACAGCCCACAGTATTTGGGGGTTCAACCAAAAGGTTGTTGCCAACCCACTCTTGGCACTGGGCTCTTTATTATAAAATTATCCTGTGGTATCAAGTAGGGCATTGTCACCCAGTCATAGGTTATAGGGCAACCGATTCTCCACCTTTGCTCTTCTTCATTTAACAGGGGACCAGAACTTTTAGGCCCTGCCAGGAGAATATGAAATATGGAGAGAGAGTGAAAGATAACATAATGGTCACATGAGGTATGAATGTGGTGAGGCTATGGGGGGAGGGATGGAGAGGCATGGAGAGAGGGAGGGAGAGAGGGAGGGAAAGAGGGAGGGAGGGAGATTCCAAAGAGGAGGGGAGGGGGGGCACAATAAAAACAAATTCTGTTTTTTAAAAAAGAGTTATCAAGTACGTTTTTAAAACAATAACTTTGCTAGTTTGTGATATTTTCAAGATCTAAGAAGATGACAGACAGTTTTGTAATGTTTCAAAGGACAGGACCCCAAGTGCCTTTTCCAAGAGGGCGGATGTGTGGAAGTAAGCCTGCGTTACTTCTTGAGTCCTCTAGATGGTGCTGCAGTGACAGCGATTGGGTGGGAGCTTTCTGGGTTCTTTCAGTTTCTTTTCTTTTTCCCCCTCTTAATCACGGAAACAAATATTTAACTTACTAAATATCTTATACTTACAGTTAATTGCTAATACGATACCACTGATAATTTATACATCAGATTTACGTTGACACTTCCTGTCTTCAAGGTACTGCACAGAGCAAATTTAAGTCTTGGAAAGCCCACGTCTGTAGCTGACATTTAGTAAGAGTCAGAGATGTTGTTACACGTGGCTAAAGATGTCTCCGCGCAAACTTGTTCTTACCGCGCTTACACTGAGTCAGTCGGCGCTTTGTACGCAGCCGCGCCAAATTAACACTCATCGAAGGAGCTGCTCTTTTCTCAGCTTTCCTTTTTAACTACTTTTGGGGATTAGGTAAGTAAAGAGATTAAGCTGTGAATAAGTCCTGGTCAGGTCTCCGCCGCTTATCTTTGCTAATAAAGAAAGATCAGGAGGTCACTTTCCTGAAATGGCCCGGGGTCCACGTGCAGAACACCCCCTTCTTTATTCTAAAAGCAAATTGGTTTTTTGAGGTCGGATCCACTGAGATGCCGGCAGTGGTCTGAAAAAAATTGTGTTTGATAATTGCTCGAATCTTAATCAAGATTTTATTAAAATCAATATTTGATATGCTGCCCAATTTAATTAAATTAAACCACAGAGAAATGAGCAATAAATGAATCTGAAAATCCATGCTAGGATAAGGTATGTTTCTCTTAATTAGGGGAGCATTTGAAACCTTGGGCCAAGCAGTTGCCGGCCATGAAGGATGGAGACAGAGAAGAGCCCACGTCTGTGCGGTGTGCGTGCGAGCCTTGGGCTGGGTGTGGGCTTTCTATTTCTTCCTTCCTTTTCCAAATGTAGTTCTTATAGATGTGTCTTCTTATGTGCAAGAATGAGGCCCCCCTGCATTTGAGGGGGGCAGTTGATAAATGGCAGATGGGGATTTTAGCTCAACGACAAAGCATCATCTTCTACCCGGGGCTGCTTAGAGGCTGGCAGGAAAGTAAGAGATGGCTCATTTTAGAAGAGGTTATTGGCTAAGACATTTCTTACCTGAGAAACAGGGAGTTGTCGTAAAACAGTGGGGGAGACCGGGCTCTAAAAGCCTTTGAGTTAGTACAGCCTGCCTGAGTCCCAAAGACAGACACGCAATCTACCACCTACTTTATGGTGGTTGGGAGTGGCTATGGGTGCCAGTGACAAAGCATCCCAATTAGGATTAGCTAATGAAGTGGGAGAGGGAGGGAGGGAGGAGGAGACGGAGTCTCAGGAGAGGCGCCTCCTCTCTCCAGGGACACTAAGAGAGGGTTTAATGTACACACTGGGACAAGAACCGTACCTTTCATTAGAACTTCAGAACCAGAGCTCTACATTTGTAGCTCTAAATCTTAGCCACCCAGAGAGCCAGCTCTAGGAAATGACATTTGAATACTTGATAACTGGAGGGATCTAAGCCCTGAACAGCGCGCCCCTCTAGTTTTATTCAGTGTGTGTTTGGAGGTGTAAAGTCTGTGACACTCACAAACTCATGTGTGTCATCTCCTGTTCTTTCATTCTCTACTTTACTCCAGAGACAGGACGACAGAGTCTCTTCCTGAACCTGGAGCTAGACTGGCAGTCGGTGAGCTCTGGCAATCCCCCGGTCTCCACCTCCCACGATGCTGGGGTTACAACCACACGTGGAGACATGCAGCTTTTAAATCGGTGCTGGGGATTCGAACTCAGGTCCCCCTCCTTGCGGTCCTAGCACTTTTGCCCCTAAGCTAAAAATCTCCCCGAGTTGCTTCCTTTTTCTTATACTCTCTGAATTCCAGCTTCTGCTGGTAGTTATTTAAATATGGCTTTTTTTTAACCCATTAAACACCCCTCCTTTATTACAAAGCATTCAGAGACTTCCTTGAAACACACATTAGGACCATCAGGCAGATAACAGGATGGGAATTTTCCGTAGTTAACAGGGAGCTGTGCCTGTCTTCCTAGATCGGTTTCCTCTAACAGGTACATTTCCACTATCAGAGTGGTGACTGGAAAATGTGTCCCTCCCTCCCCTCACCCCCTCTGCCACTCCTGACCCTCACTCTCTGCCCCTCCAGGGTAACCACGCTGATCAGTTTGTATGTATGTCTAGTCATACTCTCCATGTCTTCCTGAGTCTGGCTTTCCTTATATTTCAAGCATCCTAGACTTTGTTTATGCCCAATAGTATTTTTTGCATACAGGGTTCATACTAATATTAATATGTATATGCATATATAAAGTTTCTCAAATTGAATACTGTGTAGAAGTACCCTATTGTATATGACAAATCTAAGATGATCACCTAGAGTATTTTTTTTCTACAAATAATACCATTATCCTTGCATAATGAGCTTTGGGTCCATAATGATTACTAAATAATAAGGGACACAGTGATGGTTGCATTCAGATTATCCAGTTATTACAGTTGGGGAATGCAGAAGCACCTGTCTTCATGGTTTTCCTTTCTTCTTATGATACTACTTCTTGGGTTTCGTGGTAACAGCTCCCAGCATGCTTTGCATGTGAGGTTGTTTGTGTGTGTTTGTGTTGGTTGTGTGTTGTCTTTAATCCTTCCTCACTGTCATTGCACTCAAAATTAGTTCTGTAGCTCTCCTTAAGGAAGAAAGGCTCCAAGAGATCTGGGCAGGGATTCTGTGTGTCTTGGGTCCAGGTGTGTCTCTGTTACCCAATCAGCATCTGGAACAGGAGAGGCTCAGTAATATTCATAAAGGTCAACAACATATATATTAAATTTTGTTCTGTTGATTATTAACTTCTGAACTGGAGTCATACCCCTCCCAAATCCATATTATTTTTAAGATAAGGTTTTAAGAAAGATTATTATTATTATTATTATTATTATTATTATTATTATTATTATTATTTGTGTGTGTGTGTGGAGTGTGTGTGTGTAGGGGCATTGTCCACAGGTATATAGGTTCTGTGGAGTCCAGAAGAGGTTGTTAGATCTCCTGTGGGTCTGGACCTGGAGTTATAGGCTGCTGTGAGCCACCTCACCTAACTAGGGTATTGGATTTGAACTCAGGCTCTCTGAAAGAGCAGTAAGTGCCTCTAACCACTGAGCCATCTCTCCAGCCCCAGTTTGTTCCCCTTAGGATGGATCAGGAGGGAAGCAGAAGCCAGAACAGCCTATAATGCTCAAGGCTACCACCTAGTGGTCAAGGCTTGTCAGCAAGGCTCAACCTCCCAAAACGATCGACTAGGGACCAAACACCCAACTTCAGCCTGTGGAATTGGTTCAAATTCAAACTTCTTTTATATATTTGGATCATATATTTTTGTGCCTGAAGTTTTGGAGGGCTGCGTCTCTGGCATCTATCTTAGATTCACGATTAAGATTTGCTGCTTATATAGCTTAGGATGGGAAGCTGAGGGGCCTTTCTCTTGTGGGTAGGACAAGATGTATTAGGGGGGTGGGTTTTCTCTTGCTTCTGCGGTTAGTGTCAGCATTGGAGGTCGTTAGGCCCCCTCCAGGCTACCTGCCACATGGGGATTCCTTGTCATGCTGGGCGAGTTTTCATTGTGTGGAGAAAACATCCCAGTGTCCTCTAATTCGCCTTTCCTTTATTTGAGTTCTCTCGAAATATGCCCGTGTTTATGTAGCCATTGGAGATGTGAGGATGACAGACTGATCTCAAGAAGCTCACGAGGAAGTAGGGAAAGAACGGGACTGTGGAGATACAGCAGTGACACCAACTGTGTCTCAACCTCCTCAAGGCTGTGACCCTTTAATACAGTTCCTCGGGTCAATAAAATTACTTCGTTGCTACTTTGTAATTTTGCTACTGTTATGAAACGTAATGCAAACATCTGCATTTTCTGATGTTCTTAGACAACACCCATGAAAGAGTCATTCACCCACAGGTTGCGACCTACAGGTTGAGACCCTTGTTGGCTTAGCATGACCACGCCCCAAAGCTTTGTGCAGAGTTTATTTGAAGACGGCACCTGTTGTGATTTTCAAAACAAAATAATTTGTAGCTCTTTGAATTGTTCTCTCTCGCCCACGTTGTTTTCAGAGACGTTCTCACTGAACCTGGAGCCTGCTGATCACCTAGGCTGGGCGGTCAGTGGATTCCCAAGATCTGCTGGCCTCCCTACCTCCATCCATTCCGCTGGGGTTCCAGGCATATGGCTATGGTTCTGCCTATAATAAATAAGATCTATTTTTATTTTTTTATTTTCTATATTCTATGTTTACATTCCAAAGGCTTTCCCCTTTCCCAGTTCCCACCCACCATAGTTCCCATAGTTCCTCTCCCCCCCCAACTGTTCCCCAATCATTCCCCCTTATGTATATGACTGAGCCCGCTCCTAGGTTTGTATCCATGAGTGCAGTACCCACAGAGGCCAAAAGAGGGCAGCGAATCCACTGGAGCTGATGGCCCAGATGCATGTGCTGGGGGCACTGAACTTAGGGCTTCTGTGGGGACTGGGAGGGGGAAACAGGAAGTGCTCCTCAGTCCTGAGCCATCTCTCTAGTTCCCGAGCCTGGATTCTAAGTGGGGATTGAACTGGGGTTCTCATGCTGGTGTGACCGGCGATTTACTGAGTGAATCCCTCTTAGATGATTTTTCAAAGCATCCTGGGTAAATATCCTGGTGGCCAACAGGTTCTACTTCATTGCACAAGAGATGCCAGGGAACTGGATGGAGAACCCACCATCAAGGAGCAAGCATTTCTTTTCTTTGAAAGAGGAGGCACCTTGGGGAGGGCGTCTTCATGTCTTAAGGTGGCGACCATCATAATCGAGCCTAGCAGCTCTAGATTGGTGCTATTGTGGAAGTGCACGGCCCATACTTTTCATTCCTACAAACATATGTCTGTGGAGCAGAGATGTACTGATGGCAGAGGACTTTCTGGTGGTGGTGGTGGTGGTTCTTGCTTTACCTAGACCTCTCATCCCTAAATCTTGAGCAAAGATTTATGGTTGTCAAAAAAATCCTAACCTTCCTTGATCCTAGGAAAAAGAACTGCAATATTAATTTAAGAACAAATAGATGGGGCATGCCCCTTGTTGCATAAATGGGAAATATGATGAAACTAAGAGAGAAGACAAGAAACCAGAAAGTTCCCTAAGAGATATGGCGTGGCCATCTGTGGATGGGAAATGGACTGGGAAATGCCAGGGATCCCACAGGAAACTTGACCTCACCTGAAGCTGGTCCTGGCCTCCTGGTTCCTCAGCACGTGTGCATCTGTATCTATCTAACACCCTAAGCTCAGGCTGCCTTTTATTATCATGCACGAGGTGGTGTTACAGCTTCTCAGCTTTGAGAAGAACTGGACTTCCTGTGGTGTTTTTACCCTTGGGACTTGATGTGGAGAGCTCTGTGCTGTATATTAATGAGAACTTTTCATGCCTTGCTTTGAATGGTATTGGAATGTGGGTGGGTGGGTGGCAGATGGGCTACAGCCGACATGTACTCTATTATATAACACCCTGGAGCCTTCCCACCTGAGACACAGTCTGGAGTGAGGGGATCCAAATATCCATCTTTACCAACTCAATGTCCTCGCTTCTGCCCCCTCCCCAGCACCCCAGCTCTCACTAAGGGTTCCAGGATTTGATTCTTCCTAAGAGACATTTTGTATATAAAATAAGACTAAAATTCCTACTTTAAATGATCAGCTCCTTGTATGGACCTGGAGATTTCAGAGTTACGTACCTTGCTTCACAAACATGTTGGTGGAGGGTTCCCCCGCCACACACAAATTGCTTCGTTCCTTTATACCAGGTGGCAAACTCGGATGACTCTTCAAAACCATACCCAAATGCCACTCCCATGTTTGTCCCCCTGAACTTCTCAAGAAATTTACCCATGTCTCTGTCCCGCCAGTGTCCCTCCAATGGATCTCTATAAAACGCATTCTCAATGGGCTGTTGTCAAAGGGTTAAAGAATTGGCCAAGGGGAGATAAAACTACTCTTATGTATGAAGCATAAATATAAATGTAGTATGTAAACATAGTCACTTAAAATTTGTGGTATGAATAGATTAAATACATCTTAAAATGCTCTGTTCTAGAATGGCACATTAGTAATTTTTCCATTGCCATGTGTAATTTCCATTTTACCATTGTGGTAAAGAGGCATGCCCAAGGCAGTGTACAAAAGGGTTTTATTTGGGCTTCTCATTCTGGAGAGAGAGTCCATCATGGTGATATAGCCAGGGGTCAAGAGCAGAAGCCGGGAGGCTGCGTGCTTTACTGCACGCAGGAAGCAGAGGGACTGAACCGGAAGTGAGGTAAGGCTATGAACTCTCAAAGCACAACCCCCCAGTGACATAGCTCCTCCCAAAAGGCTGCGCCTCACCATAACCTCCATAAACCCCATCACTATCTGGGGACCAAGTATTGAAATGCCTAAGCCTGTAGGGGAAGGTCTCATCAAACCATTACCGATGTCTATAACAAAAGAGGGGGAGAGAAACACTGTTTCACTATAATCTTTTCTCCTGCATAATAACAATTACCCAGTATCAGTCTGTGTCTCTCTTAGTAGGTGGAAAGCCAAGATTTTGAAGCTGTGCTCCCTAGAAGGATACCCAGCTGGTCTTCTCAGTCAGAAACTGGTTATTTCCTTGAGGGCTTGGACAACTGATGCCTGCTTATCTCCAAACACGACTGTGCCATGCCAGAAACTTCTGCCAAAATACATCCTAATATTAATTTATAAGAAATAAAATAATTATTTTATTTTATTTATAAAGTTCTGGAGTTAACTCCAGAACTTCCACTTTGGTGGCTCTGGAGTAGGATCTAGCCATGTGTGTGCTAAAATGTTTACGGGCTGTATGTAGAGACATCTCTACTGTTGAGAGAATTAACCCTTTTCCCTGGCAACCCAAGTTCAGCTTCTAGCACCCACTTAAGGAGGCTCAACACCATCTGAAATAGCAGTGCTAGGGACTTGGTGCCTCTTCTGCTTCCACAGGCATATGCACATAGCAGACTCACACATACAGATACAGAAATGAAAGAAAATCCTTGAGGAATGCTTCTCAGGTGACTTGGAGTCTTTGCTTAAGCTCGAGATTCACCCTCCTTTGGCCAATGTCCCCGCTTATGAAGACAAAAGGCCCATCCGTAGAGTCTGCTCATCTGCTGGTGAATCCTGGCCTGGCTGGAGCTCAGAGCATCTTTCTTGACTCAGCCCTTCATCCCCTAAGAATACCATGTGCAGGTCCGATCATTTCCAGAAAAGCTCAGTGCCTCAGATGTGTCAGTGGGTGACAGTGTTAGACAGGAAGGTTATTTGAATGGGGCAGGTGGTGTGGTCCAGAGAAGCTGTGGGAAGGATTTCTTAGACAAAACAAACAGATACGATTGATTAGATGGTTTGGAGACTAAGGGAATACTTGCATGTTGTTGGTTCACAGAAACATAGCAGCATGACCCAAACTTGGTTTTATCCTGGAAAAAAAATCATTTCAATGATTGAATGGCATGGTGAGACGCACAATTGATGAATTGGCGGAAAAATAGATGCATGGGAAAGAACTAACAGTGTGATAAAATCTCCTCAAACTACCCGAGTAATGGGATCATTCCTAACAGCAGTCAAGGGTCCATGTGTTTAGAGAAGGTTTAGTCAATTACACGGTTACCAAGGCTCTTCCTACCCCAACTTTCTTGCATGGCACCCAGTCCTCTTGGTTGTAAGATGTCTATTCCTCCTGTTTATCAATGATCTGTTCTTCCGTCTAGCCTTATTTGGCCAAAATACCAGGATCCAACCAGCTTAGGCAAGCCTTACTTGTGGGTCGGAATATCCGATGTTCTCGTGATGGATGGAGATTGCCGTTGGCTGGGCGGTTTCTTAGCAAGACAAACTCCTGTCCAACTTTCATTTCTGTTGCCGTGAGAAAATACCATTGACACAAAGCAACGGTGATTCATGACTCCAGAGTACAGCCCGTCACTGCAGTGACATCAGGGCAGGAACTTCAAGTAGGCAGTCGCACCATGCCCACAGGCAAGCATGCAGAGAAATGAATGCTTGCATGCTTAGAGCTGAGCTCATGTCATTCATTAATTTATCCATTTGTTTAACTTGTTTTGTTTTTTATTCTTGTACCATTCAGGGCTCAGCTCTGCCCACAATCAGGGTGAACCTTCTCACCTCAACCAAATTGACTCATTTCCCCTGAGGAGTCCATATTGTGTCCAGCTTGCGGGGAGAGCTAACCATCACAATCAGTTTCCTATGGTCTTAGAGTTGATTCCTGCATGTCTTGACTCTTTGTCTTGGGTCTTGGAAGTCTTGATCTTGTCAAATACAGGCTTAATGAAATCTTCACTGCTTGAACAACACAGGCAACATTACACTTAGTTTTGCTATAAGACAGTATAGACATGACCTGTGGGTTATGACTCCCTTAAGGGTTGTATATATATCCTATATATCAGATATTTACATTATGATTCATAACAGTAGTACAATCACAGTTATGAAGTAGCAATGAAAACAGATTTATGGTTGGGGGTCACCACAACATCACAGCATTAGGAAGGTGGTGAACCACTGATAAGAGGTTATAAAGGGACTGAAACTATATCATAGGTGCATAGGAGGCGTGTGGAAGGGATTAGAGATGTAAGATATGAACAATAGAGGATTGGGGTTGGGGTTGGGTAGGAGAGCTGACCTGTCTCAGGGCTGATGATGTGTCTTCTCTGTTCCCATCAAATCAGCTTCATCTACTTTGTCCTGGAGAAGGAAGCCAGCCAATTGAACTTGTTAGAAGAGCATCCACTGTTAGAACCAGTAGGCTATGGGCGACAGGCCTGGGTGCTTCCCTATGGACAGTCTTTATCATCTTTGTCCCTGCTTGTCCACCTCGCTCATCTCATCCCACTGTGATATAATTTAGGCCTTGAGCTTAGTTTGGGGTAGGTAATATAATTTTTATCAAATTGTCCAGTTGGTAGTTGATCCATGAATGATCATTAGTAAAAGCAACAGTTATTGATTGTCTTAGTTAGGGTTTCACTGCTATGAACAGACACCATGACCAATGCAAGTTTTGTAAAAGACAACATTTCACTGGGGTTGGCTTACAGGCTCATAGGTTCAGTCCATTGCCATCAAGGCAGAAACATGGCAGCATCCAGGCAGGCATGGTGCAGGAGGACCTGAGAGTTCTACATCTTCACCTGAAGGCTGCTAGTGGAAGACTGACTTCCAGGCAACTAGGGTGAGGGTCTTAAGCCCACATCCACAGTGACACACTTCCTCCAACAAGGCCACACCTTCTAATAGTGCCATTCCCTGGGACAAGCATATGCAAACCATCACATCAATATTTTAAATTATTAGTCTATTTTTAAAGATTTATCTTTGTGTGTGCATGAGTGTGTGTGTCTTTGTGTAAGAGAGAGAGAAAGAGAAAATGAAAGATGAAGAGGAAGAGGAGGAAGAGGAGGAAGAAGAGGAAGAGGAAGAGGAAGAGAAAAGACCTTTTATGAAGGCCAAAAGAGAGCACTGGGTTCCCTCCTGCTGAAGTTACAGGTATTGTTGAAGTTACAGCTGCCCAGCACCAGTATGGATTCTGGGACCCAAATGCAGGTCCTCTGGGAAAGCAGTATGCATTTTTATCCTCCGAGCTGTCTCTTGCCTCCACAGTATGCCCTTCTTCCCAGCAGCCCCTTCAACCCTCCCCTGTTAGGTGGCATTATGCATGTGTGTGTTTTACACAGGAGCAAGTGAGGCTTGAAGAGACAAAGTGACTAGTCCACAGATGTGGACTTGTAAGCGACAGAGCGGGGATCCACACACGGACCCAACTTCAGAGATTCCAACCTACACATTGCCTACTATCACCCGTGGACTTTTTGGAGGACTCTCTGTCCCTTTCTTACAAGGTATTGCAATGTCTCCCCTGGTCCCGGTGATGCCACCAGACATCCCTCTGGGCTAGAGAGCTCTGTGTTCGGTGTGGGATGCCATTTCTCTCCAGTTTCCGTCTCTATCATGGAGGTTTGACATTCTCTTTTACAAGGAATGAGCTTCCTGTTTCAGTTCATTTTACAGATTTTTATCTTCTTCCACTCTCGCCTCATCCTGCCTCCTTGAGAAATGTGAGTCTCCTATTTCCTGGGGAAATAGTTCCTTATTGTCACCACGTCTTGGTCCTACCCCCACGTAATACTAGGTCAGAAAGAGATGAACCAACCAGATGATGAAGTTCCTTCTTTGACCTGGGAAATTATGAGCATATCCTTGGGGCATTTGTGATACTCCTTTTTCTATTGATGAGTACATTGAGGCTTCCAGAGGTGAAATATTTTCCAGTTCAGTGGTGGTCGGTGTCAAAGGTTAAGAAACTCAAGCTCAGGCTGTCAAGTCCACTGTGAATACTCTATACATTATCAACTTGAGAATAAATATCAGCCATTTAATTCAGAAGCATGAGATTGTCCCTTTTCTTTAAGCATGACCAATGTCATAGTGGTCATAATCATGACCAGTGTCACATTGAGTTTGAGACTCTGACCCTGGCCATGTCACTCCGTCCTATTCACCTATAACACAAACACACGTGCGCGGATATGATGTCAGCACTCCAATACAGGAGGTGCCCATGGGCAGCGTGCAACACATTGTCAAGGAAATGGCCCTTACAGTCAGGTGACAAACTAGCTTTCACAAGGTATAAATAAATAATAATTCGGAGAAGAAGAAATATGCAAGATGCCAGCTGTAATTTCAAGGAAACCTTGATTGCAGGCTCCAGGAACTCAGTGCACAAAACCTTGTTCCAGTACAGATTTTTTCCTTGTAAGGTAGCATGAAGAAAGAGAGGGGTTTTTATTTTTACTCGGTGTTTATTGTTTCCTCCTTGGCAGCTGTGCCGATGCCGTGTTCATTATGCAGAGGAGAATTATTTTGATTATTGACACTTAGCATTCTTCCCATAATTTGCAGTTCTTCTTCTCTCCAGATTGTCTCCTCACCTCCTCTCCTGTCTGTGCATGAATAAGACTTAAAACTCACCCAGCTGTTAGGGGGAAACAGAGTTGAAAGATCAGTTGTAATTTGATGCTAAACTTCTCCTTGATAACTTGCTTTCTTTTAAAAGTTAGAGCCTTTCTTGCATTGTGTGTGTGTGTGCGCAAGTGACTGTGTGTGAACAAGGTCGGGGGACACTTTATGGGAGTCACGTCTATCCTGCCACCATGTAGGGTCTGGAGATCAAACTCAGACTGACAGTCTTGACAGCAGAGCCCTTTACCCAATGAGACATCTTGTCTGAATCACCTTACTCTGAGTATTTCTTAGTACTTTTCCTAAACTCACATTTTTTCCCCTCAGCACACAAAAGGGAGAAGCCAGATTCTTTTTCATAGCCAGCTAGAACCAAACCCTGCTGTCTGCAGAGTGGGACTCAGAGGCATTTCCTGGTCTTGGTTCTTCCTGATTTTCCTGGTCACCTTCCAAATGACACCCAGCCAGGCGATGGCTTGGTTTTGGGGAAATGCAAAATTAAGAGAATGAGAGAGGCACAGGGGCAGTCTGTGTGTGTGTGTGTGTGTGTGTGTGTGTGTGTGTGTGTGGTTTTGGGGAATGAGGAGAGGAGAGGAAAGAGAGAAGGGAAGGAGGGGGAGGGGAAAAGAGGAAGGAGCATAGAGACAGACAAAAGAGATTTTTTTTCCTCTTTTCAAATTTTCCTTTGCATTGGGTCAAAATCCATTCTTTAAAGTATTAGGAACAATATAAGTGTATCTGATAGATGTATGTTTATAGGTTGCATATTAAAAATTAAAATATGTACAAGGGATTTATTTACTATTTACTTATCTATAAGTATCTTTACAGGGTACAGGCTGAGAGCCAGCTCTCAGTAAAGACAACACATCAGGAGCAGAACTCAGGCTTGGGTGAGTCAGACTCAGGGGTCAGCTGTCAATGGTGCAACACTTAACTCCTGCACTCTCGGGTACTTATACCCCTTTTCAAAGAAGGGCGTTCCTCCTGGGTTGCCATGCACCTCAGCTGGGGGTGTATTGTGGCAAGCAAGTAAGCAGTCACTGCACATCAGAGATTATTATGTAAGATAAGAATTCTCTGTAAACTACATATAACTATATAATTTTCTACTTGCTGTGGACGAGGGATGGAGGTAGCCACTGAGTCCACTGGAGGTTTTCTAGAACCTTCTCTGTGCTTCTATACTGCAAGTGTCACAATGGGGAAAGGGCTCAGTGTGTAAAGTTCCTCCTGCACAGGCCTTGTGTTGGGATGTGTGGTGTGGTGTGTGTGGTATGTGTGTGGTATGTGTGTGTGATATGTAGTATGTATGTGGTGCGTGCATGTGTGTGTGTGTGTGTGTGTGTGTGTGTGTGTGTGTATATGTGGTGTATAGGTGTACACACCCATCAGCTCCTTTAAAGGGATCTGCCTACTTGGGCTCCACCTCCCTTCTTGATTTCCAGGCTCACAGTCTACCATCTAAACATATGGGATCTAAGGAAACTGTAGTTTGTAGCCTAACTTACCTCCTGGGATGGCCTTGGGAGCTATTAGAAGAATGTTCATTGAAAGTGCCCAGGCCTTCTCTGAAGAGATCAGCAAATCATCAGGTGATAACTGAGCCTTTCAGTGTGGTGCTTCTCAAGGCTGTGAATAGGATAAGCAAATCTCTCACTCTCTCTGAGATTTCCCTTCAAAGACTGTGTCCTGCCTACATCTCGTGTAGCATCTGCAAGTGGCCTGAGCATGAGTGAATCTGTCCAGCTCCAAGGAACAGGACTTGATGGGGAAACGGCGTGATTCTGATGGCACAGACTCTGAACCGAGGGCCTTCAAGGCACAGATTGTTTCTCTCCTCTGGGATAATCTGTAAAGACCAGAGTCTGATGACCGGTCAGACAGATGCTTTCATTGTAAGCTCTGAGTGCAGAGACAATACACTGAAGCAGTTTAGGCCCTTGTTCTCTTCCATTCTTATTTGTCTCTCTATTCAGTTTTATAAAGTTTTGTGTAATTCTATTTATTTAGTGGACATTGCGTCTTGCTATGTTTGAACTTTAGAGCCTTTTACTCTGTTACTCTGGTCTAGTCTATCCCACCCCACCCCTCTCATGTCCCATCCCATCCCATCCCATCCCATCCCATCCCATCCCATCCCATCCCATCCCATCCCATCCCATCCCATCCCATCCCATCCCATCCCATCCCATCCCATTCCATTCCATCCCTTCTTCTCCTGAACCAGCAAAGGCTGTCAATGGTAGAGAAAAGAAGTGGATGTCAGGTTTTCTTCCTCAAATGATTTCTACCTTCATATTAGGGGAGTGAAGAGGAGGCAAGAACAGGTGGGTGTATGTCAAAAAGTAACTAGAATGGATCCTATATGTGCACGAGATTGTCAAAGGAATAAATGGATAAAAATATGAAAGGAGCTCAAAAGTAAAAAGCAAAGCAAAACAAACAACACCACCAAACAAATCCTGTTGCTATCCCTCACCTTTACTCCATTCGGGAGAGTAGGAAGACTGTTAGCAGAAGAACACATGCAGAAAGAAGCCCAAGCAAGGGCAGTGGTTGAGAAGAGGAGCAGCAGGGCGTAGCCTGCTGTCTCAGATGCCCAACTAGGCCTGTGAATGATGAATTTCCAAACATAGACCATTATTCTGTTTGCTCAGGAGTCAAGGGAGTTCTGTCTTTTCTACACTCTTGAATGCAAACAACAGAAACTTGTCTCCGGAGAGTCAATTACCAGAAGAGCACGGGGCAGAACTTCCAGAAAGGCTGGACAACTGGGCAGGAACGTGAGCATCCAGGATTATAGGTAATCCCACCCCGGGACTCAGTCTTCTGATATTGTCACTGATCCCCATGCCTCTGAGCTCAGAGCTTCTGCTTGCCCTGCTGCTTTCACTGAATGTGGTCTCTGAATCCTCCTTCTATGGACAGAGCCTTTGCTGGTTCAGGAGAGCAATGTTGACACGGCCCATCTGTCACTCAAAACACATCATTCTCTTCTCCTGGCCTCTTGCATCAGCTCTGGATTAAAACTCTAGTGGAGGCACATCTCTTCGCCTGATCCCTGGTCACATGACTCTCAAAACAAAGGAATCTGGGAAAGCAAAATACCTATAATCAAAGGACCCACAAAATAGGGAACTCTATTCATAAGATCAGGGTATATGTTCTCCCATGGTAGTAGTGGCCAGAGATGTTTGGAACGAGAACCCATGAGCTCAAGAATTTAGTGGAGAGCTGAGACAGAATGCCAGAGAAGCTGAACAAACAACTGCTCACAATCAGCTCTGCGGATTCTAACATAGCCCAGAGGCAAAGGGGGAATGTTGCAGTTACAAAATCAAACCAGCGGTGTTTAGAGTAGTCCCAGGAGGAGACTGGCCCAGATGCCACAAACAGTTTGGTTTAGAAAAGCATTGTGTTCTGTAACTGATAGTCAAGAAGTGGGTTCTCAGCCTGGCACTTTCATTTTTTTTTTCCCTAATCACTTTGAGGTATGTTATCCAATGACTTTCTGGGAATGTAACGAAAAGGGATGTTTTTCGACTTTAGCAAATAAAAAAATACTGGACATTGATTTCAATTTGAATTCCAGATATGCAAGGTTTTATTTTTAGCACGAGTGTGTCCGAGTCGTGCAGGACACACACACACACACACACACACACACACACACACACACACACACATACTGAATTTATTTGCTATTTATCTGCAATTCAAATCCAGCTGTGCATCCTGTGTAGGTTTTGGCAGCTTTTCTTGGAGACACTTTTCATTCCAAGCTGCTGAGGGACCCCAGGACCTAGAAGCTTTTTTTGAATCTTAGTAAACACAATGTTCTGGAATTGATTTGCACAGGTTGCTTGTAGCCAATGGGCAACTAAAGTCCACAGGAAATGCGGAGAGGAGGAGAGGAGGTGCAGGGAAGTCTTCCAACCGTTGGCTGTTGCTGGAAGCAAATTTAACGCAAGCCTTCTCAAATCTATGGGAGAGCTGCAGTCGCCTGTTCCACACAGGCTCGCCACTTGCATTTGTTTACATTTTTGGTGTCTTTTTGTGTATGGTGGATATTTTGCAATAGTATTTACTTAAAACAACTTCAACGATGACCTTGGTCACCCATCCTTCTTCTTATGCCTCCTGCCTTTGGCCCTTTTGTTCTGGTCCTATGTGTTGGTCCTAATATAGGGCTCTTATTCTGCAAGGGTATGTACCCACTGCATACCTCCCGTGGGGACTATGCTCCCTACACAATGAACTTTTCTCTGTACAATTCCCACATTAGTGTCTACCTTGTTGAAACAGCTGAGAAAGATTTTTTTCTTTAAAGCCTGTACCCACTGGCATTTTTTCCATCAACTCAATGTGTGTCCCACCACATCTTTTTTTTTTTTTAATGAACAATGTAAAGAGAAGTATAACTTTGATCCTACAGTGTTATTTTGTAAGAGTTTAATGGGATTGCTACCTAAAGCATATAATATCTATCTATACCTGGTAAGCTGGAAATGACTATTAAATGTTATAATCACCACAATCAAAATATTCATTGTTATGTGGGAAAAGGGATACTTTTGAGCTGGGAAACATTTTGAGCATTAAGTGCTATCCTTGCAAAGCATTTTGGTCACTGCCCGACACAACACACAATAAATATTCATAAGTGACAGTGCTATTAGCACACATTACTAGTGAATGGTAGATAATGTAATTGACTTGGTGAGTTGCAAAAAGCCTAATTGAGATTGTCTGTGTGGCAGTATTTAGCGCCGTTTTAGCTCCATTGCTGGTGCTATGATCAAATACTCTGATAAAAAAACAAGTTACGAAAGAACGCCTCTGCAGCTTAGAGTTCCAGGTTATATAGTTCATCGTATTAGAGATGGCTCAGGGGCACAGGCGTGGAGTACTTGTTACATTCGCAGTCAAGAACAGAGAGAAATAAATCCATGCATATTTCTCATTTGCTTGTACTCAGCTCAGTTTCTCCACTACAGTTTAAGGCCACCTTCCTAGGGAGTGGTGTTGCCCACAGTGGGCTGTGTCTTCTCACATCAGTTACTTTATTAAGACAATCCCCTACAGATATGCCTGTAGGCCAATCTAATGCAGACAAGCCTCTTGTTGAGACTCTCTACCCGAGCAATTCTAGGATGTGTTAAGTTGAAATGAAAGGTAATCACGGATATCCAGAATAGAGGAGGTAGTCAGTGTACATTCCTTAAAGACAATTGTTCTTGCATAACCTTTATTCTCGGCATCAGGTTCTTAATAAGTCTTTGTAAATAAGCAAATGAGTTAGTACCTTTATTATTAATTAGATTCTGCTCCACCATAAATGAAAAGGAAATCTTGGGAGAAAAAGCTCTAGTCCCCTTTAGAATTTGATGATGCATTAAAGATGGAGGAATCACATAAACCCAGGAAGATGTCTCCAACCTGTGAGGCCATTGTTGTAACCCCCCCCATTACCAAAGTCTTTATGGTTAACAAAGTACCTTCACATCCATTATGACACTCAACATTAAAAAAAAAATAAGACAGGCAAAGAATGTCCTTAGGGTGAGCCTGGATGTGAAACTCCATCTCCTGCAAATGCTTTCAAACCTCTTCTGTCTTGCCACGGATATTGCTGATAGAAAACTTCAGACGCAAAAAATGCTACGCAGCTTGATTTAGCTTAAAGAAACCTCATATGACCTTATAAACAAACACAGCCCAGTGGGAGCCCAAGTGGGATTTCAGAGTTTGGAAGATGAGCTGAGAGAATTTGCTCAGAAATTGGACATATTAAAACAATCTCCACCAAAGGGGTGAAAACAATAAAGGGAAGAGAACAAAGGGGCCAGAACCACTCACTGGCGGGCAGCAAGCGCCTTGCTCATTATGACTGTCGACTGTGTAGCAATAATGTTTGGGAACACTGCAATCTCGAGAGTGGGCTTCTAATGATGCTCATCTGCTCGCAGGGATGGAAGGCCTTATGTAAACTCTAACTGCTCTCGGAAAGAGCTGTTTAGCCTTAAAGTGCATTATCAAACTGGGCCAGTTTATGAGCATAAATATCATATTTTAAATGGCCATCCTCTGATACAATACTTGCTGGTGTGCGCTTTAGGGAATGTATATTGACCTTCTATTGGGGTGCTAGGCCACTTGACAAACTGAGCTATTGAAACACCAAAGAGATGGATATAGAGGTCAAGGTCCAAGCAAGAAACAGACGTCCAAATGGAAGTCCGAAGGGTTTCAAGTGGAAGGGTGTTGCTGACTGCCCCAGGCACAGGCAAGGTCATGAAAATGTCCAGTAGATGGTGAGTGGATTCCTTAGGGGGCCATTAACAATAACAAATCAACTGAAAGCCACAGGATAAAGCTGGGGAGTTATCTCAGCTGGTGACGGGATAGCCTGTGAGTCCAGCAACCTGGTTTCAATGCCTGGGACTTCCATAAGAAATAGGTTCAAGGCAGTGGCAGGCATGTTTAATCCTAGCACTCTCACGGAAAGATGGGAGGCTGAGATAGGAGAATAGGTCAGAAAATAGGCTGGCCTATGCCACACATCAGTAGAAACAAAGAGAGATCCTGTTGACTAGACAGAAGCTGAGAACTGACTCCTAAAAATGTGTTCTTTCTAATTTCCACATATACACACCATGGCATGGGTAACACCCCCACCCCCACACACACATGCATACTTGCACCATGGTAATACAGTAATAACTGAACATGTGACATTAAAAAACATCTGGATGAAGCCATAGACATGGAGAAACTTAGATGTTACCACCACTATGGTGAAACATGAAATACTCTGGCTTCTCTCACATGCCCAAATCAACTTCATGCCTAAAGCAAGGAGACAGGGGAGATGCCAGGTGCTCAGACTCCCATGAATAGCGCAGTAAATGAAATGAAGTGTAAAGTGTATGTCCCGGTAGTAGCAGATCAGATAAATAATGGGTCAACGACTAGGCTATGCTCCTCAACTTTGTACCTCATGGCTTCCTATTGGTTTTTTATCTTTGGCTTTGTGTTACCAGGGACACGTAATCCTCATTGCCCACTGATTCCATTTTACCATTCTAGCTGCTCTGAAAGTTCCTCAAGGGCAGGAATAATCTCTTACCTGTACTTGGACAATCAGATTGACATGTAAGGGATGCTTCAGGGATGTCTGTCAAATGATCTACTGACTTGGGACATTCCTCAATTTGAGATCATGCAAAGACTAAGAAAGACCTGGAAAACATTTTCTGCAGGAAGCTAGTCTTTTATCCAGGAAGGTCTGCCTTTCACTGCAGACCACACTGGCTTTGTCTCTCCTACTCAGCTCTATTACAGGATGAGGCATCTATAGAGAATAGGTTAAAGGTCGAATGTGGTTGTATGCCACAGGAATTTATTTACAAAAGCAGGTCATAGTTTATGGATCTCTGGTCAAAAGTCTCAAACCTATTAGGTGGTTGATCTATTGAGTCCAGAAGTCATTCATCTCAGGAGTATCATTGGACACTAGCAGCAATGTCCTCAAGTAATATTTTTTATAAAGACCTGCCTCTACTTGATATCTAATCTGATATGTCATATGCTAAAGGAAATGCCCTAAATGCAGATTTCATATTCCATTAGAGTGGAAGCCTTGAACACACATGGAATGAGGACATTAATATCATTCTAGTAGAAAAAGTGTGTGTGTGTGTGTGTGTGTGTGTGCGCGCGCACAAGCTTTTGGGCTGTGTTGATTGTCCTGAGAAAAATGGCCAGGAAAGAATTATTTGTGCATCTGATATGTGCAGTCCAAATGTAGTCAGCATTTCAAGTAAACCAGAAGACTTTGAAGTTCATGTGAGCCCATAGTCAAAACTTGGGGTGTTTCAAGATTTGAACAGGATGAACAAGTAAGCAAATTATACTCCAGTAAAAACAAATTTGAAAGGGTCTATTTAATACTTGTTGTATTGGAATAGTGTCAGACATCATGTGTTGTTTACGGTAGACTCACGGGGAACTGGGAAAGATCCATAGGAATGAAAGGAAGATAGATAGATAGATAGATAGATAGATAGATAGATAGATAGAGCAGGCTTTATGTGGGCTCTGATGGGGGAAAGCCATAGAAGCAGAGCATCCTATGACACTGGATGGCAGGTATGCTGGTTGTTTTAACTGTCAACTTGGGACTATCTTAATGAGGAGTCACCTAGATTGGGTTGGCTTTGGACATTTCTTGGGGGGGGGTTGTCTTGGTTGTTAACTGGTATAGGAAGATCAAGCCCATTGTGGGCAGCATCACTTCCTAGATGTGGTGGGGGTGTTGACTAGTATAATAGAAAGGAGGAGAAAGCTAGCTGCGAGCAAGCAAGCAAGCAAGCAAGCAAGCAAGCAAACAAACAAGCATGCATTTATTCTTCTTACTGCTCTAGACTGTGGATATGATTCTTGAAGGTTTCTGCCTTGACTTTCCTGAAAAAATGGAACTGTGAACCAATTCTACCCAACCTTCCATAAATAACTTTTTATCAGGCATTTCATCAGAGCAACCGAAATGAAACTACAGCAATAACCTATATCTGGTTTTCTCTGGTTGGTCTTGAGTTGGAAGCAGAGATGAAAATCAGCAACTCTGGGTGGCACAAGCCTTGCCTCTTTGTGGTTGATGGTGTCAAACACAGAAAGGTAATCTTTCACTGTCAAATGTGAGCTGGACATTATCCATTTTCATGGAGGCGTCTTGTGTTATATGGGTTATTGTTGACTCTTCCTTGGCCCTATTACTTCTGTGTTGCTGGACTTTTGGCTACTGTGGGTCCTTTACTCTTCCAACCTTTTCAGCCTCTCTTATGTTTCCCTTTCAACCCCTTAACACTAGGGATAGACGGATAAGGATGGAGATGAAAGGGGGCAACATTATCCTTAGACTATTTCTTGTTGATTAGGGGTGTTAAGTTCCTTGGGGCAAGTTTGATCTTCGCTGCAAGGATATCTAATTCTTTTCTTCTCATATCTTTGCACACAACTGCTTGACAAGCCACAGCCAAAAGCATCCGATCACAGACCAGCCAGCCAGCCCCACCCACCCCTGTAGGAGCTCTAGCACTTATATATACATCCTCTAAAAAGTCCCCAGAATTCCAAATGTCACACACTCACAGAAACTATCTGCAGCTGGCAAAACCACACCATTGCTAGAATGTGAAGCAAATCACAGTCACCTGTTCTAAAGCAGCCCTATATCCCACACCTGGAATTAAAGCGAAACTATTACCATGATGCTTCTGTATTTTTTTTTTTAAAGAAACCAAAATTCTTACTACACTTCTTGATGATATTGAGGCAGAAATACCCAGAAGCCGACTCTTCATGAGGTCATTAAGCCACTTCCTGGTCCATGTTTCCTGTGTGGCAGCCATGTCCTGTGTGGAAAGCAAGTCTGTCAAAATGAATCTAGGGCTGCCTAGTTCTCAGACACTGACTTAGCTAATGTCATCAGGAGAGGACTTCTCTGATTTTCAAATAACTCAGTCTGAAGTCATCACCTCCCTACTTTGTACAAATCCCAGCCTTCCCCTAATAACCCACAAAGACCTATTAGTCCCTTTCTAGATGACCCTAGGATGTGACTACAATATAGCTAACAAGCTTTGTTGCATTTATAACCTTATTGCATGGGGGGGGTGCTGTTTCTTTATCCTATTGTAGTTTACTCCCCTTAAAACACAGGCTCGTGCCTCACTCAATTGTATTGCTTTTCAAGGTTTCTGTTATTGGAATCTGATATTACAAAACAGAAAATGACAGACAAGAAATTCCTTTTGTTAAAAAATATTATTTATTTATCTTTATTTATATGAGTACACTGTTGCTGTCTTCAGACACACCAGAAGAAAGCATCAGATTCCATTACAGATGGTTGTGAGCCCTCCATGTGGGTGCTGGGAATTGAACTCAGGACCTCTGGAAGAGCAGTCAGTGCTCTTAACCACTGAGCCATCTCTCCAGCAAAAGAAATTCCTAATTTAAATTGTGTCTTGTCCTGAGTAGTGGGATAGACTCTTGCCATCCCACGCTGAGCCAGGAGGTCTTGGCTCATCCCTTTGCCTGGTATATCCATGCTGTCCCTGCAAGTGGTGACTCATTAGCCACTGTGTTTTCAGATGGACTGACACTGAGCCCAGGGCTTGTATTCAAGTATCCCTTATTCACTCACCTTATTCATTGTGAGACCCACATCCTGAGCCAAATAAGCCTCTTTACTTTATAAGTCACCAAGCCTCAGGCATTCAGTCATAGTAACAGAAAATATATTGATACACTCAACATTAATCTAAATCAAGGGACTCTGGGAACAAAGGAAAGGACATGTGAGGTCAATCTGAGCTGGCTCACCCAGCACAGTCTACTCTCCCACAGTTGCTTAAAAGGTCAGAAAGTGTTTAGCAGGTTTGTTTTATTTTCTTCCTCCCTATGGTCTACTTTTTCTCATCTTGGCATCTGGATGGATTGCTCACGTTCTCCAGAATCTGCTCAATTACCGTGCACCCTTTTCTCTGGAAAGGAAATAGAGAGAGAAGCTCCTAAACTTCATTTCCAACCAGTGCTTCCTCCTCACAGAGACTACCCTCTCTGCCACAGAACAGCCTGCAGGCTGTCATAGGCTTTGTGAATGTGTCGGCTCACCTGAGTGGAGTGAGAAATTTCCGTTCACAGATTTGCAGATCCCTGATGAGGAAAGGGATAGTGAGGTCAGGAAGGCTAAACGTCCTTCAGATGGGTGTGTCACCCACTGGGAGTTGGCAAGACAATGCCAGCAAAGCGTTTAAAGGGATGGCGGTTGTTACACGTTCACGTCAATCTTCTTAGGAAAATGTAGCTCGTACATTAAAGTGCACACACTCGTAAATATTATTGTCTAAGATGAGGCTGGAGCAGATGGTGCCTTGGGATTCTATTATGTTTAGTGGTGAATGAGTTATAGGCTTTGTCAGGTAATACCTGGGTAGGACAATGATTATGAAAGTAGCAGTTTTAGAAGCCTGGATCTATCCCAGCCTCCCCATGCTATTCATGACAAAATAAATCCCCAAGAAATGAAGAAGGGCTTGTTCAAAGCACCACCTCTACAGAAGCAAGGATAGACATGGGGGCAAGCCGGCTCAGATTGACCTCACATGTTCTTACCTTTGTTCTCAGAGTCCCTTGATTTATATTAATGTTGAGTGTATCAATATATTTTCTGTTGCTATAACTGAATGCCTGAGGCTAGGTGATTTATAAAGTAAAGAGGTTTATTTGTCTCAGGATGTGGGTGACCAGAGAGGGTCAGAACACCATGGTACCTATATCCTTGTAAGACCCTTATAGTCTTAGCTCTACATAGGAGAGATAGGAAAGGGAGACTGGAAGGACACATGAGGACCAAGCACACTGAGTGGTCTCACTCTCTCACAACCTGTCACGTTAACTTTCCCAGGAAGATGCAAGCACATGTCCACTTACCCAGATGGGCGCCAGTGACAGAGCAAAGTGCAAACTCACTAAAGCCCAGCGTGGTGAAACCAATAACTTCACTGAGCTTTGCCATAGGTCCAGGCACCTACATGCCTCCAAGCCCCACCCCATCCATCCTAGATGTAACCTACATCATGGAATCCTGTTTTGAATCAACCTTTCAGTTCCCATATACTCCAGCCTCTCCCCAAATCACTTGCAGCTGGGGGAGGGGGAACCTCAGGTGAAAATCTCCTGATTGACCCCCTCCTTTATTGCCTAGGGAGTGTCAATAGCTCTGCCACCACTGCCATAGACCTACTGAATACCATAGTCTGCCGCTCTAGTTGCTATAGTTACCGAAGGCCAAGTCCAAGATGGCTGCCTTACAACAACTTGGTTCCAGGGACAACTTTTATCGGTAGATAAGGGTGAATCCTCCACAGCCCAGGACCTCTCATTAGATCCTGCTTCTTAAGGGTGTCCCTGGTTCAACAGTCTTACACTATAACCAAACTCCCAGGACAGGAGCCTTCAGAGAACACCGTGAAGCTACAGCCAAAACCACAGCACCCTCTGTGAAAATGTAAGTTCATCCCCAAAATGGATGCTGTCCGCAAGTCATCTGAATGCCCCTTGGACATGAATTTTATGAAGCTTAAAATGTTGGACAAAAGGCTCTTCTAATTGCATGGGTTGTGGTTTGAATGAGAATGATTCTCCATAGGCTCTGTGTTTGAACACGGGACTCTCAGGTGGTGACTGTTGTGGAACTTTAGGGAGTGGAGACCGATTGGAGGAAGTGGTTCACTGAGTGCCCCACCCACCACCTAGGCATGATAGTTGAGCCCCACTCTT
The DNA here is from genome assembly GCA_964023405.1 of Apodemus agrarius. Taxonomy (NCBI): domain Eukaryota; kingdom Metazoa; phylum Chordata; class Mammalia; order Rodentia; family Muridae; genus Apodemus; species Apodemus agrarius. The sequence continues at coordinate 12,916,504 of OZ030024.1, forward strand.
TCTTTGTTAGCTGTCTGCTTCCTAACTGCTGATCCGATGGGAGGTGCCAGCCTCATGCTTCTGTTGCCACGCCTTCCCAGCCATGGTGGGTTGTACCCTCACCCCATGAGCCAAAATACACACTATCCATCTTAAGGTTTTTTGTTTTTGTTTTTGTTTGTTTTTGACAGGATATTTTGTCTCAGCAACTCAGTCACTAAATACTACGGTGAGTTACCAGAAGGAGGCTAAGAACTTCAAATTCTAAGATGAAAAACAAGTCACTTCCCAGATTCCAATCAGCCAGAACTTCGCTGGATAACAAGACAAACAGATGCACCGCCCGGCTTACCAGTGTAAAGTCCTGCAAGCTGCTGGGTGCTCTTGGTAATGGGAGGTTCAGAAAGCAGTTGATGGGTTAGTATAGTTTTTTTTTTATTGTAAAAGCAAACTAAATTAAACTGATAGTTTTAATTAAATTTGAATCGGCTGTGATTTTACTCAGTTTTAGAGGCCACTTGAGACGCAAGTGTTGCACTTAAAGCACAGGGTTGTAATTAGTGACATCTACATTTATTATAATGGTTACTGCACTTTATTGAATCTTTCCGGGAGTAAAGGAAAGCTCAGCATCTTCAGAGGGGGCATCTCAGGACAGGTTGGCCTGGGGAGTCTATTGTATCTTTGTGTGAATGTCAGGCGACTATACAGGCCATGGAAAGGAAGCTCTGTGGTTTTGTGGTCCAGCTACCAGCTAGGAGCTTGGATACCTCAAGCTAGAATTATCTCTGGACACTGTGATTTAGTTTTCTGAACTCTTACTCAGAAAAGTTCAAGTTCTGGGCGCAGTAAAGCTTCACTCAGTCTTCTAATATACCTGGGAGATCAGGTCTGTGCTTTGTGGGCTGGTGCAGCGGTGGTTCCTTTAAGAGGTGATTAGATTTGGAAGAAATGAAGATGGAGTTCCCATGGTGGGATTGATTAATGTTCTTACAAGGAAAGATTACAGCTGTTGTCTCTACCATTGTGAGGGTGCAGCCAGAGGTGTCTGTCTCCCAGTTGGGAAGATGGTTTCCCTAGGAACACTGAAGCTGGATCTTATCCTTCTAGACCTCAGATAATCAAGAACTTGTCTTCTGTTGTGGAAGCAATCTAGCTTCCCAGAGTCTTTAGTATTAGAGTTGGATTATCGAGTATCTACTAATATTCTATAAAAATCAATGGGGCAATGGGGCCATGTGGCTACTCCAGTAGATAGTGATGATCAATGCTGCTGATTAAGACTCAGGCAAGAGCAGACTCTTAACCAGTAATTCTCAACCTGTGGGTCTCAAACCTTTTGTGGGGGGTCAAATTACCCTTTCACAGGGGTCGCCTAAGACCATCAGAAAACATATATTTTTATATTATGATTCCTAACAGTAACAAAATTACAGTTATGAAGTAGCAACAAAAATAATTTTATTGTTGGGGGACACCACAACATGAATTTTATTAAAAGGTCAGGGCATTAGGAAGATTGTGAACCACTGCTCTAAAGTGTGGGTGGCCTGGATGGGGATGGGTATAGAGTCTCACTTTTGATGTTCAGTTCTTCAGGAGATGTCACCCTTGTGTTCCATGATTTAGTTCAGTCAGATCATAACCTATCTTGGGTTGTTAGCATACTTTTGAATTAGGTCAAGAAGGGTTAAGCCTCCTAAGACTGCCTCTACTACAGGAGCTTCCAGACCTCCTGACAAACTAGCTATTTATAAAGGGTTCCCATGATTCTTTTCTTGGGTTAGATTATTTGATGAGGTAACTAACAGAACTCAGGAGAAAATTTTTACTTATATAGAAGAACAACCAGACAATAGATGTATGTAGGGGATGGTGTGGGGGATGGGGTGTAGAGCTTCCTTGCCTACTCTGAGTGTACATCCCTCTCAATCTCTCTATGACCAATGTCTTGGAAACTCTGAACCTCACAGCTCACAGGTTTTATGGAAGCTTCTACACTAAGACACGGTTATTCTTAATTTCCTCTTCATCCTCCTTGTTTAGAAAATGAGGGCCATGGCTGAGGCTTCGTTTCCAGCTTAGTTTTTCTGGTGGTCAGTTCCCAAGAGAAGCCCACTAAGAGCTACCTCATTAGAACAAAAGGCACGCCTATCACCTGAAAGTCTCAGGGATCCAGGAAGTCTGCTGTAAGCCAGACTTAACATCGTGCGGAGAGTGATTAGCAATTCCAACTTCCCATGTGAGGAGCTGGGCCAGAGACCAGCTGCATGCTTCTTCCTGTGTGCTAATTCCCCAGAAAGGCATAAGCAAACTCCACTGTGAGAAGCTGGAGTCGGTTCAGTCTAAGGGGATCTTCTGAAAGATCAGCCAGAGGCAGAAATGGAAGCGTGTTCTTGGAGGCTCACTGCTGAGTTCTGCATCCTGTGGATTTGTCCATTGGGTGTTACTCTCCTAAAAATTGTTCGATGAGAGTGAGATTACAGTATGGATTAAATTTATACTCACCAAATGCTAAGTCATTATATAGAAAAAAAATGCAATTACATTTTGTCCACTTAATGGACTCCCCAGAGACAACTATTTTACCGTCTGGAAAAATCATGGCTCCCTTTTTATTTATCGGCATAGATGTAGGCCTGCACTGCCTTGCTGAATTTTTTTTCTTGCTATTTTGTTTTAAGTTCTAAGGGATTTTCTCTTCTTTTTTATGTTCTTGAGCTATTCCTTTTATGTAATATCCTATTCCTGCTTCATGGGTGTAAGTAGTTTGTTAGTGTCCTAAAAGGTGAGTTACTTCTCTCTCTCTCTCTCTCTCTCTCTCTCTCTCTCTCTCTCTCTCTCTCTCTCTCTTTGGTGTTGTCACATCTTTTTGCTCATATTGCCTTTCTCTGGCAAGCTATAGGCATTTCCCACATGCATGTGAGTCTCCTTTCATATGTAAAGGCAAGCCTAGAGGAAGGCTGAGTTGGGGACATTGTCAGTTGTGATGCTTAATTCCCCGTCGTTGACCTGATGGGCTACACAGTCACACAGGAGATGGGCCTCTGGGCATGTCTGTTGGGGACTACCTTGAGTAGGTTAACTGAGGTGGAAAGACTTGCCCACTATGGGTGGTGCAATTCCCTAGGCTGGGATTCTGAACTGTATAAAAAGGAGGAAGTGGGCTAAGTACAGGCATTCCCTACTTTCTGTTTCTTGACTCTGTATGTAAGGAGGCCAGCTGCCCAGACTGTGCCTTCCCTACCGTGTTGGACTGAGACCTTGAACTGGAAGGCAAAACAAGACTTAGGTTGCTTTTGTCGGGCATTCTGTCACAGCAAGAAGGAAAGACATTGATTTTCTCTTAGGGACAGCAGGCAAGGGTATCTTTCTTTGAAAACACTAACACCACCATATACTGTGTTCTGAAGGCTTGTCTGCATTCAGATTGTGCTTTGGCAGTCCCAGTTTTCTCCACTTGTTCATTCTTTTGCATATGCAGAGTCTTTGTGACTGTTGTGTCCCTTATGGTTATTTTTATTTTAGATAGATGTCTACTTTTAGAGCATTCTGTGCACACAGGAAGAGAGCTGACTATTCTACGAAAAGAAGTTCAGTTGCCCTATCTACATTCATGTGCTGGAATTCATGAGGGCCACACCCTTTTAAGACAAAGTGGTTAAAATTTATAATTTTTCAAGAGGGTGACATTTGTTCTGACCAAACACATCAACTACTAATAAATGACATTCCCCAGGAAAACAAACTGATTTGTTGGCACTTGAGGCCTTGCTACAAGGCGAATTTTAGGGTTGATCTAGTGAGAATGTCAGTATTGAACACTGAGCTTTTGATCAAATGAAACAAGTCTCAAATATTTGGTTCTGACTCTGCCATTTCAAAGGCATTGATGTGGAATCTATAGAACCTGAGCCTACTTAATACCAATCAATCAGACAATCAAATGGCAAAGATGGACCTTGAGTTCAATGAACATGGAAGCTATAGAAAAAAAATCAAGTTTGGTTTCTTTCCAATCAAAGTAAATTCAATTATTTTTACTCCTAGTGTCAATTGGACCATAGAACATAGAACACCAATGTCAGAATTTTATATTTTGCTCACAAAAGCTTTAACATTCATAATGTGTTTAGGATCTTGACAGGGTCTTGTAGCTAGCTATCTTGGGACAATTCTTTTTTTTTTAAATTTTTTATTGGATATATACTATATTTACATTTCATTTCCCTTTTTTGGTTCCCTGCCCCCCAAAGGTCCCACATGCCCCCTTCCCTCCCTGTGTTCCCCCATCCACCCCTTCCCACTTCCCTGTTCTGGTATTCCCCTACACTGATCCTTTGAGCCTTTCCAGAACCAGGGTCTACTCCTTCCTTCTTGTCGGACATCACTTGGTATGTGGATTGTGTCTTTGGTGTCCCAAGATTCTAGGCTAATATCCACTTATCAGTGAGTGCATACCATGGGTATTCTTTTGAGACTGGGTTATCTCACTTAGTATGATGTTCTCCAGCTCCATCCATTTCTCTAAGAATTTCATGAATTCATTATTTCTTCTGGCTGAATAGTACTCCGTTGTGTATATATACCACATTTTTTGTATCCATTCTTCTGTTGAGGGGCATCTGGGTTCTTTCCAGCTTCTGGCTATTATAAATAAGGCTGCTATGAACATAGTGGTGCATGTATCCTTATTGCATGCTGGGGAATCTTCTGGGTATATGCCCAGGAGTGGTATGACTGGGTCCTCCGGAAGTATCATGTCCTGGGACAATTCTTAATAATACAGATAAGGAAAGGAAAGGAGCTATAACTGGAGAGGGAAAAGCTGTGCATTTGGCTAGACCTGCATCCTAATTTCCCCTGGCCTTGAGGTGAGATTGTTGTAGTGGTTCGTAGTCAGTCATTGTTGAGAGCCCCATTAGAACAGCAAGAGCCTAAGAACACAGGCTGTTGGTACCCGCTGCTTCTCTTTGCCCAGATCCTCATGTTATCCTTATATCTAAACAAGTGAGATGACTTTTGATTTGACATATTGGATCAGTTATTGGCAGAATTTGGGACTAGAAGGAAGATAAGAAATTGAACCCACAAGAGACACTTTGTCACACAGTGAAACACAGCTGCCCACAGGTTGATCAGGTTTCTCAAGAGAGGCGGCTGAATCAGGAGGCCTCCAACTCTGTGCTCTTTCTTCTGAGCCACCTGAAGACCCTGTTCTCCCGGAGAAGACAGAAGAAGACATTTGGCACGCATCTCTGTGACATCCCTTCCTCCAAATTACTGAATTGTTTATTGCCACCTAGAATGAGGAAGTCTCTCAGTGGAATGTATGAGCATGTAAATTTTATGATAATGAGAAACATTTCCTCCTGAGCTACAATAGAACATCTGGAAGCATAAACCCCACATGGAAATGACTGAAGGGGCCTCCCCCACCCAAGTAATTAAAGTTTGGGGGCAGAGAGTTGTGCTAAGATGAAGAAATGCCTTTTCAAGTTCCAAGATGGTAGAGTCTTGTGGTAAGGATGGGGATGTTCACCTGCGTGGATGCCCAGAGGAGAGTAGCACTCTCTGTAGCTTTCCCTTCCAGGGACAACACACCTCAGAGAGGTCAAGACAGGAAAGAGTTGTTTGGGCTCATCTTTACAATCTTTATTCCATGGTCCCTTAGTTGTGAGGTGAAGTGGAATATCATATGAGAAGGGTATGATAGAGCAAATTTAGGGGGAGACTGATAGTGGGAGGGAGAGAGAGACAGACAGAGACAGAGACACACACAGAAAGAACATAGAGATAAGGTTATACCCTTCTAGGGAATGTGGAAAGTAGGAGGTCACAAACTCCCTCTAATACCCATGGTTCCCACCTCCAATGACATCACCCAATGAGGAGCAAGCCTTCAGCTTAAGAACCCCAGAGGAGAGTTCAGATCCAAACCAGAGCAGGTGTTCTTCTAGAACTCAAATTCTAAACTATGGATTGTTGATTTAAGCAGAAATTAAGCGAAGGAGGTGCATGGTGACTAACCACGGATTCTCTGACACGCTTCCTGTTGAGAGGTGGCGTCTCCGGGGGACAAGCTCTTCAGGTGCTGCAGGACAATGCAGCAGTAGCTGTGTGCCAGTTTCTGTTTCCATCCCCTTAAATCCCCTTTCTCAGGAGCTCAAGTCTCCCTGTGGACAGGCCAGAGATCCTCTGAAAGAAAAGAGGGGTTCCTGACTGGTCCACCCTTCCAGCGACCCTCCAGACAAGAGAATGAAGATAATGTATCGGCGGTATATCTCTCGGCCTCAGCTATCTCACCAAAGGCCACCCATGTCACATACAAACTGTGTCACCGAGCCCCTTTCTGATTTTCAGTCACACTGAACTTCAGAACAAAATGATTATTCTGTTCTGAATTGTTTGGGGGCTCTTGCTTACCCAGCAGATGGTAACTGATTCCAGGTATGGTTCCTTTCTGGGTTCAAGTACCAGCTCTGAAACAAGACTTCTTGGGCCAGAGTCTTTCCTTGATAACTTAGAAGTTACATGACTTCAGGTAAAATACTTGTAATCTCTCTAAATAAAGTATGAGGTAGTAGGGGAACTAAGCTCATTGATTTAGGTACTAGGTAAATCAGTTCTCAGTGTTTGAAGCAAGAACTTCTGAGGGCCTACTGTGTGCCAGTAGGCTCTAGAGAGGGACATCTATAATATTGGCAAAATAAGCCTCCCTCACAGGGAACTTGCTTTCCAGTTATTCTCTCCATATATTAATTTTGAAGTGGTTTGAAATCCTTTTCTGTGTGTGTGTGTGCGCGCGCATACACACAGGTACCTATAGAGTCTAGGAGAGTACATCAGGCCTCCTGAGCTGGAGTTATAGGTAGTTATGAGCCAGCGGACGTGGTTCTGGGAACTGAACTTGGGGCCTCTGCAAGAGCATTAAGCTCTGTTAGCCTTGGATCCATCTCTCCAGCCATTTTTATATATTTTAGGAGCAGATAAGCAAGGTCAGCACTAAGGGAATCAAGGGTTTGCTCAGACTCTGAGGGTTTTCCTCATGAATGTGTATGTGTATGTGTGTATGTGTGTGTGTGTGTGTGTGTGTGTACACACTGTGTGTGCATGCTTGTGTGGCTGTGTGTGTGAGTGTGTGCTTGTATGCATGTTTGTGGTGTGTGTGTGTGTGTGTGTGTGTGTATGCTTGTACATGAGTAGCTGAGTTCTGAAACTGAGGAATCACAAGACATTTTCCCCACTGTTCTGGGCTCCTTTGGCAATTTTCAACTCTATCCCCAAGGTAGAATCTCTATTGCTGGGGGAAGATGACTTCCCTTCCTTTAGTGTCCATAGGGTTTGTTTGCAATAGTGTGAATTTTGGACTGAAATAAGAGAACACGCACGCTTATGTTCTTCTTTCTCCCAGGAAGTAGCAACAGGGAGAAAAAGAAAAATCTTCCAAATATGCTCCAACCGTGCTAACAATAAGTGTTCCCGAGTGGAAACATTTCCCTTTTGAAACGGCGCCAAGATTTTCTTCTAGTTTTCCTTAGAGTGCCGAGTTAATTAACACCCCACAGGACCTTGCTACAGCTCCGAATGCCTTTCAGTGTGCAGCTAGCTTATCCATGAGGCACTGGACCTCCTCACACCCTGCTACAGAACATGAGTCCACAGTGAGGGGCTCTAGCCCAACTGGTAGGGAGGCCGTGTGTGGCTGGAGTCTGATACAGCCAATCAGGTCACAGCGTAGGATAAGAAGAAAAGAGCAGGGGCTGGATGGAGGACAGGCAGTGGCCCACAGAGATGCTACTCTAGGAACCATGCCCACCAGCTAGGCTCTACCTCCAAACAGCAGGACAACCTCCTGCTGTAGCACCACCAGTTGGGAAGCCACATGCTCACATGTAAGGGACGTCTCAAGAGTCAAACGTCAAACGTTAAGGGACACTGTCTGTCTGTCTGTCTGTCTGTCTGTCTGTCTGTCTGCTTGACTGTTTATGATGCAGAGTCTTGTGTATTCCAGGCTGGTATCAAACCCACTATATAATTGAGGCTGTCCTTGAATTCTTCTGAACCTCTTACTTCTGTCACTGGAGTATTGGGCTTACATGTGTGTGTTGATATAGACACCCTGTTTGGGTAGAGCTAAGATCACAAGTACGAGCTGTACTAACTGGGCTCAAGAGAGACTTTATACATATGTGGGAGTCTTAAAGGCAATTTAAAGACAGTGTATTTTGCCGGGAAGAGTTCTTCCGAAGAGTACCCGACGGTGTGACTGAGTAACCGACGAAGTGACTGAGAAGGTTAACCGATGCTCCAGGTCACCCCACTCTGACTGACCATGCTGTCCAGCCTGATGTCTTTTTCCCATTAGAATAGATCCGAGACAATGATATCTTGCCTCTAATTAAATTCTCATTGTCGCCCAAGTGGTTGAAGGGGCGACTGCCTTCAACCTTTGAACTTGGTTTGTAGTACAAAACTTCAATTAGATAAAGGACAATAATTAGCAGATCTTTTATCTTCGGGTATAATTAAATCTTTACGGAGGGACGTTTTAATCAATGAGTTGTAATGACAAGTTCATAAATTAATTAATCCCACCAATGGAGGCTTGGCAGTAATCAATGGATCTTTTACAGAGGTGTAGGGTCGGGGAATGGAGCTGGGGGACCACAGAGGCTCTGTTTGGTTTGGTGTGAAGATTCTCATTTATTAAGGATTAGCTGGTTTAAAGGATGATCTCTTTATTTAAGGGGGAATCACTTAAAATATTAACTTTTAATGGAGGAAAAGTCTTCTGAAAAGTATTGCTTCCAAACTTTTTTCTTAGAGTTCTCCATCCCGATGTCACTGTAGAAGTCCACCCTTGTCCCGTGTTGCCTGACCACGTACTTATTTGATGGCTAGATTGTGTTAGAGAGAGACCGAAATGGATGTGGTCCACCATTAACTACTTCAAGGTGTTTTTTACTTCCAAAGTGGAGCTGGAAATCTCTCTCCTATTTGTTGTATCCAGCTCCCTGCTTATGCTTTATAAATAAATCTTTATTGGAACTCAGGTAGGTTCATCTGTCTCTGTATTGCCCATCTTTATGCCACAATACAAAGCTAGACTTGAATAGTTATCAGAGTTTAATGACCCATGGAGTCCCAAATCACCTACAAATAATGTATTTGGGTCTTTTTATTTAAACGTTTTCCAACCCCTATTCTAAGGCATTGTGTCCCTTTTCAGTCCTTGGAGGGTTTGGCATACTTTAAACTCAATTCAGAATTATCTCAATGCTGTTTATCAAAAGATTCGAAAGCAAATGTTTCAGATAGGAGGTATTGCATGTGTTATCCTCGTAATCAGGTTTATGACACTGGATTTTATCTTCCCTATCCTGAGACAGGAGAGGAAGAAAAGGTGATTTGGATGGTGTACTGGCTGGTTTTGTGTGTCAACTTGTCAGGAGCTGGAGTTATCACAGAGAAAGGAGTTTCAGTTGGGGAAGTGCCTCCATGAGATCCAGCTGTGGGGCATTTTTCTCAACTAGTGATCAAGCGGGGAGGGACCCATTGTGGGTGGTGCCATCTCTGGGCTAGTAGTCTTGGGTTCTATAAGAAAGCAAGCTGAGCAAGCCAGGGGAAGCAAGCCAGTAGGTAACATCCCTCCATGGCCTCTGCATCAGCTCCTGCTTCCTGACCTGCTTGAGTTCCAGTCCTGACTTCCTTTAGTGATGAACAGCTGTGTGGAAGTGTAAGCTGAATCAACCCTTTCCTCCCCAACTTGCTTCTTGGTCATGATGTTTGTGCAGGAGTAGAAACCCTGACTAAGACAGATGCGGAGTGTGGATAGACTTGGTTCATACAAAGGTCCTGCGGCAGAAGCCTCCTTCCAAGGGCAGGCTGTGGTTCCTCAGGGCTTAGAGAGAAGGGTGAAGGGGTGGGCTGTGTGTGGATGTCTGAGGCTAGGCAGACCATTGAGAGTTAAGAATATGATCTCAGCTTGCATAAATCATTCTCTAATCAAGAACCTTCCAGTATTTTACATTCCTTTAGCTACAATCCTCAAGTTTAAGGGTGATCCCTTAGTCTGCCGAGACATGAACTTCCAAACGTACGTTCTCCATACTTGATCACCCCCACTATCACCTTGTTGAGATTTACAGTCACCATGGATGTGCGATTGTGAGACTATTTCCAGAGAGGTCTAACTGAGGAGAGAGACTCACTCACTCTGAATGAGTCAGCACCATCCGGCAGCCTGGGCTTCCAGACTGAACAGAAGAGGAGAAAGGGAGCTCGGTGGCACCACCATTTGTCTCTCAGCTTCCTGACTGGATGCCATGGGACCAGCCGCCACGTGCCTCTGCCGCCACCGCCTTCTCTGAAATGGTGGACCACGCCCTCACACCGGAAGCCAAACTAAAATAGCTCTCTCTCTTTTTTTGTAGCAATTACAGAAAGTTAATTAAAACAGTAGATATTGAGAGAGAAGGAATGGAGACATCTTGGAGGAGGATAGTTCAAATGTGAGTCAGGGCATGATGAGATCTGTCTTTGAATCTTAGTCACTGGTTGCTGTTTACATGCAGGGGATAGGACCAAAGAGACAGGAGCTTGAGATCAGGACCACCAACTGAGAGACAGTTGAAGCTTCCAGAACACAATGACCACGGCTTCACAAACATGGGGACCCTGCAGTAGAAACTCTGAAGGAAGTGGAAATTGGGAAATACTGCACTGATTAGACCCCGCTTGTTTTCTAAAAGAGATTAACCAAGGTGGTTCTTTCAAAAAAAAAAAAAAGCTGAAGTATTTCTACCTCCCTCTGAGAGGGTGTACTGACTGGTTTTGTGTGTCAACTTGACACAAGCTGGGGTTATCACAGAGAAAGGAGCTTCAGTTGGGGAAGTGCCTCCATGAGATCCAGCTGTAAGGCATTTTCTCAACTAGTGATCAAGGGGGGAGGGCCCATTGTGGGTGGTGCCATCCTTGGGCTGGTAGTCTTGGGTTCTATAAGAAAGCAGGCTGAGCAAGCCACGGGAAGCAAGCCAGTAAGAAACATCCCTCCATGGCCTCTGCATCAGCTCCTGCTTCCTGACCTGCTTGAGTTCCAGTCCTGACTTCCTTTAGTGATGAACAGCAATGTGGAAATGTACGCTGAATAAACCCTTTCCTCCCCAACTTGCTTCTTGGTCATGATGTTTGTGCAGGAATAGAAACCCTGACTAAGACAGAGGGTATTAAAAAAAAGTCTCAGAAAACTAATGTGAACGGCGGAGGGGATAGCCCAGCGGGTGAATGCTTGCTCTGTGAGCTTGGGCACACGGATTGGGATTTTCCACCAGGTAAAATCCAGGTATGGGGTTACTTGTTTGTAGCTCCAGCTCTGGGGGAACCAGAGACAGAAGGCTCCAGGACTTGAAATACTGAGCTCCAGGTCGGGTCAGAGACCCTGATCTCAAAACATAAGATGGTGAATGACTGAGGAAGATATGTTATCAACTTCTGACCTCTAACCACACCCACGCAAGGGAAGATGGAGAGGAAGAAGGAAAGGGCAAAGTGCGCATGCGCGCGCATGCATGCACATAGGCACGTAAGCACGCACACACGCATGCACGCACATGCCCGCGCACAAGTAAACAGTGGAGATGGGGCAGGGAGGAGGAGCAGGAGTTAAGAACGGGGAGATGGAGAGGGAGGGAACTCTAATTTAGTATGGAAGATGCCCCGTGGCCCCTCCACATCTGGTGGTAGAGTAAGTGGATGCTGAAGATGCTTCTTTGAGAGTTCTTCTCTGAGTGGAGGTTTGCTTGGGGCGAGCATGCGGGTCTCCCTTTCTCAAGATGTTCTTAAAAATAACAGTACTCATTTGAATGGGGCTCAGAGTCCCTGGCAGGGAGACATTGGACTCTTGGAAATATTACTATTATTTCTAGAGCCAAATTTAGCGAGGACGGCCCTGCCTTTAATTACTGGTTGATGCGGAGCAGTACAGGCAAGTGATTACACGCACAATTAGTTGTTCCCACAAGTAGCCAATTATGCGAACGATTATTTAAGAAAATTGTGGTTCCTGCTAAGGGAACTTTTACATCGTAGCCTCAGAATACATTTCTGTATAAAAATTCCTTTTATTGCATGTATTATTACTTTTCCCCCGTCCCTGGGCTGCTGCAGGCACAGCCCTCATAGCTCCATTTGTGGAGAGAGAGGAATTTTTCTGTGTGAAAATCCAGACCTTTGGGGTTACTCTTAAGACTTGGAAGCTCTCATAGGACAAATCTTGCTCTAGAGACTCTAACTTCACCCTGTAGATAGAGTTCTGAGCAGTTGATGAGGGGCCCATTTCGAGGCTGGGGCAGAGTCATGTGTCACCAGTAGGGTCTTTATGTCTATCAATAGTTCGCTGGGCTTCTTAGCAATCACACTGCTTTGATTTTACTCCAGCGCTCGTGTGTACATGCATACATGCCGAGGCTGGAGAACAACGGTGGATGTTGTCTTCGTTGTTCTATTTTGCGCTTGTGAAACAGGGTCCCTGGCCAGTCTGAAAGTGGCCAGCAATACTCTAGGGATCCCCATCACCCTCCAAGCAGTGGAACTAAAAGTAGAAGGATCCACAAGCAAAGGGTCATGGGTTGTATAGAAGAGTCAGTTGTCTGTCTTTCAAACCTTGATGATGAGGGTGTGTGACTCCTCCCCCAACATAATATTTTTATTAATTATTCAGGAATCTCATATAATGTAACCCAATAACACTCACTTCTGAGTCCTCCCAGGTCTACCTTCCACCCTTGTGACTTTCCCACACAAAAGAAGAGAGAAAACACCCCACCAAGTCCAATTTGTATTGCCCCGTACCCTCACTGGAGGACAGTCAAACGCCCAGTGGCCAGCGCCTTCAAGAAAATGGAGTTCTTCATCGACCCCAAGCCCTGCTGGAAGTCAGCTATGAAGAGCTACACTTCCTTATTATTGAGTTCTCATCAATGGATTCCTGTTTAAACTGTTTTTTTTGGGGGGAGGGGGAGGGTAGGGTAGAGGTTGTCACAGAAATCTTCTATGTCTCTCATTCTCAACCGGGGTGTGAGTTTGCTAGCACACTGCTCTCCTCTCTCTAAGATCTAGTTTAGATTTCTGATCTGCAGAACATTAGCAATAGGTACAGGTGTTGTTTTGGTCTCAATGGGTGCATCTCCAGCTGTCACAGGAGTGAGGGGACATTGGTCCACCCCATCAGAGTTCACTGAGTGTCTGCTTCTGTTGGCATTCAACTCAGTTCCTGTACAACAAGAACATTTTCTGTTGTAGTCTGACCTAATTAAAAATATTTACACATTCAATTATGTGTGCATGATATGTGTCTGCATGGGTTTACGTGTAGCATGTGTAAACAGGTTCCTGTGGAGGCCAGAGGGTATCAGATCCCCTAAAACTGGAGTTACAGATTGTTGAGAGCCACCTCACTTGGGTGCTGGAACTGAACCTGGATCCTCTTCAAGGGCAGGAATGTTCTTCAGTGTTGAGCTATCTGTCTAGCTCCCTTTGACCTCATTTTAAATAATGCTTCAGTTGACTAGAATGTATCTTCAAGCGCTTTTTGAAGATCACGTTGATGTGTTATTTCTGAGAGTCTCTTATTCATCTTACAACAAAGCAAATCCATTTGCACCCTTCTTCCTCAAAACTATACCATATGTCTTCTTTCCTGACACATTTCTTGCTTTAATTTTTTGCCCCTTGTAAAAACAAAGACCTTTGCACCCGTGCTTGGGTTTTTAAGAGTCCTGCCTTATCTGTGTGTTTATTGACACACTTGCCAAGATTGATTGAAGACTCTGGGTGTTGCTACCTGAAGTGAAGAGAGGACAATACTGAGTCATGAATGATACCCCACTCCCTGTACTAGGTACACTCTAAGGATGACTCAGATAATATATTTTAACACCCTTGTCATTCTTGTTTCTTTTGTAGGAAGCCATAGGGTTTTTTTTTTTAATTGCAATTTCTCTGTATTTTATTCTCTGTCCTTTTCAAGCTGTACTTCAGCTTCTTAGTCAGCAGCTGAGGGACCAATACTGATGTCACTGCTCTTAGGGAGAGCTGTGGCTTTCCGTTTTGTGGAAGTCACCACCTCATGAGTCACCTGCAGGATTCCCAGCACCTGTGTCCCGAGAGTCTGTCTCACAGTGAGCTGGGTCTCATGGTGTCTCTGTTTAAGCAGGCAACTGTCGAGCCAGGGCAGAGAGCTGCTCCCCATAATCCCCAAAGCAGCTTGCACACAGCTGGTACAGGGGTTGGCTTCTGTTTCCCAGGTTTAGATTGTATGCTTTTGGGCAGTGGGGTCCGTCGTGAAAGAAGAAGAGCTTTCAGCTAAGAAGAGAAACTCTGGATGGTTTCCAGTGGCACGATGGATTTGTCAAAACATTTCCATTTTGTTTTACAGCTTGGCCATGGATGTAGGTATTTGGTTGGCTAAGTTTTGCAAGGTTTAGAATCTGTATCTATCTATCTAGCTTCTCTGAAAATTTATGGAGAAAGGGGAGAAAAGCTCCACCCAGATTTTTCAGGAGGGTCTTATGTTTCTCCCACCAGGCATTTCTGCAAATGTATCATTACCTTGTGAAGTGAAGAGGTCTACATTTTAGCACATGGAAACAAAATTCAGAGACATAAAATAAATTGTCCAGAATTAAAAAAGAAAATAGCATAGCACGGTTGCGTTTTTAATGCCTGAGTCTCTCTCTCTCTCTCTCTCTCTCTCTCTCTCTCTCTCTCTGTGTGTGTGTGTGTGTGTGTGTGTGTGTGTGTGTGTGTGTGTGTGTGCATGTGCTGACAGAGTCCAGAAAGGGGCATCAGATCTCTGGGAGCTGGAGTTATAGGTCCAGTTATGAGCCTACCAGTGTAGACGAAGAGAAGCAACCAAACTTAGGTCTTCTGCAAGAACTACCTCTCCAGCCCTCATTTTTCTTGATCTCATTTTTCTTTGCACAGCTTCCATGGTACAGGTCCTGACTTCTCTGACCACTAACTTTCTGGCCCCTCCCTCTCACACTTCATGTTTTTAAACATTTTTTTTTGTCTCCATATCCATGATTAGCAAAACCATTTCAAAATAATTTATAAAACTGTTAAAAAAATTTCTATAGTTTTACCCATCTTCAGGAGGTTAACATTCTACATAACCATAGAATGGGTCTCAAGTTGACCATGCTAGTAACTGATTACCTGATCTGCAGGCCATAGTCACATGTCTCCAAGTAGCCAATCAGATCTCTTTTCTCTTCCAGTCTCCAATCCAGAAGTTCACGTTGCTCTCAGCCACCTTGTCTACTTAGGGTCTTCTAATTCTTCCATTTTTTCTTTGTCTTTTGCAACTTTGATAGATGTAAAGAGTACTGGCCAGTTATTTTGGCTCTTCAGCGTGGGTTTCTGTGACATCCGCACAGCACTGAATGAAGACAGTACACTCCAGGAGAGAGAATCAGAGAAGAGATGCTGGCCCCAGTCAGGGCAGGGTCTGATGGCAGGAGGGTCATGTGACTTGTCACTATGAGCTTAATTCTCTTTTCAAATTTCCAGTTGCATTGTTTATTTATCCCTCTTATCAAACATAGATTGTTTATCATACAATATAATCTGAATACAGCTTCCCCTTTCTCAGACTTCCTCCAGTTCCTCGTCACCTCTTCTCCCATCTTCATTCACTCCCTCTCTGTCTTTCATTAGAGAAGAATGGGCTTCTGAGAGACAACAACAAAATATAAGGTAAGACCCTGAAGTTGAACAAGACAAACTTACAGAAAAAAATAAAAGATCCCCAAGAGAAGGCACAAGAGTCAGAGGCCCACTCGTCCACACCTTCAGGAGTTCCATCAAAGTCCTACCCTGAAATGTATGGTGTATGTGCAGAACACCTGATGCAGGCCTAGGGAGACCCCATCCTTGCTGCTTCAGTCTCTGTGAGTTCACATGAGCTCCGCTTGGTTGTTTTAGACGATGGATGCCTTGTTTCCCGTCATCCATGCGGTGAGTGAGGTGAATTCTTCCTTTTTGGCTCAGGAAGCTTCAGCTGTTTGTCAAGTTCAGACTTACCCTTTCCTCTTTATAATTAATAAGAATCCCAAGGAGAGAGTCTGGGAATGTTAACATCCTACATAGCCATTGTATAGTTTTGCAATGATGCAAATACCATTTTTTTTTTTTTTGCCTCATACTGCCCTCTACTAACTTCAGCAACTGTGATTGATTCTCCACTTACTTTCTAAACCAGAATGCTCTCCAGGGATTGGCTCTTGCCTCTCTTATCCCTGCCAGTCTCCAGGGGAGTGTGTGCACACTGTAGCTCCCAGGTACCATCTGAAGCCTGTGGTCTCCTGAAGTCACCTTTCTCTCTCATCAGCTTCTTCTTCTTCTTCTTCTTCTTCTTCTTCTTCTTCTTCTTCTTCTTCTTCTTCTTCTTCTTCTTCTTCTCCTCCTCCTCCTCCTCCTCCTCCTCCTCCTCCTCCCCTTCCTCCTCCCCCCCTCCTCCTTTCTTCTCTCTTCTTCTTCTTCTTCTTCTTCTTCTTCTTCTTCTTCTTCTTCTTCTTCTTCTTCTTCTCCTCCTCCTCCTCCTCCTCCTCCTCCTTCTTCTTCTTCTCTCCTCCTTCTCCTCCTCCTCCCCCTCCTCCCCCCTCCTCCTTTCTTCTCCTTTCTTCTCTCTTCTTCTTCTTCTTCTTCTTCTTCTTCTTCTTCTTCTTCTTCTTCTTCTTCTCCTCCTCCTCCTCCTCCTCCTCCTCCTCCTCCTCCTCCTTCTTCTCTCCTCCTTCTCCTCCTCCTCCCCTCCTCCCCCTCCTCCTCCTTTCTTCTCCTTTCTTCTCTCTTCTTCTTCTTCTTCTTCTTCTTCTTCTTCTTCTTCTTCTTCTTCTTCTTCTTCTTCTTCTCCTTTCTCCTCCTCCTCCTCCTTCTTCTCCTTCTCCTCCTCCTCTTCTTCTTCTTTTCTTCTTCTCCTTCTCCTCCTCCTTCTCTCCCATGTATGCATTGCTGACCCTTCTCACGAACACCCTGGGACTCATCTTGTGACCCTGATGCATGGTTTCTCCTGCTATAGGCAGGGTTTGGTGGGCTTGTGCTGACATTACCAGGTTCTTGCATCACAAAACAAAGAAGGCACCAGGGACATCTGGTTAGCAATAGAAAGAGAGGTGGTTCATTAAGAAATAGAAAGAGTAAGCTTAACGCTATCATGACCCTGTATAGATCATTTGCATAGCATCCCTTCCCACAGGCGTGTAGCACAAGCTTTGCCTGGGCATGCTCTGTTTATTGCATGAACCCTAGGTGAGGAAGGCTTTCTGATCCTCTGCCAGCTGGCTTCTTTTGGAAGTTATTCTTGATGCCCCTCTTTTTTGTGGTCTCTGTTCTCTTGCCACACTTTCAACCTTCTCCTTCAGCTTGCCTCTTTCAGTGATTAACCCCACTTACGTGAGAAAGCTGGAGTGTACCCTCAACGGCTTTCTACCCTTACCACCTACATTCTCTTAACCAATAGTATCTGCTGATTTGCTTTTAAGATTCTTCCCTACTCTGCTCATGTCTGCAGCTAGTTTTCTAGTCCAGCACACAGATGTCTTTTGTCTGGACAATTCCTTTGTCCTTGAAGCTGGTCCCTCAGCTCCTGGAATTTCTCTGTGCTGTGTTTTCTATTTAGTATCCAGTATGACTGTACCTCTTTCCCATTACTTAGTGGTACCTGGGAAGAAGGGACCTCAGTTGAAGAATTCCCTTGATCAAATTAGCCTGTGTCCATGTCTGTGAGAGATTGTCTAGACCGATGTGGGAAGACCCAGCCCACTGTGGGTGGTGCCATTCCCTAGGCAGGTGGGCCTGGGTTATATAAGAAACTAAGCTGAGGGAGCCGGAGAGCAAGAAGTTCCTGCTTGAGTTCCTGCCATGACTTCTCTCAGGGATAAATTGTGACCCCAGAGAACAAAACAAAATAAATCCTTTCTTCCCCTAAGCTACTTTTGATGAAAGTGTTTATCACAGAAACAGAAAAGAAAACCTAAGAACACTTAGGAAACTGTTTAGTGACTGAGCCTTAAAATTACAAATATCGTGTGTCCATCATGAACAGTTTGCTAGTTATATGGTAGAAAGCTGAATGAGCAAATGAGCAACAGGAGAAGGAATGGAGTAAATACAGAAATTTCTAAGGTCATTGGCTCCGGCATCATCTTGCTTAGGACTGGGAGGAACCGGGACAGGCAAGGGCCTTAATCCAGATAATGGTGCTTGAGGGACAACTCAAATTACTCAACAATGGAGATAATAAATTTTGATAGATTTATCTTATTTTTAATTATATATATATATGTGTGTGTGTGTGTGTGTGTGTGTGTGTGTGTGTGTGACAAGTATGTGGTGCCTGAGGGAGTCGCAAGAGAATATTGGATCCCCTGAAATTACAGAATTACAGAATGCTCTGAGTTATCCAACATGAGTGATGGGAACTATAATCATGTCCTCCAGAAGAATAGCAAGTGTTCTTACCCACTGAGCCATTTTTCTCATTTACATCATTAGAGATATATTTTTATCTATATTTTAAAATATTTTATGTCAATTATTATAGTTTAATTAAATATATTTGCAAGATGTATAATATATACATTTATATAATCTATTAAGTATATTATATTTAAAATATTTCTGATATTTCAATGCCATATTAAAAATAAAAATTTATATAAAACTCCACAATAAATAAATTATACAAATTGCAGTGAAGTCAAGATCATCCTTATCACTTACCCTGTACCAGTCCTGGCCTTTCCTCAGCTAACAGAATACTTAATTCATCCAATTGGTGAGACTTAGAGCAAGAGCTCCCGGAGTGTGTGGCTTTGTGCTCTCAGGACAGGGGGTGGGGGTGGGGGCTGGCAACAGATGGAAGTTCTTTTGGGATGCCATAGTTGAGAAGAAGAATACACTACTAACGTCTAGTAGCTCAAGACCAAGGGTGCCTGTAAGTTCTTGAGTGTCTTGGCAGTGTGTGGTTCAGGGGAAGCTCCAGTTGAGGGTGTGGAGGAACTGCCTTTAAGAGGGAGGTTTTTCCGTGTCTATGTCTGCACCAGGAAAGTTAGCAGAATGGTAAGTGATCGTTGCAACAGTAGCAGGGGTAAGCATTCATAGGATTCCACTGGCATAGGAAACCATGCTGTGTTAGCGGTGGGCTGGGCTAACTGAAGGATGGTTGCTGAGGTTCCAGAGGGATGGAATGGTCCCTGAGCCTCATTCTCAGTGACCTGTGAGCCTGTCCCAGAAAAGGAGGCTGAGAAACAGCTCCCACAGGGGACCCTTCGCACCTCTCTTAGGAGAATGGTGTGGCTGGCCTGGATGGTTCCCCAGAGGCAGAGCCTTCCCCTTGGTCGTCCTTGGTTAGTGCCTGACTTGCCACACCCCTTTGAGTTTCCAGCACCATCTCCACTCCTGGTCTCTCTGAACTCACTCCATTCCTGGTTTCAAGGGACCCATCTCTCTGTGCCTGCTCCCCTGTCCTTATCTAAACCTTTTTTGTCATTGTCACTGGGCTTCATTCTGGATTGACTTTCCTTGGTGCTAGCAACCTCCCGGAAGTCATGCTGTATTCTCTAACATCTGTCTCCTAACACCTATGGGCGGGGCTGGCTATCTCATACTGGGAATCTAATGAAATTGCAACCAATTTTCTTCCATACTCTCTTTCCTCTCTTGTGTCTCTCCCTCCCTCTTTTCTTCCTTCCCTTTCTCCCCCTCTCTCCCTCCCCCTCTCTCCCTTGCTCCCTCTCTCCCTCTTTTCTTCCTCTTTAACCCCCTCCCTCTCCCTCTTCCTCCCTCTGTTCCTCTCTCCTTCCTTCCTCCCTCCCTCCCTCCCTTTCCTCCCTCCACCTGTTCCTTTATCTCTCCCCATCTCCCTCTCCTCCCTCCTCCCTATACATCTTCCTCCATCTTTCCTTCCTTCTGTCCTTCTCTTTCTCCCTCCCTCCTTCTCTCCCTTCCTCCTTCTGCCCCTCTCTTCTCCCTCCCTCCCTTTGTCCCTCTGTCTCTCCATCTTTCCTTTCTTCTCCCTCTCCTCTTTCCTCCATCCTTCCTTTCTTTCCACAGTGCTGGGGGACTGAACCCAGGGCTCCTCTAATTCTTTCTCTGCTAGCCCTATATAGTTCTATTACTTCTTTCCCACTCTCTAACTCAACTGAGCTCTCCATGCCACAGTGGACAGCTGCGTGCGGGGTCTTGTCAACCCGGCAGCCTTTGCTTTATTATCTACTGAACCAAAGTCAGAGTTCTCTAGCCTCAGACCTGACAGGGCGGCCGCAGCCTCCATAAAGGATCATGAACTCCAGAGTTCTGTGGACTGTGAAGTGCTCGGCCAGGCAAAGCTTCCCCACGTCGACACCAGCTGTCACCTCTGCTCTCAGAAGTCCTCCTCACGAATCCTTAGTGCGGCAGGAAAGAGGCGACCACTCTTAGATATGGAAGAAAGCCAACCCAGCATGCATCACTTTGATGTACAGAGGCTGTTTTGATTGGCCCGTTCTACCTGGACAGAAATCCTTGGTGTGTAGAAGCTGTTCAGTCATGACTCCTTTGGAGTCTGACAGTACCAAGTGGCGGAGTAGGCAGGTAGGGGCAGCTACTCTCTAATATTATAGCCCCTGTGTCTGTGGCATGAGGATCCACAGCTTTTGACAGTAGCTTCTGTTACAGTGCTCAGCCTGAGATCTGAAACACTTGGCCCTGAAGACTTGACAGGTCTCCAGAGCCTTCTCATGACGAGGGCTTGCAAGTCTTTCTTTCTGGCTCCTCACCGACTCCCCCCACCCCCAGCTCTGTTTTTTCCTAGTCTATTTGTGCATTCCTTCCTCCTGTCTCAGGGGCTCTCAAACTGCCCAACAGTTTCTTCACTTGTTCCCGCCTGCTCTGGAATAACTCAGGCTATCCACACAGAGGGCCATCTAGGATCTGATCACTGGGTACCCCGTAGCCCCTGCATGTGCAACTATCACATTCCAGGGGAACGGGATCCTGGCAGGTGTAGGGTACTCCCTGGGAGGATCAGCGATAGTTGGGATGGCACGGTGCATTCAACCCTGTGAGGACTAAGGATGGCTTTGAAGCCTCTGCGGTCAGGTAGTTTGTTTCCCACCCAGGACTTTGCACCTAGAACTTTTCCTGTTGCCAAGCAATGCTTGCTCATGAAGCCGGGATAGGCGTGAGAACCGCAGTGGCAGCGACCGGCTGCTCCAGAGCCCAACATTGGAATCGGTAACCTGGATGCCAGCAGCTGGGACCACTGAATCCCCTCAGCTGTCAGTTAATGATGCTTTGAGGATAGGAAGCTGGGGTGGGGGTGGGGGGACTCAGGAATGCCTCCTGGAATGTTCTGGTAGCTCAGGGAATAGAAAGAAGTGTTTCAAGTACAGGGATAGTGTTGCTAGCCCCTGTTGGGATTCTCAGGGTGGAGCAGAGGTTGTTTTAGCTGTCAAGACACAGAGATACCTGCTTCCTGGGCGATCTAGGCAGGGAACTATGAGTCTTCCTCTCCTACTTCGTATTTGAGCTCAGGCTATACTGATGGCCCCAGGGCCGAGGAAAGATCACTCCAGCCAAGTGTATTAGGCCAAATGTCACAGCCTCAAACAAGGCAGGTCAGCCTCTCAGGCTCCTTTTCAGTCCACATAGTCTTGCCTACTGCCAATCATGGTCACGAAGTCTTGTGTTTTGAACCAACCACAACATTGCTACCAATCCTAATAATCCTCACCAGGGAAGGTACTATCCTTCTGGCCCAGAGAGGCCCATGATTACAAAACCCTAGTACGACTGGTTCAAGCCCATGTTTCTGGGAACCCAGAGCAATCAGCCAAATTGTAGTGCTTAACAATAGCCAGGTATGTCTTGAAGGTTTGAAATGATTAGTGCAGGCTTGAGGAAGGTTGGGATATCTGGTTGACCAGCTTCCCTTGTGCTCAAGGCTCTCCAGGTAGAGAGTCTAATAGGTGCTACCTGGGGACTCTGATTCCCCTATTTCCATGCCTTTGCTCATTTATAGAATGTTGAACACAAGAAATGACTACGATATGCATGTGTAGAGCTTGTCATGAACACTGAATGATGATTCTTAACAGAACTTTACTATGCCCAGTGTCCAGACAGAGTTGGGCCCCATCATCTCTCTTGTAGCTGTGTCTTGGAAACTATGCATGCCTTGTCAGTGCATTGCATCAGAGTTGCAGAGGAACAGGGCCCTGGGCATCCATGCGTCCATCAGGCATCTATTGGGCATCTTGGGTGGGTTGATCCATGGTCATGTTTATCTATACACAGGCTGGGTGCCTTAAAATGCATTTATAGCTGGAGGCTGGAAAGCTCAAGATTAAGGTTTGGCCTGCTTGGTGTTTTTTTGTTTGTTTGTTTGTTTGTTTTGATGTGATCCCTTTATCCTGGTGTACACATGACCACCTTCTTGATACACCCTTGTGAAGAAAGAATTCTTATCTCCTCCTTCTCCTCCTCCTCCTCCTCCTCCTCCTCCTCCTCCTCCTCTTCTTCTTCTTCTTCCTCTTCCCCCTCCCCTCCTCCTCCTTCTTTCTCTTCCTCCTCCTCATTCTCCTCTTCTTCCTCCTCCTCTTCCTCCTCCTTCTCCTCCCTCCTCCCTCCTTCTCCTTCCTCCTCCTCTTCTACCTCCTTCTCCCTCCTCCTCTCTCCTTCCTCCTCCTCCTCTTCCTCCTCCTCCTCCTCTTCCTCCTTCTTTTTATAAGGGAACCAATCCCATCTTCCTTGGTGGTGATGGGGGAGCATGCTCCAGACCATACCTAAAGCTAATTAGCTTCCAAAATGCATCTTGCTAATGACATCACCCTAGGGTTTAGCCAGGGCTTCACGATATGATTAGCAATAGCTCTTCCAGGGTGGTTACCTCATGTGAGTACAGGTGTCTTCAGAGGCCAGAGGCATGAGACACCCCTGGAACAGTATGTAGTCTCAACCTGTGAGGCACCTTTCCAGTCTCAAGTATGTGTGTTCTAAGCGGCACCCCATGTGTGTCCAGTGCAAATGGATCATTGTATGAAACAGAGTGGAGGCATGGTTTAGAACGCGAGGCTGGGGGAGGCAGTTCTTCACCTGTCTCTAGGCCTTCTGTATGGAAGTGACCCAGCTCAGGGTAGGAGCATCTGTCTCTGGGGACTCAGCTTGGTCATCTGCAGGGTGCAGACAATAACAGCGTCTTATTTCCTTTTATTTCTTTAGGGGATTGCTGCGGGACCTTGTCTGAAGTGATCATTCAGCAATCTGTTATTATTGTTTTAATTCATTAATTACTAACTATTCATTAATGCATGCACGACGACAGGCAAATATTAGCTGCCTTTATTCATTTTTAAAATAATTTTTAGTTAGCAAGCAAAGTAATGAACTTTGTCATCATAGTTTCTCTCTGTGAATGCATGTGTGTATAAGTGTGCAAGTGCACATACATGTATGTGCATGTGCATGTATGTGCACGTCCATGTGGAGGCCAGAAGTCAGCATTCAGTGTCATCCCTCAGGATGCTGACCACCTTGGGTTTTGAGCTAGTCTCTCAACTTATCCTGAAATTGCTTGATTTGGCTTGGCTGACTGACTAGTGAACCCCGGGAATCTCCACGTCCCCAGTGCTGGATTTCAAGCATGTGCCACCATGGTCAAGCTCTGGGCGTTGAACTCAGGTCCTTGCGCTCTTGTGTCTAGCACTTACTGACCGAGCCATCTCTCCAGCCCAAGGACAAGGCTTTCATACTTTGTGTCCATCTACTCACCTACCATTCTCCTCTCGTGATTCCTTATTTGGCTTTTGCCGTTACCAGCAACAACACAGCGGAAGATCTTCTTTCCCTTCGCTTGGTCTTGAAACCTCCATCTTGTTCCCATAGTGACCAAAAGGACCTTTCGTGTGAATTCAAGGGCAGGAGCATCATGCAAAGTAAAAAAAAAAAGCTCTGCCCTTTCCAGAACGACCCACACTTAAGACGACTTTAACCTCAGTGCTACTTTTCTGTCCCTTAGCTGCAGACTGGACAGGATGGAACAGGGGAAGGCTATGCCTCCCCTTTGGTCTGGTCCACAAACAGCTCAGCCCACTTTCCTTTCCTAAGCCCTTTTGGCTAAGTTAACTTGGTGCCCACAGGAGACAATGGGCCAAGAGAGCAGCGCGTCTCTCCTGCTGCCACCAGGTGGCGATGTTTCCTTTGTCATGGTCCAGCATGTCCCGACCCGTCTTCCTGGTTTCAGTGACCAGCATCCTTCTGTCAGGCAGCTTTCTCTACTCAGGCAGAGGGCTCTGGCAGCTCATGGTGTCCCCATCTTTAGGATGTGAGTGGAATATCACTAGTTTCTCTGCAGTAGTCCAATGCCCCTGTAGACACAGAAAATGCATTGAGGATTGGACCAGGGAAAGGGGTCTTTCCTCACCTCTGGAGGACTGAACTGTCATTTGCTGGAAATGCCAGTGTGATTTTGGAGAGTGGCGTGTCTGTGCTCACACAGAACTCTAACAACTGGGGTGTGAGCTCCACCTGGCTTCCTTGTCTCTCGTCTTGCTTCCTCAGCTGATGTCCTCCAGAACGAAACCCCCAACAGTTACTCTTTAGACTAGGACTGCATACCCCCTCCCCTTGGTACATATGATATGGGAAATTTGAGGGATGCCTTTGAGTTCGACAGAACCATTTTCAATTTGACTTAGGGACCTGGGATCCTGGAAAACTCAGTGGCCTCCAAAGTCACCCTGAACCAGTGGCTTTAGGTTCTTGTCCTGCGAGTTAAAAGAAATCCATAGACCATGGAAGGTGAGTTTTAGAGAAAATTTTGCTATATACTTATATAAGAGAGAGAACAGAAGAGAGAGGAAGTATGAGCTAGTGGCGGGGGGCAGGCCCACAGCAGGATCGGGTCTCTGGGGACGGAATGCCATGGACGTGCTCATCTAGAACTTGGACAAGGCGCGGTGGCAGATAAGCTGGTCAGTTCAGCTAGTCCAACTGAGGAGTGTCCAGCTAGCGCCCCTGAGTTTCAGTGATGTTGGAATGTGTCTTAGTCAGGGTTTCTATTCCTGCACAAACATCATGACCAAGAAGCAAGTTGGGGAGGAAAGGGTTTATTGAGCTTACACTTCCACACAGCTGTTCATCACCAAAGGAAGTCAGGACTGGAACTCAAGCAGGTCAGAAGCAGGAGCTGATGCAGAGGCCATGGAGGGATGTTACTTACTGGCTTGCTTTTCCTGGCTTGCTCAGCCTGCTCTCTTATAGAACCCAAGACTACCAGCCCAGAGATGGCACCACCCACAAGGGGCCCTCCTTCACTTGATCACTAATTGAGAAAATGCCCCACAGCTGGATCTCATAGAGGCACTTCCCCAAGTGAAGCTCCTTCTCCTATGATAACTCCAGCCTGTGTCAAGTTGACACACCAAACTAGCCAGTACAGCACGTATAGCTTCCAGGTAAGAGAAATATAATGGGGAGTCGGAAGCCCATGTTCTTTTTCTGATGTTCCTGGTCTCCAGAAAAGACGTTCTCAGGGCCACTTTCTTGGGGCCTCTGCCCCTTCCAACCCGTTCCTAGCTCTTGTTCTCACCACTATTTAAAGAGAATTGGCAGAAACGCTACGAGCAAAACCACCTGGTTCAGTACCAAGACATGATGTTGGTAGCATCCAAACACAGCCTCCTCTAAAGGCAAGTTTTCCTAAAACCCAGCCTGATATTGAACAAGAGCAACGGTGTTCCTTAGTAACAAACCCATTACTCAGTGCCTGCGCTGTAGACCAGGCTATTCTTTTCCTCAGCTGGCCTTTTCCTCTTCCCTCTGCTGCCTAGATCCCGGCATGTATCTGCTCAAATGTTACCTGTCATTCAGCCAGAAAGTCAGTAAAGGAATCAACGAGGCATCAGCCTGGTGGGGGTGATCCCTGGCACCGCCATTTATTTGCTGTGTATTCTGGGTAGTTATTTAATCGGCCAGGCCCCAGCTTGCCTCATCCATACAATGGGTGCACCCAATGTACAGGTTGAGTTGCAGTGTCTGATGTCATCAGCTTCATCCCAAGGGAGTACGAGGAGCTAAGTAACTAGCCTTGTTGAATGATCTCCAGAAAGAAGAGGAAAGGATGAAGAAGGAAGAGAGTAGAGATCTGAATGGTACTCTTGAGTTGGGTCTGAACATAACAGAGAGAAGCTCCGTTTGCAGGAGAGCAACTATGGTGAACTTCATGAAGATATCCAGACCCCAGAAAGTCAGCAAAGGAATCAACGAGGCATCAGTCTCGTGGGGGTGATCCCTGGCACCGCCATTTATTTGCTGTGTATTCTGAGTAGTTATTTAATCGGTGATGATGCTGGATTGCCAGTCCCTCAGTGTGACCCTACAATGGAAAGACGTTTTAGTCTTTGAGGTGTGGATAGGTGTGCAGTATGGATGGGTACAAACAGGTGTGTGTCTTTCTCTCTGTCTTTCCCCTCCACACCCTTCAGGATGGACAATGGGAACCAATTACCAGTCACTGTTGCAGAGGAAGAATTTTCTAGTCCTTCTCCTGGGCTCTTGCCTCTTCTTAGCAATTTCTCTCCTTTCTCGGGGCTGCCATCTTTATTCTCCAAGGTTCTGCTCCTTGGAGGCTTCCCAAAGCCCCCACAACCCAACCTGTTGCTGCTTCTTTATATGACCTTTGCATGACCTTAAGTGTGAATGGCTTTTCAAAAACATTAGGAACGTGGTTGTTTTCAAACTCACCGAGACCCACCTGCTCCTGTGTCCCTCCCCAAATGCCAAGGCTACAGGTGTGGGCTGCCAGGCCTGGTGTGAATCACACCCAAGGCTAAAGGTGTGGATCGCCAGGCCCCATGTGATTCACACCCCAGTTATCTTAGTTTTATTACCGTAGTCCTGGTCCCACCGCATAGAAGGGTCTGCAGAATTCAATCATCTGACGTAGTGGTGACTTTTCTCACTACCATGACAAAATATGCGACAAGGGTCAGTTTAACAATGGAGGGTACAAGGGTACATTTTGGCTTGAGGTTTAAGGGGACATGGTCCATAATGGCAAGGAAGACATGATGGCGATGATGGCGATGATGGGGGTGGGGCTCACTGCTGTGGCGAAGCTGGGATTCTTCTTACCTTCAAATCTGGGCAAAACAGGAGAGGAGAGTTAATCTTACTTTCTGTGTCCCACCCCCCACCCCCCACCCCCACCCCACCTTTGTTGATTCTTTGTCCTGTGGATGATGCCACCCACATTCGGGTGGGAGACACCCTCACAGATGTGCCCAGAGGTGTGTGTCTCCCAGCTGACTCCTCTAGAGCCCGTTGAGTTGAACGATGAAGACTACAGCAAGAGAAAAACAGTGCAGCCAAGAACATTTTTTTAAAAATAAAATAATAAATGTGCTTTCATGTGAATATATACCCCTATAATTCCAGCCCCTGGGAGGGGGAGGGAGAAAGATCAGTTGTTCAAGGCCAGCCTGAGATATGTGAGACCATCACCAATAACTATAGGCTAGGGTTCTTCCAGCTGGCTCTGTTTGCCTAATACTGGCCCTCAGAGCCATTTTTGGAAAGAAGAAACATCACTGTAATCTATTTGGAATAGAGACTCCTAGAATTTTTCGCCTACTGTATTTTTGTACATCTTCTTATGTTTTTTTTTTTTTTGTGCCCTTGATAAACTCTGATAAGAGTACTGGCTACACTGTGTGTCTTGTACATATTTCTGTCTTACCCATAGGCTACAAGCTATTAATGTGCTGCAGTTTCTTCTTATTGACCCTTTATCTCCGGGACCCAATGGGTGATCCAGACACAGAAAGGGTAGCTTCCCAGAAATAAGGGTGGACAAGAATATGAGGTTGGAAGCAGGAGCCATCACAAGGAGGAGGTTTAATTGGAGTGTCACCTCCTCACTGGGGTGTGAAATCCTCAGAGGCCAACTCTGCTCTCTGTAGGAAAAAGGGCAAAGTTGGAGCGAGCGGTTGAGCACAACATTGAGTTAAGCGCAGGCACCGATCCCTGACAGGCCTGGCTCATCCAGGGAGAGAGGGCAGTGCGGAGGGCATGCACGGGAGGCACATTTGCAAGGTTTCCCAGCCCGAGGCTGCAGGCTCAGATCCACTCGCTCATTAAGATTCAACAGAGGCAGGGTCTCTCTGTCTTGTGGCTGCCTATTGAGAGTAGACCAGACAAGACCATGTCTGGATGCTCCAAAGGACTTGTGAGTTACTTCCCAAACCCCAGGGGAAAATGGTGTGGAACAGCTCCAGTTATTAGAAGTATATTTTATCATCCTGCTTGGGAAGGCTGTTTGCAGACAAGAAGGGCTTTCTCCGGGTCCCTCCCCCGGGTGGAGAAGGGAGTCTGAATTTGTAGCCCGTCTCCTTCCCTATTAATCTTCATCTCATCTTGTCCTGTGCGGATGTCACGAGCCTTTCTCTATTTGAAGTCTTTATCGGTGTTTATCTTGGAGTCTTTAATAAATCATTTTCCGGCTCTCTCTCTCTCTCTCTCTGTGTGTGTGTGTGTGTGTGTGTGTGTGTGTGTGTGTGTGTCTGTGCGCTCGTGCGCACGCGCGCGTGCATGTGGCACAGTGTTTAACATGAGCCAGGTGCCACCAGACCCCACTCGTGGCATTTCTCTGGCATGTCAGTGAGACTCCTCCCCCTGAGATAGCAGCTAGAGAACTGGGGTGAAGCTGGTCATTTTGAAAGGCTTGTTTAGTAAGAAGGATGATTTTTTTACTTAATCTAATTATAGTCATTATTCTATCAGAGGCTGCATGGTAAAGCAAAAAAAAAAAAAAAATATTGGTTAGAATAGGTTAGGCCATCTGAGCCTGGTGGTCCAGTCTGGTCAGTTCAGGTAGCTGAGGCAGGATGACCACAAATTCAAGACTTGCCTTGGCAACAGAGGGAGTTGAAGGCTAGCCTGGGCAATTTGGTGAGAGCCTGACTCAAAAGAAAAAAAAAAGAAGTTATAAACGTTTGGGACATCCCTAGGTGGTAAAGCATTTGCCTAGCATGAGCAAGGGTCTCAGTTCAGTCCATAGTACCACAAACAGATGAATGAGTGAGTGAATGTATGAATGAATGAGTGAGTGAATGAGTGAGTGAATGAATGTGTGAATGAATGAGCGAATGAATGAGTGAATGAATGAGTGAATGTGTGAATGAATGAGCGAATGAATGAGTGAATGAATGAGCGAATGAATGAGTGAATGAATGAGTGAGTGAATGAATGCGTGTATGGATGAATGAATGAGTGATTGAGTCCAGGCTTCTGAAGAGAAGTTTACCTTCCAGTTGGACTTACCATCAATTTGTTTCTCTTACACTCTAAATCTTCCCACTAGGTTGTAGGCAAACCCAGAACCAAATGTAATCACTTTCCTGGGCTACAAATGTGTTAGGTTACTTTGCTCATCTGTGACTAAACATCTGACTAGAAGCAACCGACATAAGGTGGGGAGAGCTTATTTTGAAGCATAGCATGGATGGGGTACAACCTATCAAGGCCAGAAGGGCACAGGAGCAGGGACAGGAAGTGTGCAAACACACTGTACTGACAGACCAGAAGCCGGGATCCATGGATTTGAATGTCTTTCTCCTTTTTTTTCAGGCCAGCCCATGTGGTGCTGTTGCCCACATCCAGGGCGGGTTTTCCCACCTCATTGGTACCA
The DNA here is from genome assembly GCA_964023405.1 of Apodemus agrarius. NCBI lineage: Eukaryota > Metazoa > Chordata > Mammalia > Rodentia > Muridae > Apodemus > Apodemus agrarius. The sequence goes on from OZ030024.1 coordinate 12,946,211, forward strand.
AGTCTAGAACTCACTCCCAGATGTGTCTACAGGTTCGTTTCCATGGTGATTCTAACTCCCCCTCTCCCCCATCAAGTTGATAGTCAGGGCTAACCACATCGATAAAGCTTTATGGAAACCCAGCCACTTGTTCTATGTCTGCTTCATGCTTGGTTTCCTTCGTACAGAAACAGAGTTCAGTAGTTTCAATAGAGACTATTGGCCAAGCAATGCCTGGGATACTTATTAAGCAACCTCTAGCAGAAAAGGCTTGCCACCTTTGTTTAAGAAATTTCCCTGGTCTCAGCAGTGGATGAGGGTGTCCATCTCTGCCCTAGGCTTTCTTTAAAATGTCTTTCATAACTTTCTGAAGACAAACAAATATGCCAGAGATCTTAGTATCTGTGGCCATATGAATGTCACTGTGTGTGTGTTTGTATGTATGTATATGTGCACATATGTGAGACACAGAAGTGTGCAAGGGAAAAAATCCTCAGTGTACATGAGGTACGTGGACGCTGGCCATCCAGGAAGCAGGTTGTATGTCTTTTCATTGTGTACATGTGTTTTCAAGTCTTCCTGTATTTGTGTGAGCTAACAGGTAACACCAGTGACAAAATCCTTCCTTCTCATGGGGCTTAGTTTTCCCTGTGGAGTTTATGGAAGTGAAACCATGGAGGAAATCAGCAGAGGAAATGCATTTGGGAATCTCGGGACCCATGAGATCCTTGGTCTCTTGTGCAATGAGAAAGAGCAATTACAATTATCCTTTTGTAATTATTTTTCACCCTTTATTCTTCCCACTTTTTTGTATATCATCTCTCTATTTTCTTGTTCATGTTGTTTTGAAGTGCCCTGTTTAGCTTTAACTCTCAACATGACACAGACTTACATTGAGGGCTTTCCAAATCAGACTGACCTAGTGTAGGACTGACTAGTATAGGAGGACCCAGCCTATATTGAACCACGCCCTACCCAAGGCAAAGTAGGTGGTCCTGGGCTGCCTAATAAGCCTAAGTAAGCATGAGACTCTGAGAGAGCCAGAAGCAGCATCCCTTCAAGGCTTCTGCTTTGCTTTCCTGCCTAATTCCTTCCCTGACTTAGTTCAATGATGCTCTACGTCCTGGAAGATTAGCCAAGTAAACCCTCACCACCCCACATACCTTGTGATGAGAGTGTGTTATCAGAAAGGAGACTAGAACAGCAACCAGTCTACAGGGATCAGACAATGGCTTTGAAAAAAATCAAGGAGACCTTGCAGACTGTTTGGGGGGATGGGAGACATGTATTCCTAAGTCATAACTCATAGGAGGTATGGGGAAGGTTTGTGTACCTCTGAGAGATTTGTCCCTAAGGGACTCACAGAAAATAACCAACTTCCCCTTTCAATCCTTTTCTGTTTGACTGCTACTGTGCCTTGGGCACAGTAGAGGACAGAAATCTTAAGGCCTTTCCATGTGTCCACTATGGAAACAAACATTCAAGAAGCAGGCCATAGGGACTGGAAATAGGAGCCTGCATGCCAACTCAGGCTGCTCATGTATTCAAGAGAGGATGGCAAATGAGAATCAGTGTGCTGGCCAGGGCTGCCCATGCATTCAGGGGTGGGTGGCTCTTCCCCGTTGGATCATTCTCAGACTTGGGCTGTGAGACCCAAGGGAAGGAGAGACACCATGTTTGCAGTCACCCCTGAATGACGGTGGCTATGATTGAGTGGAGATCCTGGGATACACCAGAATGGCAGACCTGGTCAGCGGGATGCTGAAACTGAGTGAGCTTCCTGGGGGCAATGAATAGGCACTGTTTTTGAGTAGCTCTCAGATACTCAGGGCACGATCTAATACTGATTCAGGTCTTCCCAGCTTATAGAGGTCCCTGAGGAACCAAAATATACAGGGATGGGAGCCTGCACTCTGAGGATATCTCTCTCTGCCTCCCAGCCAGAATGGAAAAGGGGCAGAGCAATGGGGTGAAGGGTTACAGCAAAGAAATTATACATCTTCAAACATATTTGCTAATTTACAAAAATCTGTATTTTTGAGTCTATTTCTATGCCAGCTCTAGTGACCTAAGGAACCATCTTCACTGACTGAACCCTAAGCTCTCCCATTACCATATAATTGTGGTGTCCCAACATTTATTCTGCTTTCCTATGCTTTGTCAAAGTGTCGCCTTTCTTCTGGCTGAAACCATCAAGCTATATCACGGCTATCAGGTCTCTCAGGAGCCTGACCTTAAGCCATCGGCAATGGAAGATTGTTCATCCTCCTGTACCTCATCAGCAATGCCCATAGCTTCCTATATGTAACTCTGACCTTTGAACAGCAATTATCATATTCCAAAAGAACATTCTAGAAGGGGGACTGAAGGGAATGAACTAGTCCCTGACAACTGCACAGTTAAGATCTACATTTCATACATTTTCTGTTTCACCAAGAATGAGCGTCGCTGAGATATGAAACCACATAAGGACCAAGACTATGGTCATCCTTTTCTGGTTCCACAGATCAAGTTCTTCCTGGGATGCTCAGTTTCCATGGTGTTTAAAACAGAGAAGGAGAGAAAGAGTGAGGCATAGTGATGAACAGAGCCTGGGGGGAAAGGACACATCAGTCCAATATCATTCTACCATCTATCTTGAAGGATATGCAAGAAATAATGTTGGAGACACACATGGGTCCTAGGCTCATAGATGGAAGATTGAGGGCAGTGGGTCGAGTGTTCAGAAATGGGCAGGGTCAGAAAAAAAAAACCCGTATGTTCAGTTGAAAATGGAAATAACAGATTTTATGGCACGCCTTTGTATCTATGTAGGGTACATGCTCGCTTGTGTGTTCATGTATGCGTGTGTTTGCTTAGGCTAGATGTTGACTTTAGGTACATGCTGATTTGGTCTTAACTGTTGACACAATCTAGAACCACCTGAGAATTGAGTCTTTATAAGGAATTCTGTAGGTCAGGTTGACTTCTAAGCATGTTTGTTTACGAGCTTATGTCCTGATTAGTGATTACTGTAGAAGACACATCCCATCGTGGGTGATACCATCCCCTAGGTAGTGAGTGCTGAAAATATAACAGAGGAAAAATCTAGCTGAGGGCAAGGAAGCAACGGTGCATTCATCATTCACTCTTGATTTGCACGTCCTTACTGATACATTCATCGTCCACGTTTCACTTGCACATCCTTACTTTGACTTTTTCAAAAATAACGAATTATTGTTTGGAAGTCCGAGACCCTTTCACCTCTTTGGATTTTGTTTGTTTGCTTGTTTCGGTTTGTTTTGTCACTGTTGTTTCCTGTTCAGGATGAAAACGGCAACAGAAATGAAACTAGGAAAAGGCCTCTACCTCAGTCTTTCTTTACCTTAGTGTTTGAGACAGAGTTTTCTCACACCTTATGTGAATGAGCTAGGCTCTGTCTCCACCTCCCCAGTGCTGAGATTACAGGCATGCCCTACTGTGTCCAGATTTCATACAGAGGTGCTGAGGGAATTGAGCTTGCTTCGTCACGCTTACATAGCAAACTCTTTTCTGACTGAGCCATTTCCCATGTCCTGGAAGGTTTTTTTTTTTTTTTTAAACCTGGAAATTTACTGAGAAAATGGTGTCCTCACATTCTGAATTCTGAGACTGAGAGATGGAGCTAGCTTCTGCCAGGCCTGGCAGCGGCTGCACCGCCAGACCCAGATGTGGGTGTGAACTCTCAAGCCCCTAATGAAGACTTGCTTTCCTGTTTTGCTGCCAGGACCTGTGTGCTTCCATTTCCCAATTGAAAACATACTTAATGGCGACAGGTTTTTGGCTTCCCCAGGTTTAAGTCATTACCCTGGAAAGGCAGAATCCATATCGCAGTTGAGGGCTGAGCTGCACTTCCCTGGGAGTGAGCCCCTGGCCTTGTCCTCCTCCCTCCTGCCCCGGGGGACTGGATCCTCTCATCCGAAATAGTCATCTCTTTATCACACTGGGGCTCTTGTGAGGCCAGTATGTGGGATTTCTGGAATGAAGTCCTCATTGGAAGCAGCAGCATCCTCCCTTAACCTCCTCCTCTGGGTGTTGTGGAATGTAATTTTCCTTTGGCAAATAGAAAGTGCAGAATAATCCTCACTTGGCTGAGGCCGACCAGGGATGCATTATGTCCCTTTCTCCATTCAAGTTGCCTTATTTTATTTTTATTTAAAAAAATTTTTTTCAGTTTTTCAATTTGTGCTTGCACACACACACACACACACACACACACACACACACTCAGAGTACATATGCTTGTGGGTCCCCCATGGAAGCTGGAAGAGGGAGCTGAATCCAGTGGAGCTGCAGTTACAGGAGGGAGCGGCTTGCCCAATATGGGTTTGTCGAATCAAATGGATCCTCTGTAAGAACAGTGGTCACTCTGGACCACAGAGCCCCTCTGTAGCCCATAGAATCAAGTTTCCTAACCTTCGTCTCCAGTTTTGGCTACATGGACAAGACAGAGTTGCGTACTGAGCTGAAAGGCCTGAAAAAAATATAGACTCCCCAAATTTCGACTTGCTATCTGGAACATAGGACCGAGGATGACATACATGTTGGAGATGGGGGCCTTCTGTGTCCCCAAGTAAACCAAATGCTCACACTGTAGGTGAGGATACTGAGGGTCAGAGACTGGAGGTGTTACCCAGCATCTCTTAGAGAGCCGTCAGCAGTGTCTGCAGTAGAGTCTTGGCCTCTGTCTCTCCAAGTGTCCCTCCCTTTCCGGTGAGCTCTGGTGTCATCTCTTTCAATGTTTTCCTCTCCGTCTAAATCTGACCAGTGGGACTAAGGGCATACGCGTTCTTGTTTTTTTCCTCTTTCTGGATGTTTTTGGTGACAAAGACTGTTATGGGATGAGAAACTTCAGACCAGACTTGAGACCCTGGGTACAAGGTGATGAATGCAAACTAGGAATTTGGGGTCTAGGCAGACTTCAGTGACAGGATTCTGGCACCAGGGCTGTGCAACTTTTCTAACATCTTGGCTCCCCTGCAGCTCTATGAGCCCGGTGATGCCTTCCTTGTGGGTAGCCGTCAGGGATGCCTGAGAAACACACTTAGCAGCGCTATGCTTGCTCCGTATATTTTAATGTTCCCACTTCCTCCTCTTCTTCCTCCCCTACCACCTCTTCTTCTTCCTCCCCTTCATCTCTCATCCCTCCTCCTCTTCCTCTTCCTTTTCCTCCTCTTCATCCTTCCCCCCTCTTTCTCTTGTTCCTCTTCTTTCTTGTTTGAAGATTTGTAATATCAACTATATCTACATTGACGATGATCAAAACTTTGAGGATATAGCCATGCAAAGATGCAGGGTAAAGGGTGTATCTGTTGAGTGTCTATTATGGGTCAGACCATAGGCTTCTGGAAAAACCCTGTAAATGACTCTTGAGATGTTCTTCACAGAAGAAGGGAGTAGAAATTTCTCCTCAGCTAGCTCTTATATTTGAATAACCATGTCTGTGCATGGAATCCATAAGAACATTAATGTAGACATTGGGTTTAACCTGAAATCATACATACATAACCCAAAACAGACCCCAGAAAGTAGAGGTGCAAGAACAGATGTCCAATGATTTCATGCTATTCCTCTATCTTGGTTTGGATGAACTCAAGCTTCTAGATATACCTAGATGCTTCTTCTTCTTCTTCTTCTTCTTCTTCTTCTTCTTCTTCTTCTTCTTCTTCTTCTTCTTCTTCTTCTTCTTCTTCTTCTCCTCCTCCTCCTCCTCCTCCTCCTCCTCCTCCTCCTCCTCCTCCTCCTTCTTTGTCTCTGTCTCCTCCTCCTCATTCTCTTCTTCCTCCCCTCCTCCTTCTCTTCTTTCTCCCCTCCTCTTCCCCCCTCTCTCAATGTCACCCATCCTCCAGTTCAGCTCAGCACCTAGGTTCCAGTGGGACATTGGAGAAGCAAGTTGGGAGAAGTATGCAAGGGATAACTTTTGCTTGGCCAGTTTTATTTGAATACTTATATCTAATGAGCTCTGCTCTGCCTCTCAGCCATAGCCTGAAGTGCTACAGACAGGAAAGGGAGGGAAGGGATAGGAAACAAAACTTGGGTGAACTTGGGAGACTTTCCCCGATAGGAAACAACATCTCACCCTAGATAGGTCACCAATAACAGACCCAAGTGACAGTTTCATCAAAGTCCAAGTCTTCTAGCCTCAGGCACCTGGCACATATATGACACACTTGCAGTCCACAGGTAGCACATGCACATATGTAAACAAATCTTTAACAGTATTCATTGAATTTGAAAAGCAAGCAAGTATCGCCAATATTTTCATATAGAGTAGAATAAGTTAGGGTCATGCTGTTTTTTGATGTGTTACTCATAGAGACCCTGGCAATTGTTTTCTTATACCTACTGGCTCATGACTACAGATTTACATGTCAAAGAATTGAGGATTTGAAACATTCTAATGGCTGAATGTGCGGTTCAATGGTAAAGTGACTCAAGAGGGGATATGATCCCCCTGGAGTTGGCATAACACCTGACTGTGAGCCACATAACGTGAGCGCTGGGAACTGAGCTCAGGTCCTCGGCAAGAGCATCTGATACTCCAGACCTCTCATTGAATGGTTTGACAGCCCTGGTAAACATGAACTAAAACATAGCGTGGTAAGTTCTTGCGATTGTACTTGAGAGGTATGTCCTCACTGTGCTGCCCCCTCTCACTTTGACCTTCCTTTGACCTTACAGCATACCAGTTCCCATGGCATCAGCATACTCCATAAAGGGGATTGCAGATGGCTGCCTGCCATTCTGCTGTGCGGGGATGCTGTACTCTATGTAATCATTAGAATACTTTTTAGGGGTTTTGTTTTCCCTCACACTGAAGCTTTCATATAAATCTCTGTCCACGTTTATGAATTTTTCTTGGCATTTACTTCTAGAAGTAGCACTGCTGGCCAAAAACATGAGGACGTCTTAACACTCTTGATTAACTTTATAAATTTATTTTCAAAGGCTTTGTGTGAGCTCTAGTGTGCTTTGGGATTGAGAATGTATACTCCTTGAAGCTGATATTTTTGGGGAAGACATTTTTTTAATTAACTTTTTATTTGACAGGTAAAATAATATATCTCGTTATGCTTCCACTCATGACTACCGCTTTTCAAAATATATTGTTAAACTCTAAGTCTTTCCTAGGACAAAATGTAAAAACACTATTTTATTTTTTTTAACCAGTGGATCTTACCCATCATTCATGTGAATTTTTACTTTCACATGGCTCTAGCTATTTGCATTTTACATTCTGAAAATACTCCACTCTAATTATATGCCCTTTTACCAACATCTCAAAATATCTTTAGAATTTTCCTGTGTGTATTTATTAAGCAGTGCTATCAATTAGTTCTATTTTCATTTGTTACTGTTTTAAGATAGGTTGAAATGGCCCTTTCTGGCCATAGCCTTTATCCTCTACACCCACTATTTTGCCAACCTTCTGAGCATGTTTCCTCTATCTCAGCCCTGATCATGGGGGTACCGATTTCATTTGCAAACCATTATGCAGTGTGTGTGTGTGTGTGTGTGTGTGTGTGTGTGTATGCCACTGTTAAACCCTGACCCCATGTGTAGCTGCTGCACCATCATTTTAGACCATCACTGCCTTGGGCTTTCATTATTTCCATCTGAGCAGCCTCAACCATTCAATAAACTCATTGTATGTGTTAGCTACTGGGTCAACTTAGACTCCCTTCCAGAAAGAGTCTTGCAAAATGGGATCATGTGATGCACCACTTCCTACCTATTCACTAAGCAACTACTATGCATTGGGAACTATTCTAATTGCTCAGCTTATATTAATTAAAGACCACCACCCTTATATGGCTCACATGCTACAGAAGAGAGAGTAATTGATATATTAAATAAGCAAATGAGTAATGATTGGTCAAAGGCAAGTAGATCAGAAGTGGAGGGTGGTTCAGTTTGATAGAGTGTAGTTAACTTTTGATGGACAGACAAGACTTGAGCTAAGACTGCCAGCAGGTAAGGCAAAAAATCACATGATCTCTATAGATCCAGGCAAGATATATCTTGTCATAAAGTGGGGCGTGGTTTAATGATGTAGCAAAAAGGCTAATGGCTGAATTTGAGCAATATCAGGGAATGATAAATGGAGATAGATATATATCTAATAGGTTAAGAGAGTCCAGGCCACTTAAAGCCATTGCACAGAGCATAGACTCTTCTCTGAGTAACATATGAAGACAGAATTTCTCAGACAAAGCAAGGGACGTGATTATACTTAGGTTAGAAGGAGATCAATCAGGTTGCGTCAGTGAGCACACTCTCTGGATGTACAAAGGTAAAAGTGATGAAACAGCCACAGGTCTGGTGTGAAGATGATGGGAGCTGAGTTACAGGGGATACAGTCAGGTTCTAGATATACTTGAATTGCCAACTGGATCTGTTGCTGGTCTGTATGTGGCTGAAGCTTCCAACCGTGGGTCTCAACCTTCCTAATGTTGAGACCCTTTAATACAGTTCTTCATGCGATGGTGACCCCCCCAACCACAAAATCATTTTGTTGGTACTTTATAAGTCTAATTTTGCTACTGTTATCAATCATAATATAAATATTTGATGTGCAGGAGATCTGATATGTGATCCTCATGAAAGGGTCATTCAGCCTCTCCAAAGGGGTTGGGACCCACAGGTTGAGAACCACTGCCTTAGAGAAAGAGATAGTTACTTGGAGATATTTGACACAATGACAGCCTCTTCTTGCCAGCGAGGGAGCAGCAAGCTTCAAGGCTGGCCATGGATTGACCTTCCATACCTTATGTCAGAGATTTCCAATCAGGAGTCTAGGGGGAGATGTTGGGTAGGTAGACTAGAACATGTCTCAGGATGGATGTCTGAGCTACAACTGGAGAGGTGGGGTCTGAAGAATATAGATAGCATCAGAAGCCACCAGAATGTGTGGGGCTGCAGAGTAGATAGTAGGTGTGGACAGAGCACTGGCTGCTCTACAGATTCCCATGTTCTGACATCAGCTGGGCTTGGTGTGTGGTGGGCTGCTAATGTTTCTGTTTTCATTGTACCATCTACTCTTTAAACTCCTGCACCAAGAGTTATACGAAAGCTTATACAATGCCACGGGCTCAGCCTTTTTCTGAATCTCACATACAATGCAGAAAACTCGGGGGAAAAGAAGCTGTATTAAGTTATATTTTATAGAATTGAAAATAAAGTTTGAAGTAGAGACAAAGTGATTCTTTCTATCTCTGTAATTTAGTTACTGTGTTCCCCAGGTCCAGAGTGCCAAGATGGAGATGCAGGGACATGACCTCATCTGTGACCAATGTTTACAGATGTATGTGCAGACAAATTTCAGCCCTTCATGTAGGAGGCTCCCGAGAAAAAACTCAGGAAAGCCAAGAGACCCAGGGACAGTTGGGGATGGGGTGGAGATCTGAGAGGAGAAATGATAGAACATTCTCTTGTATAGGGGCCGGGGGTCTATGTGGTCATCATTATTTGTTTAGATTGAAAAAGAAACTTTGAAGGCTCTGAAGGGCAGATCTACTGAGAGAAAGGCCTTTTACACGTTCCTGGGACATAAGATGCACTTAAGGATTTGATGAAACAAATGGTGGGCAGGGAAGAGCAAGGCAACTTTAAACTCCATGGAAACCAAAGTTACTCTAGCGGAGGAGCAGTGTTGTCATTGCACAGGACTGAGTTTTGCTCCTCACCCTCCCAGGAGGCCAGGGGTTGTTTTTAATCATAGGGCAAAGGTCCTTTAGAACAAAATATGTCCTTAGGGTAACCCAGCATTTATTGTCTACCGTTTATCATGACTATGTTTACGCAACTATATTTTATAAAGTTCTAGAAGCTTCCCCAGAGGATAACTGTTGCTTTCTCTATTTCCTATTGATGAAACTTCAAATATCGGGGAGGACTGGGTGAAGAAGGCACGAAGCCTTCACACTTCCAGAGACCATCCCAAGTTGTGGTCACTCTCAAGTTTTAGGTCGAATAGTTGAAATGTTTGAAATAAGTTATGTAAATTCAATTAGTCTTTTAATTGTAGACATTCGTTGATGTAACAGAAATCCAAAGTAAAGCTATCGAAACTTGAGCCACCACATCCTGGCATATCTTAGTAATCAGTTTTACTATCATATTACTAAAGACAGTATTTATTAAAATCATTTAATTAGATGTTCTCAATTAAGTGGGGTGCTTGGTGGCATTTGGAGGCGACTAGGGAGATGGTTTTTTTTTTTTGTTTTTTTTTTTTTTGGTCAACTACAGGGTAATGGTATTATTAAACAGCACACATGAATGAGGTGACCTCCTCTAATAATTTGTCTGAAGATTGAATTACTCATCTCAGAACATCACTGATGCTAAGCCAGAGAAATACTTCCCTAAATGAAGAACATAGGAGAGAAAGACGACCCCTGTGGTCTGATGAATAAGGGAGTTATTTCGCCTTTTTGTATGAGAGAGTTGGGATTTTTGAGTGAATGTTTGTTTTCTGTCATTATTTAGCAGTGTTACGGTAAGGGAGTGAATATGAGCCTTTGGAATCTTCTGGATGGAGCAAATGGCCTGTGATCTCCTGCCTAGTGCAGATGTGTGTGTGCCTACTGAATGAGGATTTGCATATGAAGCTGGTGTGTGTGCATGTGTATGTGTGTGAGTGTGTGTATGTGTATATGCCTGTGTATATGTATATGTGTATATTGTGTATATGTGCGTATGTGTATATGTGTGTGTTGTGTATGTGTGTATGTATGTATATGTGTGTATGTGTATGTATGTGTATATTTGTGTGTATATGTGTGTATGTGTATGTATGTGTATATTTGTGTGTATATGTGTATGTACGTATGTGTGCATGTGTGTATATATGTATATGTGTGTATGTGTTTATGTGTGTGTGTATGTGTGTGTGTTGTGTGTGTATGTGTATGTGAATGTGTGTATGTGTGTGTTTGTGTATGTATATGTGTGTTTGTTTATATGTGTGTATATGTGTATATGTGTATGTATATGTGTATATGTTTATATGTATGTGTGTATGTATATGTATATGTGTGTATGTGTGTATGTTTGTGTGTATGTGTGTGTATGTATGCATGTGTGCATATGTGTATGTGTGTATGTGTGTATGTGTATGTGTGTATTGTGTGTGTGTATGTGTGTGTGTATGTGTATGTGTGTATGTGTGCATATGTGTATGTGTATGTATATGTATATGTGTGTATGTGTTAAGTGTGTGTATGTGTGTGTATATTGTGTGTGTATGTGTGTATGAATGTGTATATGTGTGCATGTGTGTATGTATGTGTGTGTATTGTGTGTATGTGTGTATGAATGTGTGTATGTATGCATGTGTGTATGTGTATGTATGTGTGTGTATGTTTATATGTGTGTATATGTGTGTATGTGTATGTATATGTGTGAATGTGTATGTTTGTGTGTATGTGTGTATGTGTGTATGTGTGTGTATGTTTATATATGTGTATATGTGTGTATGTGTATGTATATGTGTGAATGTGTATGTTTGTGTGTATGTGTGTATGTGTGTGTATATATGTATGTGTGTATGTGTGTGTGTGTGTGTGTGTGTGTGTGCACTTGCATGAGTGGGCTCACGTATGCTCTTTCTGATTGTGTTGGGAAGTACAAATTGGGTTTGGGTAAAAGGCTCCCTTACTCCTTCCAGCCCGGAGCTTTCGCTGCTTCCCATTAAGACTGCCTTTGCAACGTGGCCTCTTTTACTCTCCCGTCTCGTGCATTCCCTCTTCTAATCTAATACCTCAGAGTCCATATCTAAACATGATCAGTGACAGTTTTCGCTGCGGGGTGAGGCTTTTACTGACAAGGCCAGTGAGTGCTGATTTGAGACCAGCCATTGTGAGTGACTTCAGCTGTCTCTTCAAGTGACACCCGGCTCCTTGAGAAAGGGGCGATGACGAAAGTTCTTTGGACAGAAAACTTTCTCTGACAAGAAGGTGACAGGCCTTTGCACAGCTGGTCTCTGATACGCCTCGGAAGGGTCCCACAGAGTGACTAATTTGAGCCCTGCAGTAGCTGGAAGTGCGAGGCCAGTGCTTTCTTGGAGTTAGAGGAGTCGGGTAAGGCAGATTGGCAGGTTTTGGCTGGAGGGGCTCATTGTCTGGGGTGGAGAATGGGCTGAGAAACCCATCTGTTTAGAACATTGGAAGTATTAATGGACAGTGGATACGTTGTGGGTCTAGAATTCATTCTCAGCCTGGTCTCTGCACCTAGATTTTACTTTAGAAGGCACCGCATGTCTTCTCTTGTTTTGGAGGTGGGTGGGGGTGGGGTGGGGGTGGTCAGTGCTGGCTTCCTGCTTCCAAGAATTAGCTGATCAGTATTTTCATTTCCTTTGTCTCAGAAATTGGTTAAGGCATGGCCAGAGAAGTCAGGATGACCCAGTGAGACGAAACTTGGCGGGGTTTGGTAGGCATTATCCTTGGGAGAGGGATTGCCTTTCTATCTGCAGGCACCAAACTGTAGATGGCATGCCTGCGATTTCCAGAGTCACCACCCAGAACAAGTTAGTTAGAGAAAGAACCGACTAGGACGTGGAATGGCTGAGAAATGGAGAGAAGAGCCGTTCCCGTCCCAGGGAGATCACCTGAGACTCTCAGCTGGATCTGAAGGACCCTCTATTCCTGACTTTCCCATTACACAAGCCAGTGAGTTCTTGTTTCTTGTGTAGCTAATTTAAATTGGCTTCTCAGCAGAACGATTCCTCATCAATATGAATAGCTGTGAGTTTTGAGGACTTTCCGACATTGCAGTTCTATTTTTCTGTTGGGAGATGCCCAAACATGCTTGATTGCTTGCTGGCTTCCTTCCTTCTTTCCTTCCTTCCATTCCTTTTTTTTTCTTTCCTCTCCTCTCCTTTCCTTTCCTTTCCTTTCCTTTCCTTTCCTTTCCTTTCCTTTCCTTTCCTTTCCTTTCCTTTCCTTTCCTTTTTCCTCCCTTCCTTCCTCCCTCCCTCCCTCCCTCCCTCCCATCCTTCCCTCTCTCCTTTCCTTCCTTCCTTCCTTCCTTCCTTCCTTCCTTCCTTCCTTCCTCCCTCCCTCCCATCCTTCCTTCCATCCTTCCCTCTCTCCTTTCCTTCCTTCCTTCCTTCCTTCCTTCCTTCCTTCCTTCCTTCCTTCCTTCCATCCTTCCTTCCTAGTTTTGTCTATCTGCCTGTTAAGGTACAGTTACAGGAGTGGGCAAGTGTCTTGTTTGAACACTCTCAGCCCTGTTGCCCTGAGACAGGGTCTCTCCTTGAACTGGAAGCTTGCTGGTTTGGCTAGGCCAGCTGGTGGGACCTGCCTGTCTGCATCTGCCCACGCTGGGGTTACAGGTATGACAGCCGTGTGGCTTTTTACGGGGCTTCGGGAGATTCAAACTCAGGTCCTTGTGCTTGCAGTGCAAGCTTAATTCTCGGTTGAGCATCCCCATGGCCTCCACTGTGGAATTTAGAGCCTCACTGGGTTTGAGTCTTTCTCTGAATACTTACCCATATGTTGTTTGTAAGAAGCTTCATAGCTATGTACCTAAGCTTTCTTGGCTATCCGATGGAGGTAGGGGGTTCTTGATAGTGGTGATTAAGGAATGTAATGTAATAATGTCTGGAACAAAGTAGATACTCTGTGCATGTGAGCCGCCATCATTTACTGTGTCCGCAAAAGAGCAGGGCTGTCTACTTTGGGGTTATGGTCTATCATATTCACTTATAAATGGTACCTTGTGCCTGGGAAGATGGCTCAGTTAGATTAGGGCTTACCACACATGCCCATGAGGATCTGGATTCAGATCCCTAGAACCTATATTTTAAAAACCAAAATCAAAACCAAAAAAGGCTTAAGATATTGATATATACTTGTAATCCTCGTGCTGGGAAGGCAGAGACAGGACGATCACAGAAGCTCAATGGCTGGCCAAATCAGTGAGTTTCAGGTCACTGAGAGACACCCTGCATCAGAATGTACAGTGAAAAAGGACAGAGGAAGGAGCCCAACAATGGCCCCTAGCCGCCATATGTGTGCACGCGTGCGCACGCACGTGCACACACACAAACACACACACACACACACACACACACACACACACACACACAGTGCTATTAGACCCAAGTGATTTATCATATTGACATGAAAATATTGTCCTTAAAATATTGGGTGTTTCAGATGTATAATACGATGTTGCATTTAGTCATTCTCCAGAAGTGTTTATAGGGTGACCGCCCAGAGCCAGATGTTGAGTCGGGTACAGACACAAAGTCAGTGAGAGAAGTGGAAGAAAACAAATCAAAGCACAGATCATATTGATAGAGAGTTCACTGTGGGAGAGTGAATACCATGGGATGCCATGGACACTGGGAGGTGGGGGAACACTTGATAAGGGATTACAGGGCACAAGGTCTCAGGAAACAGATGTTGGCTAGATGGAGTCTGGCCATAGACCTCAGCTGGGAAGAAGGCAAGAGCAAAGCCAGAGAAGGCTGAGTCATGCTTCCAATTCCTCCCCCAGCGGGGGGTTTCCATAGCTCAGTGTCCCAGTGTGGTATTCCCATGCTTTATTCATAGGGGTACACCCGGGAGTAAGGTCACTGTGAGGTGTTCAAAGGGCGAGGTCATGGGTAGCCTTCACTGGGAACTGAACTGGGATCGCCTGCAAGAGCAGTATGTGCTATGAGTTGCTGCCCCGTCGCTCGAGCCTCTGGCTTTTTATATCTTATACTCTAGTAAGCTGTCCATCAAGACATGAAACGGTGCCTGCTTGCTCTTATAGCTAGCTGTTCCTTCTCCTTCCCTTGCCCAGCTAAGAGTCTCATGATGCAACTTGGGGTTGGGTCTAAACTCACCATGTAGTCAAGACTGACTTGGAACTCCTGATCCTCCTTATCTTCCCTGTGTGGGATTAAGGGTAGGAGCCATTAAATGCAGCTATTTCCTTATTTTGTACACTTTGCTCAGTTCTTTCCTTCCCTTTCCTGTTCTTTCTCTTCTTACTTCCGCTGTTCTCTCATTCCCTTATGTATCCTCTAACACCACTTTTTTCCCCTTAGGGATGTGAGCCCAGCTTTATTTGAGTATCTTCTACCATGAGCACCTCTCCTCCATACCCAAGAGGTCCCATTATTTCATTTCCTTGGAATAGAGCATCTCATTCATTCCCTAGTACATCTGTTATCTCTGTACACAGCAAGCATGATCTCATTAGTCATGTTAGAAAGGTAATGACAGGAGAGTCAGGAGGAAGGGTGGGGACTGTTGGAAGACCAGGGACTCCAAGGGCAGGCTTGGTAGTGAAGTGCTGGAGCACGTTTTGAAATAATGAGAGAAAAGACTAAAGGATACAAAATAGCCCTCATGGGGAAGACATTAAAATTGACTAGGTCGGTTTCACTCTATGTTCTTAGTGACTGAATTGTTCAAATGTTCTTAAGCAGGGTACCACATCTAGCTTCCCATTTCAGAGGCCAACTGATCATCTGGTCACGTTCCTCTCCATGTTGAGGGGATCACTGGTAACAGAGATGGAAAAGATAGAAAAGGAGAGAGAGAGTTCAGGGGATTCGGTAATGAAGACTGACCTCACCCAAGTCCCCTGTGCTGTGGGAACTCTTCCTCTTCTTTTGTCTATCCATATGGTTGGAGGGTGCAGGATTAGCATCTTATAATGACCATTACAAATGATCTCCAATATGGTGACTGAGAATAGGAAGAATTTAGTCATTCGTGGGTCTGGAGCTCAGAAGGTTTGAATTAAGATGTCAGTAGGGGTCATGTTCCCTCCAGAGACTCTGGAGGAAGATCCTTCCTTGACTTTCCTCATCTGTGACAGCATCAGATGTTCCTCGGCCTGAGGTTACATCGCTCCAGCCTCCACCTCCACCTTCACATGCCCTTCTCCCTACATGTCTGTTCTCCTCACATCTCACTCCGCCTTCTCTCGCTAGCACACCCGACACCGAAGTTAGGATTCACCCCCAATCCAAGATGATCTCATCTGGAGATTCTTAAGTGGTTACATCTGCGAGGATCCGTCTCTCAAACTAAGTCTTAATCACAATGTCCAAGGCTCAGGTCCCAGCCATATCTTTTAAAGATCACTGTCTTTAAAAGCAGGCCAAAGGTTTGTAGAAGGGCAAGGAACATGCAGAGTGTATCTTTACACAGTACTTAGATGGCGGCTAATTAGATTTATACAAATGATGATATGACACCTGAGATTTGCTGCACCAAGACCCAAGGGTGGGAAGGGAGTGGGTGGAGAATAAATGGGGGAGGATTCCCCTGAGTCACCCTGGGCTGACAGGGGAGGTGGGGCAAGTTTGGTACCCACTCTACTGTATTTTTGTTTGTTTGATTATTTATTTGTTATTTATTTATTTATTTATTTATTTATTTATTTATTTATTTTGTCTGCATGTGTCCACGTGCCATCAGGTTGCAGAGGACGACTTGCAGGTGTTGTTTCTTTCTTTCTCCCACGTGGGGGTCTGGGTATTGAACTCAGGTCCCCGGGCTTCAGGGCAGGTGCCTTTCCGCACCGAACCATCCTGCTGGCCCCCTGTGCTTCTGTGATGTGGGGCGGGGGACGCTCCGCTCCATGCTCTCACGTGTTGCGAATTTCTGAAAAATTAAAACATGTTAAAAAAATACAACTGGGGCTACTCTGCTCCCCAAGGTGAACCGTTCATTCATCCCATTTTAATTTCGATTGATTACCTACAATATGCCTGGAGTTTGCCAGTCTCTTTGCGGATGGAGACAGGGGAACCCCACAGCTCTGTTTGTTTTCAATCTGTGCCAGGTCACTGTATATTACATGACAAGCCAGCCTAAAGATTTACTTCGTGTGGAGACACAAGTGTCCCTGACAAGATCTTTGTCTCAGGACAAATGTCCTCTCGTGCCAGGAGAGTGGGAGATTCATGCCACTGTGTCCAAACTCTAAGGGCTTGAAACCTGACTAACTAGGCTCTGGTTGGAAGGAAACAGTTTGTTTTTCTTAATCATCCTGATGTCACTTCCAAGTAGGCATGGATGACAGCTATCCCCTTCTGGTTCCATAAACTAACTGTCATAGGGAAAGATGGGCCTATTTAACCGCAGGAAGATGTTAGAACAGCTTAATTGTGTTGCTTCCACGGCAGATGGCTGTTATCAGTGGAGGAGGGGAACGCAGAAGCCAAAGAAACACCAAATGCAGACAAAGACATATAGGCAAGTGTAATTTCGTAGTGTGTGTGTGTGTGTGTGTGTGTGTGTGTGTGTGTATGTGTGTGTGTATGTGTATGTGCCTGTATATGTATATATGTATGTGTATTTGTGTGTATATATGTGTATGTGTGTATATGTGTGTATGTGTGTGTATGTGTATATGTATATATGTATATGTGTGTATATGTGTATGTGTGTGTATGTGCATGTGTGTGCATGTGTGTGTGCGGGCATGTGTGTGTATGTGTGTGTATATGCGCACGTGCACTCATGAACACGCATGTGCTTCTGTGTAGGTATGCTTACTTTATGTCCCGTTATGTTTCATCCCATCCCGAAGCATGTGGTAAAAATGATGTCAGCAGAAAGGCTAGCTGTATTATTTAAGATCCTATGGACGCCACTCAAACTAGGTTGTTGACAGTTAAGAATGGCGCATCTATTATTCATGCGGCCCCCTGTGACAAAGGAGAGGCAGCTTGAACTTGGCTGGAGATGAGCAAACAGGACCATAATGGGGTTTGTGGTGTGTGTGTGTGTGTGTGTGTGTGTATGTGTGTGTGTATGTGTATGTGCCTGTATATGTATATATGTATGTGTATTTGTGTGTATATATGTGTATGTGTGTATATATGTGTATGGAGTTAAACGTGTCCTGGGCCACTTCGGGCATCCGTGCTGCAATTTCCCCAGGGTTAAAGAGCAACCGTGTCAGGAATGCCCTGTTCAGACAGAAGTCCCACTCCAGGAAGCTGCCTGGTCTGTCTGTCAAGTACCTTGGTTTCTTTCCCATCCTTTTCATTAGGCGTCTCTATTGTCTGGGACTCAAATCCCAGGGGTACCAATGGCTAATCTTGAACCTGAGGCCAATTGCGTCTCCAGCTCTTGCAAGGGCTGCTTTGCCCTTTAAGGAGACACCATCGTTTCTAATGCTCAAAGGGCTGTTGAGAATTTAACGATGGGATGCATATGATTTGTCCTATGTAAATCACTCAACAAGTCAGTTATGAGCTCCGTAGAGAGTAAAAAGATTCACTGGGCCTCCAACCCCAACGTCCTAAAACAGGTCTTACATCACCTGGGGCAGGGGAAGGGGCATGCAGAGTTTTCTCTGTGCTGGGACCCGATGCTTGAGGCCCAGCCACACACGATTTCTCTAGTGTACTGTGGAACCGAAATTCAAACCTCTGATTACATCTAGAGTTGAGCCTCCTTCGGCAAAATGTCAGTATGGTCTCCCCCCCACCCCCTTCTTAAAGCTATTTTGCAGTGCAGAATTCCTGGCCTCTCTGGGCTCCCAGCCTCATGAAGATGGATGGCCTCTAGTTTAGCTACGGCTAAGAGCAGAGGCTGACATCTATAGCTGTGTCTGGGTCTTGGATGTCTCTTTAGTTCCTTGAAGAGTACCACTTAGCAGCCCCACCCCCACCCCCAGGCTTGGCTTCCACCTGGATATGGGGCGATGTGAGTGGAGGGTCTGTGGTCCTGAGATATTAAATCAGTCCACGGAAATAAATCTCAGGCATAGAGGTGCAATTCCTCACGATCCAGTGGCCCTAGAGAGCTGTGAACAGAGAATCCAGAGCACTGGTTCATGATGCCCAGGGCACGGAGCCAAACTGCCAGGCTCTTGGCTAAGGTGGGTGCCCAAGTTAGGGTTTTACTGCTGTGGAACAGACACCATGACCAAAGCAACTCTTATAGGAACAACATTTAACTGGGGCTGGCTTATAGGTTCAGAGGGTCAGTGCATTATCATCAAGGCGGGAGCACAGCAGCATCCAGGCAGACATGGTGTAGGAGGAGCTGAGAGTTCTACATCTTGTTCCGAAAGCAAACAGGAGAAGACTGGCTTCCAGGCAGCTAGGATGAGGGTCTTAAAGCCCACGGCCACAGCGACACACTTCCTCCAGCAAGGCCACACCTACTCCAACAAGGCCACACCTCCAAGTATGGCTACTCCCTGAGCCAAGCATATACAAACCACCACAGTAGGGAAAGGGAACTGACAGGAGGCTTGACTGGATCACCTGGGATGCAACAGATACGGGGACAGGTCTCAGGCTGAGGACATTGGAATCCTATGTATGTGAAGGACATGTGTATGCTTGTGTATGTTTGAATGGGAGAAGAGCCCCAGAGGTAAGAAGAGACGTTGGGGGAGGGGACAAAGCAGGTGAGCTTATTCTTCTGGCCTTGGCCATTGTCTGTTTGTTTTGATTGTTGTGGGATCTGGGGGTGGGGAGGAAGGCTCCTCTCCTCCTGCCTCCCCATCTCCTCCTCTCCTCTTCTACCTTCCTCCATTTCCTTTGAGTTTCCTTCCCCTCCCCTTCCTCTGTCCTAAGATGGAGTGAGCTCACTTGTACTGCTGGACTCTGCATGGGCCACAGAGTGGTCAACAGTGATTCCCAAAGGCACAAAGAGGCCACAGGCCTGCCAGCCCTGAAGCAACATGGCCGGCACTGATGTGCTCTCTGAGCCTGTGCTGCCTTGTCTTTAGAGGTGAACCATCTCCAAGAACGAAGCATATGGCATCACCTCAAGAAAAGCACTGGCTTTGGGTGGGGCTTCCCTTTCCTCCCTGACTGCGGGTTTCATCCCTCGCGGTCTTGGGTTCCTCTCCAGGCAGCTTAAAGCTTAATGACCTTTATTCGTGGAGTCCCTCAAAAAAAAAAAAAAAAAGGCTCTGTTGTAAATTCCACATCTCAAGAATGGTGGTATGAATGTCAATCTGGATGACTGCGTAATATTTATTATTTTAATTAAAGAAAATGGATAGTGACATTTATTAGGTCACAAGTTACTTAATGTCAACAAATGACAAAAAAAATATTGCTGTTTTATGAGCAAACCTGGGAACGTCCTCCCTCCATGATTATCCTCTTCAGACGTGAGGGGTGCTGGCGATCCGGGCACAGTTTGGGGAAGGCTGGTTTTGTAAGATACTTTGTGGGGGAGCAATAGCTGCATGGAGGAGACTTCAGAGCTCATGCTGAGACTAGATGCCTCTCCTTTCTCTGTTCCTAGGCCCTGAGGGACAACTGCTAGAATTCCAGGTGTGTGTGTATATGTATGTGAATGTATGTATACCTATCTCTATCTCTATCTCTATCTCCATCTCCATCTCTATCTATATGCGTGTATGTGCATATATGAACATGTGTGTATAACTGTATGGGCAAATATGTGTGTGTGTGTATATATACATACACACACACACACACACACACACACACACACATATATATATATATATATATGAGAGTATTATATATAAGCTAGCATGTGCTCATATATGTGCAGGTGCACAATGCATATGTGTGGAAGTCAGAGGTCATAGTTAAGCATCTTGTTCAATAGTTTTGCACCTTGTTTTTTGAGACAGGGTGTCTTACTGAACCCAGAACTCACCAATCCAGCTAGTCTGTCCACCCAGCGAACCCTCAGGATCCTCCTGCCTTGCCTGCCCAGAACTAGGCTTATAAGCATATAACCTTAGTGTCTGTCATTTAATGTGTGCTCTGAAGACCTGAACTCAAATCCTCCTGTTACATTCAAGCCCTTTGTCAACTGAGTCATCTCCATGGCCCTTTGGTGTATGTTGTATTTGTATGCTATGGATGGAAATTCTTAAAACGGAAGGATTAGAGTTTCTTACTCTGGTTTGGAACTCTCCCATCCCTCTTTTGCAATGACACTAACAATAGGCTTTCCTATATAGGAATAAAGTTCATATGTACCCATTAGAGAAGATAGAGGAACCAAGGTTTATTACTTGAGTTCTTTGTGTTAGACCTGTGTAAGGTCTTACGTGCATTCTACACCCAACCTTTAACAGCACATGCTATTCATTTCCTACTTGACAGTGAGGAGACTGAGGCTTGAGTTCTTCGGGTGAAGGCTGTCAGATTATTCGCACACACTTTGCACACTTGGGTATCTCCTGATCTGTGTCTTGGCTCTAGTTTGTGACTTCTGCTCCTCTTTGCGGAGAAATTCCATTGTGATGTAGTGACGTGCCCATCGGACAACAGTAGCAGAAAGTTCCTGTCACTTGGCGTCATCAGACAGACCTGACCTGAGTTTACATCGAAGTTCATTCTTTGTTAGTTAATCAAAGTTAATTCCAAAGTGCAAGGCCAGAGAGTGTAACAGGTTCTGAGAAAGCCTGTCTTGTTTGGATACACTACTGAGTCTTTTCCATCTGTGTGATGTAGTTAAGACCGGAACCACTGAGAGGCTTGCAGAGGCAAAAATAAAGAAGTGGCGGGGAGGGCTTTAAAATGAATTTTAATTGAGAATAGCGGAGTAACTGTGAGAAGAGTCCAGATTTCACGCCAACCTCTGATAGGATCCCAGGCCTGACACGGGATGTGATGAATTGGGACAAATAGCTTCATTATAATACAAATTATAAATTATAAAAAATATAAAAATGTAAAAATTAATCCTATCAACTTCAGGCCTTTTCTCATTTTTCTGTATTTTGTTTTATTTTTAGCAGTATAATATAATTACAACATTTTCCCCTTCCTCTTCTTGCTCACAACCTTCCCAGTTACTCCTTCCTGGTTTTTGTTAATTGATAGTCTCCCTTTTCATTGTGTTGTTAGTTAGAAAAATAAGGGTATTGCTTTTGAAAGATCAAAGCAGATGAAGATATGTCAGGTGCTGGACACAGCACTTACTACAGGTCCAACACCTCCATAAGAATTAACTTTGATGTGAACTCAGACCAGTGTCTGTCCGATGACGCCAAGTGACGGGGCATGTGAGGTACCCAGGACTTTCTGCTACCGTTGTCCGATGGGTGTGTCCATTACATCATAATGGAATTCTGTACCGTAGGAATGAAGTCTGTCCACTGCTGAGCAGGGCTCGATGGATGGATCTCAGAAGCAGCGCATTAAGTAAACCTTATTGGAACTATAAGACACTCGGCAGAGTATGTGCCCGTGTAAAGTTTCAAGAAAAGTGCAATGAGGGTGTATGTTAGGGGTTAGGAGAGTGTGGGGGCTACAGAGGAAGGTCCGCAGAATAACAGCACCTGCACGGAAGATCTGAGTTCAAGTCCTAGGACCTACATAAGGAGCCAGGGCATAGCTATGCAGCTCTAACGGCAGCACCGTGGAAGTTATAGAGGAGACAGGAGCATGCCTGGGGTTTGGTGGCCAACAGACTATCTCTAAACTCCACGAGAAACTCTGTCTCAATGGGATCAGGAAGAGAATGGAGCAGCAGGGTGCCTGATATCCTTCTCTGGCTTCTCTCTGTGTGTTCGATGTGCGCATATACGCAACTAAATAAATAATTAAACACACAAAAAGCAGTCAGGGGAATGATTGCTCTCAAAGAGGAAGGAGGACAACGGCTGATAGCTAAGGGTAAGTCATAGAATCAGAGGGCGAGGAATAAATCGTTGATCCTTCTGAATCTGGTAGGAAGACTGCAGGCAATCTGCAAGCATTCCTTAAGACGGATCGATGGCTCGTGCGTGGCTCTTGTGTATTTGCTGGGCTTTCATCAAAACTGTTTACGATAGTACAGAGCGGCGGCTGCTCTCGACTCTCTGTCGATGTCTCGGAGGGCCTCACTCTTGGGTGTCTCGCCTTTGTAAACCCCTTTCCCGCAGGAGCCTCCTTCTGCAAAGGCCACGCCCACCCCTCTGAACAATCCTCCTTAGTCAGCTTTCTGTCCACCCGATGGGTAATCTCGGAGACAGGACTGTAAAATCTGACTTGACTCTCCCCTTCAACAAATTCTACCCAGAGCTTGCAGGCTTGCCCCGCAGGCAGGATGCACCGGGGCCTCTAAGCCCTCGGTTGATTAAAGACTATATCTTGCAGAGCTTGCAAAGTCCCTGGTGACGGGTAGATCGCGGTGACGGGAGGGAAACCCAGTGGAAATGCTCACATTCTGTACCAAGTAGCTGAAAGGTTTAAAACAGCATAGGAGTTTATCCAGAGATGCTGGAAGAAAGCACGTTGAAAGCTAGAGAGACCTTGCTCTAATGCAATTTGGCTTACCTTTCAGGGAAGATTTGGGAACGTTAAACAAAGTCAGTGGAAACTTCTATAACCTTGGTCGCCTAGGTTTGTTAGCCTTCGGAGCACCTAGTATGTACTTGACATGACTCTTGTACATATATTATCCCATGTTCCAGCCTCTGGAACATGGGATAATTCACTTATAAAGATACTATCATTCCATCCTCTGGGGGGAGGAAACTGATGAGGCTTGGGGAATTAAAATGTTGTTCAAGGACTTGTAACTATTAGATAACCCAGGACAGCAGAGTGTTAGATGTGCCAATTTAATGGCTATTCGGAATTTCTTTCTCTCCCGTTGCAGGAACCAAAAGCAATCTGGGGGGAGGAAAGCCTATTTGGCTTACAGGTTACAATCTAAACTCAGGGGGAGTGGAGGCGGGAATCTGGAGGTTCGAAACTGAGATCGTGGAAGACTGAGGCTTACTGGCTTGCTTCCAGGTTCAAAACTGATAACTTTGTTATACAGCCTCCAAGCCCCCCCGAGTCTACCTGCTTGGGAATGAATGGTACCACCTGCGTTGGGCCGGGCCCTCCCACATCCATCAATCCAACAGCAATCAAGAAAATGTGCACAGACACATAGAACCACCAGTTTGACAGAGATGGTTCCTCAAGTGAGACTTCCTCTGTCCCAGTGTGTCAGTTTAACAACCGAAGCTAACGAGGACGGTGGCCATGGTCCAGCTCCTAATATATAAAATAGAGAGAAGATCATATGTGAGGGATGGATAAAATGGGTCCCAGTATTATTTCAGCAGGATATTAGGGAGAGGACTCACAGGAGAGCTGAGATCAGTGAGAGACGGAAGGGCCGAGAGAAGGCGGCACCAACATGTCCGCTGTCAGGTCTCTTAGATTCTTTGAGGGGCTCCCAGTCAGTTGGATTGTGAGCTCATAGTTTGGGGGCCTGTTCTGGCTTCTTGGATGGGTTGTGCGTTTCCCCGGAGTGACCCACAGTTGATGCTCGGCTGTCAGATGCAGCCATTTACCACGGTTCAGTGATCACAGAAAAGTGTCATGCACTTGCACCGAGGTCATCTCTGTGACCCCTGATATGCCCATCAGTGGAAGCCTTTGAGACACGGGAGGACAGGTTTGTTTTTCTTTCTTCTTCTTCTCCTCCTCAACTGATGGACAATTGACAGTGTCACTCTGTCCACCCGTGGCTTTCATCCCCGCTCATGGGTTCACACACGCCCCGCAGACCCGTTGAGTAATGACCATCCGTCTTAGCGGTCCCAGGGAAAGAAAGATCTTGCAGTGCCACCCTAGGGCTCTCTGCCAGTTCTTTGGGCTCTTCTGCTTGTCCAATTAAACACCTGTCCTTCCCCTGACTGCACAGCCAGTGCCTCTTCCTGCTTCCTTCACCCGTTATGGAACATTGGAGGCAACTCAATTTTAAGCAGATAAATAAGAGTTTAGCGGTAATGTGCCTCGTGACCTCTGAAGTGACAAGATCGTATTAATTCTTAGGGATTCCACCTTCTCGGCTGTCGCGGTGAGCATGTCGCTGGCTGAGAGGGAAGACCCTGCTTTTGAGAGGACACTGGCAGTTTAACACGCTGTTTTGCGGAACTGTAAGAAGCTTCGCTCTTTGATTTTTCTTTTTTTCCCCCACCAGCCTGATGGTTTTTCAAACATATTCACTGTCAGCCCTAACAACCTGTCAACAAATGCCATTACGTGAAAATTGCCAAGGCTCATTTGAGGATTGTGAGAAGTGACAGACATGCCACACGGATAAGTTTCTCAAAGAGCCAGGGTTGAAACTTTTGAAAGACACTCTGGCCCATCCAAAGGGGGGGTTGAGGTGGGGGGGGGAAGAGAACAGTCAGATCTCCAGGAAAACAAAACCCAAACAACCCACAAGCGTAAACCTGTCATATCAGATATCTGTTTCTTTCCCGGTCAAATTAAGGTATATGGAAAGAATGAGACACCAGAGACACGAGCTGTGGAGATTGGAGGTTATGCCTGCCCTTCCTCTTATCTGGAAAACTAAGAAAAGAACAGGGAAACATTTCTTTCCCTTCTTCTAGAGAATGCCAAGGAATCTCACTTCACTTCTGCATGTCTTGGGGGATGGAAGCAGGAGAGAAAGAGTCATTTAGATGAAGCAGCGTCACGACAACGGTGATCCTGACACACTAGAATACGAGGACTTGTCTAACATGGGCCCCGGGAACATATCTCAGTGCGAGAAGAGGGAGAACCCAGCAGTAAGGTCTGGCAGGTGGGGAGCTCGGACCTCGCCCCTCACTCTGCTCTGACAGTATCACAAGGGAAGTTTGCAGCAACTGCTTCCGCTTCTGCTTCTTTATCTGGGCACGGAGAACGCGTGCCCCGGTGTGGTCCCGGAGGGTAGGTGACCAGCTCTTACCTGAAGACCTAAGTATAAACCCGAGACTCGAGATGACTTTGCTCCTGTACCCGGAGACGCTGTGTACCTCAATTTTAGATGGAGTTTATCACAGAGATATTTCTCTTTATCGAAATTCAACTTGGGTGGAATATTTTAAGTGACACGGAAGACTAAAGGCTCTGAATAATGGCAGTGGGGAAGAGAGGTGACAGAGATGAGAAAGGAAGATACAAGTATGCGGAGCTTTCAGATCAGGCAGCACCCGCCATTTGTTTGACTATTATGCTGTTTGCTTATGGCTTGCCAGGCTTTTCTTAGCGTTTTTCTCAGATCTCTGTGGCTAGGCTCTCTCGCACATCCCTTTTCCTAGGTGTCCTGAATATCTGCAGTGGGCATTTGCTTGGTGATCTAGTTCTATTCAAGTTCTCCTAAAAGTTTCAGCTACTCCAACTTTTTGGGCTCCCAGGTCCATTTCTACACTGTCCCATTTTAGCTGGAACCCTACTGCGCCAGTTAGAACAGAATCCCCGCACAGCTTTAGCTACTTTATAGAAATGACAGAACTCTTTGCAACATGCTGTGCATTACGACACCTAGCATCCCAGGAGGGCCTAAGCCTCATCGGCTTATTACATGCTACCATTTTGTCCTTTCCTCAGATGAATAAACTGAGGTCTGGTGTACCCATGACTCACGTTCTCAAGAGTATAAAGAGAATGGGAGAGACTGTCTCACTTTCCTCCGAGTCCAGGCCTAGAGATCGGCTTTCCAAGGTCCTCGATTTTCACAAAGTCTAATGTGTAGACTCCAAGACTCCTTCCTGCTGCTTTCTGTGAAGTTTTTTCCCATTTAAACTTCTGCCCTGCTCTTCATCCTTGCTGCCTTGGGAACAGAGGCTGTACCTCGATTTGGCTGGAACGCCCATTAACTCTAATGGGCGTGCGGCAATCTCCCCCAGTGCGCTGTGATGAGATTATTTCCCATCCAATTGTTTTAATGTTGTGGATGTTGAGTCTCCAAACATGTAACCTTTTGGTTTCATTATAAGGCTCAGAACAGACGGGGTGCGAGGAGAAGATAAACTAGAAGAAAGGTGCCGAGAGAAGATGCATGGCTGCAGTTTCACGGGAGAACAGTGTACAGAGGAGAGAAAAGCAAGGGCGTCCGAGAAGGGGAGGGATCTTTTTGTCTTAACTGTGAATGTGAAATGGATATTGCCAGCGTGCATAGCCCAAAGGTGTTAGAAGGAAGAGGCTCTACAGTGCATATGAGCAGAAATTGCAATGGGATGAACCCTGTTTATGGCTTCATTATTTTTTTTTTAAATCTAATGATATTCCCAACTCTTAAGAGCATGTCAGAGTTTCATCTATGCAGACCCTTTATTCTTGGATCCTCATGTTGATCTTGCTTAATTCGAAAGGTCAAGCACATGGCTCAGATGTCCTTCTTTGAATCCCACCCCACATATGTTACATGTAAGTTTGTGACTGTGGCAAACACACATGGCATGGAATTATTGATCTGTATGATGTGTGTGTGTGTACATGCCTATATGTGTGTATGTGAGTATACAAGTGTATTGTGAGCCCATTCACATCTCCCTGTCAAGAGCTTAGCTTATAGTCAAATTGTTCCTCAACTCCAGCCTTCTCCATTAGTGGATGAGTAGGTAAAGTGGTGAGGTTTGGACCACTCTCTGACACACGGGTCCCCACATCACCAATATCATGAAAGACAGAGGGAATGACCATGCTGTTCTGAGATGACTAGACCTCAGTCAATGTGTTCATTCTCATGGGCACTTCTTCTTTGCTGCTGTGTGGTATTTCTAAGGAGATTTCCTACCAGTGGTGAATTCCAGAGAACCACGAACATCTGTAGAACTCCCTCGTGCCCTAAGCATGTAGCTTACTGCCTGCTGGAGAGCAGACCTGAAGGAAATGCAAATCCTGTAGAACCCATGTCATCTGCAGAGCACCCTCATCTCATAGCTGATGGCTGACAGCCACTGGCCCTTTCTTGCCTCAAGGCTGTTTAGATGTCCGGGTTCCTCGGGAGTATTTGTTTGTAGTTTTAGAATCTGAATTTCTGATCACAAATATCACCCACCTTCTTGTTAAAAGGACAGACAAATGAATAAAAAAAGCAAACTCTCTCCACAGCCCAATACCCAAGAATGTTTTAAACTATATATTCCAGCCAAGTTTGTGTATATATGAAAACATAATATATGCTTCAGTTCTAACTTCTACCAGATTGTCTCATAACATTAGGTACTATTTTGTAAATTATTTTTTCTTTTCAACGATATACAAAAATATCTTTGTATGTCAGAATTTCAAAGCTATCTCACTTTTAAAAAGCCACATGGATTTAACTACATGGAAACAACCTAGTTTTAGAAAATTTAAAATGAGGAATCATCAACAAAGTTGAAGGGAACATCCTTGAATCTGTATGTGGATGTTTCTCTAGATTTCAGTGCTTCTCAACCTTCCTAATGCTACGACCCTTTAATATAGTTCCTCATGTTGTGGTGACCCTGAAACCATAAGATTATTTTGTTGTTATTTTATATCTGTAATTTGGCTACTGTCATGAATTGTAATGTAAACACTTGATATGAAGATATGAGACCCATAGGTTGAGAACCATTGCATCTAGACCACATTTTTTTTTTTTTTTTTTTTTTTAGTGAATCAAAAGAAAATAAATAAGCTGAGTGCGGTGGTGCATGCCTTTAACCCTAACACTCAGTGGGCAGAGGCAGGTGGATCCCTGTAAGTTCAAGGCCAGTCTAGTCCACATAGCAAGTCCCTGGCCATCAAGAGCTACATAGTGACTCTCTATCTCATAATCAAACAAACAAAATGAACACTGAAGATTCTTAGATGGAGAAAACTATCCTTTGGAAGTAATGGGCCACTGAGAAGTACAACAGCATTTCCAACCTTCCCTGTGTCCTTAGACCCCAGACATGAGTAGGTTTTGTTCATCCATGAAGACTAGCCCAATGTCAAAGGAAAGATGTGTGGTCTTGCTGTTGCTTTAATGTGGAACCCTGGTAATAGAGAGGGTTAAAAAAAACATCTCATAGTTATTAATTCTCTTTTTTTTTTCTGGCCACAGAGGGAGTAGATAGTTTAAGGATGGAAGTTTCTGAATCAGTCTCTCCAGAAAGCTAGCTCTAAGCAGGTCTTTTCTAGGTGGTGGCATTTCTGAGAGGTTTCCCTGAAGCCCCGAGGAAGGTCGGCCTCTCTGACTCATCCTCCAGCGCCAGTGGCCCTGTGCTGGGAATTCCTGAGACCCAGAGCACAGCTGCTTTACTTTCTTGGCTCTTTAACAGCCTCATTTCTTTTGCCAAGCTAGAAATTTTGGGGTACAGTTTCTGCCCCTCCCACTGTCCCAAGGATCCTGAACTGGTCTCTAAACGACCTCACATTTCCACTGTTAGCTCTTCTTATCCATCCTTTCTCTGCCATGTCTTAGACTAGATGTGTAGCTTGGGCAAACCTCATCCTAAGGTTCTATATTTTCTAGTAGTGAAACATAGCCCCAGTATAGTATATACCACCTATAGGCAACCTTGATGGGACTCAGCTTTCTCAATGCAAAATGGCTCTTTAGAATTTCAAAACCTTCGTGTCTTCCAAAATCTCTTGCCACCCGCCCTTCTAGATTCTCTTGATGCCAAAAATGGAGCTCAATTTGAACAATGTCTAGTTCCCCCTTTCTTTTTGTTCAATGGGAGTGACTAGGACTGAGGAACTTTCTTTAAGCAGTGCTCCATTAAGCTCTACTGATACAACCTCAGCAGGACCTAACAATAAGAATTGCTCCAACAAACCCACGTTCCATAGGACCATTTGGTCCTATGCTATGAATTTACAACTCAGCTGGGTATTTGCTCATTACTATGTACAGATGGATATCCCCAAGAGTGACATCTCTTCTCATGAGAATGGTTTCCTCTGATTCAGATTTGATAAACTTATTGTTGTTGTTATTTGAGACAATGTCTTACTATGTAGCAAAGGCATGCATGGAACTCTTGGTGATCCTCCTGCCTCAGCCTACTGCATGCTTATATCATAGGTATGAGCCACTGCAACCTTAAAGACCACTGGCTGAGCAATTATGCTTTCAGATTAGCTTAGCAATGACTATGGTCAGTGTGGATAAGAAAAGAGAAAACTAAGAGAGGGCAGTGACTGGCTTGAGGCTGCACCACTAGAGGTCAAGACCCAGTTCACTCATCCTAGATCTGGGTTCTTTACACTGTTTAGCTAGGAGGGCCAACATGTTGTGTCTGACTGTTAACTTTGCCTTTGTTCTGTTGTTGTCTAGCAGGAGACACTCCAAAGCATCGATTGTAAGAATACTTTCAGTTATTTGGTGTTTTCCTAGTCACTTCCCTGAAGCTCTGATAAGACACCCTGGTCAAAAGCATCATAAAGGAGGAAAGGGTTTACCTTAGCTTACAGTGGCAGAGAGGATACTGTCCATCATGGTGGGGAAGGCGTGGCAGTCAGGAAACAGAGAAATCGCATTTCAACCACATACAGGAAAGTCAGGGGAGGAGAGGAGGGTAGGCTACTAAACCTCACAGCCTGTCTCTCTCAGGGCATACTGCCTCCAGCAAGGCTCCATCCCATAAAGGTTCCAGAACATCCCTAAACAATGACATCATCTGGAGACCAAGTGTGCAAACACATGAGCTGAAGGGTGTGTGTGTGTGTGTGTGTGTGTGTGTGTGTGTGCATTTTTTCATTCCAACTACCAGTGCTCTTCTATCTTAGAAGCAGCAAAGACTCAGAAAAAAAATCATAAGGTCATCTCTCTGCATTTTCATTATCTATTCCAGGATGTCGACTTAGCTCGTATTTCCTCTCCCAAAAAGGACTGGAAAGAAGTTGAGGGTGCTGAACTAGGTTAGGCTATGTTACCCCATCTCAGGGAACTTTCATTTAGAGGGTGTGTATGTGTGTGTGTGTGTGGGTGGGGGAGGCAATCAAATACATAGGTGAGTCTACAAACTCGACAATTGCGATCAAGTATGGTGTGTAAAATGGAGTATTGAAAAACAATTCAGTGTGATGAGACCTGTATTCTGTGGGGCTGTCAGAATGTGGAGTGACATTGAAGCCAGCATCATGGGAGGAGCGATTGATCATTGTAAACCACGGGGGGGGGGGAAGCTCTCCAGCCATTGGAGAGAACATTGCACAGGCACAGAGGTGAAGACCCTGTCTCTAGGAAGTATGTTCTAAAAGCAAGACCTGAGAGTGCAGTTCAGGTACATGTAAGTACAGTATATACCACTGAGCACACCCTCCTGGCCGTTCAATTGTCTCGCAACAAGCAAAACTTCTAGAGGGGTGCTTACTGTAAATTCCCAGGTATTTGCTCCTACAGTGTGTGTGTGTGTGTGTGTGTGTGTGTGTGTGTGTGTGTGTGTGTTGGTGGTGGGGGAGTGG
Source organism: Apodemus agrarius (assembly GCA_964023405.1). Lineage (NCBI taxonomy): Eukaryota > Metazoa > Chordata > Mammalia > Rodentia > Muridae > Apodemus > Apodemus agrarius. Next base: position 12,977,304 of record OZ030024.1, read on the forward strand.
CAAGTGCCAAGAACATCACCGGTGACTAGATTCAGGAAAAGCTTAGGTCAGCCCCAGAGCACCAGAGTCTTTCCCCATCCGCCCCGGGCTGTGGCAGACAGCATTAAGTCTATTATACTGCTGCCCTGCCAGCAGCAAATCACAGCTGGTTATCGCTAAATTCTGGGATTTGCTTCTCTCGGAGAAAAATAATTAACACTGGCAGGAGTTTGATTGCATTAATTCACAGAGAGTAACACCCGAATGATAAATCCGTAGTGGGAGAACTGCCCATATGTTACAGATTGACTTAACATGGTTGAGGCATTAAACAAAAGGAGTTGGAGAAGCAGATACCTGTATCAGCTTTATTGGCATTGAACTCCCGTGGTTTCCACTGGGGCTGACACACTTAATTAAATATGCTCTGGCCTAATTAGGGTGCACATCAAATATACAAATACAAGCTTTTAAAAATATCTGCTGATTAGGATTTGGATTCCTGTTTTGTGCATAGTTTTTGTATTACCCACGGCAGAATTTTCTCCTTGAGACACGGGACTCTTTGCACAGTCCCACACAGTCTGGAAGGAGTGGGCATCGTATCTCCCTGTACGAAACCTATTTGTAGTCTGAGGAAACAATATATGGACCTAGATTAATTGTTCAATATTAGTAAAAGGAGTGGAGATTAGGAAGTAGAAATATGTGTCGGAGTGGCAAGGTATGTACTTTTTTTTTATAATAAAATATCTTAACTTATGAGCAATGTAGTAATTTTTATGATAGCTATAACTTGAACTTTTTATATATGTGTTACATAATTTTCTACATCTCTTCCCCTCCTCCAACCTTTCTCATGAATCTAGACCCCTTGCTCCCTCTCAAATTCATGGCTTCTTTTCATTAAATTATTTTTCTATATTTATAAAAATAACGCACGTACAAATGCAGGCTGCTGAGCCCGTTAAGTGTTCCTTGTGGTATGTTCTTAGGGAGGACCACTTGGCTTTGGATAACCAGTTAGGGGATTAACCATGATTAACAAGGTTGACACTCTGCCTCTCAGTAATCATTAACTGCTTGTTAATGATTTTTCTAGAGGTAGGGTCTTGTGGGATTTCCCCAATCCCTGTTGTCATATCAATGGGTGGTGTCACAGTTCAGGTTATATAGTTGAGAATTCGTGGGTGCAGCTTCCCTGTCCGTTAGAGAAGACACACTGTTTTGAAGCAGGCATCCTGGTCCTCTGGCTCATACAGGGTTTATATCTTCTCTTCTTACATGGTCCCTGAATCTTGGGTATAAGGGTTTTGTTATAGATGTATTGACATCCCCATGATCAGTAGGTCTCTGCATTCTGACCTGCAGTACACATATATTGTACACACACACACACACACACACACACACACACACAACTTGGGTCATCAGTACTTTCACCTTTTGAGCCATCTCAAAGGCCCTGATTGTAAACCAGAACACTTCCTCTCAGTCCTATCTTGTTCTTATTTGTGGATTGAGAATAATGATGGGTATGTTCTCAGCATGTGGAGGGATGATGGAGAGCTGTATAAAGGTTTTCTCTAGAATTCCTTCTCATGGTACTCATTTAATGAAAATATGGTCTTGAAGCTGGTTGGTTTAAGACATCTCTGATGTCTTAATAGGGTCGTGGGGCTGTCTTAGTTTCCTTTCTTGGTGCTGTGATAAAATAGCTTGACAAAGCAATTTTTAAAAATGTATTAAGTGAAAGATACCATCCAAGGTGTTAGGTGTCACTGTGACATTTTCAAACAAAGTATGCTTTAGTGGATTCTCCTCTCACTTGCTTCCCCCATACCCCTGTAACAAGGCAATTTACAGAGAAAGGGGGTTATTCAGCTCACGATTCCAGGTTTCAGGCCATCCTTACAGGAACATTAAGGAGATAAGGACTTGAAGCATTCGGTCACATTCACACCCATGGTCAAAATCAGAGAGCAAATGTACGGTATGCGTACCCACACTCATGAAGCTTTCTCTACTCTTATTCAGTCTAAAAGCACAAGCCAGCAGGATGGTGCCACTCACAGTGGACCGCTGATGACACTTCCATTTAAAATAACACAAAGAAGGAAACCTTCCTGTACATTCCCCAAGTGATCCTAGGCTATGTCGGGTTGACAGTGAAGATGATCCAGCAGGTGGGGCTACTCCACGCAGAGGAAGACTTGCGTCCAATCAGAGTGTTTAATGATCTTTTCTTTGTTGCCCTCCGCTGGCCTCTATTGTAGACTCAGAATGTGTTTGTTCAAGGTTTCAAGGCTCATTAGACAGGCCCAGTGTGGCCCCCTCTAAGGAGCAAGCAGTTGCTTTGTAAATGATGGCTGAGGAACCTTGATCCTTTTTGCCCTGGCCATAGGCATCCCTGTCTACTAATTTTTAACTAATTGGAGGATTTGCTTTCTCTCCGAGTTTGCTGACCTTTATGCCAGCATTTACTGATGACCTGCAATGATTAACCAAGATTAACTAACCTACTTGCAGAGTAGGGGAAGGGAATGGGAATAACTGAATACGGGCTGTAGAGGATCTCAAGTGGGGGCTGTTTCTACGGCTTTGCCAGTGTTGGGTGATGCAAAACAACGTGTGCACAAATGCTTGGGACACTGAAAGTTACCATGGAAATACTTATCACTTTATTGCTCTTCCTGTAAAGATAGAAAAAAAATCACTTTTCCTGGTGTTTTTTTTTTTTTTCACAAGTTTCTTTCTTGAGGTTTTGGCTTCAGTGCTCCCTCTTTAGAGATGTTTCTCTTGATTGCCCAATCTGGAGATTTGTCTCTCCCTGCTCATCCCCAATTGTCTACTAGTGTGTTATTCTTTTAAAAGTTATTATAGTTTTAGAATTTATTTATTGTGTATGTGTGCATGAGTTATGTGCATGCATGCTTGTTTGTGTGCGTGTGCGTGTGTGTGCGCGCGCGCGTGCATGTGTGAGTGTGTGTGTGTGCGCGTGTGTATGGATACACATGTGTGGGTCCGTTCCTTCCACAGATTGGGTCCCAGGAGTGAACTCAGATTATCTGGTTTGGTGGAAGGACCCCCTCCACGCACTGAGTCACTTCGCCAGTGCCACTGCTCCAGCTCCTGCCACACATCCGCAGTGGGAACGTTGTCAAACCTCTCAGAGAAAGTTTGGGATGAAGATAATGTAGCAACAACTTGACTGGAAGATGGAAATCTCTGTGGCAATGGGTCAGGGTCCTGGTTTCATCTTTTCCTCATGTGAAAACCACTCATGAAGAAACAAGGAAAATGAAGGGGCTGGGGAGATGGCTCTGTGGTTATGAAAACACTTCCAGAAGACTCAAATCCATGCCCGGAGAGTGACTCACAACCACCAGTGACTTAAACTCTAACTCCAGGGGATCTAACTTGATCTTCTGGACTCCACGGATGTGTAAGCACGCATGCACCCCCCGCCCTAGGTACATACTTAGACATGTAGTTACCTACAAAATAATCTTTTCTAAAAAGAGGAAAATGATAGATAAGAGTCATAACAGCCACAAGGTAAGTTTTTTTTTAACCAGTCTTAGCTATAGCTATTTTTTTATTTGCTTAAATGTATGTGTGTATCTGGTTCTATGTGCACACATGCAGTACACAAAGGCCATTAAAGGGGCTTGGATCTCCAGGAGCTGGAGTTACAGACAGTTGAGAGCCGTCTGATGTGGGTTCTGGGAGCTGAATGTGAGTTCTCTGCAAGAGTGTGCAAGCACTCTTAACCACTAAGTCATCTCTCTAGCTGCTTGCTATTATTTTTAAAAGACTAACCTACAGTCATTTCTTTGTTCATCTAGTGATAAAGCACTAGGGACACTCTTCTAGGGAGTCTGTTCTCTTACCCACTTTGCCTGTGCTGGGCCTGGACCCACCTGTCTGACTCAGGAGCAGCTTTAGATTTCTATTCCAATGCCTGGTGGTCTCTTACTGCCTTCCTCTCCAGATCAGAGCTACCAGCTGAGAAGGACACCCAGATCCTCATGTAAGATAAATGTCATCTTCACGGAGACTGTGACCTGTGACCGGCCAAGACGGGTCTCTGAAAATTCAGGTATGGATGAAGGTTAAGGAGAAACATTATCCCTTTGGACTGAGAGGACCCCATTCTATGATTGAGATCAAGCCTGGAGATGCATTTACTGAGTACCTACAGTATACCTCACCGCGAACTTACATGGTCTCATTAAAATGTGTTTTGTTTTACATTTAACGTCTGTGTGTACGTATGTGTGTCTGCACGTCACAGTGTACAGGTGGAGACCAGAGGACAGCTCTCAGGAGAATTAGTTTTCTCTTTTCACCATGTGGAGTCTGGGGCTGGAATTCAGGTTGCCAGACTTGACAGCAAAAACTTTTATTCCTAAGCCATCTTGTTGACCCCGATATTCTCATTTTTTTCTTTTATCTCTCAGACTTTTCAACGATATTCTTTGGAAATTTAGTAGACATCAGTGTTCTTTGAGACCTCAAATCTGACTTTTGGGGGGAGCACAGAGCTTGTCTCTCACCCTCCACGATGCTGATCGCCTTTGGAATTTTTTTTCATCTTGTTTTCACCTGTCAAGTGGTTTGTGGAGTTTAAGCTCCTAGCTCCTCACCTAAAGTAACCAGAGAGGGAGGTATACCGGCAGCCTTGCCAAACCTGGAGCAGTTTGAGCCCACAGAGGGTGCTCTAAGGATTCAGAGTTTCCCAGCTTTAATTTCATAAACATGTTTAGAGTTTGTGTAACTGTCTCATCTTGATCAAAATGCACAAGAAATTATCCTCCCGACAGGAACTAATACACCCAGATGCTCTTGGTGATTCACTGCTTTTGAGAAAATTAAGAGTTTGAGAGGCAAAAACACTTTTTTTTCTAGAATGGATGTTCAGAGCCGTTTCTAGCTCAATTTACTTTCTGGAACTTTGTAGGAAATTACGTCCAGAAGCTTTGTTCAAACATTCCACTACACCACTGACCCAACTACTCCAGCCTCCTAGAGAATGAGAATGGTCCCCACAGGCTTGCTTAGTTGCACGCTGTTTGGTCTCCAGGTAATGAGCTGTTTGGGAAAGATTAGGAGGTGTGGCCTTGTTGGAGGAGGTGTGGCCTTGTTGGAGGAGGTGTGGCCTTGTTGGAGGAGGTGTGGCCTTGTTGGAGGAGGTGTGGCCTTGTTGGAGGAGGTGTGGCCTTGTTGGAGGAGGTGTGGCCTTGTTTGGAGGAGGTGTGGCCTTGTTGGAGGAGGTGTGGCCTTGTTGGAGGAGGTGTGGCCTTGTTGGAGGAGGTGTGGCCTTGTTGGAGAAGGTGTGTCACCAGGGCTGGGTTTTGGGTTTTCAAAAGGCCAAGTCAGGCCCCTTCTCCTATTTTTCTATTCTCTCTGTCTCTTTCTGTCTCTCTCTGTCTTGTGTCTCCCTGTGTTTCTATGTCTCTGTCTCTGTCTCTGTCTCTGTCTCTGTCCATCTCTGTCTATGTTTCTCTGTTTCCCTCTCTCAGTACTGCCTATAGACTAGGATGTATCTCTCAGCTACTTCTCCAGTACCATGCTTGCCCGCCTACAAACTGCCACTCTTCCTGGTGTGATGAGAATGGGCTAACTCTCTGAAACTGCAAGACCCCCATTAAATGCTTTCTTCTGTAAGTTCCCTTCCTCATGGTGCCTCTTTACAGTGATAGAACACAAAGACAGGGTCCATTCTTGATACATTCCTTTCTTTTTTACCCTATGCACTCATGCCATCTCTAACGCCCTCCTTCCCATTCAGCTCCAGGATGTCTCCCATTCAGACACTTCCTCTATCATCTTCTGTGTTTGAGTCTAGACAGCTATCACTTCCATGGCTCCACTGCTTTCCAAATCGTCTCTTCTTCACCATCCTGAGAGTCTGGGATATATCAGGGTGATTGCTGTTTGGGGATCATGTCCCATCATGAGTTTTGTTAGATCTCTGCCATGAGTCATTGTCCCTGCCCCTGAAAGACAAATGTCCCTGCAGATGACAAAGGGTCAAAGGTTGATCCTTATGTCTTCTTGCTTCATAGCTGGTTAAGACATCCAGATTCTTCTAGTTTGGGTGCTTTTCTCTAACGAACGTTCTTCTCTGTTCTCTTCATCCATCTCGGCACATATGAAGAATTTATACAGGATTCCTGCGTCTCACATACCTTTCTGAACACAATCTTGGAGGGCGTCTGTCTATCTTGTCTGTCTCCCTTTGAGGCAGAAAAAACTCACTAAGCCCAGGGAAGCAGATCATATATGTTCTTTAGAATGAATCTCAAGGAGAAAGACAGAAGCGGGTTCAAATTCAGAGGATCCAGATAATATCTTGAGCAGAAATGTGATTTGTATACTGTAGAAAACTTCTTTCTACAAGGGTGATCATTGTCATTGCAGAGTTGACCCAACCACATGGCAGGACTAGATAGGGTGTTAAGCTTTCCCTTCCCTTCAACATGAAATGCTCATCCTACCCTCTCCCCCACAGCCTCATGTGTTCAGATGTTTGGGCCCCAGTTGGAGATTATGTCATGGGAGATTGTGGAACCTTTAGAAAATGGTATCTACCTAGAGGAAATGGGTTGCCGGGGATGGACCTTGAGTGTCGGAGCCTGGGCTTGCTGCTGGCTCATTCTCCTCTCAGATTTCTAGTCAGTAGAGCTGTGAACATGTTTCCATACCTTCCTGCTATCTCACCTTCAAGCTGCATCACCTCCATGCCTGGCCAGCCATTGAACTAATATAAAACTTTTTCTTCCATGCGTTGTTTCTGGTTGGGTGTTTGGTTGGAACAAGCAGATGGGTAATTAATACGCCTTGAATAAAGAGAGTAACTCACCTTAGAAATAGATGCTGACTTAGTCAGTGTTCTATTGCTGTGAAGATACACCATAACCACAGCAACTCTTAGAAATGAACACATGTAATCAGGGCTTGCTTATATCTTCAGCGGCTTAATAGATTATCATGACAGGGAGTGTGGCAGCAGGCACGGCAGGCATGGGGCTGGAGAAGTTGTTGAGAGCTACATCCTGATCCTTAGGCAGAGGCAGGGAGCCATGCTGTGCCTGGTTGGAACTCTGAAACCCCAAAGCTCAGTGATATATTTCTTCCAACATGGAATCGGCCATGCCTGCTCCAACAAGGCCACGCCTTCTAATCCTTCTCAAATAGTGCCACTTTTTGATGACTAAGCATTCAAATATATGTGCCTATATATCCCGCACCTTTCTGGAAGGCCGTTCACAGTTCTCTGAACAACTGACCAAAAGCTTCCTGCACAGTGGATGAGAAATGGGCTTGCTACATGGATGCTATTATTATCTCATTTAAAATGTCTTTTTGAAGCAGGAAAGAAGGCTTAGTGGCTAGGACCACTTGCTGCCTTTTCATAGGACCTCAGTTCAGTTCCTAGCATCCACACTGTGTGGCTTACAACCATCTGTAACTTCAGTTTTATGGGGAGCAGATACCATTTTCTGGCTTCTGTGGGTATTATACATGTATGTGGTACAAAACATACATACAATTGATATATACAATGTGATGGTTTGTATATGATTGGCCCAGGGAGTGACTATTTGGAGGTGTGGCCTTGTTGGAGTAGGTGTGTCACTGTGGGTGTGGGCTTAAAATCCTCACCCTAGTTGCCTGGAAGTCAGTCTTCCACTAGCCACCTTCAGATGAAGAGAGAGAACTCCCAGCTCCTTCTGCACCAAGCCTGCCTGGATGCTGCCATGTTTCTGCCTTGATGACAATAGACTGAACCTCTGAACCTATAAGCCAGTCCCAATTAAATGTTGTCTTTTATAAAACTTGCATTGGTCATGGTGTCTGTTCACAGCAATAAAACCCTAACTAAGACAGAAGTTAGTACCAGGAGTGGGGTATTGCTGTGATAGGCCTGACCATGCTTTTGTTTGGAAGAATGTGGATTTTGGGACTTTGGATTTGGAAAGCTATGGAATGCTTTAAGTGGCACTTAATGGGCCAGCCTAGTAGGAATATGGAAGACAGTGGTGCTGAGGGTCATTTGAACTGTTTAGGCCTGCTGGCCCAAGAGGTTTCAGTGGAGAAGAACTTTAATACGTGGCTGAGAGAATGTTTTGGTGATGTTTTAGTGAAGAACAGGGCTGCTTTTTGCCATTTTCTGAAGAGAATGCTTAGGGCTAAGGTAAAGAGATTTATATTAATCTGCAAAGGAAGTCTCAAAAAAGTCCAACAAAGACTTTGTTCTCCAGTTAAGTCTGATGAAGAGAATTTTGAACAAACATAGCAAGCTGAGAAAGGAAAAGTACAAAATATATAGTTTGAGTATTAAAGGGACTCCAGGAAGTGAAATGGAGCTAAATTCAAGGATATTAAATTGAATTAAAGGAGTGGTGACCTTGGGGGCAAGATTCACCCAGTTAACTTTAGGTCCAGGCATGGTAGTATAAGCCTTTAATCCCAGGAGGCAAAGATAAGCAGATCTCTGAGTTCAAGGCCAGCCTAGAACAGAGCAAATTCTAGCTGAAGAAAAACTTAAATCTCGGCTTGGTGGACCACACCTTTAATCCCAGTGCTTAGGAGACAGGCATGCAGATCTCTTGAGTTCAAAGTCAGTCTAAGGAGCAAGATTCAAGACAGCCAACATAGGCAGCAATGGAGCTAGGAAAAAGGAAGCCAGTGATAACGTAATAGAACAAGGGGGCCAGTGTTCCAGCTCCTGCATGCAGCAGAACTCAGCAGCCTCGGCCAAGTATCTCTGGCTTTATATTCAAGAGGAGAAGGGGACTACTGGGACAATTGATGCTGGTTAGCTGGAGCTAAGAAATTAGTGGTGATTAAGAAAAGACAAGCATTACTGAGGTGAATTATAGGAAGTGTTTCCTGAGAGCAGAAAGAAGCTGTATTCTAGAGATAGTCAAGTGTTCCTCATGCTGCAGCTGTACTTGGTAACGTGTAAGAATCATCCAGGTGGTACTGGTTTTGAAGGCATGAAGGCATCATGAAGAACAGCTGAGGCTTGATACTGTGGGAGGCCATGGAAGGCCATTGGTGAAAGTGTACCCTCAGTTGTAATTGACAGCCCAGGACTGAAGGGGTCATGCAAAGGAGTTGAGGCTTAGTACGATGAAGAGAGCCTATGAGAGGCTTTGGTGAAGTATAGTTGCAGTGGAAGACCCTAGCATATTGGAGATGCCAGTACCATGGGATGACCACCAAGAACAGCAGTGGCAGTGGAGTGGATCAATCTGAACTTATAGTGTTACAGAGGGCAGAGCTGGAGAAGTGACACCAGCTCTTTGGAGATGTACAAAAGATCATGTGTGGATCTCAGACATTGGAACAAGAAGCTGTGAAGCTGAAATTGACTTGGGGTACCCAAGATGTTAAAGATGCCAGAGCCACAGGATGCCTGCCGAGGAAAACTGCTAACAGGGAGTAGAACAAGTCCAGGAGAAAGAACCTTGTTGAAGTCAACAAAGATGAAAAAGGAGTTGGATATCTGAAGACAGCTTTGCCATCAGACATGGAGATGCAGAGTTTGGACTTTTCCCAGCTGGTTTCCTGTCTTGCTTGGGGGATTACAGTTAAGTGACTGGATGAATCTCAAAAGATACCTTGAACTTTGGATTTTAACACTGTTGAGACTGCTATAGACTTCAGGGACTTTTGAAGTTGGACTAAATGCATTTTGCATTATGCTATGTTTAAGTATGGCCCCTGTAGACTCCTGTTTGAACAAGCCTATGGTGGCCAGGGAACAGAATGTGATGGTTTGTATATGATTAGCCCAGGGAGTTACTATTTGGAGGTGTGGCCTTGTTGGAGTAGGTGTGTCACTGTGGGTGTGGGCTTAAAACTCTCACCCTAGTTGCCTGGAAGTCAGTCTTCCACTAGCTGCCTTCAGATGAAGAGAGAGAACTCCCAGCTCCTCCTGCACCATGCCTGCCTGGATGCTGCCATGTTTCTGCCTTGATGACAATGGACTGAACCTCTGAGCCTGTAAGCCAGCCCCAATTAAATGTTGTCTTTTATAAAACTTGCATTGGTCATGGTGTCTGTTCACAGCAATAAAACCCTAACTAAGACACACAATCCAAACATTCACACACAAAAATCAAAATAAAATAAATTTAAATGACTCTTAGATATGGAGGTTTAAAGGAAAACATATTGTAAGTCATTTCAATCAGGATCAACACCAAGATTGACCCCCAGGTCCCAGGAGCCAGTCATTCTAATCCATTGTTTCTTTCTGTTCCCTGATGTGAACTCCAAAAGTAGGGAATGAAAACATTTAATTAGTCACTTAAGAGATCATACAGATATCACCTTTCGATGGATTTCTTATTTTCCCTACAGTGGGCTGTTTACAAACAACATTTGCAGTGCTTCAGGAATTTGAGGACTGTGAGTTCTGGGTTTATTCATTCACTGAGTTTAGCTCAGCCATTCAGTGCAGGTGAGTTCAGTCAGCTGGGAGTCAGCATAGTGAATGCAGTACCGTGGAGCTGGGTTCATGAGAACACTCCCAGGAATGCACATCCTCCTCCAGGTTCTGCTTCCTGATAGACTCCTTGCAGGGGTCTCTACCATCTTCGCAGGCAGCAGAAGGATGAGCCGTAACAAGTGAGAAGGCACCTCAATGCCACATGACTGGCCAGTGTTGGTTCGAACTTTGGGAGTCTGGCCCCAGGCTTCTTTTTTTTTTTTAAGATTTATTTATTTTATTTATATGAGTACACTTCAGCTGTCTTCAGACACATACTAGAAGAGGGCATCGGATCCCATTACAGATGGTTGTGAGCCACCATGTGGTTGCTGGGGATTGAACTCAGGACCTCTGGAGGAGCAGTCAGTGCTCTTAACCGCTGAGCCATCTCTCCAGCCCGACTTCTTCTTATGTTATGCATATTCAAGCACAGAGCAAACCTAGCAGAAATGATTTCTTGTGACCGTTAACTTAATCCACAAGCCTAACGATGTATTTTTAAGGAGCAAAGTCATCTAAATACAGACCGGACTCCATTGAAACGCCTCGTAAAGTACGTGTGATACCTTCCATAAAGATAGGTTCTATAGATTGACTGAGGAAAAACAAGCTTACAAGAAGGGTCTGGAGGAGGGGCGGATGCTGGGGAGTCTCTGGACACACAGATTGTGCAAAGGTCACCAGGCTAGAAAGCATGTCTGCTCTCGCCTTCTAGACGGAAAACAGGTTTTGTAGTCCTTTTCTCGAAGGAATAACCCTGTCTGGTGAATATTCCAGATTCCCCCTACAGCACAAAGACCTCCATACCCCTACAACTAACTACCCATTTCTTTACAACAAGCCTGACTGTGTTCCTGCTTTAGGGACTAGACACAAGCAGTTCATGATACCTGCAAAGACACTATACACTTTGTCTGGTTTGCTCATATGCTACCATTTTAGAGAAGGCTTTTTCAGCTCTCCCATCCAGCAACACTAGACTCCAGCTGCCCTCTACCTTTTCTCTGTTGTGGTTATCCTCTTCCTCTTCCTTTTCTTCCCTGCCCCCTTCTCCCTTCCCTCCCTCTCCTTTCCTCCCCCTCTTCCTCCTCCCCTCTCCACCTTTCCCCACTTTCTCCTCCCTGCCCCTTCTTCCTCTTCCTCCTCCTTCTCTCCAACCTCCCCTTCCCCTTTTCCTCCTCCCCCTCCTCCTCCCCTCCCCTTCCTCCTCCTTCTTTTCCTCTTCCTCCTCCTCTTCCTCCTCCTCCATAGCACTTACATTTGATATTCTATAAACATAACTTTGTATTATATTTTTTCTTTTATTTATTTATTTTATGTATATGAGTACAACGTAGCTGTCTTCAGACCCACCAGAAGAGGGCGCCATATCCCATTACAGATGGTTGTGAGCCACCCCATGGTTGCTGGGAATTGAACTCAGGACCTCCGGGAGAGCAGTCAGTGCTCTTAACCGCTGAGCCATCTCTCCAGCCCTGTATTGTATAACTGTAACCTCTTGTTTGTGGCTATATCTCCGACTCCTAGAACTCCGTGGGGTTAGAGCAGCTGTACAGAGAGTGTTGATGGCGCAGAGTGAACTTGAAGGATGCTTGCATCCACAGAGTGCCTGCATTTAGACACCAGGCACCAAGGAAGCCCTGGAGCCCCAGGCATTCTCACTGAGCTGAAGCCTCACACACACACGCGTGCACAGTGGTCCACACGCGTGCACAGTGGTCCCTTGCTCATCTCTCCTTTCCTTGCATGATCTCGCCTGTCACACACGAGCTGTCAGGGAGCAGTGAGTGTGTGTTCTTTGTACAGATGAGAATGCTCGACCCAAGCCACCGAATGCTCTCCTACACGTACGCAAGGCAGCTTGGGTCGCGTACTGGCTGCTGTGGACTTCCGGGACAGCTTGCCTAGAGCCGCCTCTCTCCACGACACACAGCAGGCAGAGACGTGAGGATTCCACAGAAGGAACAGTTGTTACCTCAGAGCGTCCATCCCACGGCGGACTAAGTTTCCCAGAGACTCAGGCTTAAACCAAATGCAAAGACCAGAGTCAAGCCGAGGTTGGACGAGAAAGAAAAGCAAAACCTCTCATCTCAAGGAATTCTATGTGCATTTGCACGCCTCTCTCTCTCTCTCTCTCTCTCTCTCTCTCTCTCTCTCTCTCTCTCTCTCTCTGTGTGTGTGTGTGTGTGTGTGTGTGTGTCTTCACCAACTGAGATATCTCCCAGACCCCTCATGGATTTTTTTTTAAATAAGACATCATTATTAGAAGAGCGAGGGCAGATAGGCCTCCACAGGCACCATGCAGCCTGTCAAAAGTTCCCTTGAATGCAGTTTCTCTACTGAGGCGCATCCTGTCCACGCGCCACACGCCATTGGCTATGACTAGCGACCGTCCAGGCTCCCTAATTTTTAAAGCCAGTTTAAGTCAGGATTAGGCAGAGTAAATAGCACCTCTAAGTTAGCTAGCGTATCTCCGGGCTACTGCTCTTTGGCCCACAGGAGAAGAATCATTTAGGAGGAAGGTGAGCTGTTTAGCTCCCAGGGCAAGGGCTCCAGACAGCCTTCTGTCGCCAGGCGGAGGTGCCCAGCCCCTGCTGCCCTCTTGCCTCCTTTGTTCTAAGCTCCAGGACTGTCACCGGCTCCCTTGCCAACGAAAGATGCAGAAAACCGCAACATAACGAAATTCTAGTCCGTGTCTTAATACACACCATAAATGCGGGGGGTGAACACAAGTAGAAATCGGTCAAGTCGGCAGACAGACGTTGATTGTTAAATTGTCAAATGGCTGTTTTTTTACAGCATCCTTTGGGAAAAGTCTACCTTTCCCTCCATAGGTTTTTTGAAACAAAGATCCCAGCTTGCTGGATTGCTGTCGTCCTTTACTTTACGATGTACTCACAAGGCTCATTCCTGTGGTACTTGGAACCGGAGAGAGTCGGTCTCTGCCTCCCCAAGCCCCGCCCCCTCCCCGGGAGATATCTTTAGCTCCCGATTTATGTTCCTTTAAATAAAACGTTGAAAGACACTTTTTCTGAATTATTTCTTATTGAACGCACTCCTTAAGTCCCCCCTCTCTTTAAATGAAAGGACGAAAACCCCACCGCTGTATTTTGACAATGGTTTTTATGGCGACCCATAACGATACATTCTGTTCTCACTGTAATTGCCCCGGGTTGAACTACGCTTATTTTAGCGGAAAGCGTTCATTATTTTATCAACAACTGGCAGACCCCGCTGGTATTTACTGACTTTTCTTTAACCAAAACAACGATCTTCGCTTCCATCCTGCCTCAGCTGCTCAATCTTGCCTAAGAAATTTGGGAGCCCCCTTTGAATGGAACCCAGCACAAAGCCTCTCAGCACTCCAAGCAATAGAGTTGTAGCGAATGATAGACAAAAAAAGCCCTCCGAAGAATTGGTGCTTAATTACAACTTAATTAGCATAATTATGCATGCTAATGGCATCTCAAATGAATAGCGGTTGTCAGGAGGTTGGGACCATCTGTAAGAATGTCGGATTAATACATCATTTTTTATTTCTAACCACGCTGTAACTCTTTCCCCGAAAGTGATTTCCATTAATCAAGTTCATTTTTATTATATAGAAAATTTGGCATTTTTCATTATGGGCCATTATCTGTTTCCCCACGCAGCCCTAATACAATACTAATGAGCCCCCGAGTGGCGGGCCGTGTCGACAATGGGGGTTCAGGTGTATTACTGTAATTGTTACAAACAGCACAGGCTACCTCAGGAGTAGGTGCGTCTAGTCTCTCAACACCCACCTTGCCACTGGGATCCCCCAGGGTCTAGTACAATATTTGGAATTTTATCAAAAAAACATACATGTTTGTGGTTGCAAAGAAGCGTTGTAAAGCGAACGAGGCCCTACAGCCCCGTGGTTACCTGCAGCAGAGGCTGCTGTAAGAGAATCCCTTCTGTGGAAAGGGAAGGCTTTGGAGGGCAAGGGGAAGTCTGTGCTTCCCCCTCCGCCCAGCTGGGCCCAGGGTTGGGGGAGGGGGGCTGCACTGCCAGGCCTAGAGGCCCGGGGCCTCTTCTGCAGAACCAAACGGGCCAATCACTCATTGCTAAGCATGGTCATAAAACCGCAGGGGTGCCGCGCGCGTCTTCGTGGCTCTTAGCCCCAAGACACACCCCAAATGGCAATCTCAAAATCCACATCTGGATCCCTCCCGCCTGTGCCACAAAGAGGCTATCTGCGCCGCTGCTGCTCTGTGTTCTAGCTTTAGTGGTTACAAACTCTGGCTTAGAGCATTGGGGAGTGGGCGGGAGCGAGGGGAGTGGGGGTGGGGTGGGGTGGGGTGGGGGTGGGGATGGAGTTGTTCGTGGGCCCTCCTCCTCTTCAGGCCCACTTCCCTACATAATTGAATCAGGTCTTCCCAATTTTGTTTTCTAGAGGAGATGCATCTGTTTCTACATTTACAAACCTTGACTTAACTAACTCAGGGGGCTGGTGTCCCCGGTCCCTTTAGGGAGCAGGAGTATCTAAGGAGTGTCTATCCTTCGGCTCTTTCCACTCCCAAGCTCCAGGGAGCCTCTGAGCTGCTCAGAGCAAGAGAGGCCACAGCTGTGTGTCGAGCCCTGATTGCTGCCCCACCAACAGCACTGCCTTGGCAGGAGCAACTGCAGACCTCTCTCCCTGTGGAACTACAAGGGCTGGGGCTGGGGCTGGGGCGAGCCTTTGCAGGGGCGGGGCAGTGAGCGTAAGGCGTTTTGTTATTTGCTGTGGTGGCTAGGGAAAGCCCGTGTGCAAGCAGCTGTCATAGCCTTGGCCGAGTGGGAGACCCTGGGGCCTGAGCTGGTCTTACCTCTTTCCTTTGGAATCTACCCCGAAGACATTTGATCCAGACACAGGCTGACTACGCGGTGTTCTTGTACGAAGGCGAGAGTGTCTTATTTATCTGAAATTTAAATTTGGCCGGGCATCCTTTGTGCGGTAGTAACCTTGCTCTGGAGACAGAGAGCGGAGCCCTGAATCCTGTCCTCGCCTCTACTAGCTGTGTGACTCTACCCATTACAAAACTCTGCGGTTTTGGACAGTCCTACTTTGGCAGGTTGTCAGCGGGCAAATGCCTAGGACAATATCACACAGCGAGCACTCCTGGGGTGATTGTTATTAATAAGCTCTACTCTATTTCTGAGTTTATCATTTTTTTTTTTAAAGTTCCCATATTTGAAGTTCCCGCCTGCTTAAACGCTGGGCTGGTTACATGTCAAATGCTTTTGCAGGCTCTCCAGAGAACTTGGTCAGGAGAAAAAGGACAGGAGTCGCGTGTTGTTGCAGTGTTTGTGTGGCCAATAAGGGCTGCTGTGCTATCACGGGGCAGATCAGAGGTAGCCAGACACCACGGTTCCTAACAGGGGTGGGTTTTGCAGCTGGGTTCTTGCCTACTCTCCCTTGCCAGCAGCAGGCCCTTCTGCGCAGGCGCTGATCCCATCCCTACTTCACTGAGCTATTCCCGTGGTCCTTGCTTCATTCGCTGCGGAACAGGACTGCTCTCGTGAGGCAGATAGAGGTGCTTAGCAACAGCCATCCAAAGTGACTCCCAGCCACGCCTGAAATTGGAAGCCAGCATCCAGAGACATGCTCCGTCTCCCACACATCGACCTATACGAGAGAACGCCTCAGAAGTACCAGGCCTGGGGAGATGCCCGGAGGACTCCAAGCGAACCCACTGCTGTGATATCTCTGCAGTCCCGTGTTTAGCGCAGCCTCGTTCATGGCAGGCAGGATTTGGAAGCTGCCTAGATGCCTTTCAGCAGGTCAGCAGATAGAGAAAAGGGACGGACTCAGAGAGCATCCTATTAAGAAAAGTAAGACAGACCGAGAATCCTAGGCTGACAGTGCTACTTTGTGGACATATAGTCCGTGAAGCTGTGCATGGCCGACTTTGAATAGGCAGTTAAGGAGACTAAGCCCAAATCTCTTGTTCCAAGAACTGGGCAGTTCCAGGCAAGTCCAGGTCTCCGAAGCTGCCCCGCCACCTGGCCTGAAGCAAGGACAATGGGTCAGCAGCAGTTTCCAGACTTCCTCAGCCACTTCCTCAGCAACAGTTTCCAGACCTCCTCAGCAAGTTTCCAGCCCCCCAAGCCCCAGTAGTGGAATGTTTGTAGAGATGGACCCAACAGATTAACATAGAGCTCGCCTACCCCAGGATTCCCTGATGGGCTTTAAATCAAGCTGCGAGCTCACTTGTTTGTCTCTCTATCTTGGCAATGGGAGACCGGAGCACGCTGGACTTCTGCAGAATAAAACACTCTTTGCTTTTGCATACTATTTGAGACTGGGGTGTTATTCTTCAGTGAATCACGGACCCTTACAAGACTTAGAAAGGCAAACATCACATTTCTTTCCTGTGCGGAATCTAGATTGTACACAGTTCCTGCTCCATGCACATTGCAGGAGTCTTTTTTTTTTTTCCCCAGTTGCTGTATGTGATAGAATATCCTGACAAAATCAACCCAAGGGGAAAGGATTTCTTTCTGTCTCCAAGTTTAAATATGTTGGGGAAAATCAAGGTGCCCGAGGAGCTGGTCCCATTGCATCCTAATCAGGAAGCAGAGACAGGCAGACAGGCTGGGCTTCTTTCTCCATTTATAAAGCCAAGGGGATGATGCTGCCCACAGTGGGAGGTCTTCCCACTGCAAAGCAATCCCCAGACAATTCCCAATAACCTCCCCAGAGGCCCATCTCCCAGTTGAATCTAGATTCTGTCAAAATGACACTAACCATCAGAATGTACATATATTTAGACATCTATGACATGAAAGCAGAAAGGAAATTATTATGGAAGAGGGTCAGGGTGAATGAAAGAAAGTACATGCTGTATCTGATCAAAAGGATCATGGCGAACCCATCCATGGCTTTCTATAAGGAACATGAAACGATCACATTTTTTTTTTTTAAAAGACAAGTTTTAAACTCCAGCTTCAGTTTCCCTGCCCATTGATTGTAAAACGGCATAGCAATTCTAGCCTGTATAAAAGACACACGATCAAGATATTTTATTTACAAACTGTAATGCTAGATTGGGCAAAATTGGAGCGTAGACTCCAGTCCTATGTCCCTTGTTACTTGCGGTCTCTCCTGGTGGTGTGCTCATGGCCCATCTCTTCTCATAGTGGCCTCCTCCCCTGAGTCCTTCCTGTGGCCCCCACCCCCCACCCCCACCCCTGTCTCTATCTGGGACTCCCACACAGGGAAAATCCTATTTCTATCTATTGCCTAATCATAAGCTTTAGCCTTTTATTGACCAATTAATTAGGGGAGCAGCATCAGTTGGTGTAAGTGAAGATCTCCTCATCTAGGGCCATTAGATTTTGGGAGATAGAATTTAGCATTTGAATACAAGCAGTATCAGATCAACCCCCTACATGTGATACTTTACTGGCAGTTCTGCACTGTGGGACACGACCTGGTGGACTCTGGGTAGTCTCCAGAACTCAGGCACCAAGAGAGCTCATGCTGTGGGGGGGCTGTGCTGTGCTTTCTGATCCCTGTGGACTCTCTGATGGTGGGAGGAAGGCCTTCACTAGTCAGAACTCCTTGCTCTCCTGCTTTATACCAGGTTGCTGCTGGGAGATACCCTTATGTCCTTGACAGCACCACTCAGCCAGGCTGCTGAGAGCCTCAGCGGAGAGCACAGGGTTTCTTTAGAAGGTCATCAGCAGGCTGCTTCTGTTGTGTGTACAGCGACCTGCTCTGTGCTAGGGAAACACGCAGACACATGTGTATACACATGTGTGCACACACTGCACACATGCACTCACACGTGACATGTGCACACACACACGTGACATGTGCACACACATGTGACACGTGCACACACATGCACATGCACACAGTTACTTGTAGGTACCACTCCCTGCCCCTCCCTGCAATGCTCTGTGACTCTGTTGCCAAGGTTAGGGTTGGGGCTTCTCTGAAGATACATTGCTGGTATTCTCATACTAAAGATAACAGCACTTTTTTTTTTTTTTAAGTGGAAAGAGAGAGAAGAAGGAGAGGGAGCCAGGGGAGGAGAGAAGGAAGAAAGGGAGGGAGGGAGGAGGGAGGGGAAAGGAAGGGAAGAAGAATATGGAAGGGAAGGTGGGAGGGAAGGAGGGGGGAGGAAGAGAGTGGGGAATTAAGGAAGGAAAGGAAGAGCTGGAAGGGAGGGGCTGTTCTCAGCCCTGGGGGAGGTGGTGGAGGTGGCTGAGCAGAGGCTCTATTCACTGGAGCCCCTATAGAGCAATCAAGTCTTTTCATTGCCAAGAGTGTTGTTGCCTGGGAATTAATATTAGATCTGTTGAAATGAGCCTAATGAAGATGACTTTTGGGGGACTCTGTTTTTGCTGTATTTGCATAAAGTCCTTTGCTCAGTTTGACACATGTGAAGTTAAAGATGAGAATTCTTTTCCCTTAAAGTTGTTGGCGCCCTGTTATCCTGGTAGAAAGGGTGGCTGATTGTGGGAGGGACACAGTCACCAAGGCCACCTTGCCATTGTCTGAGACATTGTCTGGGATGCTTGATACTTTGAGATGGGGCCTCAGTTAACCCAGGCTAGCCATGTACCCCAGGCTGGTCTTGTACTTGATATGTCGCTGAGGATGACCTTGAACCTCTGATCCTCCTGTCTCTACCTCCTAGGTGCTGGGATCACAGGTGTACACCACCATGCCCAGTGTGTGTGTGTGTGTGTGTGTGTGTGTGTGTATACATACACATACACACACACACACACACACACACACACACATACATATACATATACATATACATCATATACATGTGTGTGTGTGTGTGTATATATATATATATGTATATATATATATATACATATATATATATATATATATATATATATAGTTGGGGATAGAACCCAGGCCTTCATGCCTGATAGATGAGTGCTCTACCCACTGGGCCACACCTCAGCCAGGGATGCTGGCTTTGAAACTAGTCATCCAGGGGAGGATATGGGTATTCCCAAAGACTTGAGTGGAAGAGGATGAAGTAACATGGAAATGCCTGTCTATGAGCGCCTTGGGAGCTTCCCCCCGGACAGACCTGGACAGTAGAAATGGCCATTTTTTTATACCTTCCGCTTATTTCTTTTCCATATATAACATGTATATATATATATGTATGTGTATATATATATGTATGTATATATGTATATGTATATATGTGTGTGTGTATATATGTATGTGTATATATATGTATGTGTATATGTATGTGTATATATATGTATGTATGTGTATATGTATGTATATATATATATGTATGTATGTGTATATATATGTATATATGTATGTATGTATGTATATATATCTATCTGAATTGGTCTGTGTACTTGTTAGACATGCTGGGTTTCCCGGTGGGATCGTCATACTTCCGTGTCAACTCATGTTGTTCTCATGCCTGCTCTCCCCCTCCACTTGGCTCCCTCCCCTGCCCCAGGCTATCCCACCACTGACTTCCTGTTATGCGTTCTCTATTCCCTTCTCCACTTCCCACCTTCCTGGAGAACTTTATTTTTCTCTTTATGATTCCCATTCTAGTTTTATGAACACCACACACACACACACACACACACACACACAGACACTTGCATGCTTGCACACACACAATATTAAACTTAATTTCTTTCCATATGAGAGAACACACAGTCCTTGTCTTTCTTAGCCAGCCTCATTTGTCTTAACATAATGATTTCCACCTGCAGCCATTTCCTTGGGAATGCCACCAATTCATTTTTTCTTCTTCTGGGCTGTATAGTACTCCATTGTGTTTTATTTATGTACCAGATTTTTTTTTTAATCCTCTCATCTGTTGATGGGCATCTTGGCCACCTCTATTTCCTGGCAGCTGTTAACTGAGCATCTCGTCTTTCTTGTATTTTAAGTCCAATTCAGAGACCATCTCTCAGAAAACAAGGGGCAGCAGTGAAGGTGGCTCAGCGGTTAAGAGCACTGACTGTTCTTGCAGAGGAGGACCAGGCTTCGGTTCTCAGCACCCACAGGACAGTTCACAACCATCTCTAACTCTAGGGAATCTGGTGCCCTCTTCTGGCCTCAGCAAGAACTGCATGCACATGGTATGCATACATACACGCAGGCAAACACTCAGACTTATAGAAATAATAAAGGTAATCATTAAAAAAAAAAAGAACAAACCCTAAGGTGGAGAGCACCTGAAGAATGACGCCCAATGCTGTTCTCTGGGCTGCACGTACAAACACATATGCACACATGCACAA
This sequence comes from Apodemus agrarius, assembly GCA_964023405.1. Classification (NCBI taxonomy): domain Eukaryota; kingdom Metazoa; phylum Chordata; class Mammalia; order Rodentia; family Muridae; genus Apodemus; species Apodemus agrarius. The sequence goes on from OZ030024.1 coordinate 12,998,053, forward strand.
TTACCCGCTGAAATAGGTCAGAAAGGAAAACATATGTCTCACAACCAAACCTCATTCTTCGTAGTGCAACCTCACCTGCCCACTGGCTTAGAAGATGGTGGGCCTTTAATTGGCCTATACTAACAAACCGACAGCAAGACAGGCTTCAATCCACGTACTCCTGATTTGCCTGCCTTTTTGAGGAATAAATTGCTAGTCAATAAACCTCCTGCAGCTTCCGTGGTAAGTGCCAGAGAGGGCCTCCACATTCCATATAGATTTAATCACACATTTACTGTTCGTGTAATTTTGAATTAATTACATGCCAAGCAGATTTATGTTCTATATACTTAATAAACCTCATAAGTGCCCTTTTAGCAATCAGCTGGTATTTAGACCTTGCTCTGTTTTTTAAAAACAATGCTTCACGCGGCTGGCTCTTACGGTGGTTTTCCATATGCTCAGGTAAAATTAGAGACGCCAGATGTTGATAGGTAAGTAACGACAGGGTGGCTGGTGGGTGGCGGGCTTTGGGTGTGGGATGAAGAAGTAGGGGAGCTTGGGATTGAACTCTAGAAAGCCAGGTCTTCTGCTCGGCGTGCAGCCATTCGTCTGACATGATGGTGTGGTTGGAACAGACCTTACGCTCTGCCAGTATCCACGGTCCCACAGTCTGTACTCTGTCCTTACTGCTCCCAGATGATTGGTATCCTGAGAGTCACACTGGTTTACCTGAAGGTGCTGCTCCCTGTTTCTCGGGGAGACCTTTTCTCCATCTTCTGTGGAAAGCTGGATTTTATAATTCATTCATTCATTCAATCAATCAATCAATCAATCAATCAATAATTCATTCATGTGGTCCTTTTGCTAGGCAAGTGCTTTAGCTTTTTTTTAAATCTTTTAAAAAAAGATGTATTTATTTATTTATTTATTTATTTATTATATGTAAGCACACTGTAGCTGTCTTCAGACACCCAAGAAGAGAGCGTCAGATCTCATTACAGATGGTTGTGAGCCACCATGTGGTGGCTGGGATTTGAACTCAGGACCTCCCGGAAGAGCAGTCAGTGCTCTTAACGCTGAGCCGTCTCTCTCCAGCCCAAGTGATTTAGCTCTAAACTAGTGTCCCCAGCTCTCTCTACTTCTTATTGGGAGGTCGAAGTTCATTAAGTTGCCCAGGCTGGTTTTGAACTCACTGCATAGGTCAGGCTGACTTTGAACTCAGGATCTCCCTGTCTCAGCTTACTGAGTTGCTGGGATAACAGACCTGTACCATGGGGGCGGGGGTCTTCCTTTGGAGTCTTTTGACTTATTCCAAGTCTGGCGTACAAGGTTAGATTAAATGTCTGTGCTTGTTTTGCAGTGCTTCTGACTATAAGCCCCTGGGATGGTCACCCGGGGTTTTCTAGGCAGCAGAGTACGGCACTAGCTGGGGTGACCTGCAGGGAAAAGCTGGGGTGGAGACTGGGCCAGATGACTGTGCTTACTGTGCCCCCTGAAGTACTATCTCTGTGGCAGAACACAGTGGTCACCCTCCGCCCAGCCCCGCCCCGGCCCTGCCCCCAGCCTTATCAGTGGCTTCACTTTCTGTGGCTTCAATTGCCTGTGGGCAACCGCGGTCTGAAAATGTTGGAAGATGGAAAATTCCAGAAATAAACAATTCATAACTTTTAAATCGTGTGCTGTTCTGAGCGCCATGATGAAATCTCACACCAGCCCACATCATCCCACTCAGGGCTGAATTCATTCTTTGTCTGGTGCGGCCGTGGTATATGGATCTTATACATGCAGGGGGTGGGGGTGGGGGAAGAAAGTCCGTGGTGACGTAACTTAGAAGTGGATGGAGATGATCTATTTTAGGATTAGTCACTGTGGCTAATCTCTGCTTAATTTGTAGAACTTTATCTTAAGTATTATTTATAGAAAGTCTCTCTCTCTCTCTCTCTCTCTCTCTCTCTCTCTCTCTCTGTGTGTGTGTGTGTGTGTGTGTGTGTGTGTGTGTGTATGTGTATGGCTTGCTTTCAGGCATCCCCTGGCCACCTTCACACTTAGTCCCAGAGGATAAATGGGCCTTTTTGTGTTTGTTTTTCTTAACTAAATTTTTATACGGAGTGGTGTTTTTCATTATAACTTGGATCTTCTAACAAATTGCCAGAGACTGGGTAAACAACCAGCACCAATTGCTTACAGTCGGAGAAGCCAGAAGCCCTAGGTCAGAATGCCACAGAAGGGTTGTGGTGAGGGTTGTCTTTCTGCACTCACCCACCCTCCCACCCCCACCCCCCTCCACCCCCACCCCCGTGCAGAGTCCAGGCATGCTCTCCTCTCCTGCCGTGGACCGATTTCTATCCTTAGGACTCATCTACGGCTGGCCGCTTGTAATTGACCTCCTTTCTAGAAGGCGTATCATGGAGGGTCGGGAGTCTGTGGATGAATTTGATGAAGGGATAAGATAATTTGGTTTTCATCAGCTCCTGTGGTAGCTGCTAGCGCACACTGGTGGAAATCCAAGGCTGGTGCCTCTGAGTTCTTATCTCTGTTTGGCCGGCAAGCATTCTGGTTCACACAGCCAGAGGATCTGTGTAGGAGGGCGTCCCCTACCTCCTGTAGCAGGAGCGGCTGGAAGAGACCTTTCTGCACTTCTGAGTAACTGGGGGCAGCTGAGGTGGGTCGGGGTGATGGAAAGGGCTTTGGTGAAATGAACCAGCGAGCAGCTCCTCAAGGTGGGGACAGTAGCCGGGAGTTCTCTCTCTCTCTCTGCAGGGCAGCTTCTCCATGAGAGGTCACCGAGACCCTTCTTCTAGCTCAGCATAAAGGATGCTCTCTATACAACCTGGGCCAGAGTGGTTCAGCAGGCCTGCTGTGCCCCACCCTGTGTACCACTAGTATGCATTCCTGCAGAAAATTCTACAGGGCGGGGCTCCTTTGTCCCACCACCCCTGACAGTTTCAGATGGTCACCTTGAAACAGAGCCATTCTGTATATCAGGGGAGCAGCCTTTTGAACGAATTCTTCCTTCTTCACCAGGAGACTTAACCAGGGCTGTGGAATGAGGCAGACACATAAGACCTGTCACTATGGTTGGGTGACCGTCTAGGGGGTACAAGTGAAGCGAAGGCAGCTCCAGAATTGTAAAGGCAATGATCTTATTAATGGTGGTTGTGGACCACGGCAGAGTCGTTTATACATTACCTTATTTTCAGTCTAGAAGGTTCCTATTTATATATTTAAAGACAAGAGATAGCTTGCATAGGATGCGGCTTTTGGTACTCAGCTGGTGATGTTGGATACCTGTTTCTAAGATTTTTTTTTTCTTTTGAGGACAGGGTTTCTCTGTGCAGCCCTGGCTGTCCTAGAACTCACTCTGTAGACCAGGCTGGCCTCAAACTCTGAAATCTGCCTGCCTCTGCCTCCCAAGGGCTGGGATTAAAGTGTCCCACCTTTATCCTGTAAGCTCCTTGTTCTTCGAGTGCTAATGATCTCCAGGACGTGTACACGGCTGTGACATGCATTCTGTCCATACATGTAAGAGCATCCCAATGACAGCATGCATAGATACATGGAAATGGGCATCAAAATACCCAGGCGGACAGTTGGAGCAGGATGAGCTGACTTCATGGGGACATTTTACTTTTGGTGTCTTGAGACAGAAGCTTATGAAGCTCAGGCTAGCCTTCAAATGCCTATACAGCCAACAATGACCTTGGACTCCTGGTCATCCTGCCTTCCCATGTGCTAGAATTTTATTTTGGCTCTCTCTCTCTCTCTCTGTGTATGTGTGTGTGTGTGTGTGTGTGTGTGTGTGTGTGTGTGTGTGTTCATGCACATATATTTGTATGCATGTAGAAGCCAGAGGTCAAATTGAAATGTCTTCCTTTCTTGATTTTTTTTGAGGCAGGGTTTCCCATTGAACTGGTCTAGACTAGATTGGCTGGCAGGAATTCTAGGGATCTGCCTGTCTCTGCCCAACCCCAGCACTGACATCACAGAGGCACTCTGCTCTCCTGTTGCCAGCACCGTGAATTGTAGCCACACCTGCTGTGTTCTGCTTTTTACATCTATGCTGAGGATTTGAACTCAGATCCCCAATGTTTAAGCAGAGAGCTCTTCTTGACCGAGTTTTCTCCCCAGCCTGATCTTTTGGCTTTTTGCAATAGAGTCTTAATTGTAATTATGGCTGAGGTACCATGAAATACGTGTATCAGATATGAAGTTGTAGCTCTCCTCTTCCCTCTACCTCTCAAGTGCTGGAATCACAGGCGTGTGGCACCACACCTAGCCTCCAGAGCCGTTCTAATTGCAACTGGACTTTTAAAAAACTAGTCCCAAAATAGAAAGAGAGAGTCAGATCGCTGAAAAATAAGGAAAACATGGTAACGGTAATTTATATTTTTTTATCCAAGGAAGGCTGAGGCTGGGTTGGTTTTTAAGTTAATTTTTTACCTCTGAGTCACAGGCATAGCTCAAGGATCCCATGTGTGTCTCCAGTTTTTGTTTTCAGATTTAAAGATTTTACTGTATTATTCATTTCGGTGTGTAAGCTGGAAGGGGTTGGTATTGTGCGTATAAGCACAGTGCCCAAGATGGCCAGAAGAGGGCGCTAGGTTTCCTGGCGTTGTAGTTACAGGTGGCTGGAGCCACCCAGGGTAGGTAGGAAACTGAATTCAGATCTCCTGCAGGGGCTGTAACCAGTCTTAACAATAATGCCATCTCTCCAGCTCTGTTTTCAAAATTTCAGTCCTTCTTTATTCCCCTTTCTTACCATCATATATGAATTACAAAACCACCAAGTTTTATTATGACATCTCGATACATGTATATAATGTACTTTTGACCCCCTCCTCCCCCACCTTTCCCTTCTCTAGTTAGTCTCCCCTCCCCCTCCCTTTCCTCTTCCCGAACAGTCTCCATTCCACTTTCATCTAAAATCCTCCCTTTTGTGCTAACCATGATTCAGCAGAACGGGTCTCTGGCCAGTCTTGGCTTGTTTCCTCTCTTCTTGGCACAGGCCTCCTAAGCAGCAGGGCTCCTGTTTCTCCAAGCTCTTTCTGGATCTCAGAGTGCGCCTGAGCTTAGGTTCTGAGTCAGATTCTCTCCTCCAGGGTCCCTCAAACCCGAAGCAGCAACACCAGACCTCTGGGGTTGCTGGACCAGAGATCTAGGGGCGTGGCTGTACTGCGTGGCCTCTCTGCCTATCACTGTGTCTTGGTTTGCCTTTAACAAAACTGATATACACAGGAGCTGAGTCGCCCTTCTACCCCTGTGAGAAGTAATTCAGCACACAACCCGCTTTTGCGGTTCCACTCCCTTCCTCGGGCTCATCCTGAGGTTTGGAGGCGTCCTCCCCCCCCCCACCTGATCCCCACCACTAGTGTTTAAACACTTACTGGTCAATCCAATGGGCCAGCATTGGCTCTAACTCCCCAGACCGGCCGCTCGCTGCCATCAATATGATGACCTTCTCTGCTGATGAAGTCGACACTGTTCCCTTCCTGGTTTGTGTTTCTATTAGCTTTTCTCGCGGAGCATCTGATTGGCACCGCAGGCTCTCTGGATAGAAAGAACTCTGAAGTGTTTTTCTTTGGAGCTGGCCCTGGCATCTCAGAACCTCAACACATCTGCTGTTGGGAGGGGGGGTCACGATCTGGCGGGGGTGAGGGTGGGGGTGGGGGTGACAGAACAGGTAAACAGTATCTTGCAGGGGTTGGTGCATGGTTGAAAACTCCCCCTTTGCCAGAGGTTCTGCGGGAATCGCAGGGTTGTCGGAACTTATCTTTCTTGTAGTTCTCCCTTCTGGAAACCCTCCAGCAGGAAGATTCCTTTTCTCTCCTAGGGAAAAAAAATAAATACTATGAGGAGAAAAGGACAGAAACCTCCTAGCACATTTCCCCGCCATCCCACTTTTAAACTTCCCAGCCCACTCGGCCCGGCCCTGGAATTTTAGGCCCCAATTAAACCTTTTGTGCCTCTTTACATAATGGCTGGGCCCCTCCGAGGAGGAGGAATGGGTGGAGAGACAATTTTAAGCATTGTGCTTGTGTTCTGTGATTGGGTCAACAGTCCATCCCCCTGGAATAAAAAGAAATAGCTTAGGGAAGAGAACAAAACCATCATTTAAAACTCCCCACAGCCGTCTCACCCACCACAGATGAGGTGACATTTGGGTATTCTGGCTCTGCGGGTAGCCCCAGTTAGAGGAAGCAGACCCTCCCCCACCACTCTGCTCAATTCCAGCCGAACTCCCCCCACAGGTCACACGTAGCTAAAGCCACAGTGAATGAACTTTACAGATGAAGTAGAAAACCTAGCCCTGACCACCGTGGCTTCTGTGCCCCAGGGTCTATCTATCTGGTCTACCTTTTAGGGTACTGGTCAGAAGACAGGGGAGAGAGGCCTTTCTACAGAGGTGCCCTGCTTGAGGAAAGCCGTCAGCCCAGCAAGAGACGACAATTACCATTCTTCTGATCTTGATGTCTGTGGGAGGACTTAAAATGAGTGAAAAACTGAAATCGAAAGTAGCTTAAGGATTGCCCGGGGAACCTGAGGGGTAGCAAGCACATTCTGGGCTCTCTGTTGGATTTTGGAGACTATAGAATGTGGTAGACATGACCCTCCTCTCCTCTCCTTGCATTATATGGGGCAAGATGGCACAGTCTCCAGCACAGTGCACTGGAGTCTAACCGAAAGCTATGTGCAGTGCTGTGGGGTATCAGAGACAGACAGAAGACTCATCAATCCAACCAATAAAATCCCTACTATGTGTTGTCAGGCTAGCCCCCGGGGAATGAAGGGAGGAAAGAGGAAGGTTCCTTGCTATCATACAGCTTGCAGCCCGGTGGCCACATTTAGGGAGGTGACAACCAAGGACCTAACACCCTTGCGTCTTTTTGGTTTTTTGGAAAGAGGATCTCACGTAAATCCAGCCCGGCCTGGATTCCCCAGCAGAATAGGTGCACCTACCTCCTAAAAAGGCCAAGCCCTGGTAGTTAAAACCATTCAGGCCCTGCCTCTAAGGCAGCAAATATAGATGTTGTCATATGTTCACGAGTTGCAGATACTTGCTTGTGGGGCTAAATGAATGAGAAGGGATTGTGAGTTGGGCATAAGCCATGACTCAGAAGGTTAGACTTCTGGCCTGGATGCATGGTCCCTGCCCCCCCCCCCCTTGCTCTGTAGGGACGCCTTTTCTCTGAGTATAGGAACGACTCCTAAGCTTTAATGTGAAAAGGCCCTTTATTCAACTCCAATGGGAACATACTTCCATAACAGAAGTGTTCTCACCATGTGCAAAATTGGTTTTGAAAAGAATCCGCTTCTCCGGTGCTCCCTGCTCTTCTCTTGGTGGGGAAAAAAAAATCTGAGCATGGTACAGTTTATAAAGTATTTTCACACGTGTATGTTCTTTGAAAAGCAAACATCTTAAGAAAAATCAAGGACAGATGTTCTCAAGCCCTTATGTTGGGGAGAAATGCAAAATTAGGAAGATACTATAAAGCAACCCCTGGGTGGGTGGGTGGGGTGGGTGGGTTGGGGGTGGGGTGGGTGGGTGGGGGGTGTTCTGCTTCAGCTTGGCACCTGGCTTCAAGGAAGGTCTGAGCTGATTTCCTAGTGTCTACAGTAGGGCACAAAGGATGCCAGCCTTCATTGGAAACCCCTATCTCAGAATAATACTGAGGACCCTAGGAGAAGGCTTAGTTGGTGAGGTGTTTGTTTGGCATACCGCTTGAGAAAACATGTACGGTCCCCGGTAGGCAACCATCTGAGCTCTGGAAAGAATGGAGAGAGGCAAACCCCTGGGACTTGGTAGTAAACTAGCCTAGGCTACCTGGCTAACTCCTGCCCAGTGAGGAAACTTGTCTCAAATGACAAAGTGGGTGGGTCGTGGGGAATGACACCAGAAGCTGTACTCTGGGACGGACACACACACACACACACACAGACACATACACACAGACATACACACAGACACACACACATACACACATACACACACAGACACACATACACATACACACAGACACACACGCAGACACACACAGACACACAGACACACACACACAGACACATACACACACAGACACACACACATACACACACAGACACATATACACATACACACAGACACACACGCAGACACACACAGACACACAGACACACACACAGACACATACACAGACACACACAGACACACACACAGACACACACAGACACACATACACATACACACTGACACACACACAGATACACACACAGACACACAGACACACACAGACACACACAGAAAAACAGATACACACACAGAGAGACACACACAGAGAAACACACAGACACACAGACACACACACAGAGACATACACATACATAGACACACACACAGACACACAGACACACAGACACATACACACACACAGACACACACAGACACACATCTACTTAACCATACAGAAAGCTTCTCTGGGTGCATGCTTAAGGCTCTTGAGCTAAAACAACTTCATGCTATTGCCTTGATGCTGTGGCTTTGGGGAGGATGCATTTGCACTCTGCTGTGTGACTCTGGTCTGTGAGAAGCCAGAGTTTGTGATCCGCCCCCATCTTCTGCCTTAAGAACCAGAACTCGAATGTGTGGCTTGTGGACCCAGGCTCATGGCTCAACGGTTCCCCCTCACACCCTTGAGGCCAGCAAGGACTCTGTTGTCTTCAGTCCTGAAAAGGGAACCCTTGGATCAAATGGCTGAGCCCAGGAGTGACCTCTGGGTATCAGTGCTAATTCTTTGGTGTTACCTCCATTACTTAGTATGGGCATGAAGGAGATCCCTTAAGATTTTAGAAGTATTTTTTTTGGTGGGGTGAGGGGTAGTGTTGTTTCCTGTGGCATATCAGTTCTTAGCGTTGACACCTTGTTCTCCACCCAACGACAGAGGCACCCTGTGGAGTAATTATTTCTCTTCTTAACCACCATGCCCTTGACTTGTTCCTGGTGCTCCCCACGTGTGACCTTGGTGCTCCTTCTCGCCCTGTGTCTGCTGCTCTCTGACCTCTCCCACCCTGAGAATGAGGCACTTGCTGGCCTTGGCTGTGTGTGAAATGCAGGGCCATTCCCTAGTCAGAGCTGATCCTTTTTTGGAAACTCCTCCCCCCTCTTCCTCCCCTGACACTTCTCAGGCTGTTCATATTTGTAGCTGGGTACAAACATCGGCCCTTGGTTTGTGACATGTTTGATTCTAGGGTGGCTATAGGATTTCAGTCAGACATTGTCACTTTTCCTTTAGGGATCTGGAATCTTCAGCCCCTCTCTCTTCGGGCCATTTCCACAAGACTGGAGATTGTTCCCTGAGGTTTTATTGGGCAAAGCACCTGACTGGAGTGGGCTAATCCGTTGGTCAGCTATATCTAACTCGAGATGGTTCTGGGGAGAGCCATCTGGAAGAGGGCCCATCAGATGTGGGTAACTTTTACCTGGAGTGAGATAAACATAGAACAGAGGCTGATGTCCTGGACTTCACACCACCAGGCACTGTGAATCTTAGGTCCCGGGGGGCAGGGGCATGGCTCTCTTGGAGTTGTCTTTTAGTTTGACGAGATCTCCCTTCTCATTGGCGAGTGAGGAGAGTGCTACCATCAACAGTGTAGCCGGTGTCCAGATTAAACGCTTCGGGTCGCTTACACTGCCAACAAGTCCTGACCCCCAGACCTGTGTGCTCTCTCTTTGCCTCAGTGTCTTATTTCTGGGAAAAAAAGGCATAAAATATCATTTATTTGTGATAGGCTGAATATGAATGAGCACTCTGAATAAGCCTCTCCCCCATCGCCTAGAACCCTCAACTGTTCATTTATTTGGGGAAAAAAAAAATGAATCTTTGTAGAGTGATTAAGGGTTTTAAGATAGAAGGTAATAAATTATTTTGGATTCCTGGTGGGCTGATGGGGTTCAAAGGGACCTTATAAAAGAAGTCAGCAACGGAGAATCCTCAGGCTCAGGGAGGAGAAGGGACTGTGAAGACGGGCAAGACATTCTTAGGAGATTGGGGTGATAATGCCACGACATGCTGGACATGCCTGAAGCCACCAAAGGTATGAAAAGAGAAGGGATTGATTTTCTCGGAAGCCTCTAGAAAGACCCAGAAACACTAAGGATAAGTCTCTGGCTTCTAGGAGTCTTACACATTTCTCTTTGAAACTGTTGCCCTTTGGGTCACTTGCTACCGGTACTAGAAATGATACATGCTGCCATGGTGTTATCAAACGGGCCAATCGGTGTACAGCATATTGCAGAGTCTGTTATCGAATGAGTTCTCAGTGAGTATTAGCAAATACTGTCATTTTATTTTGAAGCTGGGGAAAAATGTTGGCAGAGGTGGTCAGAATGGTCAGGGGCTTGAGTAGGTGACCCACCTGGGGTCACTGTGATTTGCAAGCTGGACTTCTGTCTTCTTTTTTGGCTGAAGGAATTGAGTAAGTCCTGCCCTGCCTGGCTGCCCAGAGTTAAGGGCTCAAATGAGTTAATGAACACAAAAGTGCTTTTGCCCAGCACCCCGTGTCAACTGTTAAGCTGGAGTCACAAAAGCTGGCACCGAACTGAGGCAGCCTCCGAGAGGGCCGGCCTGTGGCTTTGTTACCGGGGTGAGGTCATCTCTCTGGGCTTTTGTTCTCGACTCTCTGAGCCCATTTGCTGTCCCCCGCAACCTGGCCCCTTCAGCCCTGCCTGGAACCACACACAAAGCTCCAAAGGACCCAGCAGTCCCTGGGCAAGCCTCCCCTAGGGCACAGTTCCTTTTGTTTCTATTTTTAAAAAGTTACAAACAATAAGTAGATAGATAGACAGACAGACAGACAACAAAGCAGTGTTTAATAGGGATGCCTCTCGGGGCTAAAGTAAATAGATCATCTTCGCTCGGCTTCACCGAAAGTGCCACATGTTTCTGATGAGTATCTCTCAGCCCAGAGACCCAGCGTCAGGGTGTCAACTTAGATGAGAACAAGCCAACCCTTGCCAAATGCTTGCCCGTGGTGAAATCATCTGTGAAGATACCCAGCCTCCCGGGAGAGCTGCTGGTACAGCCTCAGCAGGCCCAGGAAAATGCCCAGGAAGGACGTGTCTTCTCCTGGTGTTTTCTCTTTGTTCTGTACTTATTTGTTTTGATGGGTGAATGGATTAGGTGGGGGTGTGTTGTGGGTATATTCATGTATGACTTTGGGTTCTTGTCTCACACTCTTGATGATGTTTCCTGGGAGCTGTCTACTTTATCATCATCATTATCATCATCATCATCAGTCATTGTGTGTGTGTGTGTGTGTGTGTGTGTGTGTGCGCGCACGCGCGCGGGCACAGGCGCACGTATATGTTCTCATGTTCATTCTGTTGCATCTGGAAGTTAGACTGACGTTAAGTATCTTCCTCTGTTACTAATTTCTCTCTCTCTCTCTCTCTCTCTCTCTCTCTCTCTCTCTCTCTCTCTCTCTCTCTCATCTATCTACCTATCTACCCATCTATCCATCTATCTGCATATATAATATATATTTATATATTTAGTTTTATTTATGTGTATGCTTATGAGAGTGCAGGTATCCTTAGAGGCCACAAGAGGGCGTTGGGTTTCCTGGAGCTGGAGCTACCTGAGATGCCTGAGGTGGGTGCTTGGAACTGAACTCAGGCTCTCTGTAAGAACAACAATTAAGTAAACGTTTTAAAGTGCTGAGTCGTCACTCCAGCTCCCTATCTACCTTTTAACTTTAGGGGGGTCCACATCTGGCAGAAACATCAGGAAGAGACTAGTTGGCCAGTGAACCTCCTGGATTTACCTGTCTCCCTCCCCTACATAGTACTAGGTCACAGGTATATGCTAACATACTTGGCTTTTACATAAAGAACTCAAGTGTCTGTGCTTGCACAGAGGTCTTATACTTAGTGAACCATCTCTCCAGCCCTTTAGCTTGGGGCTCAGGTAGGCTGGCTGGGCAGTGAACTCCAGGGACCTCCCTCCCTCCCTCCCTCCCTCCCTCCCTCCCTCCCTCTCTCCCTCCCTCCTTCCCTCCTTCCCTTGCTCCTATTTATTTATTTAATGTATATGCATGCACTGTGTAGCTGTCTTCAGACACCCCAGAAGACAGCATCGGATCCCATTATAGATGGTTGTGAGCCACCACATGTGGTTGCTGGGACTTGAACTCAGGACCTCTGGAAGAGCAGTCAGCGCTCTTAACCGCCGAGCCAGCTCTCCAACCCTCCTCTTCCCCCCCCATCTCTTTATCACAGTAGCTTGGTGATAGATAAGACTCTAGACCTCCCTCCTCCTGCCCTGGGTGGCAGTGATGAGAACCCGTGACATAAACTGATCAGGCAGGGAAGGGACCCACAGAGCATCAGTTCTGAGAATGTCCCCAGTTCCTTCCATAAGTTCTTTCAAAGAGCCTCAGACTAACAGCTTCTTGGCGCCCTATTTCCTGGACCCACCTTCCTGGTCTATGGACCTCTGTGCATTCCAGTACTCCCTCCTAAGCGTCCACCTACGGACGGACGACAATAAAATTCCCTGTAAAACTCATTCTTCCTGGTACGTTTCATTCTGTGAATCCACAGGACGAGAACCTGAAAGTCATTAGTTTTGTTGCCTTTAAAGACACCCCAGTACTCCCGGGTTGGCAGGAGTGGACCTGAATGTCCCTGACCAGAGGGGGGTTTCAGTTCTGTGGCTTTGGATCAGAGCTAAGACACTACAAGTCTCTTTCCGAGGTCAGTCTACACTGAGATCCCCAGTGCCCTCAACAGCCATCTTCCTATTGCTTTCCTTGGGCCCAAGTTCCTGTTTCCCACAGGGAAGTCTCCTGAAGGCAGCGGACGGACCTTTGAACCACAGCCCGTTCCCACTTGCTGACAGCTAATAACTTGTTTCCAGGGATGCTTAATGCGCTGTGAAATCAGCCATTAATTGCAGAAGCAACCGATTTCGGAGAGATCGCGGTGATTACGAGCCGTTTATGATACCGGCGGCCTCACGAACATGCTGCCGTGTGTATCTGCCCATTGTTCACGAGAGAGGGAAAGCCCCCCCCCCCGCCCCCGTTATGGGACTGGAATGCTCCCCTCTGTCGGGGAAGGGGAAGCAGTCATGGGCAGCAGAGCAGCACCCCATTCCCCTGCAGTGACTCTCTTCCAACTCCGGCAGCAAACTCCCAAGTCAGCAGCTGAGCTCCTGGGGAAAGAAAAGAAGTTCACCTGCCGGCAGCCAGCTGAAGGAGGCAGCATTGGCTAGTGGATGGAGCCGCTCTCTGGGCAGCGGCGGTACCCGGTTCTGGTTGTTTCCAGAGCACGGCTGAGGGAACTTCCATGGGTCGGCAAGGTTCTCTGTTGTCCTCTGGGCTGGCTCCGAGTGATTCTGGGGTTGCTGCCTCCTTGGGTTTCTTTCTGGGGGGGGGGGGACTGGAAACAGTTCCCTTTGTTAGCGTGCAAAAAAGGTCTCCTTTTCTCATGGCTTCATTCTCACATTATTAATATTTTTGTTTTTATCGAGGCAGTGTTTCCGCAGCTGGGTCGTAGTCCAGGCTGGCCTGGAATTCAGGATCCTCTTTTCTTAAGCGCCCCCAGTATTGGGGTATGCACCCCTTATCTATCTCAGGCTATCTTTTGCTTTCTTTCACATAACGCAAATTTCCTCCCTGCAAGCCAAAACTCAATTCCATTAAGGGAAGGAAACAACTGGCTTTCTCTGAGCTCCCCACACCGACCCACTGCTATCAAGCCTCCTATGATTTCCAGAGCCTTTGGTTTATTTTGTGTAAACCCTTGGAAGAGTCTTCAGAGACAACCCTGCCTCTCCTCTCTTGATGTCATGTCAACCGGGTGTAAAGGAATGTTCCCAGAGTCAAGGACTCAGGGACTGTGGGTCTATACAGGCCTCAAAATATCCAGGAAGAGTAGAGGCCATCATTAGAAAGCAGTCTGCCCATCAGCTTATTTAGCCCCTGCAAGCTAGGTCAGGATTAAATAGGGGAAAGGGGGAGGGGAAGGCAGAGGGGGAGGGGGAGGGGTGGGAGCCTGCTGACAGGTTTACAGTGCTGGGATCTGCTTACCCTATCAACAACAGATTAACAGCATGCATTAAGGTCACTAAAGTGGAATCCAACTGTGTCTATCTGTGCTCACTGACACAACACTGTGTATATTGTTGAGAGGGAAAACACACAAGATCTGGTTTATGGACTCCATTTACACACAGGTACACGCGTATAAAGTGACATGCCCTGGCATCTTCATCAGTGTCACTCTGAGAGATCAAAGACACCGGCATTTCTTGCTTTTAGCTGGTGTTAGCATACTCTTGTGATCCCAACGTTCAAGAGCTGGAGGCAGGAGGATCGGTGTTCAAGGCTAGCCTGGGCTACAGCCTGGATCACACGAGACCCTGCCTTACAACAGAGCAAAAAAGCAAAGCAAAACAACAGCAACAAAGAAGAAACTTCTTCCTTTAGTGTCCTGAAAATGTCTGACTCTGCTGCCATGAATGTATCTTTAAAGACTTCTAGACGTTTATTTTTGATGTTTACATAAAACTTGTTCTAGTTTATTGATGGCGATAAAATGATATCTTAGGAGGCTTTCCTAAAGCTCTTGATAGTGTTTGCCTTTATTTGCTGAAAGAATCTGAGGTAAGACTAGACTAGAAAGGCAAACAGCTCACGTTCATAAAACAATCTGCTTGGTAAAGAATTTAAAGATGGAGTCAGAAACAGGAAACATAAGGGTCTCAGTCTCTTAAGAAGCATGGATCAATCAAAAGCTGAGGGTGGGTTAGACTGTGTCACAGAAAGAAACTGGGGTGGGGAGGACCCCAGTATTCAGTGGTGCTGGCAGTGGCTGTGCACAGGGGACAGACAAGGCTCCGTGGCCTGGGGGCAGCTCTCTCTGCCAGACTGGTTTGAGAATTTGGGACGTGTCTGAAATTTCACTTCTTCCTTAATTTTGATATTTCTCTGAAATTCATGCCTCGTTCCAGACACAGCCACACCTTCTCCTAACAACCTCTTGCCCTGAGTCGGAACGTCAGGGACCTTCTGTTTGGCTCCTTGCCAGAGAACTGGTCACGACAGATACTCCAGAAAGTGCCCAGCATTCCCAAGTCTTTTGAAAGGAGGGGTCCTTTTCCTGCTAAATGCCATCCCAAGCAAACCTTATTTTGAAAACCTTACAGCTCGGTTAAAATTCCATCTGGCGCTGTCTTTAAAATTTTTAACAAAAGAAGTGATTTCTTGAAAGGAATTTGGTATAAAAAGTACAAACCCAGGAACCAAAAATGAAGATTATGTATAAAATTTTCTTTATTAACTTATAAAGAAAGGAGACAGAAGGTGGAGGCAAGGGCATCTTTAAAGCTAGTTAAGGAAAGTTAAAAATCTTACAATAATTACCTTTGGGGCTAAAACATAAAACACACACACAAGCACACACACACAAATACACACACAAGTATACACACATGCATGCACACAAGTACACACACAACCATACATACACAAATACATACACATGCATGAACACACATGCATGCACACACAAGTACACACACATGTATGCACATACAAGTACATGTGTGCACACACAACTACACACATGCATGCACATACAAGTACACACGTGCACACACAAGTACACACATGCATGCACACACATGCATGCACACACACATGCACACAAGTACACACACACACAAACACACAGACACACACACACACAAAACAATTAAAATTACCTTTGTCATCATGGTTAGAAGATAATTCTGAAAAACAAGCCAGGAGCCACATAATACACACCAGTTTAAGTCTATTACCAGCTAAATAAAATATCCATTCTACAAGCCATTGTTTTTCTCTAATTTCAAAAGCTAGTATTTTGTCAGTGTTCTCTAGTTTTGTGAACATATTTTATAAACCCAAAACAAAGCAAAGGCGCAGTCAGTTGTGTTCTGATTGGAAGGGGGAGGCAGCCAGTAGGAAGATTTCCAAGACTAAACTCACCATAATGCATACTCCCTCAAAAACCAAAAACAGAAACAGGGAATTCTTCAAATTAGCTGTTCATATAAAGTCTTTAAAAAACAAACCCAAACAAAATCAATTAGGGAGACAGCCTGCTTTTTACTATCTGTCCTGATACAGTTTCAAAATAACAGCTCTCTGGGTTTCTTGTGCCTACATTGTCTCTCCAGCAAGGCCTGGGACCAGAGGCTCCATTTCTCTTGGGTTTTCTCCAACTTTGACGATCAGGAGAGCTGGGGGTATGGGAGATGGCTCACAGTTATTCGTTCCCTGGGCAAGAAAGAAAGGCAATCACAAAACACTGGCTTTATATGCCTTCCTACCTTGGCACCATGACAAGGCCTTCTTAAAATCTTGACTTAAGAAAGAATGTCAGAATCAGTTTGAGCCCAGGGTTAAGGATATCATTGCAAAGGTACAAGGGTTTGTGGGATTCGTATGCTGTTTGGATCCTGAATAAACCAGACCCTGGGGCTTCCACAACACTCACCACTATTGCATGAGATATCACACCAAGTGGTGATGTCACTTTTCTTCTTGAGGACCTGAAGTAGCTCAGGCTGGCCTTCAGATCACTGAGGATGACCTTTGAACTTCTGCTCAGCCTGCCTTTCTGTCCCAAGTGATGAGATCACAAGTGTGCACCCTTGTGCTCACTGCCTGTAGTGCTCACATGGTTCAGCCTAGCATTGCCAGTGCAGTAGACAATCATTTTACCATCTGAACTATAGGCCTAGCCCAATGTGTGTGTGTGTGTGTGTGTGTGTGTGTGTGTGTGTGTGTGTGTGTTTTAACATGCAGCTAAAAGTTTCTTCACTAAACATTTTTTTCTATTTGCTAATTCCCCAACTTTCAAAAGCAGTGTTTGATTTAGAAATTATGACTTTTACCCAAGAATAAGTAATATGTTTGAATAAGAGACATATATTGCACACAGATTCTTAAATATTCTTTTTTACTTAAATTTTTCTTTAAAAAATTGTGTGTATGTGCATGTGAGTGTGTGAGTGTGAGAGAGAGACAGAAAGAGAGAGAGAGAGAGAGAGAGAGAGAGAGAGAGAGAGAGAGAGAGAGAGTCTGGAGCTGGAGTTAGGGGTGTTTGTGAGGCACCTGATGTCAATGCTGGGAACCGAGTTCAGAGTCTCTAGAAGAACAGCATTATCATCCAGCGAGCTATCTTCTCCATTCCCCATTTTATTTTCTAGTTGAGTGATCTGGCCTAACCTTAACACATTTTAGCATATTTTCTTACTACTCCTTTTTATATTTCATTTTCACACGCGGAAGTGACTTCAAGGCCTCCTGCACGTGGGGCAGTGTTCTGCCCTTGAGCCATGTCCCCAACCCTCTTTCTTATGTATGTATGTATGTATGTATGTATGTATGTATGTATAAAACTTTAAAAAATATATTGAGGAAGTATTTCACTACATTTTCTAAGCAAGTGTTATATCTGCGATCCTTCTGAGCAGCTGGGTATATAGGCTTGTACTACGAACCCTGATCTAACTTTTCCTAAAACTTCCCAAAATTTGGCCTTGAATTGTAAAACTGGGACCCTATGTGTCTTCCAGAGTTCTAGTGAGGACGAATGAGCTAATCCCTGCACTTAACACTGAAACCCGGAACCCCCAGGAGGTGCTCAGGAGAGGTAGCTCCCACAACGCATCAGGTTTCCGGCTCCTCTGGCCCCACCGAGGATATCCAGGCTGGACCCGCTTTGGTCGGCGTAGTGTCACTTTACAGAGAGTTCTGGAAGCCTGGAGCCGTGGGGCAGCCTTTCCTCTGGCACTGATGCTCTCTCTCAAAGCTGCCCTGGCACCCCTGAGCTCTTCTGGAGAGCAAGCAATCTCATCAGGAGAATAAATTCAGTGTGAACTAATAGACAATTTGGAGACAGTCTGAGAGTGGATATGTTTTACTCCTTGGAAGGTGTTTTGTCTGATTTTATTACCAGGACTTCTGATAAATTAAAGGGAAATAAATGAGTTGTTATTGAGCCAAAGAAGCCCTTACAGTTAAATTAAAATATAAATCCTCTCTCTGTTTGCTCTGCCCTCCCCCCATACATGGGCTTGGTCAGAAGTGACTCTGCTTTATATATATATACACGTGTATATATACACGTATATATATCTATATCTATATCTATATCTATATCTATATCTATATCTATATCTACATCTACATCTACATCTACATCTACATCTACATCTACATCTACATCTATATCTATATCTATATTTTTTCAAGACAGGGTTTCTCTGTATAGCCCTGGCTATCCTGGAACTCACTCTGTAGACCAGGCTGGCCTCGAACTCAGAGATCCACCTGCCTCTGCCTTCCAAGTGCTGGGATTAAAGGTGTGCGCCACCACTGCCTGGCTTCTGCTTTATATTTTTATGCTTAATTTTTATTTTATTTATTTATTTATTTTTGTCACAGATATTTACTGACTGTGACTTGGGGCATCAGGACACTGTTGTTTCTTGTCTGTTTTTCTTGTGTGCATGCCAGTGCACAAGGGTGTTTTTGTGCACCGGCATGAATATATATCTGTGTGTCTGTGTGTCTGTGTGTCTGTGTGTTTTGGGTTCTCTCCGGGACCTGGGCATCCCTGATGAAGCCATCTAGCTTGGGGACCGACCCTTCCGTCTCTACTTCCCCAGTGCTGGAATTACAGGCATGTATGCCCACACCCAACTTTTTCTGTGGGTTTTGAGGGCTTGGTCTGGTCTTCAAGCTTGTGCAAGAAGCATTTTCCTGACTGAGCTAGCTAACTCCCAAGTCCTGTTTTCCATTATAAAGGGGGAAGGCTGTGACTGCAGGGGGATGGCTTAAGAATTAGCCATAGATTCAACAACTGAGAAACTTTCATAATAATTAAGAGAATTAAGTTTGAACGGCAGGCAGATTTGGATGTTCAGCCCAGTCCCTGTGCTTTATAGCTAGTTGTGTGAGTTTGGGTCTGTATCCAAGTCCATAAAGTAGACATGATGCTTGTTATTTTAAACATTAAAAACTCGTACCAAAACATCCCAAAACTGGCCGAAGCAAACATCTCTTTGTACGCCTTAGGCATCCCATGTGGGATAGAGGGCTCTGTGCTCATTGGCTCTTCCCATCAGGGTTGGGCTCACTCAGGTGACTCGTGGGATGGTCAGGTGTCACCCCGGGGAAGCTCTGCCCACTCCTCATCCTCTGTGGCAGGAGCCCAGCTGATGCAAGCTCTTGTCACAGTGGTGGAAGAAGAGTCAGAGAGCAGGTCCAGCCCTGCACACATTATCAGTTAAGCCTTTTGACACTTCTGTTAACATCTCCTGGGGCAAAGCGATTCACACAGCCCAGCACCATGTGAGAGGAGCAGGGTTGTTTCCCCTGATGGTCTGGTAGAGTATTTCTGAACAATAACCGATACCAATCTATTCCTCTGTAAAGGCATGGTTCACAAGGATGTTGTCGAGATCCAGTGCAGCAGAGGCTGGAGACGTGGGTTCCTACTTAAGAGAACGCAGTGCTCTTGTAAAGGACCTGAGTTCGAGTCCCAGAACTGATACTAGGCAGCTCTCAATGACTAGTTCTAGCTCCAGGGGTCCAATGCCCTCTTCTGGTCTCTGAAACCATTTGTACTCCTGTATACAAACTCCCTATACACAGAACCTAAAAAGTAAAATAATGTTTTTATAAGAAAAGGCAAAATGAAATAACACATTGTCGTTGATTGTAAAACATTTCCCAGGTCTGAGAGTCTTCTATGTGTCCAAACCATGCAGCTGTTAGCTCTATCTGCCGAAACCACCTAGTCCAGACGCATATATACCCCATTTAAGGTACGTACGCATGGATTCCAGCAGAGGCTCTGACCAGATTGTACAGACAATCTCAGAGAGTGGCAGTTTAAGTCACGTCTATCATGTTTTTGTCCTTCTATGATCAAGAGGCAGAGGCTAATTTTCTTCCTTTGGAGTGAGGATTGCATGTCATGGCTCACTGTTGGAACCATTAGGAGAAAAAAAATGGAGATCATGAACAACTTGTATCTAAGATGTGGGCCTGGTGAAGGCAGCATGAAGGAAGTCTCCTGCGAGGGTTTCTGGGAAACATTTCTTTCCCCAGTGTATATGTCAAAGGTATGTGTGATGTCACCACAGATAGCTTCTTCACAGGGCTGCCCAAATTCGTGAACACCATCTTGTGTCCGAGAGAGAGTAGGCAGGACAATTCCAGAGTTGCTTGTGTTAACTTTGTACTCAAATGCCAGTTTGCTACCTCCAGATTTATTTTACATAAGGGAAAATAACCAGGGTTTATCCAGATTTTTGTCACATATGTGCTAAGACATTCTTAACCCTCCCCGCCCCCCCAAAAAAAAACCAACAAAAAATCAACAAAAAACAAAACAAAACAACAACAAAGGAAAGGAACGTGAATACAGTAGGTTATATAATGGTACTCCAAAACACATTTTTGTGTTAACATTTAGAACCTTCCTCCTAGAGCAGAGGACCTTTGATGATGTGATGAAAGCAAGAATCTTGATGAAGGGGAAATCTGTGGGCGGGCTCTGAAAATGGTCACAGCTATCTCCAGAGAGAGAATCTCAGGCTCAGATCAAATAAATCTCTGAAATCCATATTGATAAGAGGACTCCTTTGCGGTGTCCATCAAGCAACAAAGCTGTGGCGATTGGTACCTCAGCAACGGAGACCCATAGAGGGAGACGCTGAGGGGCAGAACGAATTTGGTGCTTTGTTAGAGCAGGGCATGCTGGGAGATCAGGAGAGGCGTTCCAGAGGGAGAGGTTATCTAGCGAATAGAAAGGGATGAGCGGACGTTGCTTGAGAAGGATGGAAGAGCAGAAGCATCTAGCCAGCAACTCAATCACTATGGACATTTCCATGGTTGTTTTCATGGCTTTGCCCATCCCTTAGTCCCTCCTCCCTGTGACTCCTCCTCCTCCTCCATCGTCCTCTTCCGTGGCTCCTCTTCCTCCTTCATCTTCCTCTCGTGTTTCCATTCTACTCTCTCTTCTTTCCCTATATCTCTCTCTGAATAATTTGAAGGCAAAACTATGTTATATTCATCTGTACCTGCCCAATCCTAATACTGGATGTACTCTGGATCTAACATATAGAAGTCTTCATTGAACAGTGTAAATGTATGTGTGCATGTATACACAAATACATACATACATACATACACACACACACACACATTTCTTCTCCCCAAGTATCTTGTATAAGGCTTTCTTGGGAGATGCTGCAGGCTTCCTTGTCACACACCAGCTTTGGAATACATAAACACAGATCATTCATGGAGGCAAACTTCAATCCCAGAATGTCTAGAGTTAGAAGCATCTCTGGCTTTTAACTTAAAAATTTTTTTAAACTCAGGCATAATCCTATTAGAGACTGTGGCTCTCTGGGCTAAAGAATTCCTTTTGCTCTCTTTGATCAAGGGCACACTTCTGAGTTCAGTTAAGTCCAGGTGCTCAAGCCCTAAAAATATCAAGGTACCTCTTTGCTGTCCTGAGAGGGCGATTTCTCTCATTTCAGGTGAGAGGTAGATCTGTCTCCATTCCCAGTGCAGAAGAAAAAGTGGCATTCTCATCCCCCAAGAAAGCCTTATACAAGATACTTGGGGAGAAGAAATGTGTGTGTGTGTGTGTGTGTGTGTGTGTGTGTGTGTGTGTTGTACTGTATTCCCGAAGTGCACATGAGGCACTTCCTGCTGGTATGCCAATTACTATAAATGATATTAAGTTATTTGTGTGTACACATGTGCTCACAGACACACACAGGTGGGCAGCAGGAGGCCTGGGGGAGATGATTCAGTCAGTAAAGTACTAGACTTGTAAGTACAAGGACCTGAGTTTAGTTTCCAGAACCCAAGTAGCCAGGCTTGGTATGTGCAATAGCCCTACCCCTGGGGAGGCAGATACAGGCAGATCTGTGGGGCTCATGGGACAGCCAACTTGGTGAGTTCCAGTCTAGTGAAATGACCCTGTTTCAAAGAGGGGTAGTGGTGGATGATACTCAAAGTTGCCCCCTGGTACATTCACACCAGGCATGTTCCCACATATGCATACATGCACAGACTCACACACATACTATACACACACACACACACACACACACACACACACACACGCACGCACGCACGCACGAATGCATGCACATACCCACTCCTACACTCATGTGCATGAACAGTAAAGAATCAGTTTCTGCATTGCTCATTCATTACATACCTGCCATCTTTCTGAGTATCCAGTGTGGGCATTGCATTTTGTTCAAATGTCTTTCTCTAATGCCCCTCTCTCTTAACCACCCAGCAGATGCCATTGTGTCTCCCCCTTCCCCCTACTCTGCTTGTCTCTGTGCCTATTCTCTCTGTGTCTCTTCTTTATAAGCAGAAGAGGCAAACATGTTTCCACATGGGAAACTGCATGCTTCATGCCCTGACTTCTAGAGTGTTCTCCAAGAGAGCATGTGGCTTCCAAGGTTCCAGAGACCCTCATCTCCTGGGTCTGTAATCCCCTCTCCCTTTTGTGTCTACTGTATTTCAGTCGAAACTCTCATCTTCGGCATTGTCTCAAGTCTAGCTCTGCCGTGTTTTATTTTCATAGTACTTTCTGGCACCCAGAACATTACTTGATTCTTATCTGTCTCCCAAGTGAGAGCCTAAGCTTCTTAGATGTGGAACTTCATATAAGTTTGGCTACCTGAAGTATTCCCAGTCTTTGATGCTTTTGTGGGGCTGCTCAGTGAGTGGGGGGGAGGTGGTCAGGAAAGAGCTGATGGCTGTGCTTTGACCACTTGGTTTCTTGGCATTTCACCAGCATCTTCTATCTCAGACAAGCCTAAACGTTGGCTTATAGTCCCCAGAGTGAAATTCCTTTGAAAGCCCACATTCTCATGTCCCAGGTGTCTTCCCAGGCTGCATGGTTCCTGGGATTGATCATTGCCTCAATGAAATACTGATTGCTCAGGGTTTGAAGGACCTCAAATTCAGAAGTTCTCTATCAAGATACACTTTCTCTTCTTTATGTGTAGTTTATACTTCTGATGATCTGAAAATAAAACTGTTGACAAGAGAACTGAACAGCCCCTCCTTTCTCTCAATTGTCTCAAGTGTATCTGCTGAAGCCACTGATCAAATTTAGATTTGAAGTCTATGCCATGCATCATCTTAGAAATTGCTCAACAGTGGTGTTATCTTTGGTGGGTCATGTGCAGACACTTAGTGAATTTTATTTTGAAGAAAGACTGGAATCAGGAGAACGAGGAATGTCAAAAATATTTAAGGAGGCATTCTAGCTAGTTTTTAATCATCAAGTTGACATAACCTAGAGTAGTTTGAGAAAAAGAGTCTCAAACTGAGGGATTGCTTGGATGAGATTGTTCTGTGGACACGTTTACTGGGGAGCATCTTGGTTGTTACTTAATGTAGGTTGGCACAGCCCACTGTGGGTGGCACCATCCCCTGGGCAAGTGGTCCTGAGTTACATAAGAAAGCTAGCGAAGCATAGATCCTGTGAGTGAGACAGCAAGCAACATTCATCTGTGATTTCTGTTTCATGTTCTGGCTAGAGTTCCTGTTTGACTTTCCTCAGTGATGGACTATGACCCAAAATGTAAGCCAAATAAACCTTTCCCCCATTTAGTTGTTCTTCGTCATGGCAGTTGCTACACAAACAGAAGTGAAAGTAGAGAAAGAGACAAACAACCTGAGGCCAACCTGGATTTATGTATTACATGGAGGCAGAAGGCTATGATTTTATGAAACTTACTTGACTGTATCTGAATTGCCCACACCTAGCTATGCACAGCGTCTTGGTCAGTTTTCTGTTGTGACGATGAAACCCCCGAGACTAAGTAACTGATTAAGAAATTAAATTCCCTAGACTCTTGTTTCTAGAAGCTGAAAAGCCGGAGAATGTGGCGCCATATCTATTTGGCATCTGGTGAGGACCATCTTGCTGCATCACGGCATGGGACGGGATGACTAACACATGGAGGTACAAAACAGCTGTCCTGGATGAGATCTCTCTTCATCTTCTCATGAGCTGCAGATGCTCATGACGTCATCTGGTGCTAAGCGTTTCCCAAAGGGCCTGCTTCCACATACCCTTAGCAGAGGCATTCGCCGACTAAGTTTCAACACATGAGTTTCTGGAGTACTTACTTGAATGGCATTCGGCAGCCTGATTGATGCATCGTATAACTCATATCTTGCTGTTTGAAGTGCTATTGAACCAGTGACAAAGAAGAGGTCCCTGCCTTTGGCACTTAACACACATAGGGGAGTTGCCAAATGAGCTAGCACCATAGATAGTTATTGTCTTTCAAGCACCTCTGATGGGAAAATGTAGAGAAGAAGAAACTCAGAGTTGAGGATCAGGCTCAGCTGTGATGGGTAATGATGACATCTAAGATGCAAAGGGGAGTTGGACCAGGTCTTAGGGTGTTCTTCGTTCTTTGTTTTCCTGGTGGATATGTAGGATTTGGGTCATGTTGAGATACTTGTGTTCCAGGCACTTCAGGGTGAGGGGACACCTTTTCAACAAGAGTGTGGACTAATTCGTTCATCAAACATTTCAAGCTCTTGTGACACCAAGACCATTTGTATAACACACACACAAACACACACACATATGTATGTATGTATGTATGTATGTGTGTGTGTGTGTGTGTGTGTGTGTATGTGTATGTGTATGTGTATGTGTATATAGCACTGGGGGTGGAACTCAGGACCTTGTGCATGCTAGAAAAGCAATTGACCAACTGAACTGTTACACCTTCAGCCTCTCAAAGATCTCATGCCAAGGATTCTGGCCCTTCCTATTTTAGTGACTACCTGGCAGCTGCTTGTTTTACACCCTCTACCCTAAGAGTCCTTGCATTTCAGGGAACACACCAACCTTGTAGAAGTTGTGGCTGATGATTAGGCAAGGATGACCTTTGGTCACAATGCCTACTGGGCCAGAATCACAGGATGACACTTCCCTGAACATCCCCATATCTCCTTCCTTTCTCTCCTATGCCCTTCAGTCAGCTGTGTGAAGACCCAGAGGCTTCCTGGGAAAGAAGCCTTGTTATAGAGGTTTTCATAGGACAAAGGCTCTCAGTAGCCACATTGGTTGCAGTGTACTTTTGATGGACTTGAACTTGGGTATATTTTGTGATGTCTTCTGGCACACAACGTTGAAACATGGAAAGCCCAACATTAGACATCTCCATGCCTCTGGCTGAGAGATCAGAGCCTGAGGACTTTAGGGTAGGGTAGACATTGCTTCTAGTGACTTCATATTGCTTCTGTCCACCAATCCATCTACACCCAACTTCTCTGGTTCTCCACCAATCCACCTACACCCAACTTCTCTGATTCTCTCGTTTCAGCAAGGTTGGAAAGTATCATCCTATAGAAGAAAACTGAAGCCCAAGAAGACAAGTGACCTGCTTAGGCTTCAAGGTATGTGGGGCCTATGGCTGGGGCAACAGTTAAGGCCTTTTTATTCCCAAGTGGTTGGACTTGAGTAGACAGAGATAAAGGGGTTGAGCCAAATCTCTAAGAGCTGTACCCAACAAGAGACTCACACACTTAAGCCTCTACAGCGATCATGGCTGTATTCACCAGACAGGGTTCTGGTGACAAATTGGCATTAATGAAATCTCAATATCTACCCATGAAGAGAAAAACAAAAAATCCATAGCAGGCCCTTATGGGCCATTAGGTGTTAATGGGAATAATACAAATGTCCCACGGAGCACATTACTGAAGTGAGTCGGCCCAGCCCATCACAATCTGTAACGTCTCAATTGCTTCTTGCTCAACACACAGGTGTGGATTAAGACTAAAATCATTGAAGATCCAGGTGGTGGCATGATATGAAGTCATGAGAAAGCACTTCTTCATCATGGAAATGAGTGAGTGAGCCTGGGCAAGTTGCCAATACCCTCTGGGTTTCCGGCTCTTCTCAGTAAAATGGGAGCACCCATGTTCTCTTTTCTGGTTGCCGAGGAGAGCAGAAAGGGTCACACTGCCCCATCAACCTAACTTGGTATTTCACATAGCTGTCAGGGTGCCTTTTGACCATTGCCAGTGAGGATGGCTGTCTGAATCCCTCTGTTGGGAATGGCTTCCCATCTATTTAGTTATCTTCTTTTAAGCCAATAACTCATGTATCTGGAAATTTCCCTTTTAGTCAGATGCATACCCATATGCTATATCTTGCTTTTTTTTTGGCAAATATTTATATTGAGGTATTATTCACATGCCATGAAATTCAACTCTTGTAAATATGCAGTAGTTTGGGGGGGAACTTTATAAAGTGGTGCAACCTGATAGCACCCATTAATGCTCTACCCATTCAAAAAACTCCCTTTGTCTGTCTGTCCTTTAGTCCCATACCTATCCCAAGTTATAGGCCACCATTGATCTGCTTTCTGTCTCAACTAATTTGTGCTTCCTGACAAGTTCTTACAAAATGGGAGCATACTAACTGCAGTCCTGGCTTTCTTCCTACATTCTCCTGTGCTGTTATAACATATGCTAGCATGTTGCTGCTTTTTTTTTTCTTGCTAAAGAGTATTTCACTGTGTGGCTACAACACATTCGGTGGTCTCTTCAGGTCCCATACTGAATATGAGCAAACTTGGTCTTAAGCGTGTACTTCCCTGTGCAAGGCATAGGCTCAGATAAACAGAAGTGTTTGCCTTCTCTATCTCCAAGACTGCCATTTCCAGTAGTAGTGCCACTGAGATTGAGTTTTATCCTTTTACTGGGGCAGGGAAGCTTCAAGTGTTCAAACCTATGGGTAGAATGTCAACCTGGCTGCCAGAGGAGCAGAAACTAGGTGATAATTGTGATGATGATGATGATGAAGATGGTGATGCTTGTGGTGGTGGCAATTGTCATGGTGATGATGGTGGTAATGGTAATGGTGATAAATGTCTTTACTGTCATCAGTAGTAATGGTGGGGTATAACACACCAAAGAATAAACCTGAAGTTAGATTATTATTTGGTGTCTTATTTATCCCTGGGTCCTTTGCCAGGGACCAGACTCATTTCTGATGCTTTTGATAGAGGTAGATGGTTTGACTTGTAGGGCACTTCTGTTTTCCATCCTTACAGGTGGTATGAAAGAGAAATTTTTCCCTAGAGTTGGGGAAACTATTATTTTAAGAGAATATTTTGACATTTGAGAGGCAAAACTGTACCTTTTCAATTCCTTGAACTATATTCATAAATTTATATATTTCAATAGAGTATAGAAATACATATTCCATGAGGATGTCTGTACCTATCATATCTTTGTATGTATGTACACACGTGCATATTAAGTAGTGCTCATTTGATCATTAGTTGGGTTGGGCACTGTTTAGGTCCAGCAGTTACCTCTCTGTTAGAAATTACATCATCACACCTCTTGTCCAACTTGAGAGTACTGATAATTTTCTTATTTATGTCTTTATTTTACCCATGTAAGACCACGTTGCTTAGTCATATGCCTTTCTTAATTTGGATATGTGGTTAATAAAACTTCCTCTCCATAAGAGTTTCCTATTCATAGCAAGAAGATGGTTCTACTCTGTTCCATCTCATTGTCCTTTCCTTCACTATGATTGGCTGCAAACATCAATCAAGAATCACCCAGATCTGCACCTTCTCTCCTGCCTGTTCTCTTTCCAGTATGTCTCTGCAGCCTCTCCCTTAAGGGACAGAGTCCTAGAGCTGCTAGACCCTAGAATTGCTTTTGCTCAGAGGGTTGGGCGGAAGGGATGTTGTGCCATATGCTGTTCTAATGAACTCATCTCTGTCTTGGAAAGAAAGCTGCCGCTGTGTAAACATATCTGGTCTTGTCTGTTGTGTGATAAAAACTTTGATCTTACCACCTAGTTGAGGTCACAGATGACAAGTCAGCTAACAGACTGGGTGAAGGTGACCTTGAAAAACAAGCTCAGGTGATCTGGTAAGCCATCTGGCATGTTGAGGTCAGACTCTATCCAGATTGGTGCCATGTACCACCGCCCCTTCAATAAAGTTGTCAGCACTGGCAGCCAACAGCTTTGAACCACTAAATTTAGGGTGGTTTAACATGTTGCAGCAGGTACCTTCTTGTACCTATGGAAGAGAACTAATGAAAATTTCCATCTTTCGCTCTGTAGCTGGTTGTGATTTTCTGTATATTGTATCTTTCAGTGGTCGCTTTTATCTTAACATATTTGTACACTTTTTTTTTTTTGCATGGGGTCACATGCATTATAGCCTCAAAGTTTCTAGGTAGTCCAGGTTGATCTTGAACTTCTGATTCTCCTGCTTATGTCTCCTGAGTATTGGCTATACAGGAATACACCATGATGCCCACTTTATGAGCTAGGTTTCTTGCAAGCTAGACAAGCACTCTATTCATTAAGTTACATCTTCAACCTGTGTATTTTTTATTGTAGAGCCACATGGGAGGTTTCCTCATTCACCACCTCTCACTGTGTAAAAGGTACAATGTCTGAGTTTGTATTCAATCCATTTCTTGCTGTTATTCCGTGCATGAATGAGCAGAAGCCATGAGGCAATGCTGTTGCTCAAGTGTTTCCTTTTGAGCTGCCATTTATTTTTACCTGCGCTGTAATTTGTGTGAGGTGGAAGAGAAATGTTTTCTGTTGGCTCTTTGCATTTGTTTCATAACTCCCAGGAGAATGCCGGCTGTTTCATCTTGGAGGTAATTATACTAACTTCAGTGCATTCATGGTAGTTATGTGATAAATAAATTTCAGTTCCCTAGAACAAAAACACGGTGGGTAAATAAATATTTCCCATTATAAACATGTCATAATCACCTAACAGTTCAGTCTGTAGCAACAACTAAGGTTAAGGTAGAATTTCCACCAGAGCTTCAATAAACAAAGTAGCCAACAGTCTGCCTTTTTCTAACAAAAGTATTTCCAGCAGTCAAGAGTTTTATTCCACATTGAGTTCCTTTAACTTCTGTTCCATTTTTTTTAAGATAAGGTCTTATGTATTCTGGGTTGACCTTGAACTTGGTACACAATAAGAGGATGATTACCTTGAGCTCCTGGTCCTCGTGACTCTGCCTTCTGAGTTCTAGGATTATGCACATATACCATCGTGCCTGGTTTATGCAGAGGTAGGGATCACACCCAGGACTTGTCCATGTTAGGCAATGTCTCTACCCGCTGAGACCCAGCTGCAGTTCATATTAGCTATTATTTCTCTTCTTACAGCTAGGGAATCTGATTCATCTTCAGTTCTCACTGTTGTTCATGCTGTAGGAGACAGTACTCTCTCAAGGCATTGGATGCTCACAGCTTTGTATCAGCAATCAAAGCTTTATGGTTCCTTGGGGGTCTCTGCAAAATGCTTTCAAATGATTGTAATCATTGAAAATATAGGGTTTTATAGTTGTACATTTAACCATATTACTAATTCTTCTCCCCCCAATCATAAATGAATTTTAAATCCTATGTTGCCATTCACCTGCACTTTAATTGCTTTTTCATGTCCCTGTCTATTTAGCTGGGTATAATAGTTTCTGTTTACTCTTTTCCCCTTCAAAGCACTATTCACATGGACATACTTTAGGTTTTGCTATCACAACCATTGTCCAGGTGAAACCAGCATAATTGCTTTCCCTTCCCACAAAGCCAGAATTTTCTGCCTGAATACACTTACTTGTCCTCCATCCTTCAACTCATTACTAAAAAGCAAAATGAACAAGAACAGTAAAGTCTCTCTGTTTAAGGGTAGCTAGCTTCTTATGTGTTAATTTGCTTGTCTTCTCAATCTGTTATTCAGCTTCATTATGGCAGCTTCACAACTATTTTGTTTGTTGTATATGTGCATACACACACACCTTTGTATGTAGTAGGGGCACATAGCACACATGTGGAGGTCAGAGGAAAGATTTGGGAGCATTAGTTCTGTCCTGCTACAATGTGGGTACCAGGAAATCACTTGGGACTTGACAGTAAGGGCCTTTATCCACTGAACCATAACACTTGAGTGGGAGGATATTACCTTGGAGGACCTGGAAGGGTACATATTTGAATACTTGATGTCCTGAAGGGCAAGGTACTCTTTCTCTGGATTGATAAGTGTGATGGTTGGTTTAAATGGTCATCCTGATATAACCTAGAATCATCTGGGAAGAGTCTCAAAGGAGCAATTGTCTAGATCAGGGTTGACCTATGGGCACATCTATGGGTGGATGGTCTTGATTATGTTAATTAGCGTGGGATGATGCAGTCTACAGTGGGCAGCACCATTCCCTAGTCGGGGGTCATGGACTGAATAAGAGCATAGATATATGTCTGAGTCCTGAGTCTGTATTTGTTCTCTTTCTGCTCTTGACTGTTGAGGTGACTAGCTGCTTCAGCTTCCTGCTTCACGTCTCCATAATCATGGACTGGAACTTGGAGTTGCAAACTTAACAAGCCCTCTCTTTGCTAGATTGATTTTTGTTTTATGACAGGGACAGAAATGAAACTAGGCTAGTGACTGATATTCAAAGACAGAGATGGCATTTCATCTTTTTATTCTGAGGGAAGGTCCTGTTCTTTTCCCATAGGTTCATTGTACAGCAGTTTGGGGGATTTTTTTTTCAGGCAAGCTCTAGAGACCAACTGCCTTGGATCTGGGGTGCACATAACCTCTATGCGTTGACTCCATTGATTTACTGGCAAGGGAATCCAGATGTATTCCAGGCTGCCTTTGACAACAAGGCAAACACTCAGCTCAACTAGGAAGATGATTGGCTCGTGTGGACTGCACACTTGTGATGCTTAATCTTAGCTGTCACCTTGACAGGATCTAGAATCACCCAGGAGACAGGCTAACACTAGATTCAACTGCCGTCAACACAGCAGCAAGTCAGCAAAGATTCAGACGCAGGTTTCCATGCTTTCTTACCTCTGTGTTCCTTATCTGGTTTATCAAGGCTAACTAGCAGTGGCTTCTGGATTGTTCAGACAGAGTCTGCTATCCACCGGCAGGAAATACTGTTCTCTTCCCTGGCATTGGCAAAAGAGCTTTCTGCATTATTTACATTGCATTTCTGTACCACATCCTGGGTTCCAGGCATTCTTTCAAGCACTTAAGGATATTAGCTGATTTAATCTTCTCAACAATCCAGTGTACTGGGTACGGTGATGAAACACCAAGGTTCAAAGATTTATCAGCTCCACCACATTGTCTGAGCCAAGAAACTACAGAGCTGGGATTCAAACACACATCTCAGTCCCAAAGCCATCTTCTTGGCAGTGGGCAGTTCTGACCTTTCTGCAGATCCCCCTTTTATTCAAATCTAGTGTCTGTGCTGAACTTTTCCATAGACCTAGGCCATCCTTGCCCCTTGTTACACTGGGATTCATTTGTGTCTGTTCCCTTAGCCTTGGGTTTTACAATCTTATGAGGATGAGGATGGGAGCACATGGGTACCCCTTCTTCTCTTTACTTGCTGAGAGCCACTATGCCTCTGCCAGCTCCAAGATAGAGAAAGCTCCAATGGCCTGGGTTTGATGCTACTCGCAGATATGCCCAATCCCAGCTCAGAGCCAGATCCATTCTTGGAAGTTGAAAAGGGGCAGTCAGCAAAGAAAGAGCAAATCTCTTGTTGCACACACTTGTGTGTTCTTAACTTACTCCATCCTGGAGTTTATGGCTAAGACACACATGATCTCCAAACAGGGTCTCTGTTTATTTTCTTCTTTTTGTGTGTTCTTAACCCACTCCATCCTGGAGTTTATGGCTAAGATACACATGAGCTCCAAACAGGGTTTCTGCTTATTTCTTCTTCTTCTTCTTCTTCTTCTTCTTCTTCTTCTTCTTCTTCTTCTTCTTCTTCTTCTTCTTCCTCCTCCTCCTCCTCCTCCTCCTCCTCCTCCTCCTCCTCCTCCTCCTCCTCCTCTCCTCCTCCTCCTCCCCCTCTTCCTCCTCCTCCTCTCCTCCTCCTCGTTGTTGTTCTTCTTCTTCCTCTTTTCTTCATCTTTCTCTTCTCCCTTTTCTCCCTCTTCTTACTCCTCCTTTTTGCCTTCTCCTCCTCTTCCTCTTCCTACTCCTATTTCTCTTTCTTCCCTCCCTCTGTATGTGTGTGTGTGTACTAATTGTATGAATGCATCTGTATGTGTGCACACACACACTTGGAGGCCAGAGATCTAATTTTTTTAATCTCCCTTGAACTCTCTCTACATTACTTTCTGAGACAGGCTCTCTCACTGAACCTGGCTCCACTGGCTCCATTGAAAGACTAGTAATCTGCAGGGCTCTCTGCCTGGTTGGTTCCGTGATGCTATACCTGGCTTGTTTTTATGTGATTGCCAGAGATCTGAATTCAGGCCCTCTTCCCAGCCTCTGTCATTTGATATTTTGAGACAGGATCTCATGGAATCCAGGTTGGCCTCAAACATTAACATTTCATTGTCCTGGTCTTACCTCCCAGGTACTTGGTTTATAAGCCTGTGCCAAGATAACTGGTTTGCTGTTGCTTTGAGTCAAGGTCTCTTTCTGTTGCTGAGGCTGCTCTGGAATTCTTTATATGGCTCAGGCTGGGTCTGAACTTGGGATCAGTCTGCATCTGCAGTGCTGGGATTATAAGCAGATACCTGATTTTAAATCAGGCCCCTTGAAGGCTTACCCTAACCTCTGGGACCTCTGGGATGTATGAGTCCCATGGGGCTTTGTGGGGAGGCATGGGCCTCTAGCTATGAAGAATCTGGAATATTTCCAGAACAATCTGGAAAATCTGAGTGTTCCATGGTGATGTCAGATCTTCTTGCGGAATCTGTGCCCCACACAGAGACCTGGTTGTCAATTTAGGATAGTATCTGGGCCATTCTCCTCCTTCTAGTTTATTCAGTGATGATGACACAGATGACCCAGGCCTGTCCAAAGTACAGAGATTTCAGCACAAAAGCCAATTCTCTGCTCACCCATCTCACTGTGTCCTGGGGGTGGAGTGCAGATAATCGAGAAGTTACACGAATGATCTAGAACTGCTTTTATAGAAGTAAGTGGGGTGGGAGGGTGAGTGGACAGACTGTATGGATGAGGGCCTGGTCGTGATCCCCAGCACTGTGCAAATGGGGCATGGAGCCGTACTGCTGTGATCCTAGTACTTTGGTGTAGTGATCACAGGGGCAGAAGTCCAGTCATCTTCAACTACATAATGAATCTGAGGCCCGCCTAGGTTACACGAACTCTTTCCTTGAGGGGCAGGCAGGGTTGGTTTACTCAGGGGAGAGTAGAATCATCGGAGGGGATTTCTGGCAGCTGGTACCAGTGTAGTAAGAGGTGCAAAGGGTTTGTTAGGGCAGAACAAGGGAGGAAAGACAAGCATCTTAAGGACAGACTATGTAGACAGGAATACGAGGGGAAAGCTTGCTGAGTATTGCCCGGTGTGACACTTAACCGTGGGAAAATTAAGACTTGTCAAATCAAATGGGTATTTCGATGGAAAAAGTGATGTTTGGCACTTCTGCACCACCTTGTTCTCATGATGTTAGGAGGGTTATAATGGATGCCCTTTAGACGTTCAGTGAAGTGGTAAATAGCCTCCGTATCCACGTCTCCTCTTGTTCCTTCATGATGTGGGCTCAGACACTGTTTAAGTAATTTGTTGTCATTACACATGTACACCCCTGGTAGATGTGCTGTGTGTGTGTGTGTGTGTGTGTGTGTGTGTGCATGCATGTGAGTTCGGGTACGCTTCTCTCTTCCAGTACCACACACTTCAGCTATGTCTTGCTGCGTCAGTCTGAAAAAATATCCCACTTGGGAGGGTGGCTGCAGACGGGGTGTCATCATGCTATTGCCTGGAACATAGTTCTTGCCCTGTCCCCTCCCCCCAAGGAACCAGGCTCTTGCAAATATCCACAGAGACCAGGAGATCGAAAACTCTCCTTACCCAGGCCCCACAGCTTTGGGAAACTTTTTAAAGCTCATCATTATTTATAAAGTTAATACTTATAATGAAAAGGTTTTCCCTTTGATGTGGAGTGTTTTCGGAGCCTCTGTGACCTATATTGCCGATGCTCCCTGTGTTCATACAGGGTGAGGCAGGGACAGGCTGGGGAATTACCCATGTTTAATGAACACTAAAATTAGGATTTGACTGAAATCCACAGAAATGGCTCCGCAGCAAGTTCGAGATGCCCCCTGGGGAGCTGTGGGCAGCTCGAATTTACCCACAGGCGCTTCTGAAATTTTTTTTTTTTTTTTTTTTTGGATCAGCACAGTTGGTTCTTTTGAGCGTACAAGGTTGTTTCCGCCCAAGGCCCCTTCTCTCCTCCCCCATCACAGGCCCTGGCACTGACGCTTGCTTTCGGCGACCAGTAAGGGCCTCCTCTGCAGGCTTTTGTGGTATTGATCATGCTCTCCCGAGCACAGGCCTTGAGCCTGGTGATGGCCTATATCCCCCCAAGAGCCAGTGGTTGACCCTGTGAGGAATCTTGAGAAAAATCACCGTACCTACAGTGGACATGAGGCTGATAGAAAAGAATCTTAAAGAGCCTCTTGTGGAGTGGTCCCCAAAAGCAGGTCTTGGGTGAATTTGTCTAGAAGACTTTTTGTCGAATGATGTGGGCGGAACCCAAGCCTGGAGCTCACGGGCAAGTGACAAGAAGCAGTTGGGAGGTGCAGTTGTCCTCCCCAGTAGCCCATGGCAAAACGGGGAAGGGCGCAGGAATCAGAACAGAACAGGGTTGAAGTTGGGGTGTAAACTTCTGCCTCAGCAAAGCGAAGGGTGGGGCTTAGCCCTGGTGAGCCCTAGGCTAGGCCAGTGAGGTCTGGCACTGTGCAGTTGTGTCTTAGTGAGCACCTGTGGCCTCAGCGTCTCTGTATTCCACACAAACCGGAAGCGGAAACTGGCAACAGGAAGTGAAGTTATTTACAGTTATTTACCTAAAGTAGGGGCGAGGGAAGTGTACGTTCCTTCACGTGGTATCCGTGGTCATCTTGGGCTCTCTCTCTCTCTCTCTCTCTCTCTCTCTCCCTCCTCTCCCCTCTCTCTCCCTCCCCTCTCTCTCCTCTTCCCTCTCCCCCCTCCCCTCTCCCCTCCCCTCTCTCCCCTCTCTCCTCTCCCTTCCCCTCTCTCCCCTCTCCCCTCCCCTCTCTCCCCTCTCCCCCTCCCCTCTCTCCTCTCCCCTCTCCCCTCTCCTCTCTCCCCTCTCCCCTCTCCCCTCTCCCCCCTCTCCCCTCTCCCCTCTCCCCTCTCCCCTCTCCCCTCTTCCCTCTCCCCTCTCTCTCCTCTCTCTCTGGTTTTCTGAGATAGGTTTTCTCTGTATAACCAAAGTCCTGGAACTCACTCTCTAGACCAGGCTAGCCCAGAACTCAGAAATCTGCCTGCCTCTGCCTCCCAAGTGCTGGGATTAAAGGCATGCAACGGGTTTCTCATTCTAAAGCCCCACTCTAAGGTCTTGTAGGGTACATGTCAATCTTACCTGTAAGCCAGTCAAACTAGGCCAGTGGGAAGAGACATGGGTCCC
Organism: Apodemus agrarius; assembly: GCA_964023405.1. Lineage (NCBI taxonomy): Eukaryota > Metazoa > Chordata > Mammalia > Rodentia > Muridae > Apodemus > Apodemus agrarius. Next base: position 13,033,559 of record OZ030024.1, read on the forward strand.
ATGGTGGCATCACTGACTCTGTGCTGAGAAATTCCATTCCTCTTCACAGGGGGAGGGTGAAACCTTTTCTGGGTCCAGCTCGCATGCCAATTCTTTTAGCCTTTTTTTAAAAAATAATACATTTTTAATGGAAATAAAATCACATCACTTTCCCCCTTCCCTTTGGTCCCTCTAGCTCCGCCTACCTACCCTTCCTCTAACCACGCCCATGTTGCCCTCCATTGTCAAGTGGGTTAACATACTCATTTTGGGCATGCCAAAAAAAAGGTGATAATGGCATGCCCCAAGCGAGGAGTCTTTCTCGAAGACACCTCTCCCCAGCGCTTCAGAGCAGAGCAGAGTCACGCGGCCACCTGCTTGCCTAGCAGTGATCAAAGGACTCTTTTAAAAGCTGTGCTCTTACAAAACTATTTCAGCGCTAAGTGAAAATGGCATTTGTTAAAAAAAAAGATTATTTGAATAAATTAGTAAAAAGAATATATGTATTAAGATCTAAGTAAACTGCTCTCCCCACCTCCCCCCGCTCAGTAAGCTAGGGAACCAGCGGTTATGTTTTTGGTACACACTGTCCTAGAGCCCTTTCTTCTCCTCTGGAAACATCTAAGTACGCACCTATGTAGATAGACATCTGCTTGTTTCTAATGTGTGCTCAGCGTTTTGCCTTCCTATTGAATAGTACATCAGGAGCGCCTGTTGCGTTGCGTGCATTATCTAATTCTTAATAGTTCCACGAGACTCTGCAATATGGATTTATCAAAATGCAGCCACCATCCCTTTATTGATCCGCTCATCTGCTCTTCCAAAACCAGTCTCTCTGGAACCTCCTGTCTCTCCTGTCACTAGAACCACGGACCTGCATTCCCCCGCTCTGCCTGACAGTTGTAATTTCAGGAGGTCCCATTAGAACTCTGATCCGGGGCTCCTCTCTCATGAAAACCTGGGAACTAACCATTCCCTTTCATTCTCCTCCCCCTTTTCTTCGCTTCCTTGAGGCTCTAAATCCTAGGCTGGCCTTGAAGGAACTCACTGTGTAGTTAAGAATGACCTTGGATTTAAGATACCCCCGTTTCTCTAGCCCCAGAGTGCTGAATTCAAACCACCACACTGTTCATCAGTTGGACTCTCTTTCTGCTCAACTAGAGTCTTAGCAACACCCACATCTGGGTTAGCTTGAAAACATCTTTTTCTTGGAGCCGTGAGATGGCTCATCAGGTACAGACCCTTACCGCCGATGCTAATGACCTGAATTTACACACTGGAACACACAGTGGAAGGAGACCACTACTCCTGTAAGATGTCCTCTGACTCCTACAGGTGTGACGTTGAGCACACTCTCACCCCACCTCAACACACACACAGTACATAGTTGTACTTGAAAATGAATCTACCTGGGCTGGAGAGATGGCTCAGTGGTTAACAGCACTGACTGCTCTTCCAGAGGTCCTGAGTTCAAATCCCAGCAACCACATGGTGGCTCACAGCCATCTGTAATGAGATCCAATGTCCTCTTCTGGTGTGACTGCAGACAGCTACAGTGTACTTACATATAATAAATAAATAAAGCTTTATAAAAAAATGAATCTGCCTATCCATCTGACACATTGAGCCGACATGTGGTAGCTCAGCTCTTCTTGATACACTTCCTTGAGAATATAGTGTACTGCTATTCAGGATGCAAGTGTGCTTTCCTTATTCAACAGTGGTGGCTGGATGCCACATTGAGGAAGATGTGTCTTTTAGAGTTTACGTACCAAACACCAGTGGTATTCTGCTAGAGAAATGCTAACGGAGGTCTGTTTCTCCCTGTGGAAAGATATCACATTTCCCTGTCAACCCAGGTAGTTATGTGGTTATGGGATCCTCCATCTGGTGCACTCCTGTTTCACGCAAGACATTTCCTTATGGCATAAAGAAGGCATGACTTATAATCATGCACACAGTAGGCACCACATACATACTTATCCTGAGGTGTTTGTGGACCCGAACTGACCTTGCAGGCCAGTTCACCTAAGAGGTTATTCAATTATTCGATCAATCATTCCTTCTATTTTTAAAATTTGTGGGTCAGCATTGAGGGAGTGGCATATGTGCCAGGGCATAAATGGGGGGCCCAGAGGACAGTTTGAAGGATTTGGCTCTTTCCTTCCACGATATGGGAGCTGGGGATTTGAACTTGGCAGCTAGCACCTTTACCCTTTACTGGCTAAGCCATCTCAAATGATTTCTCTGTCTGTCTGTCTGTCTGTCTGTCTGTCTGTCTCTCTCTCTCTCTCTCTCTCTCTCTCTCTCTCCTTCTCCTCCCCATCCTCCTTCTCTTCCCCCTTTTATGTGACAGTGTCTGAGTATCTACATAGCTTCAAATAGCTCTAAACTCACTCTGTAGCCCAGGCTGGTCTCAAGTTCCTGAGCCTCCTGCCTCCTGCCTCAGACATCGGAGCCTTGATATTACAGTAGATTACAGACGCGCCTCCCATACGCTGTGGGAACTTTTTGATGGGGAGAATCAACTTGGGGAAACGTGTTTTCTTTTCCTCTCCTGAGTGGAGTGGGTTTGGTGGTTTTGCAAGACCGAGTTTGCGGAAGCAGCTGTGAGCCCAGGGGATAATTACTACTAATCAGTCCTGTCTCATGTCCCTTTGTCTACCCTCTGGGGTCAGGTCACACTGCCCTTTCCTGGGCTCCGGTACAGTTCCCTGACCTTCAGGCCACACAGGGCTTTGCCTCTCCAACAAGTTCTGCTTGCCTCTGGGGTTCTCACGTTTAGCTTTCTTTTCACTAAACCCTGCTGGGCCTAAGCCCCAGGGTTTGAGCTGTCCGAGCTGGTTAAGATAAGCCTGCTGCTGTGGTAGTAGCTCTCATTGTGGGGACAGAAGTTTCTGTCCCCATGTGGCCACCTTATAGCATTTTAGCGCTTATCTGGAACCAGGCAGGTGAAGTCCTCTTTCTTTTAAAGCCTCCTCTTCCTGTCACGCCCGACCTGTCCAGGCCAACCCTCTGTCTGCCCGATGGCCAGGAGGAGAGTCAGTGTATGCCTTTCTGAAGTCACCTGCTTTTCTGCTTCACTTTTCCTTTTATCTGTAGCTCTTTTGCGAGTGATCGTTATTTTCTGCCTAAACTTTTACTTTGAGTCCTGTCATAGGCTGTCCCTGCAAAAAGGCTCTGAGCTCAGGTGTCTGCGCCATGGTCTCATTGAGCCGTGTGGAATGCCCGCTTCCTGGAAGGCCCAGTGGCTGGTGATTGAAATGTCATCCATAGACATCGAAGGATGAGTTTATCTGCACTCAGCATCTTAGACAGTGAGTGAAAACAGCACATGGGTGGCGCTTTGTTTCCAAAAATGTATCTCTCTGTCTCTTTCCTGTCTGACTTTCTTCCTCTGTATCTCTCTCTGTTCCTCTCTACTGATGTGTGCATGAGTGTGTGTGAGTGTATGTGAGTGTGTATTTGAATATGTGTGTGTGAGTTGTGTGAATGTGTGTGAATGTGTATGTTACATGTGTGAATGTGTGCGCATGTGTGTATGAGTGTGTGTGAATGTGTGTGTGTATGTTGCATGTGTGACTGTGTAAGTATATGGGTGTGTATGAGTGTGTGTGAGCATGTGACTATGTGCATGAGTGTGTATATGAGTGTAGATGTGAGTGTGTATATGTGTGTGTGAGTGTGTGGATGTGTGTAAGTGTGTATGTTGTATGTGTGAATTGTGAGCATGTGAGTTTATGTTTATATGAGTGTGTATATGAGTGTGTGAGTTTATGTGAATGTATGTGAGCATGTGAGTATGTGACTGTGTGTATGAGTGTGTATATGAGTGTGTATGTGTGTGTATGTGAGCATGTGTGTGTGTTTGTGTATATGTGTGTGTTTGTGATTAAAATGAATGGATGTAGAAAGGGGGATTACTTGTGAAGAGGAAGAGGACTATGGGAAGCAGGAGAGAAGAAGAGTGTAATCAATGTACCATATCCATATCCATATCCATATCCACATGCACATGTACATATACATCAATGACAGTGCCATTCTAAAACGTGTCACTTAATGAACACTAGCAAAATCTTCTAAAATCAGACGACTCGATAGATAAGCTTGCCCCAAATCTAATGACCCAAGTTTGATCTCAATGGTGGTAGAGCACTGAATTCTGAAGGTTGACCCCTGACTGCCCCAAGAGCAGAGTGGTGTGCCCTTCCCCACACAGAAATTTAGAATGTGGTTCAGAAACAACAACATATGCTCCATATGGTTGCCCTCCTCACAACTGATGCCTAATCAAGGAGACCAGCTTGTTCCCACACGAGGAAGAGAAGATGCAGGATGCTGGAAGGCCCAGAAATGCAGGGCCAGCCATCTCCAAGACAATATCATCTCACTTGCTCTGTTCCTGGAAAACAGAGGAGCCCCCTGGACTAGCAGCCCTGTCACAGAGGAGAGAGCCACCTGGAATGTATATCTTGTACCAGTCAGGCAAGATCTGCCCTGAGTAGTCTCCCATTTCTGCCTGCTGCCTCTCTTTTTTGTTGTTGTTGTTGTTGTTTTTGGAATACCCACCCCTATTAATGGCATCTTATTGTCTACCTGGCTCATCACGGAACTGGAAGAATCTCATTCACTACTGCCTTTCAAACCTTCTTGCACTCCAGAGTGAGATTTGTTAAGAGACCTTTTGAATGAATGAATGAATGAATGAATTTGGATAACCGCACAGGCATCTTAGCCGCTGGTTCTTACCCCCCCCCCACCTAGACCTTAGGCTTGATGCATCTCCCTCTACCCATCACCCCCACAATCTGAAGCCCCATCAGTTTCCTCTCCCTGAAGGAGACCTGCAAATTAATTGCATCTCTCCCCTTTGTTCTCAATCCTTGCCTGTCCCAGGGAGGGTGGTCAGGACACTAAGCAGCCCACAACAGACAACCCCTTTTATTCCTTCTGACGGCCTCAGGGAGGTTTGATGGGGACATTTCCATAATCGATGAAGGAGTCCTGTCACCCCAAACATGGAGTCTTTAAAGACGATAGGTTTATGCAAATTAGATATTGATGGAGTAATGATGAATTGGCCCTGAGCCTTTGTTAATATGCAATTGTAGTCACAGAGATACGTTTATAATTATTTTGGTTAATTGTTCAAACAAGCACTCAGGACTTAATTGCACAGAGTAATTGAGGAGTCCTGGTATTAGAATTATTTCTTCCCAAAGGAAAATCAGAGTTCTTTAACCAGTTGGGTCCCTGAACAGAGGGCCAGAGGTGCTGTGCATTCTTCAGGGTACTTTGTGTCTCCAGATGCTGGCGTACTGACACATCGTCTCAGCTTTCCTGTTTTCAGAGGGTTAAGAAGCTGCACCGAGTGTCTGGACAGGGAAGGAGTCTGACCTTGGCCCTTGAAGAACTCTGATCTGTGGTTTCTATGAGCTACTGTTGCCTGGACCACGAAAGGACAATATTTCACTCATATATGCAAAGAGTGAGTGGCGTCTGCATGAAGCCTGGAGTTGGCCCAAGGTATATATTAGGCATATTTTTTCTCATCGCTGTGATCCAATACCTAACGAGGCAACTTAAGGAAGAAAGATATTTTCTGGCACACAGCTCGGGGACTTCAGTCTATGGATGGTGGGAAAGCCATGGCTACAAGAGCCTCCACAAGGCTGAAGCATATGGCAACTGTCTGCTTCCGGTTACCGATCAGGAGGGAAGGAGAAACAAGAAGTATGCTCAGGCTATGCAATCCCAAGGCCCACCCCAGTGTCCTACTTCCCATAGCTGGGCTCCACTCACTTCCTACTGGTTCCTCCAGGACCTCTCCAAACAACGCCACCTGCTGGGACTCAAGTATTTAAACACAGTACAGTTAGTATTCAAAGCATTACAGATGCCCTGGTCAATGGCTCCGATTGAGACCTAGTAGGATGATCCCTCCTGGTAACCATCCAGCAGACTCAAGGCAGATGATGACGAGCCTGTGGTTGGGGGTGGAACATGCATTAGGAGAGCTTATTTAAATGAACAGGAAAGGAGACTGAAACGGCTCAGCCATCAATCTTGATGACTTGAGTTTGATCCTAGGACACAGGATATGCATGGTGGAAGGAGAGCATAGACATTTTCGAGTTGTCCTCTGACCTCTACACACTGACACATACACTGGCACATACACAGTAAATAAGGAAGGAAGGAAGTAGATGCAGAAAGGTGGGAAGAGATTGGAAGATCATATGCAGAGATGAGCAGGAAGAGCCAGTGCTAAATAGTTGGCTTGACTTTGTGCTTTGAGGCTTACTGCCTCTGAAAGGTCTTACAGGGAATTCTACATATTTACTGCTGTTCAAATTCTAGAATACACCCCCTCAATGTGCACGCACAAGCATATACACACATATGCACATGTCCATACATATATGCATATATGCACACACCCTGGTGTAGATGCTGCAACTGGAGAAAGGGCTTAGTGGCATCTCCTTAGGGGATACTTTCTCTTCGGCCTGTCCTCAAGCTGGATACCTGCCTGCCGTGCAGGGCAAGAGGCTGCAGCAGGCCTGATCAAGCATAAGAGAGGCCCCCATAGCATTTGAAATCCAGGCTCAGAATGTGGAGAGAACAACGCCAGACTTTGCCTTCTTTTTGGCCTCTGACCTTGGGCAGGATTTTAAGTTTGAACCTGTATGTTCTTTGGATCTTATTGAGTTAAAGTAAGTAGTCATAAAGACATGTAAGACTGCTTTGAAAATATTGTTTAACTCAATGGCAAAGAGTGTCTCCTACTCTTCCAAAAGACCTGAGTTCAGTTTTTAGTACCTATGTTTGGCATCTTAAAACTACCTGTATCTTCAGCTCCAGGGGAATCTCACTGGGGATGTTTTCTGAGGCCTAGTGGAGGCAATCAATGGAGTTGAAGTTCAGAACATGGTCAAATGCTTGCCAAGTGCACTTGACAATAGTTTTCCACTTCTCTTCTTCCATTATGGCTTCTCCACCAAGAGCCGATGCTTCTTCGCTGCACAAATGCAGAGCAAGTCATCTCCTGTCTGTGAAGGTGTCCCGTGTCCTGGTTATTTCTTTTCTCTTCCATCTCGATCAGCTCCATCCACAGCGGATAATTTCTCTCCTCGCCCTTTGCCATGCCAGGAAGGAACCAGATCCCTCAAGAAACAGTCCTCATAGGGCAACTTGGCCATTCTGTGGCCTCTTTTGGCTTGGATGCTTTCAGGCCGTGCCAGCAAGGCCAAGTGTATAATTGCCTTTCTGAAAATACTGTCCTCATTGATTTACTGGCAACTGCAGACTCAGCGTCGGGCCAGAGTGTCAGCCATTGGTCCTGTCCTATCAGGTCTGGTGACATGGAGACTCTCAACACACCCCACCTCGTCCCCTTTCTCTATACTCCAGGTCCTCACCTCATTGACTGCACTCACGCTTCCTCAAACAGGCACTGACTAGCCTCAGCTGGCCAGCTCAGGACTCATCCTGATTTACATCACTGTTTTACCACCTGATAAGAATGGGAGCTGGAAGCAAGGACCTCTTGTGACACGTGTGAGGCAGGTGTTTCACATGGGGATGGTGACTCTTAGAGTCATGTCTCACCCACTGGAGGGATTGACTCTCTTCTCACCTACCAAATACGTGTACCTTATACTTCAATTGTGAATCCACGACCAAGGACAAAGATTAGTGGTGCTTTGTGTGTCTGCAGAGGGGTTAGTGCCATATATTTATGGGTACTCATGGGCCTGGATAAGACAAATGTTTCTTACTTCAGTCAATTTAATCCAGTGAAGGAGGTTTGTTAGTAAATGGGACAGAACAGCCCAGGAGTCATGATTTCAGGTACTGTTGGATCTAGAGGGTCCAGCAATAATGATAAGATCCTTTTTTTAGCTTTCCTTTCCTTTATATTAGCCTCTTTCTCATAAATCAGGGTGGCTGCTATTGGCACCATTTCAGCTTCTTGGTTACCCCAAAGGATACAACACTCTTTTTTCTCAATGGTTCAAAAAGAGTTAAAAGGCATAGTCTAAATCTCATCATATCTATTGTGGACACAGGCTGTTAGACCAGGCCTAAGTTTACATAGAAGCCAGAGATGAGGCTAGTACTGGTCAGCCCACTGCATGGAGAGTGTAGATGTGTTACTACCACAAGGTAATGGTGGCCAGTAGTTCTTTTTGGAAGTTAAGAGTTTCTAAAACCTTCCTATTCCTTGTGTTTTGAATCTCTTATTAGGTGTGTGTGTGTGTGTGTGTGTGTGTGTGTGTGTGTGTGTAAAGAGAGAGAGAGAGAGAGAGAGAGAGAGAGCGAGAGAGCGAGAGAGACCATATATATGTGTTCTAGATAAATTTGTTCCTTTCTCCCAACTAAGACATGCCCATTTCTATCTTTGTAAATATTTGTTGTTTATTCTGTTGGATGTAGCTGCCACCATCTGGTTTAGTTTTAATATTTATTGAATTTCTTGTTCTCTACAGCCTTACGTTTAAGACATATCTCTTAATAGATAGCACACAGGTTAGTCTTCATTTTTAAAAATCTATTTTGACATTCTCTTCCTCTTGAATTGATATTTGTCCATTCATATTTAATATAATTATTGACATAATTGTATTTGAATATTTGGGTTTACTTATTATATTACATTAGTCCCTTATTAATTTTGGTCTTATGTTCCCCCTTCTATACTTTATTTGGGATATTTGATTATATGTTAAACTGGAATATATATATATATATATATATATATATATAAAATAAATTCCATATTAATTTATCAACTGATTTTCAGTAAGCTTATTTTTTGGGGGGTGTACATGGATACATAGTCCTAACTGTGGATACTTAAACCTTAGAGTCAATGTTGTGCCACTGCAAATTGAATATATGAAACTTAGCATTGTGTGAATTTTTTCTTCCTTCCTTTTCTTTATGTTATAGTAGCCACATATGTTATATTACATGTATTTTAAAGATTTAAAAAATTACATGTATGTGTATCTGTATATGGGTGCCCACAAGCCATAAGAAGATGTTGTGTTTCTGGAGCTGGACTTACAGGAAGCTGTGAAGCACACAGTGTGGGTTTTGATAACCAAACACAGATCCTGTGGAAGAGTACCAAGTTCTGATAATCACTGAGCCATCTCTCAGCTCCTGTAGCCTCCCTTTGGCTCTTCCTGCTTACTGTATATTTTGTGGTATGATTCAGTGTATGTAGAAAAGTATAGGATGAGTCAGGTCTTCCCTGCTGGAGATAGCACCATAGGCCCAGGGTTTTGTACCACTTATGGGATGTGCCCATCTTCTGGGTCTTGGGAGGTAAGCAGATGTGAACTTACTGGGGTGGGTCAACTATTCACACTGGGAAAAGAATGAGGGGGCTGGAAGAGTAGCAGACTGTGGAAGGTGACTTCCAAGGCTCACACTGAGTTGGACATAGGACGGGGGGGGGGAGTGGACTGGGCTCTGCACAAGGTGAGGAATGTGAGGGTTTATATCAGGAAGGACAAGGTCTTGGTAGAGAGGCGATGGGAGACAGAAATCTGGGACCAAAGGAATAAAAGAGGATTGATAAGAAAATGGTCTCCATGATATGAACGTGCACTCATTCCAGAAAGAGCCACCCCTTTCCTGGCACAGCACATAAAAACGCAGCTACTCCCATCCTCCAAGTTTCAGCTCTTGAGTTTGGCTCCTGATTGTAGGTGCATAATAAATTTCCGTTGAATTAAATTAAAATGTTTAAGGAGCCAGTGACTGGGCCAGGCCTTTCTTTGCTGTCAAGGAATAATTTATTTATCAAGACCTAGACTTTGGCAAAGGGCCTTTGCTTCTCTTGGCTAGTCCACCGTCAAGATTTAAGATGCTGATTTTTGCCACCCAGGGTTGGATACAGGGTTCTTGGTCAGGTCGGGGTGTGAGGCCTGAACGTTAGGGGGACAGAGAGTTTTAAGAAGAAGCTCTGAGAAATACTTGGTTTATGCTCTGGTCTTCTTAAAAGCTCCAGAGGGCCATGACGATCATCTTCTATTGTCAGCTTGGTGCAACCTAGAATCACTTAGGAATAGAGTCTCAGTGAGGAATTGTCTACATCAGATTGGCCTGGGGACACACCTGTAGGAGATTGGTCTACATTGTTAATTGGTATACGAAGACCCAGTCCGTGGTGGGTGGTGCCACCTCTTAAAACGGGGATTCTGCACAGTATAAGAAGGGAGAAATCTAGCTGAGTGTGTTAGGGTTTTACTGTTGTGAACAGACACCGTGACCAAGGCAACTCTTCTAAATGACAGCATTTAATTGGGACTGGCTTACAGGTTCAGAGGTTCAGCCCATTATCATCCAGGTGGAAATACAGCAGCATCTAAGCAGGGATAGTGCAGGGGGAGCTGAGGGTTCTACATCTTCATCTGAAGGCTACACCTACTCCAACAAGGCCACGCCTCCTAATAGCGCCACTCTGTGGCCCAAGCATATACAAACCATCACACTGAACAAGGTTAATAAGCCAGCAAGGCGGAAAGCAGGCTTACATGCCTTGCCTTCTCGTTGCTCTATGGATGTGATGTTCCCTGCTTGGGGTCCCCCTTAGATCTCTCCTTTGTGGTGCACTGTAAACCTGAAATTATGAGCCAAATAAAGCCTTTCCTCCCCTAACCTGCCTTTTTCCAGGGTATTTTATCATGGCAACAGAAATAAAACTACCTTAGGAACCTTGAAACACTGGGTCCACCAAAGCCACAATTTGGGGGGAGGAAGTGAATATGTATAACTTGTTGATAGATCAGTGGCTTCCCTATCTATGAGGTCAACTCAAGGTTATTCCTGTGTGAGAGGCAGAGTGTGGTCATGGAACTGGTGTAGCATGCTGTGCAAGAGTTCTCACGTTCTCTCCCACGGACACTGTTGCAAGCACCACCTTCAAGCCAACCTGTATGTACCTCCGAAGCGAGGTTCCCTGGGACTGAGGGTAACCACACAGAAGCTGGTCTCTGGTCACAACTTCTTAAAAAGTGGCACAGAAAAAAAAAATCCTGCTTTCAATCAAATGGATGTTTCTCTCTCCCAGAATTCAGATCAGGGCTGAGGAAGTAGGTCATTGGTAGAAGACCAGTGAAGAGTTTCCCATAACATAGTGGCTTCACTCTTAAGCATTAGAAAACAAGGAAGAAATTAAAAAGGCTGGGGAGATGGCTTAGCTGTTAAGAATGCTCACTGCTCAGGCAGAGAACCTGAGTTTAATTCCTAGCACCCACACAGCTATGTATGACTTCAGTTCCGTAGGATCTGACAACTTCTGGCCTCTGCAGACTCCTGCGTGCATGGGATGCACATATGAAATCATTTAGGCACACACATACACATACATTTTTAGAAATGTTTTCTGAAAAAAAGAAGACATTGCGTACCTGGATACAGAAACCCAGGGCTAAGGTGGCTTGTGATTCAGGGAGCATCTGGTAGGGGAAGGCATTGCGAAGTTTAATAGGGAAGTGTGTGGTTTTACACACACAACTCCATCAACACTGGTGAAACAAGCATGGGTTCTCGTCTTCAACGCCCACAGTCAAGAAATCAGACCCTCCTTCCAGGAGGATGCAAGGTCACTCCTATTTCCCCAGGAAAGATGGAGGAGCAGAGGAGATGACAGTCAGCCTCTCCAGTGCGGGGCCAGCCTTACATATACATCTCTTCTACACATTCCAATATGACCGAGTGCTCTGGGAGATGCTATCTTCTTCCAGGCCTGTTACCTGGCGCATCCACCAGCACACAAGCTATAGCCTTCCTTTGGGGTCTGCTGAAGTAGAAGCTCAAATCCCTTCAGGTATAATTACAGGAGAAGCAGGCTCTGCTTGCTTAATTATGTAGGCTTCTTGGCTAGCACAAAAACGGGCGTTTTCTGCAGAGGCAATTTGAAAGATCAAAGTTTCTAAGACTCAGAACACCTAGGCCGATGGGAGGAGCCTTCTCCACAGTCCATCAGGAAGGGCTCAAGGGAACAGAGGAAAACAATATTAGCATATAATTCATCCCCAACGTTTCTGGGTCCTGCCATGACAGGAGCACGCTTCAGAGCAGTCGTGTGTTTCTTCTCAGCTTCATTTCAAAGCCTTTCTCAGAAGGCTCTTGTTTGCCATTTCAGTCCTTCCCACTTCTCACCTGCGGACTTTAAGTGAACAACTAAATGGATAAAAAATTAATGACTTTAAAACTTGAAAATTGGGGCTCAGATGGTAAAGGGCTTATGTACAAGCAGAAGGACCTGAGTTTGGATCCCTTCCCCCATGTAAAGTCAGAGTGTGGCAGAAGGAGCCTAGGGTCCCAGTGCTGGGGAGGTGGAGACAGGAAGATCTTGAACTTTATTGACCAATCAGACTATTTATCAGCAAGCTGCAGGCTCTGTGAGAGATTGTGTCTCCAATAAATTAGGTAGAGAAAGAAGCAGGTGAAGATACCTAGTATTAACCTCTGGCCTACAAACACATGTGCATGCTCACACACAGCCACACAAGGCTGCACACACACACACACACACACACACACACACACACACATCTGTGGCATGGCTGTAGGCATGATGACCTCATTGCTAAGCCCACATTTCCAAGTCACATACTCAGATAACTGATACCAAATCTGTTCCTTCGAGAGCTTGTGTTTGACTATTCTTCCCTGTGGTGCCAAAAAAGGTCATTTAATGACCCTTCGACACTATATCTTGCCACTTTGCAAACACCGACATCATCCCTATTTATTGAACACCCATCGATGTCTCTTCTGGAGGTTTCCTTTTGAGATGATCTGCTTTGAGAACTCTTTTAATATGTCTAATTTTGTTTTCTGTTGGTTCTTCCAAATTACACCTCTGGATACCATTTATAAAATTAAAATCAGGACCTCATCCTATGGGACTGTTTTTATGGATCTTGGTACACTCTCCCATTGTTTCCAACACAACCGTGTCAATTTTCAAGGAGTGTATGGGGAGATGGATGGACGGGTGACCAGAGGAAGCTGGGAATGAGCTTTGCAGGATTTCAGTTTCAGAGAATATCTTGTTCTTGCATTAGTTGTATGTATTTGGTTTCTCTCTGATCCTTTCATCTTTCTAGCAACAGAGACTTGGCTGTTTCCAAGCTAATCAAAGGTAGAGTGATTCTCTGGCTTGGGCATCTGCACAGTCATTTCTGTAAGTGCTAAGCATTCCTGTAGATTTTCCTCCCATGAGCCAAACCAAAAAACAACAACAACAACAACAACAAAAAAACAAAAAACCCAACCCAACCAAACCAAACCAAACTAAACAAAACAAAAAAACAAACCACACACACACACACACACACACACACACACACAGAAAGGGTGTGTGTTATCCAGCAAGGCAATGCTGTCCATCTCTGTAAAGACCAGAGCTAAATGAATAAAGTATTCTATTAAAGATTCCTTCCCTCCCAGTGGGCCTCAGCTCTGCTCTTTGTCATTTATCTGTGGAAAGTTTCCAATCTTTTTCCAGGTGAGGCTCCTACAGCACCTGACCATGCACCCCTTTCTCTTGACATGGTGTAACAAAAGATACCATGTTTTGTTACCCCAAAGTAATGGAGAACCGGACTTCTCTCCTCTTGTGCTTCTCTTGTGCTTGCTCATGGCCTTTTGTTGTCCGTGTCTCTGCTTTCTGTCCCTGGATGTGGGGTGCTCCTGCACCCTCTTCCTTTCTTCTCGGATCCCCATATAGGTTCATCCCCATCAGAAACTTCCATTCTTCCGCTACCATTTCTACTACCTCCAGAATTTAAATCTTTGTCATAAACCTCTATGTGACAGACACACAGATATCATTTTACTGCTCTGGGTATGATGTGAAAAATTATAAGGTGCTAGCCATCTTCTTCATAACCACCTCTGAATATGGTCCTCTTCTGGTAGTCTCCACCTCAACACAGGGCATCTCCATCTATCTATTTATCCAGTCAGCCACTCATTCTTGATCCTTCAATCCCCGCTTCATCCACCCATCCATCCATCCATGCATCCACGCATCCATGCATCCATGCATCCATGCATCCATCCATCCATCCACACACGTATCCATCCACCCACCCATCCACCCATCCATCCATGCATCCATGCATCCATGCATCCATGCATCCATGCATCCATGCATCCATCATCCATCCATCCATCCATCCATCCATCCATCCATCTATCCATCATTCCATCCACCCATCCACACACCTATCCATCTACCCACTCATCCATCCATCCATCCATCCATCCATCCATCCATCCATCCATCATTCCATCCACCCATCCACACACCTATCCATCTACCCACCCATCTACCCATCCATCCATCCATGCATCCATCCATCCATGCATCCATGCATCCATGCATCCATCCATCCATCTACCCACCCATCCATCCGTCCATCCATCCATCCATCCATCCATCCATCCATCCATCCATCTTCTATTCATCAACCCTTTATCCATCCCTGTACCCTTCCTCCCTCCCTCCATTTGCCTATTCACCCATCCTTCCAGACCAACATGAACTGAATAGCCCCTATGACACTTTCCTTCTCCTTTCAAATTCTGTTGGCATTGCCTCCTAAACACCTCTCAGCCTCTCACTCTTTAGCCAGCCTGTTAGCTAAGAATGCATTTGGTATTCTATCCACTTACCCTCCCTTCCTGGGGCCCTCCCTTCTCCATGAGCAATATTGTTGATTCATTAACATTGACTAATAGCCAACAGCATTATCACTCACACTGGAACAAAGCTTCCAAGTGTCACAACTGACTTTCATGCTTAGGAACACTGGACAGCAAACCCCTTCAAGGCATCTTAAACCATCTCTGTCAGTAAGTAAATTGCAATGGAGATCTAGTCTGTGGCTGTTGAAACAGACAGGAGATGTTGCATGGTGCCACTTTAGTTGGGGATATGTCTGTTGGGCAACTCAGTTTCCTCAGCCCTATATACCTGTGTGTGTACACAGGTACACAGACTTCTGGACTGTTTAGGGTTACAAATTGATCAGCAAGTGAATAAACCTGCAAATATGTATGGAGTGTGTGAAGGATAAGGGTCATTTCTGTTTGTTTAGCCAACCAATGAGATAAATGTCTATGAGTACATTGTCTTCATAAATACCAGAAGAGGGCATCGGATCCCATTACATGTGGTTGCTGGGATTTGAACTCGGGACCTTCGGAAGAACAGTCAGTGCTCTTAATCGCTGAGCCATCTCACCAGTCCACAAGATAAATGTCAACCGGTGATTTTATTCCTTTGAATACAAACTTTGGTAGTGAGTGTCCTTTCACACTGCCTCTGAGCTACCCCCTTGGCTTGCTTTGTTTGAACAAAGCAAACAGAAGTTTGGGAATTGCATGTGCACTAGGGGACATACTCAAGGTCTTTTCTGGAACTGACACATTCCTGGGTACTTGTTGGCCTCCTGGATGATGAGAGACTTGGCCAAGTATACCTATCTTATCACCCTGACAATGAGCAAGAGAACTGGACCTGTGACTGAAACCACCCTCTATCATATATGATAGACTGGCAGAGTCAGAAGTCAAAATCTCCCACTTCCAGAGAACCTGTCAATTAGCACAGTGAGTGTGCAAGAACACTGGAAAGCACAAATACTTATGCAAGTATTTAGAGCGGTAGAAATAAGCAAAGGGTCCTAGGCTGGTCCCATAAGGGCTTTTGCACAAGGGAAGCAGGACCTGGACCTTTTCTACTGATGCCCAAGGAGTAGCAAATGAGGCAGAGGATGTAGGGAAGAAACAGCACCAACCAGTTGTAAAGCAAGTACACAAACACGCAAATTTAAAAACAACAACAAAAAATATCTCTTTGCTGGACATTCTTCCTTTGG
The DNA here is from genome assembly GCA_964023405.1 of Apodemus agrarius. Classification (NCBI taxonomy): domain Eukaryota; kingdom Metazoa; phylum Chordata; class Mammalia; order Rodentia; family Muridae; genus Apodemus; species Apodemus agrarius. Next base: position 13,049,455 of record OZ030024.1, read on the forward strand.
CTTTATTGTTTGTTTTAACTAAAATTTCCCCTTCCTGCTTTTCTTTTGTTTAGGTATTCCCCAATAATTCCATGTGTATATGATGTATTTGGGGGATCCCATTCACTCCCATAACTCTTTCTTCTTCTGCTTTCCAATAATATTCTTGTCCTGTTGTGGTGTGTGTGTGTGTGTGTGTGTGTGTGTGTGTGTGTGATGTATCTCTCTAAAATTGGAGGATATTTTTAAGCCTGCTGAATGGTTCATGCAGTCTTGGGTCCAGGGCAGCAATGAACCATGGGACAGAATTTTGTAACTCAAGGCTCCTCTAAACACAGATCTGGAGGCAGTTACTCGCGAATGTGTTTCTGATGTTGAATCTCTGCGTTTAGATTTCTTTACGCCACGCTTAAAAGTGCTTTCAAAATCCCTGAATATCATTTATCTTGAGCGGCAGTACATCTTTAAGAGAAAGAAATCTTTGCATCAAAAAGCTGAGTAGCATTTTAAAGTGCAGAGGTCTATATGGAGGTAAAAGAAAATTGAATCGGGGATGGCATGCATGGTAGACTTTGAAAGAAAAAAACAACCCAACAACAGACCAAGAGCCAGTCATTCAGGAAGCCAACAAAGTTGTTTTCTTAAGCAAGCCTTTCAACAGCTTCCATATTATTTATTTATTTATTTTAATGCTACAGTGACTAAAAATGGCAAAAAAAAAAAAAAAAACCCACACCATTTTATTTATGTCAAAAGAAATCACTTGTATGCAAAGTTGCAGCTGCTTCTTATAGGTATACAAATGAAGAAAAGCCTGGGAATGGGCTAGTTCCTTTCTTTCTTTCTTTTAATGGAAATCTTGATTCACGCTTCAGCACTCCGAATCCCCATTCAGTGGTGTCTTGGAGTTTCAACTGGATTGACGGCCAGAAATGAAATCGGAAGACGATGATGTCCTTATCCTGGTCAGTCCTCATCAGACTGAGAATTGTGTGTGTCGACTTTAGAAGATAAAGGTGGGTGTGGAGACAATGACCCTAGTTTGTGGCATTTCTACCAAGTCATTGTTTAAGGTTTGGGGATCTAATTTTCCCACCCACTGGTCCTCCATTTTAAAAACAAGCATTTTATTTGTGTTTCTTTTCAATAGAATATCTCTTATATGTCTATAGGGAATTCTATCTATGTATCTTGATCATATGCTTTCCCATCTGCTCCCTCCGACTCCTCCCAGGCCTCCTCAATGCACCCCACCATCCTACCCACTCATATTCTCTTTTATTCTTGTTTTGTAAGTTGCCTTTTGGGATGCTGGCTGGCCTCTCTGGCTTCATCTTGGGTCGGTGACCATAGCTTCAGTCACATCACGAGAGCAGTGGTCATGCCAAGTCCAGAAGACAGCGTTTCACAGAACTCCTTCACATCTCTGACTCTCAAGGTCTCCCTTTCCCATCCGCCATAACACTCCCTGAGCCTTGGGGTGGGGAAGGTTGATGTAGATTTCCCTTTTAGGGCTGAATACTCAATACTCTCATTCTGAGCACTCTGATCAGTTAAGACTCCCTATATTAAGTGCTGACCACAGAGAAAATCTTCTCTCATCAGCTTTGAGGGCGGCCCTAACCTATGGATGTAAGAGTAAATATTTGGAAAGCATTTTAGCAAAGCAACAGTAGTAGAGTCATTCCTTGGGCCTAGTAGCTAAAACAAACATTCAAAAAAAGATAACATTCATGGATTGAGGAGATATCTCAGCTGATAAAAATCACCGCAAGCATAAACATTTGTGTTTTATCCCTGGAACCCACATTTAACAAAAAACCAAAACAGATGATGAACGCTTGTTATTCCAGCTCTGGGAAAGCAGAAAGGTAGATCCCTGGAGAATGCTGGGAGGCAGCCAGCCTAGATATCCAGGGAGTCTCCATACCAAGGAGAGACTATCTCAAAAGACAAGGTGGCAGAGCCCAAGGATCAACATTCGAGGTTGACTTTTGGCCTCTACATTCACACATTTATGTGTATGTATACCTGTACACTCATGGCTATCCACAGCCTGGGACACACCCAATACATACACATATACATGCACACACACATATATACATATATACATATATATACACAGATACACACATATATACACACATACACACATATATGCACACATACACACATATACACACACACACATATATGCACACATGCATACACATACTTACACACATACATATACAGACACACACATATATATACACATATACATATACACACATACATATACATATATACACACAGATACACACATACACACATATACACACATATACACATACATACACATATACACACATATACACATACATACACAGATACACACATACATACACACATACACACATATACACACATACACACATATATATACACATACACACATACACATACATATATATACACACAGATATACACATACACACACAGTAATGCTCAAAATTTAAATGAGTTCAAAATGATTTACAGAGGGCACTAGAATATGTTTCATAGTTTGTTTTGGTGACCTAGAAAGACAAGAAAGCAAGGCGGTAGGCCCATCACAGGCTGGGATGGTGTCTTTAGAGAGACGAGGTGCCACCACTCCTTTTCAGAGCACTGACAAGTTTTCCTAATTTGGTTTGAACCATGTCGAGGTGGCTATGGACTGTAGGTCAGGTTGAGGTTAATATGGATAACCTGAGTTTCTGAGGACAGCTGGTCTAGACAAAGCACGCTCCAGAAGAGGCCGTTAATCAAAAACTTTCCTGTCCCGAGCTCTGATTCACACCTTTAAGTTATTATTCACGAGGGTTGACAATGCCCTCTTCCCCAAATGACATTAAGAACCCCTAGAGGAATTCCGATTTTTACCACTGGAGTAGGGGAGATAGGGTATCATTACCGGAAGCAGTAAGAAAAGTCAGGCATCCAATCATAGCATGGCCCCTGCAGATTATCTGGCTTGAATGTCAGTTGAAGAGGAGAAACTCTAGTCTAGTAAGTAGGTATTTGAGATTGTTCAGCGCTTGGATCCCACATTCAGAAAACACTTAGGCCATGGGGAGGTGTATATGAAGGGTAGTGTGGGGAAGTTCGTTCTAGGGTAGATTATCAGTGTGGAATCAGTCACAGGGAAACCTCACGTCCCTCCAAGAGACCAGGGACAAAGGATTCTGATTCTCCTATGTGGTTTTCCTTGGGTAGACCTGGGAGTTTTACAACAGACACAGGTACAACAAAGGTTTATAAGACCATGCCCTGTAGTGACAAAGTAGAGGGACTTAGAGATACTGGATTTGGGTTTCAGTCTTTGTTCTTACAGTGAATTCGCTTTGCCATGTAACATCTTGGAGGTAACACTCTTGACTGAACTGATAGCATTTCCGGCTCCATCTCTAAGGCTCTTAACAAAGCATTCATTTTCTTGTTTAGATGAGATGTTAGGCGATCAAGCTTCCATTTTTTTAATTTTATTTTTTCCTCTAAAGTCACCCAGCCACTAAAAGGAGTTTCCATGTTGTTTCCAGGAAACCTTTCCAAAGGACTTTCCTCATTGGATCCTCAGAGTCACACGGGAGAGGGGAGCGCTTAGACCAAGGGTTGAGCTCCTTAGCAGTTAGGATGCTTTCCCATAGATGGGCAATACCAAACCCAAAGCAGCCAGCGATCCTTGCATACCAGAGAGTGCAAGCCTTGGAAGTAAGAGCGGAGGTCTATACATCAGCTCTACACATTGTCGCACAATCGCTTTGAAACACAGCAGGTGCTAAGCATGTCTGCACAGAGGAAGCAAAGTCCACAAAGCTGGAAAGTTAGAGCCGTTAGAGGGAATCGATATCACCACGGTGTGTCTGTCACGCACCATCACTGAAGCAGGTTAGACTTCGTGGAACGGTCCACGAAGTGGACCCTTGCATCAGGCAGTGCTATTAAGAGTGTGATGTTAGGACCCAGCTGTTGCTCATGCGCAGGAAGCAGTATTTCCCCCTTCCACAGAGCACAGTCAGTACCCGGATGAGATACTGTGAATCCTAGCTAGTCGACCCTCTGGGGCCAGGACTTCTCACCTGGGAAGTGAGTTTACACCAAAGGCGATATTGATGGCCATGCATCTTGTGAGCCACCTCTGTCCTTCTGCCTCGGGATCAGAGGCTCACGCAGTGACACCTACTACATCTTCAGAAAGGTATAAAGACCCACCCCACTTCTGCCAAGCGGACATGTCTCTTCTGAGACTCCACCATGTAATCTGGTTCTGGTGCTGGTATCGGAACACTCCTTGGATTCCCCCCTCCAAACTGCTGCCTCTTACTGCTCATGGCGTTATTAACTCTTTTAATAAACCAGGTGCTTTCTTGTAATCTGTCCCAGTGTCCCCCCCTTGCGCCCTTCTCTGTGTAAGTGCCCCGTTTGAATCCTTCCTCTCTGTCTTGGTGTCCCGTTTGAATCCTTCCCCTCTGTCTCAGTGTCCCCCTTGAACCTTTCCCCTTACAAACGCTTTCAAGTGTCAGCGAGAACTGACTTCAGGATGTTCCCCTGGCTCTTTAATACAGTGTCTGGGAAGAGGATCCTTGTCTGTAGCCCTCAGACGGGATGCACAGACGGACAAAGATAACGTACACCCTGACAGCTGCGTTTTCCCACTGTGCCATCTACCATTCCTAGGACAGAGCAGGCATTTAGTGGGGTGGACTCAGGAGTGAATGATTGATTGGGTCACTCTTCGGTTAGATTGCAGCACAGGAAGCCTGTGCCTGCCATCCGGGTCTCCTCTGAGATGGGGAAGTGTTTTCGCTAGAACTGCCCCTCTTCCTGCCTGTTCCGTCTTTAAACCACCGTCACCTGTGACGCTTGGCTTTTGCTAAGCTCTGAGACCCAGGTGTCAATCACTGGTGACCCACAGCAGCTGGCGAGTCAGGGAACAGTGCCCATGATTTCCTGACTTCTGCTTTGCTACCTCTGGGTCTTATAAATCAGCGGTGAACTCACTCTGGGGATTCTGTGCGTAGGTTAAGGTATGCCCCCTAACACCTCCAAAGAGATCTTGATTCCTGATTTCTACAACTACATGTGAATTCGAAAATAGGGACTTTCTACATTTAATCAGATTAAAGTGAGGTCATGCTGGACCAGGGTGGGCTTTCCTAGTGTGGCCAGTGTCCTTTCAAGGAGAGGGAAATTTAGAAACACAGACATGGGAGAGTACTATGCGTCACAGACAGCAATTAGAGAGGACACAGGATGCCAAGAGAGCCTCTACTACAAGAGGCTGTGAGACAGATTGCCTAGGTGGCATGGAGAAGCTGCAGCCCAGCCGATGCCTTGATTCTGGACTTCCGGCCTGCATATCGAGTAAACAAATATGAGTTGTTTTCAATCTCCGAGTTTATGCTCCTGGGTTATGGTAGCCATAGGACTTCCATACCCAAGGCGAAGAAGAGTCTCAAAGTGTTCCCGTCCCCTTCAGCCAGCCCTTGCGACTCAGGAAATTCATGACTGAAATAAATCCAGGCATGAACTGGCCAGCTCAGCACTGCCAGACAAAGTGTGTCAACGTAGTGAGGCGGGTAATTCTTCACTCCCACAGAGAGAGGGATATGACAGGGGGTGACACTCGGAGCCCCCGGGGGCTGATTCCTACAGGATGGGCATGAGGCCTCCTTAGTGTGGGGGCTCTGGGATGTGTGTGTGTGTGTGTGTGTGTGTGTGTGTGTGTGTGGTGTGGTGTCCAGAAGACTGCAGTGGGATGTAAGCCATCTTCCACATGAGACAAAGTCCTTAGAAACTCGTGAGCTGACTCAAGAGGTAAGATTGAGTGAATCAGAACAGCTGAGCGCTCTGCCTCAGTGCAGGTTGGCATGTCAGCACCACCCCTCAGTTCCCTGTGAGATGCGTTCCTGCAGCCTCTGTGTGCTCTTGTGTGAGAGCGCCCCCCCCCACATTATGTACTGGGTAATCATCTTATTTGTTAAAGTCAGCACCCAGCGCGTAGATTGCTCCATAAAAGATGTGTTGGTGGATGGAATTGATTGGAAGTGTTTACAGTTATATATCCTTAGGTGATTACAAAAGGAAGCCTATTGTAATTTATTCTTGTGAGTGCTTTGGGTACACTGAAATTTTTAAGGAGCCCTTAGGTACTGCAAAGTATGGGCAAGAGCAATTGAAACACAACCCAAGATACAAGCAGAGACGGCGCGGGATGAGTGAGCCCTACCATCAACTCTGGGTGTAAGCGGATAGTAACTGACTGCGATTGGGCCATCCATGGGAATACATTGGCCACTAATAGAAAGTATTCCTCAAAAGATTATTTTTATTTTATGAGTGTATGAGTCCACACATGTTTTTTGTTCACCGCGTACATTCGCTGCCCCCCATGGAAGCCAGAAGAAGTTGTTGGGATCCTGAGAACTAGAGTGAAGACGATTGTCACCTGCTCGGCATAGGGGCTGGGAACTGAATCTGGGTCTTCAGGAAGGGTAGCTAGTGTCCTTAACCACTGAACCATCTCTCCTGCCCATGTGCAAACTATCAAAAGTGGGGAATTGATGGTGGCGGGAGAGGGCGGCAGACGGAGCTCAGCATGTGTTAGCTCAATTCTGCAATTCCAAAATTGACCTGAAAGCCAAAATCCATTGATTTAAAGGATATCTCATCACATAGAAAACAGACAGAAGATTAAGTCAGTTTAAAAGTCTTGTACAGAGTGGAGAGGAGCTCCTGAGGCCCTGTCCCTAGCTGCAGAGCGATTTGCTCCTGGAGGAGGGAGAGGCATTTTACTTTGCAGGTCTGTTGCCCATGCCCTAGTGGCCTGCTCATACTTATCCAAGTATGGGCAGCATTAATTGTACTTAATGGATCACTAGTGAAAGAAAACAGGGCACATAAAGTTGGGAGGAGGAAGTATAGGGGGCACTAGTGGAGTAGGTGGGGTGGAGCAGAGTGTGAAATGCGATCAAGATACACTTCAACATGTGTGAAGATTTCAACATGATGAAAAAGTAATTAAAAAAACTCATTTCTTTATTTTCTGAAGATGTGTAGGTACTTTCAAAGTTTCATATTGAGCTCTAACTCTCTCTCACACACACAAACACACACAGAGAGACAGAGAAAGAGAGAGAGAGAGAGAAAGAGAGAGAGAGAGAGAGAGAGAGAGAGAGAACACATATAGATAGGTGCATACATAACACATGCACACAGATGCATACACAGATGCATGCACAGAGATTCATACACAGAACACATACACACACACACACACACACACACACACACACACACACAGATGCACATACACAGTTCCTATAGTACTGAGTATAGAAATGGCATGAACAATGGCCTGGCTTGCCCTCATTCCTCATATCATCTCCTTGTTCCTGTGACCTGAAGTTTTGTCCATACAGTGGTGTAGGTTACTCTTATATGCATAAGCTTAGGATCAAGATTCAATTGATTGCAAATTATATGACCAATGTTCCTAATTGTGTGCTGTGTGTCCTTTGGTGTGGTTCAATCTGACAACTAACTTTAAAATCTTAATATAGTTTCTTGAATCATTGTTTTTGAAGGTGTGTGTGTGTGTGTGTGTGTGTGTGTGTGTGTTTTGAGATCAGAAGTTGACAGTGGGTGGCATCTATTGTTTTGGAGATAGAGTTCCTCACTGAACCTGATGCTTGTTGAATCAGCTGGCCAGTGAACTCATGCCTATCCATAATCACATCCCCACCAATGCTATGGTTGAGGAGTCATGCTCCACACCTTGCTTATTTCTGTAGACTCTGAAACTGTATCTTCATGCTGATGTGACAGGCACTTATTTCGTGGTGTCTTCTCTCCATCCAGCGTCTTAAGTCCTTACTGCAGGAGGTAACTAATGTTCCTGTAGCACCATGGGCTTTCACTGGACTTGTATCCCTTCCCTCTGCCATTTAGGGGAATCTAGAGACTATGTACTAAATATACAGCCCGATGGCGTGAGAACATTTACCTTCCCATATAGCTGCCAAAGCCCTGGGAAGAAGAAGCTGGGTGTGAAAGGAATCAGGAAATGGGTGTGTGGCAGAGTAGAGCAGCTTTGCTGTAGATTGACTTGGATATAAAGACAAAACCCTGTTATACAGAAAGGTCACAGTGCTGGGAGTTGGGGGGAAGAATTCCAAAGAGACAAGGAAGGGAAGAGGGCTAGATACTTGGGAGGAGTTTTATGAAGTGCAATGTTCTGGATCAGGCAGGGAGTAAGGATCAGGAGAAGAAGGGGCATCCAATCAAAGTCTCATGATAGGTGTTATTTATTGAAATAAACTAAGAGGACTTGTATTGCTTAACTCTCTAGTTTTCTTCCCTTTGGAACAGGATACTTCCAATGTCTTCTGACCCATGGCAGGAGTATGTGACCACGGGCAATTTCTTACATGAGGTCCTTGTCTACATAAATAGCTAGATGATAAAATGTAATTGATAATCTGTAGGTCCACATGAAGGGAGCCAGTGATGGAGATGCAGAGCCGTGGCTGGAGAACACATATTTATTTCTGTGTGGTCAGAGCCTTTAAAGAACTGAGACCATGTGATTCCAGGTGCCATCTCTTTGTGTTCTTTAATTACCCAAGATGCCAATTATGGTTAATTTCATGTCTTCCTCCAAGAGCAAAGAACAGTGCTGCTCCACTCACCATGCCATGGAGCAGTGCTGCAGCGATCACCATGCCACAGAGCAATGCTGCAGTGCTCACCATGCCACGGAGCAGTGCTGCAGTGCTCACCATGCCATGGAGCAGTGATGCAGTGCTCACCATGCCATGGAGCAGTGATGCAGTGCTCACCATGCCATGGAGCAGTGCTGCAGTGCTCACCATGCCACAGGGCAATACTGCAGTTCTCACCATGCCACAGGGCAATACTGCAGTTCTCACCATGCCATAAAGCAGTGCTACAGTGCTCACCATGCCACGGAGCAGTGCTGCAGTGCTCACCATGCCACGGAGCAGTGCTGCAGTGCTCACCATGCCACAGAGCAGTGCTGCAGTGCTCACCATGCCATGGAGCAATGCTGCAGTGCTCACCATGCCACAGAGCAGTGCTGCAGTGCTCACCATGCCACAGAACAGTGCTGCAGTGCTCACCATGCCATGGAGCAGTGATGCAGTGCTCACCATGCCATGGAGCAGTGATGCAGTGCTCACCATGCCACAGAGCAGTGCTGCAGTGCTCACCATGCCACAGGGCAATACTGCAGTGCTCACCATGCCATGGAGCAGTGCTGCAGTGCTCACCATGCCACGGAGCAGTGCTGCAGCACTCACCATGCCACAGAGCAGTGCTGCAGTGCTCACCATGCCACAGAGCAGTGCTGCAGTGCTCACCATGCCATGGAGCAGTGCTGCAGCGCTCACCATGCCACGGAGCGGTGCTGCAGTGCTCACCATGCCATGGAGCAATGCTGCAGTGCTCACCATGCCACAGAGCAGTGCTGCAGTGCTCACCATGCCACAGAACAATGCTGCAATGCTCACCATACCATGGAGCAGTGCTGCAGTGCTCACCATGCCACAGAGCAGTGCTGTACTGCTTACCATGCCATGGAGCAGTGCTGCAGTGCTCCCCATGCCACAGGGCAATACTGCAGTTCTCACCATGCCACAAAGCAGTGCTGCAGCACTCACCATGCCTTGGAGCAGTGCTGTAGTGCTTACCATGCCTCGGAGCAGTGCTGCAGTGCTGCAGTGCTCACCATGCCATGGAGCAGTGCTGCAGTGCTCACCATGCCACGGGGCAATACTGCAGTGCTCACCATGCCACGGAGCAATGCTGCGGTGCTTACCATGCCTTGGAGCAGTGCTTCAGTGCTCACCATGCCACAGAGCACGGAGCAATGCTGCAGTGCTCACTATGCCACGGAACAATGCTGCAGTGCTCACTATGCCACGGAACAATGCTGCAGTGCTCACCATGCCACGGAGCAATGCTACTGCATTCACCATGCCACAGAGCAATGCTGCAGTGCTCACCATGCCACGGATCAGTGCTGCAGCGCTCACCATGCCATGGTTCGTGTAACCTGTTTCTGCCAAAACATCACAGCTTTTCCAGCCTCTGCAGATCCCAGTACCATTTAGTCAAAGGGCATCCCTTCATGGCTGATGGAGCCACCCCACCCCCACCCCACACTGAATGTTGGCTTCAAACAATTCTCTCAGAGGTTATACTAACAGGAGGATGCCCTAAGTGCAGGTTCCCCCAAGCGTACATCAGAAAATGAGAATTCATTTTTTTCTGGTTATGGGTAATCTGTTAATGGAAATTTTACTGTTTCAGCATAGAACATGCTACACAGAAGATATACTATTGGTATAAATTAGGCAGATAGATGATTGATCCATGATACATTGATTAGTAGATAAATGAATAGATGGACTGCTATAGATGGTACTTGATGAGAGATATAGATAGTCTGATTAAGGACTGCGTGGATAGGAAGATGATAAATGATAGATTGATAGATGGAGGGACGGTTAGCAGTATGAACAGATGATATATAGAGATAGGGATGTATATGACAGATGAACAGATGGGTAGATATATGATAGATTTGCTGAATAAGAGAAATGAATGTACACCGCTCGTCAGTCTGGCAGTTCATGAAAGGCGGAGACCTATGTACAGAGCGGTCATCTCAGAGAACACTAGAGATGGGGACTTGTACGACACGTGAGTGTATGTAGCAGGAAACCCACCTGTTGTCCTGGCCTTTCTCCTACTCGGAATGTTTGTAGGAGGAGGGGAACGGATGGGGCACATTCCAGTCAATTCTCACTCTGTAGCTGTCAAGCCCACTTCCCAGGAGCTCATGGCAAGACAGGACAGCAGCCTCTTCAGTTCAAGTCTTCCGGGCCCACCAAGCCACAGCCCATCACACTGACTAGCACAGCACAACTGGAGAGCCAGGCAGCGGAAATAGCCATTACAGTTGAACATGGTGAACTGTCAGAGAACAGGAGTGACAACCGGGACGGGGGGGGGGGGAGGGCCACCATCACCATCAAAGTGCCTGTCAATGCCTGGTGCCCTGACCTGAGCGAGGCTCAGTGGATTGGCTCAGACAGGATGGGTTCTGGTGCTCGGTGGGGGCCTGTCAGCTGGAACCCAGAGGTTCAGATGGTGACATTTGAAAATGGGGCCATGACAAGTGCCGTCGGAGAAAGACAAGAAGAGGAAGAGCATGGGGGGGGTACTGCTGAGAGTCGTGGGACACCGTCCAGGGGGGCCTTCTAGAGAGGAAGCGGGCCCTCTTCTGTTACAGATCAACCCTCTGTCACTGGGCTGCCCATGAGATTTCAACCAGATAAACGTCCCTTTGGGAAGCTGGAATGCCTTGGCAGACAATTTTAGGCCTTGATTTGATTGATAAATCCTTTGTGACAGGAGGGGATGAAAGAGGCCCCCGGTTTGGTACATATAAATAGGAAATTAGCTGGCAAAGTTGTCAAAGATAATTAACTTTCCCATTCTGTGGGTCTATTCAGGTTGACATCCTGAAATTATTTAGAAATGCACATGTCAACGCTCTGACAGAATTTGGGGCTGATCAGATAAACAGATCTGGAGCCGCCTGGTTGTAAAATGATGTAAGCGCTTAGCTGGTATTTTATCGGGAGTCTGCTTACTGCTGCGGGCCCCAGGGTGGGAGAGGGGTTGGGGTGGGGAGGGGAGGCAGACACGTTGCTTTCTTCCTCTTTTTCCCCTCCTCCCCCTCCCTTTTTAAAAATCTCCCAATGAGCTGAGGATGTACCTCATCTTCAGTTTAACCATGATCTACCTCAATATTCTCACACTGGGATCAGTCTCCAGCAGGAAGTGGTATATTCTGAGGAAAACCCATCATCCCGGTGTTCTCTGCTCAGATAAGTGGTGTTTTGTTAAGGGAACCATGGTTTGCAGACGCATCCAGAGTCACTACGGTGGCTGGCTGCTTCATCCTACCGCTGGGGGAAAGTCCTGGACCTCACTCTCTGCTCACAGATGAGAGAGCCTTTTCTCTGTCAATTTTATCTCATTTCCAGAAATTTCTCCTTCATTGGACGAGTTCTCTAGATGCAAACATTTCCCAAAATGAAACAGCTTTTCCTCAGGTTGGAAGACATTCAACGTGTGAGGGAAAAGCAGGGTTGACTATGGTGGTCTGTAATAGGCTGATTCCAGTCTCCATTTAAATTAAGTCGCGTGTCTCTCTCTCATTTGGCCAAGGAGAAAACAGATACCCAGAAAAAGGGAAGTAACTGTTGGAGGTGACACAGATATCCATGAGAGGAGGAAGCTGTGGTTGAACTTGGCTTTGACCATGACCCTGCCTCCAGCACTAGATTCACATGAGTAGAAGAAACCTAGATTCCTAGATCGAAGGGAGTTTGAGAAATCCTTACTTCATGCTTCAGCAGGCTGGAGCCCACGAGCTGACTCCAACTCACTGCCTACTTTTGAGGGGCTCGTGAGGTAAGAATGGAGGTCCTTACACTGGGAAATGCCTGGGTGAAGAAGAGACAGAAACACAAAGGGTACCATGTAGCAAGCCAGTAAGGAACATTCCCTCCATGGCCTCTGCATCAGCTCCGGCTTCCTGACCTGCTTGAGTTCCAGTCATGACCTCTTTTGGTGATGAATAGCAATGTGGTGGAAGTGTAAGCTGAATAAACCCTTTCCTCCCCAACTTGCTTCTTGGTCATGGTGTTTGTGCAGGAATAGAAACCCTAAGACAAATCGGTACATAAAGTTCTAAGCCAAGTGTACACAAATAAAGTTTTATCAGAACACGCCCTCGCCAGGTCATCTAGGTGTTGTTGACTGTTGTTCCTGCACCCTGGCAGGGTGGCGGAACCACGACGGGGACCGGCCTCCATGAAAGCTGAACGTTGTTATCCTCTTCCTCTACAAGACGCATCTTCTGGCTTCTCAGCGCAAGCTTGTGAATCTGGGAATACAAATAGCCTAGGGGAGAATGTGTAACAGACCTCACCTAGTGTGCTCTGCCTACCACTGATGGAGAGAGCTGTCAATATCCTGTCCAGCATTCGCGGAAGCAGACTCGGAGAGTCCCAGGAAATTCTTTCTGCTTATGCAGAGCTACGGTCACAGCTACCACCTGCCTGACGTCACCCTGAACACGACGACTCTGAAATCCCTCACGATGTGGCTATATCGCTATGATTCTGTATTTCCTACCTGTTGCCTTTCTGGGTGAGATTCTAGGAACACAGTGGAAATCACCACCTACCTGCCAGTCCCCGGAAACCATTATGTGGGAAAGAGAGTTTTGCCCTAAATATCTATTTTACCTCATATACACCAACATACAAGGGACATCATGGAAGAGGAGTCAAAACGAATTTAAGAGCCATTGAAGATTGGAATGAGTTCTATGACTCACTGTCTTCTGGATAGGACCTGGCTAATGCAATGATGAACTCAAAACAACTGTGGGCACCTGCACAGGACCTGTACAAGATGAAGCCAGCCAAGACTTAGGCACAGATGGCAGAGATGATCTCTAGGCCCCACCCATTTACGTAAGGAGCTATTGGGAGTGGATTACTGTTGAGGGGGTGGGGCAAAGGTCCAGGCCCCACCCATTTAGGGGAGGAGCTATGGGGGTGCTAGTGGTGAAGATGCAGAGGAGAATAGATTTCTGTGAGGTTCTGGCCACTGGTACACCCATGCACCAGTGGTTGGCCCCCGCACCAGTATACACAGACAATACTAAATAGTCTTGGTGAGTTATCAAAAATGAAAAAGAAAAAGAAAAAAAACGACATGTATTTAGGGGTGGAGCTTGTAGGAGAAAAATGTAGGAGGAACTAAAGGTTGGAAAGTAGGGGGTAAATATGGTTATATTTCTATGCTTACCTGTATGAAATTCTCAAAAAAAAATGTGGAAAAATTGATTTAAAGGAGGAGACAGCCAATATGAATGAGCGGATATGAGACAAATGCCCTCTGACGCTGCCAGGCTCCAGACTCCAGGGCTTGTGCCATCTCAGGCTGAGCTCAGGCTTTTCCCCACGTGACATCACAATGTCCTTCTTCCCTTTGCTTCTCCTGGTTATTGAGGACCTGGATCTCTTCAGAAGGGAAATCTCAGCCCTGCCTGCATTTTATTAGCATTGTGACCGTTTGCAAATTAATTTGGACGGTAATATAATTTTCCCCTTGTACAGAGCTCAGTTCTGATTACTGTCATGCCCCCAAAGTGCCAGCTTCCACGCAAGCTCTTGTTATGGGAAATTAAGATACATTCCTCCCTCACCCAAATAAAACAAACACGTGACTCGGAGGTGGGGGCACAATCGAATAGAAAAGTCATTAATCCAGAGACCGTCATTATTTGAATGGAACTTGAGAGGAGAAACTCAATCGAGGGCTTGAATGTGGACGCGAAATTGCGAAGGCTGTTCTCACCCATCGCTGACTTTAAATGGCTCTTTGTAGGGGATAATTTGGGCCATAAACCTTGCTAATGTGATATTGGCTGTTTCAAAGTCATGTTTCATCCCAAGCAATAGTCATACTCCGAGGGTCTCAACATGTGGAGCTGTATCTCCATCTGCTGCCCCGACTCTCCCTTTAGGGGGGGGGGTCACGTGATTTTATGTGGGGGAGAGGGCATCGTGTATCGCTCAGGAGGTCATTGGAAGCGATAGCAGAAAAGTTAGCGGCTGTGCTGTGTGTGTGTCTCGTGTGTGTGCCCTCTCTGTGCCCTTGCTGCTGTGACACAGGTGTGTTTAATGGACCTGCATGAATAGCCCCATATTTTTAGTGGCAAGCTATGTACCCGGGCCTTTTTTTTTCTTTTTTCTTTTTTTAACAATAGTTAAATCTCCACTGCATATAGCACTGAAGCTCAGCTCTTTGGCACGCACAGCCCACCTCCTCCCTTCCAGCTGTGAGTCCCCTATGATTTGTTTCTCATGGTTGCCTGCAGTCAGCAGCAACTCCCTGGGAGGGTGGGAAAGCCCCACCTGCGGGGGAGGGCAGAGGTCCATTCTCTTCTGGTTCCAGCAACAGTTCCAGTTGCCCATAGTGGCCATGGCCTTGAAAATCTGCTTCTTCCCTAGCTTCTTTCTTTCCCCTATCTTAATTTTTCCTGTATTTCCAATTTTGTGGATTAGGTCAACTTTTAGCATTTTGTCTAGGCTCCACCCCACAGTTACCTGGCAACAGCCAGGAGTGCCCCAGTCACTATAAAAGGGGCTGCTCGCACCCTCCTATCTCTCTTGCCTTCTTGATTCACTCTGTCCTTTTGTCCTGTTTCCCCTCTCTCCCCATTCCCCTCGCCCCCTCCTCTCCACATGCTCAAGGCCAGCCTCTACTCATCTGATGCATATCTATAGGGGCATCAGATCCCCCTCTAGAGAGTTGTGAGCCACCATGTGGTTGCTGGGAATTGAACTCAGGACCCCTGGAAGAGCAGCCAGTGCTCTTAACCACTGAGCCATCTCTCCAGCCCTACTTGTTTTATTGTCCTGAGGTGGAAAATCAAAACAAACAATCATATTATCACCAGGTTCTCTTGCTCATTCACTCACTTTTTGTTTAATTATATACTTATATATTTTAATTATACATCGTATGTGATCGATAATCATTAAATATTGTCAGGGGTTGAGAAGAAGGATCCTGCGACCATGATGGACTGCACCACCAAACCTGGAGCCTGATGAACCCTTCTTTTCTTAAGTTGATTTCATCAGGTGTTTTGTTACATTGTAACACATCCACAGCCTCCCAAGTTGGATTGTTTCTCAAGTTGAGTAAATACAAAGTCAAGGATTGGGTAACTGACAGAAAGCTGAGTGGGAGACAGGGGATAGGGTGTTAAGCTGAGATTTGAATATAGGTCTGCCTAGTTCCTGGATGAGTGGTCTTCAACACAGCACCGCACAGCAATGGGGTTGCTTCGTTAAAGGCACCATGTGGCAGCCTCAATAAGCTGTGAACGCCCAACAAGAAAATACAGTATAGATTCTCTTATTCCGGAAGAGAGCTGAGCGTATTAACTGCTGTTTAACACACAGGGCTCCAGCTCGATAAAGCATCAGCACATTTTGACCATTCTACATGGCCAACCATCATCTATCTGTATCTATCTTAAAGGTACAATATGTGGCAAACAGTCCGCAGATATGGTGTTCTTAGGCAAAAGGAAACAAAACAGAACAAAATCTCAAGAAACAATAAGATTGCCTCTTCCCTGACATGCGTCTATAGGATTTTTAAAATTAGAGCTTGCCCATCAGCTGTAGGTAAAGCGGTCCTAACAATGTGACGATGGAGAGAGGGAAGGAGGGTGAATGTAAACACGGTGGTATTTTTATCATTCCCTACGCCCTACTGATTACTGATGAACAAGCCGACCCTTTCTTGCCTAGTTTGGCTGAAGAAATAATGGTAGAAGAGCAAGCTGCTGGGAATTGATGAGCAAGAAGAGAGGCAGGGAGTGTGGGGTGTGGGTCCGTTAACTCCCGGCATCCTGGAGGGCAGGTCAAGCTAAGCAAGACTGTAAGGATTTTGATTTTAATTTAGTCCTATAAACTTAAGGGGGAAGAGTCAAATTGTTCTGTCTGAATTTAATGTCTTATTGCCATAGCCAGTGTCTCACCCATTTAGTAAATAACCATTGAGTACCAATACGTGCCAGACGTGGGGAATGCCACCATGAAGCCTCAGTCCAGCGGGGGTGGGGTGGGGCGAGGGTGGGGTTGGGGCGAGGGATTTCAAGGAACTAACCAATCCCACAGTATCATGTATTCAATTATGTGTTATGGCAATGGTGATACAGAGTGAAATAAGTCTTTAGTGAGGTGACATTCAGAAGAGATCTGAGCATTCATACTTTGGGCTGGGGTGTGTGTGGAGATTTGCACCAACGGTGGCTACCCGATAGAAAATTCCAAAGGAAGAATCAGCCAAACATCTATAGGAATAGAAACAATGTCAGCAACTGAAGCAGATGGAGAGAAGGGGGTGGGGGATTAGAGATGATGGGGAAGGGGAGGAGAGTGGGAATAAACGTTGCACTGAGTTGTGTTGGAAGCCTTTGAAACATTTCACCAGATTAAAAAAATAGGAGTGGATCCTTGTTTTTTTTTAAAGATTTTTTTTTAATTTTTTATTTTATGCGTAGGGGTGTATGTCCTGCGTGTATGCCAGTTCATCATATCCATGCAATGCCTGCGGAGGTCAGAAGAGGGCCTAAAATCCTCAGGGACTGCAGTTACATGTGCTCTGCGAGCTGTCAGATGGGTGTTGGGAACTGAAGCTGGATCCTCTGCAGAAGCAGCACAGTTCCTTACTACTGAGCCATCCCTCCAGACCCCAGATACTCAAAATTTGAAAGTTCACCCTGGCCCTTTGAGGGAGAAAGCATAGAGCCCCAAGGGAGCAAAAGCTTCTTCAGCTGTTAGGACACACACCCGCAGGTGTAATGCTGATGAGTCAGGTACCAGGTTTAAGGAAGAGCCTGGGATTTGAGATGTCACCAGAGTGACACACGTTTGGGGGCGCCACTTCCAGGGACAAACACCACTAAGGGAGAAGCTGTTTTAAAAGCATATTTGAGAGCCAGGCACACATCTGTAATCCTAACACATAGAAGGCTGAGGCAGGAGGATTGTGATTTGAAGTCAGCCTGGGTGACCAAAGAAGATCCTATCTCAAAACCCCCAATGCAAGAGGAAAACTAACAAGAACTGAGTTGCGTTTGGTCGGCTATTGTAGACCTACAGGTGTAAACACCATGGGGAGAGTTCTCTGAGTCATTCTAGACCAGATACTGTTCTGTTCCAGGAGGTTAAAGATCCTAACAATAGCTAGACCATGCTCTGTCATGACACGATCCAGTTACTTGTATAAACACAATGTTTCATTTTTAGGTCTTCCCACAGTTTAAAGAAAATACATGGTTTTTTTTTTCTGCCATGTGATGAACTTGTTTTCTCCTTTTAATTTTTGTGAACTGAAGCCTCACACCACAGGCCAGCCTGATCTAGAATTCACAATGTAGTTCATGTTGGTTCCAAACTTGCAGCAATTCTCCTGAGCATGAGCATTATACATATGGAGGACCATGTCCAAGAACATACAATAATATTTTATAAACAGTTGCACTGCAGAATTGGAAGAAATAGAGAGGAATAGGGAGGAAAGGAGGGAAAGAGAGGAGGGAGTGAGTAAGAGATAGAAGATATATGAGAGGAGAGGAGGTGGGAAGGACGGGAGACTTTTATATTTTTGACTTGTTTCCAGGCACTATGCACCTGTATTTGCTATGTATGTCATACAGGGCATAGGCAGATCCAGTCCTTGTTTTTTAATAAAATTGAGTTGGCTTCTGTTCTAATTAGCTAGGACATAAGAATTGTCAACATATTACATCCTAGTTTCTCTGAAAGAAAAGTCTTGATTGGGGAATGACCCAAATAGGCTTTGTCTTTGGACATGTCTGTAAGGGAAGGTCTTGATTATTATCTGATGCAGGAAAATCCAGTCCACTGTGGGCAGCACCCATTCCTTTTAACAGATATATATAGGACATTTCATCCTAAAGCTAAAGAATATACCTTTTTCTCAGCTCCACATGGGACCTTCTCCAAAATAGACCATATAATTGGTCACAAGACAGATGTCAACAAATACAAGAAGATCGAGCTAATCCCATGCCTTCTATCAGATCACCATGGAGTAAGAGTGGTCTTCAATAACAACAAAAACAACAGAAAGCCCACATACACATGGAAACTGAACAATACTCTACTCAATGACACCTTGGTCAAGGAAGAAATAAAAAAAGAAATCAAAGACTTTTTAGAATTCAATGAAAATGAAGGTACAACCTACCCAAATCTATGGGACACAATGAAAGCAGTGCTAAGAGGAAAACTCATAGCTCTAAGTGCATCCAAAAAGAAACTGGAGAGAGCATATACTAGCAGCTTAATGGCACACCTTAAAGCCCTGGAAGAAAAACAAGTTAATTCACCCAGGAGGAGTAGAAGACAAGAAATCATCAAACTCAGGGCTGAAATCAATCAAATAGAAACAAAGAGAACCATACAAAGAATCAACAAGACCAGGAGCTGGTTCTTTGAGAAAATCAACAAGATAGATAAACCCTTAGCCAGACTAACCAAAGGACACAGAGACAGTATACAAATTAACAAAATTAGAAATGAAAAGGGAGACATAACAACAGAAACTGAGGAAATTCAAAACATCATCAGATCCTACTACAAAGGTCTATACTCAAAACAACTGGAGAACCTGGAGGAAATGGACAATTTCCTAGACAGATATCAAATACCAAAATTAAATCAGCATCAAGTAGATCAGCTAAATAGTCCCATAACCCCTAAAGAAATAGAAGGGGTTATAGAAAGCCTCCCAACCAAAAAAAGTACGGGACCAGATGGTTTTAGTGCAGAATTCTACCAGACCTTCAAAGAAGACTTAACACCAATACTCTCCAAACTATTCCACAAAATAGAGACAGAAGGGACACTGCCCAACTCATTCTTCGAAGCCACAATTACGCTAATACCTAAACCACAAAAAGATCCAACAAAGAAAGAGAACTACAGGCCAATTTCTCTTATGAATATAGATGCAAAAATACTAAATAAAATTCTTGCTAACTGAATCCAAGAGCACATCAAAACGATCATCCACCATGATCAAGTAGGCTTCATCCCAGGGATGCAGGGATGGTTCAATATACGGAAATCCATCAATGTAATCCACTACATAAACAAACTGAAAGAAAAAAACCACATGGTCATCTCATTAGATGCTGAAAAAGCATTCGACAAAATTCAGCATCCTTTCATGCTAAAAGTCTTGGAAAGAGCAGGAATTCAAGGCCCATACCTAAACATAGTAAAAGCAATCTACAGCAAACCAGTAGCCAACATCAAAATAAATGGAGAGAAACTTGAAGCATTCCCACTAAAATCAGGGACTAGACAAGGCTGCCCTCTCTCTCCATATCTTTTCAATATAGTACTTGAAGTTCTAGCAAGAGCAATTAGACAACATAAGGAAGTCAAAGGGATACAAATTGGAAAGGAAGAAGTGAAACTATCATTATTTGCAGACGATATGATAGTTTACCTAAGCGACCCAAAAAACTCCACCAGAGAACTTCTACAGCTGATAAACAACTTCAGCAAAGTGGCAGGTTATAAAATTAACTCAAGCAAGTCAGTGGCCTTCTTGTACTCAAAGGACAATCAGGCAGAGAAAGAAATTAGGGAAATAACACCCTTCACAATAGCCACAAACAACATAAAATATCTTGGCGTAACTCTGACCCTGGGCTATATATGAAGCTGGCTAAGCATGAGCCTGTTAACCAGCAAACAAGCAGCATGCTTTCTGCTTTGAGTTCCTGCTTGAGTTCCTGTCTTGATTTCCCTCAATGACGGCCTGTAACTTATAAGCTGCTTGGCTATCTTTAGCTTCATTCCTAACAGTCTGTGTTAGACTTTTTGATTTCTGACCATTGCATATGTATCCTGGGACACAAGAAATTTAGGTTATCTCCTGCCTTCAAAATGGTCATTTGTTTTGAGATTATGCCATCCACTTCTCTTGATAGCCCATTTCATCATGTGGCTGTGTGTAGCTGCAAGGGAGGCCTGAAATGGTTTTGTCAGCTGGATCCTCTGTAGAAGCAGCACAGTTCCTTACCACTGAGCCATCCCTCCAGACCCCAGATACTCAATGTTACTTAGTAACATTTGCTAAGAAAAAAGAGTGTGGGAGTAGGCAAGTATCCTTGTCTCAGTTCTAGCATGCTTATATATGTGGGGATGTCCACAAGACGTAGAAGGGGGTGACTAAGACCTGTTATTTTTTGTTCTCTTACTTGTTGGTTCTCCTATTCTTCTAGTCTTAGTTCTACCGTTAGGTTCAGAGTTGAAAAAAATAGGTAAGCATTGTAAACCCTCTCTTAGGGGCACCTTTTTTCTCCTGTTGAATGCCAGAACCATTCTCTGAGCTCTGCAAAAACAAATATTGTGGGGAAAAGAGTAGAAAAGAGGGGGTATTGAAACACTCATTTCAACCCTTCAGTGCAGTCTCAACTGCTTTCCCTCAATCAACAGTTTTTTTTTAAATCTAGGAAGGAAAGTGCTATGAGATGTTTGCATCTGATGATGCACAAGAAAACCCGAGTAGACTCCTCAGGATGCTCACTCTCCTAAATGCCTGCATATTTACTTAAGTCTGTGAAGAAGGATTTGTCCACAGAGGAGGACAAGGCAAAATTGGGAAAGCATGGTTCTACTTTTAGCATCCATTTACAAATATGTTTATTCATGTGTGTATCATGGCCTCGGAATAGCCCCTTACTGTAGCCTAAAGTGTGTACCCCAGAAATGCTTCTATATTGAAATAATAACTCTTCAGGGAATGGTAGGTAGTGAGGTCTTTGACAGAGAGTGTAGTCTTTACCATTCTGAATTAGGTTTATGTTTTGTTTCTTTAAAAAGGGCTGAAGAGATGGCTCAGCTATTAAGAACACTTACTGTTCTTGTATAGGACTAAAGTTTGGTTCCCAGCACCCACATGGTGGCTCACAACCATCTGTAACTCCAGTTCCTGGGAATATGATCCCTTCTTCAGAAGAACTTGGTGGAGTTGACATTCCTTGTCCAAGCTAAGAGAGATGAGCAGGGTGCCCATGTCGTCCACTCTGCAAAACTGAACTTAGACCCACACTGTCACCCCATGGCCTTTTACTAAAGCAAGGTCAGTGTGTGGTTCTCCAAGATGAATGAAATTCAAAATCTAGCATCACTGTGCCTGTATGCATGGGACACTTGAGTGTGTTCATACAATAAAACTGCAAGTTCCATGCAGTGCAGCTCGGAAGATAAAGTGACAATTCACCAGCTCATTTTATTTGTGGCTTGGAAAATGTGCCTAGTGCAGGACTCCTGTGCTTAGACTATCAAATGATTCATTCTATATGCAACGAATATAATAGTTCACCTAAAGCATAGACCTTACCAAAAGATCCCCACACTTGCAAGATTATCATCTCTCTATCTATATCTACTTAACCTATCTACCTCTCATCTGTCTATCGTCTATCTTTCTATCTATTATCTATTGATCTACCTATTATCTATCTTCCGATCCATCTATTGATCTAGCATGTCTATTATCTATCTTATTATCTATCAATAATCTATCTACCATCTATCATCATTAATCTAGCTATACGTTTATTATCTATCTATCTATCTATCTATCTATCTATCTATCATCGCTCCATCATCTATCATCTATTGATCTAGCATGCATATCATCTATCGTTTATCAATCCTCTATCTATATCTGTCATCTATCAATCATTGTTTGTTTATCTAGCTATGTATTTATAATCTATCTATCTATCTATCTATCTATCCATCTATCATCTATCTAGTTGTCTGCCTATGTATCTTCTGTGTATCTGATAATCTATCACCTATCATATGACTGGCTGGCTCTGACCCATCTTCCCTTCTCCCCATTGCATCCACAAAGAACAACTATCTTATTAGAGGTAGAATTACACTTCCCAGAGATGATCCAATGTTGGTTGTATAAAAATCCACTAAAGCTATTATTGCTATGACTACAGACAGGACATGTGCCCAGAGGACACATTGCAGCAAAGATTCACAACATTGATGTGATCTCTCAAGTAATATTGGAGAATACACATTTGGGATTACATTGATGATGGCAAAGTGGAGTTGAATTCATTTCTAATTTTCTCTGGGTTATATTATTTTGCATAAGAAAGTAACCAAATACGAAAATCAGTAGCCAAAGCCAACCAACAGAATTGGGGCTGGACCTGAAGGCTAAGAGAGACCAGCTTCAGACATCAGCAGTTGAGGAGCATGGACCCCCAACTATGCCAAAAACTATGAATTTGCTCCCATAAAAATACTCATCTGCATATCACTGTATGTACAGAGAGTGGGTGGCAAACTACAGTCTATAGGTGAAATCTGGTTCCTGGCATGTATTTTATAAATAAATAATAGAGCCCCAGGTATGCCTTTGCATGTTGCCTATGACTGTTTTCTTGTCCAGAAGTTTAGAAACGATGATGTGATAGATATTTTATAGACCTGCCTGAATTATTTCTTTTCTGGATCTTTGTAAAAAAAAAAACAAAAAAAAACAAAAAAAAAAATTTAACAGAATGCTTTGGCCCAGGCTGTAGAGGTCAGGGGCCCAGGGAAGATGTTGAAGGAGCACAGTGAAGCTGTGAGTCTCACTTTGGGGCTGAGGACTCTGGATGCCCCATGGAGCAGCAGAAAGGACAAGCAAGCAGGTGAGGAGAGGATCCAGGAATAGAGCAGGAGAGGTGCCCGAGGTGTAGTGGGGACAGAAAGATGGGAGGAGGCCTGTCATTCTGGTTCATCCCCACTTCTCAGTATGACCCCCATCCCTGAACAAAAGTCCCAATAGTTAGCATCTGTATTTGACCCCCATATGCACTTGACCACATGTGACTGGCTTTTACTTGGACCCTGCTGGATGGCCCCTTTAAGGCTCATGGTTGGTCATGTGCTGGGCTCTGGTCAGGAGAATTCACTCGTCTGCTTCTGCTTTGTGAAGTGCTGGCTTTCAAAAGATCTAAACCCCCAAATAGAAAGAAGCAAAATTTAAAAACCCCGTGGAGTTCACAGAGAGAGTCAGAGAGCAGAGGCTCATTGTTGGCCTTCAAATAATCGCTGTATTTGAAATGAGTGGACTTGACAGTTGTGTGTCAGACAAAATGAAGACGCAGCAGGATCTGGCCACGCAGCTCCTTTGGCCAGTGCACTGGCTGTTGAACACAGTGCTGGCTGCTAACGAGAAAGAAAGAGTAGTGTGTAGCCTCACATCTGTTCCGCCCTGATGCCCTCTCTTCCTCCTTGCAATGTCAGGCTATAATGGACACATTTGGAGACAAGGCATTGGATGCAAATGGTTATGGTTGGGATATAAAATGTTCCTGCCAGGCCCATGCATGGCGTGCTTAGGCCTAGACGCTGGTGCTGTTTTTAAAAGGTTTGTAAAAATTTTAGAAGATGGTGCCTGGCTCGCTGAAGTAGGCCACTAGTAGGCTTGTCCTATGGGACTGAATCCTTTGGAACAACACTTTAAAAATGTTAATGTGTGTGTGTGTGTGTGTGTGTGTGTGTGTGTGCATGCCTTTGTGTAGGTGCTGTGTGTGGGTACCTATGGAGGACATAAGATGGTATCAGATCCCTTGTAGCTGGAGTTACAGGTTACTGTGAACTGCCCAATGTGGGTGCAGGTGCTATTAAATACTGAGGCATCTCTTTTGTCCCATGAACAAACCACATCTTGCCTTGAGCTCCTTTCTCGCCCCTTCTCTCTGTTTCCTGTTCCTTAAGAAATGAAGAACAGACTCCGCCACATGCCCTTGCTGCCATGTTGTTCTGCCCAAGCACATAGGGACAAGCAGCCATGGACAGTGCCCTCTGAAAAAGATGAGCCCAAATTAGCATTTTCTCTCTTCAGATAATTCTCAAGTGTTTCGGCCAAATGATACTGAGATGAGGAGAAAGAATACTGACCTGTGATTGAGAGAACCTTGAGACAGAATTGAGGGGCATACACTCAGATGGGGTGCTAAGTAGATAACTGGCAGGATCTGGTAATATACAGGGTAGTGTAATCTTCCTAGTGACGGTGGTCATATTAACTCTGCCCTTGTCTGCAGGACCAAACACAACCCCGGCCTCCTCCTCAACATAGCCGATTTGTCCAGTCAAAGTCATTGGGAAGACCTTCATTAGAAGAGGTACCTATCATTACCGCAGTAGAGCAAGCCAGCCAATCTGAGAGACATGTCTTGAGCAGTTCCACAATTGAGGAGGGCTAAGGGATGACTGTGTGAAGCTTGTAAGTGTAGCTGGCTTATTGGACTTATTTGGAACAAAGGCGTTGTGTTAAGGCGCAGTGAGTGTGGAAGCTTTGTCTGGTCAAGGTGAGTTGCAGGGTGATAGGGAATGCTGATTTGCAGAGTGGGCTAATTGCAAGGAAGTCAGGTGCCTGTGCTACGGTCAAGGACACTGGCATCTCCTGGTGCTGAGCAGGAAGTGAAGAGAAAGGGTTGTTGATGAAGCAACACTGGGGAAATTGGAGCCCCTGGGCATCATTGCAGGGAGCATCGCATGGTACAGCCACCATGGGGAACAAATTGAGGGTGCCCCGGAAGAGAAGCATGGCATCACCGTGTCACTTTGCAATGCCCTTCGACGTATCTAGAACATGGGGGCTTAGGCAAGCATGCCTTCACAGAGATACCATGGGCTGTCAGCAAACAGAAGATGAAAACACTCTAGTGTTCCATTTGTGGAGGAGTGTGGAAATAAATGGTGGTCTCTCCATGCTAGGAGAGATAAAAGACTGGTACAGCTCTAATTCAGATGAGTCCCCAAACCATGCTGAGGGAAAGGAGTTAGTCACAAAGAACCGTGTACGACATGATTCCACTCTTAGGAAATTTTTAGTCCAATCAGATGTAACCAAAATGGCAGAAATTAGACTGGTGGTTGCCAAGAGAGGAGAGATCGGTTTGGGAGGAACCTGGGGTTTTTACTTTGGAATAGGGGTATATGTTAGAATCAGATGGAGGCAGTGACTGTGTAATAGGGAATGCACTTAATGGCAGCTGACTTAAAAACTAGCAATTTCATGTTTTGTGAATTTTAGCCTAATAACTTGTTCCAAAGAAGACGGGTGACTAGGAAGGGGGAGGGGGGAGAGTGAAGGGAGAAAGAGGAGGAGGTAGATAGCAAGAAGGATGAGGATGAGGAGGGGAAGGAAGAGGAGAAGGATGAGGAGGAGGAGAAGGATGGAGTAGAAGACCTTAAAAGGTACCTACTTCTTCCATTCTAAACATTATCCCATCCAGACAGCTGCATGGTACTCTTGCACCTGACTGTATTTTAAACTTTCTATTTTTCACTCTTTGTGTCTTGCTACTACATGATACTGATGTCCCCCAAATCTCTTTAACCTATACCTCCTTTTTAAATTCAGCCATTGAAAACCCATACTCAGAGATCTCTTTAATGTGCTTCCTCTGTTCTCATCAATCTTCTACTCTATTGCCAGAGATATCTCTCTAAGACATTTCTTACTGTCCATCATCATGATCAAGTCCTTCCTGGTGTCCTCCACCTTCAGTGCAGTGTTTTATTTCCTGAACCTGTAATAAACTGGAGAGGACTGTGGACTTGGGTCAAGGTTCTGACCCATCTAGACACTGGTCCATATCCTTGGCCATCTCTCAAGTGTGTCCATAAAAGAGGAATGGCTTTGTTTTGCCATTGGGGAGGTCACGTAGTGTCTTTGAATTCTAGCTCAGAGTACTTACGAACTTTACTGCCACTCTGAGTGTTGGTGTAATTGTGTATTGATAATGTGGTTGGTTTGACCACACAGGAGGATATGTGGTTTGGGGACAAGTGCCAGGTTCACCCCTTGATCGACACAAGGCTGCCTTTAAGGAGCTGGTACTCTTGTTACTGCCTTTTTTAGTTTCATTCAGTTGCTGAACCAAACGCCAAGATCAAAAACAACTGAGGGGGAGAAAAGCATTGACTTGGGTCATACTTCAAGTTCACAGTGTGTCTCTGAGAAACAGGAGACAGGGCAGGGGCTTGAAGCAGAAACCATGGAGGAATGCTACCTGCTCTCTGCCTCACACACTGCTTCATTCTCACCTTGCTTCCTTAATGAACCCAGAACTGCCCGCCTAGGGAATGGTGTCACTCACAGTGGGCTGGGCCCTCCTATGTCAACTAGTAATCAAGACGATTCCTGAAAGACATACCCCACAGGCCAATCTAATATGAGCAATTCTTCAATCGCCTCCTTCGCAGATGACTCTTAGCCCTGTCAAGTTGACACTTAAAGCTAAATAGAGCAGTGCCTGAGTCTGAAACTCAGCCCCCACGGGGTTCCTGCCATCATATATTGAATGGAAAGGCTCATTAGCACCAGGTAAAAAAGAGCTGCGTTAAGCTGCACTGAAACCAGATGGAACATCTGTCACTTTTCCTGACTCTGTTAGTGCCTTGCATGGATTG
The DNA here is from genome assembly GCA_964023405.1 of Apodemus agrarius. Classification (NCBI taxonomy): domain Eukaryota; kingdom Metazoa; phylum Chordata; class Mammalia; order Rodentia; family Muridae; genus Apodemus; species Apodemus agrarius. The sequence goes on from OZ030024.1 coordinate 13,076,634, forward strand.
GATTCTGGCATTAGAAGGATGGCTGCTACGACCAGCAGGGTAGTGTGTGCGTTTCTTTTATGCATTCACCCACTCCAGTGTTACCTCTCCACTGTGTGCAAGGTGATGTGCTAAGTTCTGAAGAAGTACTTGGTCATGTTTACACTTGACACTTTACCCTCCAATCAGGAGACGTTAAATGAGAAACATATAAGCAGTGGGACCAATCTTACTGGAGGCACTAGAAGGGACTTTGGGAGCAGTGTCAAAAATTTACATCATGAATCTTGGTGCCACTGGTTGCCATTTGGGGGAAGTTCCTGGACTCTCCTGGGTCTGTTTCCACATCTGAAAGAGGTGAACATTGTGGCTAAGCCTTGTGACCCATGGTGGTTTAATACAGATTTTTTTTTAAACCAGGAGTCTTTGAGGGCCCTAACATTAGATGGTTCTTAACATTCCCAGGTAACTTTCATGTGGAGCTGGGTTTGGAAACTGGCCCTGTAGCCTGGTGGTTTTGACCCAACTGGGTGCTTGCAGAAATACAGTTTTGACTCTTCAGAACTGTCTAGGGCTGGGATTTTCTGAGGTTATTGCATTCTAAACATTCATGGGTAGCTGTGTCTCTGGGGTGTCCTAGACCCAGAGGACCTTAGGTGATGTCTGGGGAAGGTTGGGTTGATGTAACTGGAATGGAAGCACTGCTTTCATCTAATGGGCAGAGGCTGAGGATGCTATCAGGCACACCCCATGATAGACAGGACTGTTCCCCCCAAAAAAATTTTTTTGGTTTTTCAAATGTAGAAGCTGAGGAGCTGCCCTTCTAAGAAGAGACCCAGGTCACTGGCCCACAGACAACTGTCAGTAACTGTAGTTTCCTCCTCTGGGTTAGCCACCGTGACCCTGGGTAAAAGGATTGAGACAAACACAGAGGGTCACAAAGTGAGGTTTGGACAGAAATTAAAGAGAAGGTGGCCAGCCCCAAATCATGGCCACTCACCAAGTGGCTGTTGGGCTGTTTGTAAGGATGGAGCTTCAGCAAGGCAAATGAGAGTCTGAGGGTTCCCACTGGGTGTAAGCAGCGAAGACAAAAGAATGGAAGAAGGCAAGAGCATGAATTATTAACAAAGCCAGGCAGGGAAAGTGTGGTGCAAGCCTTTTTAAACACTGTTTGAGATCAGGATGAGGAAAAATGGGCAGGGACTTAATTGTCTCATTGACTTTTGCAAGGGGAAAAACTCAGAGTCATCAAATTCATACACACAGGGCAGAGAGAGAAGTCACGTGCACTACTGCCCTCCTATGCTCAGTTTCTCTCTCTCTCTCTCTCTCTCTCTCTGTGTGTGTGTGTGTGAATGTGACCCATTTGAATACAGTTGGGTGCACACGTGTGTGCATGCATGAGACCAGAGTCAATCTCTGTTATCCCGCAGAACCTTTCTTCTTTGCTTTTGAGCCAGGGTCTCTCCTTGGTCTGGAGCTAACCCATTAGTGTAGGCTGGCTGCCCAGCAAGTAAGCTCCAGGGATTCCTATCTCTATTTTCCCAGTGCTGGGATTACAAGAGGATTCCATCACACCTAGCTCTTTTAATGTGGCATCTGGGAGAACTCAGGTCTTCTTGATTGCCCACAAGTACTATATTGACTGAAATAGTGGCCCAGGCCAATTTCTTTTTTTTTTTTAAGGTGGATTTTGGGTTTATAGTTCTGATGGCCTGCCCAGGGAAAGGGTCGAGATCTGGTTATTCTTTCACATGCCCTGAACTTTCCACCCAGCCCCATCACTGCCTCCCTGTAGCTCCTATAAGCTTGTCAGGCAAGTGGACACAGTGGGCCCAATCTATTTTCCTGTGTTGTCTCTACCCAGTCCCCCTCCAATCCTTCTCCATACTGTGCTCAATGGGAAATTTCTTGAAAAGTTGATTCCTACCACTCTGGCTTTAGGGAAACCTTTCGGTGGCCTTCCTTCCTGTCTGGATAAAGGCCAAACCTCTTATCTCTGCCTCCAGGACCTTTGGTTAGAAGGCTGTTAAGTCTCCTCCCCTCTCCATGACCCAGATGAAACACGGCAGTCACACTTCCTCATCACACACCAGCCTGTCTTCTCTCTGCGACTGCGATGGCTGCTTCTTCCTCTCTCCGCCATCTTTGCTGCCAGAATGCTTGTTCTCCTTCTAATAACCCCATCAGCTGCCTCATGTCTCTGAAGTTTTTCTTTTCAGGGTGACTCTTCCTTGTCCACAGCAAGGAGTGGCCTCTTCCTCAGACTCTTTTTCCTTTTTTTTATGACAGTAAAATATTTTTATTTTTTATTGTTCTAGCTCCTGGTCTTTGCTACTTAATTGGCAAGTAACAGGATTTTTAACAGATCCGGAGCCACAAACATCAAACTCTACTTTCAAAAATGAAGCTATAGAGATCACTATTTCCAATTATATATGACTAGATATTGATATTAGAATATATGCTATTTTATAAAGGAGTTTTAGGAAAGTTAAATGTTTCCCCTCAATGTACAAGGTTGTGGTCTCCCATTCTTTCTGGACAAATACAACATTTTCCTCAATAAATTTTCCTTAAATCTTAGAGAACATCAATTGCACTTTCTATTTTTTATTTGATATTTTCTTTATTTACATTTCAAATGTTATCCCCTTTCCCATCCATCCTCCCCCCTGCTTCTATGAGGGTCTTCCTCCACCCACCCACCCACCCACTCCCACCTCCCTGCCCTCAATTCCCCTACACTGGGGCATCTATCAAACTTTCATAGGATCAAGGACCTCTCCTCCTAGTGATACCTGACAAGGCCATCCTCTGCTACATATGAAGCCAGAGCCATGAGTACTCCTTGGCTGGTGGCTTAATCCATGAGAGATCTGGGGGGTCTGGTTGGTTGGATATTGTTGTTCTTCCTATGGGATGGCAAACCCCCTCAGCTCCTTCAGTCCATTCTCTAACTCCTCCATTGGGGACCCTGCATTCAGTCCAATGGTTGGCTTCAAGAATCAGCCTCTGTATTTGTAAGGCTCTGGCAAGGCCTCTCAGGGGACAACTATATTGGCTCCTTTCAGTGAGCAGGTTTTGGCATCCACAATAGTATCAGGGTTGGTGACTATATATTGGATGAATCCCCAGGTGGGATAGTCTCTGGATGGCCTTTCCTTCAGTCTCTGCTCTGCACTCTGTCTCCATATTTGCGCCTGTGAGTATTTTGTTCCCTTTTCTAAGGAAGACCGAAGCACCTACATTTTGGTCTTCCTTCTTGAGCTTCATGTGGTCTGTGAATTGTATTCTGAGCTTTTGGGCTAATATCCACTTATCAGTGAGTACATACCATGTGTGTTCTCTTGTGATTGGATTACCTCACTCAGGTCCATTTACCTAAGAATTTCATGAATTCATCATTTTAATAATAGAGTAGTACTCCATTGAGTAAATGTACCACATTTTCTGTATCCATTCCTTTGTTGAAGGACATCTAGGTTCTTTCCAGCTTCTGGATATTATAAATAAGGCTGCTATAAACATAGAAGAGCATGTGTCCTTGTTATATGTTGGAGAATCTTTTAGGTATATGTCCAGGAGTGGTATAGCTGGGTCCTCAGGTAGTACTATGTCAAATTTTCTGAGGAACTGCCAGGCTGATTTCCAGAGTGGTTGTACCCAGCTTGCAATCCCACCAACAATGGAGGAATGTTCCTCTTTCTCCACATTCTCACTAGCATCTGCTGTCACTGAAGTATTTGATCTTAGCCATTCTGACTGATGTGAGGTGGAATCTCAGGGTTGTTTTGTTTTGCATTTCCCTGATGACTAAGGATATTGAATATGTTTTCAGGTGTTTCTTAGCCATTTGATATTCTTCAGTTGAAAATTCTTTGTTTATCTCTGAATCCCATTTTTAATGGGATTATTTGATTCTCTGGAATCTAACTTCTTGAGTTCTTTGTATATATTGGATATTAGTCCTCTATTGGATATGGGATTGGTAAATATCTTTTCCCAATCTGTTGGTTGTCATTGTGTTCTATTGACAGTGGCCTTTGCCTTACAGAAACTTTGCAAATTTATGAGGTCCCATTTGTCAATTCTTGATCTTAGTGCATAAGTCATTGGTGTTCTGTTCAGGAACTTTCTCCCTGTGCTCATGTGTTCAAGGCTCTTCCCCACTTTCTCCTCTATATGTTTTAGTGTATCTGGTTTTATATTCACATGTACATGCACACACACACACATACAGATATATACATATACATACATATATTCACATGTACACATACACTCACATAGATACATACACTCTCATTTACATATACAATTCCCTTGTACATGCACACACACACACACATACACATATACATATATATTCACATGTACATATACATGAATTCACATGTACACATACACACACATACACACACACACACACACACACACACACACCTGCCTAGCTAACTACCTATATCCAAGGCACAGAAAACAGTTTAGAAAGGCTACCCAAATCCTTAAATCATGGCTTTGATCATAGGTCCATTTTTCTATGAATAGCTTATGTGTCTACCCTGAGTATTCTTTTCAATAAGTGTATCCTTTATCAAGCAAACAAGCAAACCATCAAACAAGAAGACAGTTGGAATGCCTGTATCAGGCCTCCATCAGGTGAGCTTCTGATTTCTTGAGACTCACTGTGGTGTAGTCCTCTAGCTTGTAGAGGTTCATAGACTCTCTCAGGGGGCCTTGGAGTGCAAAACTGTCTTCTTAATAACATAAAGATGTGGTCTCCTTTGTCAGCAGCTCATAGCTGATGCTTTGATGGTACAAAAGCCACGGTGAGTCACCCTACCAGTGCCTCATGAGGCTTCCCAGCAGTGGTGCCCATGCGTATAAGCCGTTGCCTTGTTCTTCAGCATACCATCATGACAATTAAAAAGGAAAGGAACAAAGCGATCACTCTTCAGAATGCCCTGGATGAAGTAGTAACCATGATAAACCATATCTCCACCTGCATGTTCATATCTTTTAATACCTAGGGTCCGATATGATGAGCATGTACAGAAAACCCTCCTGTGCAGAGTGCAGCATGGTGACTGGCTCGAGCCAACTGCTCGCACCGTAGCTGTGCTGTGAGCTGAACTTGCTATTTATTTACTGAACACCATTTTCACTTGAAAGAGCAACTGACAGACAAATTATGACTCTTTGGACTTGGGTGTTTGGCAGACAGTCTCTGGGAAAAGAATAAATGAGCCCGTCACTTCAGGAAAACAACTGACACCATCCACTGCCTGTGCTGAGAGCCCAACCTTTAAGAGACAAGCAGAATTTTGGAAATTTTATATTTTGCAACTGGGAACACCATTGCTTTTGACAACTCAAATATTTGGGGGATGAGATTGGTGGTGCTAACAGATTTAAAAAAAAAAGATATTAGTGCAATGTGGAAAGACTTGAAAAGTATTCTTATGATACAAGGAGCCCATATTTTCCAACGACCAATGCATAATGTACTAAAAGGCCCATTTAAAATGCAAGATGTGCCAATGATTCCAATTAAATAGAGTGCAAAAAAGTATATTGCCATGTTTTTCAGGTTCCACACTGCAACTAACCTTTGAGACATACTCCTTGTTGAATTTCAGTATAGTATCAAAAATATTCTCCCTGTTATTTGAGAAGGTTATTAACATCATCTATTCTTTTCTATCTCTGTGCATTTTAAGTGCCATTGTGTACCTTAACTGATAATGATAGTGACAACAATAGTTTAAATATGGGAAGTGATTTGAGAATCTGCTTTGTGTTAAAGGACACATAAAAGAATTAACATAGTCATACCACTAAGTATTGTCTCAGAAACTGTTGAGTTTTTTAAAATTGTTTTAAACTCTCTCTGTGTGTGTTATGTCAGGATGTGGTTATGTGTATGTGAGTATAGGTTCCTGTATATGCCAGAAGGCTGTGTCATATTCCTGGAGTTGAAGTTATAGGCAGTTGTGAATTGCCTGTCGTGGGTGCTAGGAACTAAACCCAGACCTTCTACAAGAGCAGCAAGTGTGTTTAACCACTGAGACACCTCACTGTTATTTTTTTTAAAATGAAGTTACGTTATGTAGGTTAACATGGAATGATTTGGTGTTTCGCATGTGCACTGACCAATAAGCTTTAAATTGTCCTGGTTCGAATTTATAAATGTAAAGATATCAACATACAGAACTCACTAACCGAAGGTCTTTGGAGAAAAATCCTGAGTACTGTTCAAGGCCTTGACTCACCTTCCCTTTTGACAGCTGACACTACCATCCTTTCTACTTGGGAATGTGTGCACTCCAATGGGTGTTGCATTTCAGAGAATGGTCACATTACAGTGTTTGTTGAAGTTTTGCAAAGGTAGCAAATGAATTTGGGCTTGCAGGGGGGCGTAAGACTTTGTAGCGTGGAAAACCCTTCTGTGAAAAAGAATAGCAAGTAGCTTGTGGGAATCGAATGCCCACTGAGCATTGTCCTCAGAAGTGTCCCTATTATACCCCCAAGCTCACAGAAACTGGCACTATCAACCTTTCCATTAGGTAGAAGCCTGGCTGGGTCACCCTTGGGGTTACAAACATAGGGTACAACCACCAAGAAGGTGCATCAGATTCTTAGTTGCTTCCCTGGGCAGAGCTGTGCTTTCTTTCTTCTTTCTTTCCCATAGCCAATTGGTCACCATCAAGAGCCAAACAAACTCCCAGCCAATGAGAACATTTGTCCCTTACATAAGCACCCCCTCCCCCTATACCTCCCAGAATTGTAGGCATCTTCAGGCCTCATCTCATTTCCTTCTGGGGTGCATTATCTTGGTCTGGGCCAGATGGACTTCCCCAGGAGGTTTGGCTGAAACAACCCCCTCCCCTGAGCATCCGAGACCCCGGGCTTGCAGGCACCCATCTGTTCCTCCTGAAATCTCGTTGCACCCATTGGTTTGGGGACGATGCAGAATTTTCACTGCAAATGAAATACCTCCGCCCCATTTCCTCTGACACCCAATTTCCAATTTCACAGGTGGTAGAATTGCTGGAAAGACAGGCTCTAATGTGATGTTAGCCTTGTAGAGTCTTGTGTATCAGCCTATGGAGCCTAAGCCCTACTTTACATCATTGTTCTCTGGTCTCTCGAGTTAAGAAATCTGAATATATAGAACAAAGCAGAACAGGTTTGGGCAGAAATCCACTTACACCTCCCCCAAATGTGGCACTTAGGCAAAAAAGAATGCACTGGAAGGTAGCTTCCTGCCTTTGTTTATATTAAATTCAAACCAGGAAGAGGGACATTATGATTAAAATTCAAAGAAGAGCCTCATTTAGTGGACTAACTAATGATAAAAAGAAACGAAGTAACTATTTCGATACAGTGCTCTCAGCAACTATCAAGAATCCAACCCTTGACATCCAGGTTACTTGGTCAACAACTGGATAAGGGAAGCTTTGCAGATGGTAGAGGACTGATGGGTAGGCAGATTATTCTTTCCACATCCAGTGGTTTGGCTAAGAAGGAATTCAAAGAATTAAAAATGGGATCTGGTGATCCTAGCATGCGCCAATGATTAGTCCCAACCTGTTGGTTGTGCAGGTGGACCTGGTTAAAGTAAATGGGTCACAAAACCGAACCAACCGTTGTGAATCTGGGACAAGATTGTTAGAGAGGAAGAGAGGATGCAGGTTAGGGAGAGTTGGGGGTGGGGTGGGGGAGAAGACTAGGGGAATAAACAGATTGCATTATTTTATATACATTATGAAATTGTCAAAGAACAAATTTATTTTTGAACAATGGCTCTTAGAGAAGGATTCTTTAATCAGTTGTGAGTTGTATAACTCTTGTTATAGGAGGTTCTCTTACTCATTCCAGTATGTTTTGGAACATTATCTCTATGCACTAGATACCACACCTCACCTCTCTCCTTATACAGAAGTTGAAAGCCAACTGCCCCTGCTCAGTCCCTGTAAGGGAGAAGAAAGTGCACTGGTTGAAATGACGAGACTAAGTGCTGGGTCATTTGGTCTACCTGTTGGTAACCCAGGTGCTACGTCTATGCATTGCTGATTACCAGGCCTCTGATGAACAGTTCTTCCTGGAAAGTAACTTTGAGATAACCTGTCTCACAAGGCTTCCCTTATCCTTGAAGTTATTCAACCTGTGTTAAAAGTCATCTGTAGCCGGGCAGTGATGATGCACATTTTTTAAATTAGATATTTTCTTTATTTACATTTCAAATGTTAACCCTTTCTGGTATCCCCTCCGAAAACACCCTATCCCATCTCCCACTTCCCACTGCTCACCAACCCACCCACTCCAGATTCCCTGTCCTGGTGTTCCCCTACTGGGGCATCTAGCCTACTCAGGGCCAAGGGCCTCTCCTCCCTTTGATGTCCAACAAGGCCATCCTCTGCTACATATACAGCAAGAAAGTTGTGTTCAGGATAAAGGTCTATCTTCTGCTTCTTGAAAACATCTAAGCAATTGCTAGTTCATTCATATAAAATTTTCAAAGTTACATTTCTATATCTTTCCAAGGGTACATGGTACAGAAAGGCCCATGAGGGAAGACATATTTTCACAGATTACATGCAGAAGGTGGCTGTAGACTCTCCTGTCCAGTTCTCTACAAACCTTAGTTTCACTTTATCTTCAATCCCTTTCCTTCCCTCCATCTTCAATTCCTTTTCTTCCCTCCATCTTCAATCCTTTTCCTTCCTTCCCTCCCTTCCTTCCTCCCTCCCTCCCTCCTTTCCTTCCTTCTTTCTTGCCTGTTTTTTTTCCTAGAACAGTAGATTGAACTCAGGGCCTTATACTGAGCTGTATCCTCAAACCCCGCTTTACTATTTCAGACAGGATCTCACTGAGCTTCCCATCCAGGTCCAAGAACAGCAATCCTCCTGCATCAGCCTTTTCCAGGCATGGGGCTCAGGAGACCTGGCTTTGAATCCCTTTCTGATAAGATTCTGTGTGGGGTCCATGTGTCCTTTACCTACAAACTTTTTAGGATTGCAGAGCTGTCGGGGTGGCTGGTAGGGAATGGGTAGATCCGTTGGGGGGTAATGTTTGTGTTGGATTTATTTTGTGTATGTGTGCAAAACTAAGCTTTGTGCTTTCTGGCCTAGACAAGAGGCAATCAAGGATGTGCTAGGACAATGTGTGATTCCATCCTTTGAGAGCGTACATGCCACCAACAGCTGTACGGTGGTTTGGTTTGACAAGCTGCGCGCCAGACTTTGCTGAAGGTGCAATATTATTATTTCTGGGGACAGAAGCCCAAACGGTTCATTACTAACACATTCAAAGCCCCACTGCCTAGAATGTGTGTATGTGTGACAAGAATTGGTAGAGGGTCCTTGATTCCATAAGAATCAGTCCCCAGAAGGGAAGACTTGGGCGAGTGGCCAAAGGGCTTGTGTGAGTCCCCAAGAGCTTCCTCTGCCTGGTCAAGGAATCCTGGTGTGTGGAGCAGAGTCTGGTCACTGGGCAGACAAGTTCCAGCACATTATCCATTTGTTTTTTTTTTTTTTTTATGAAACAACTGTTCTACCAAGCTGTTATCTGCATGCCCCAGAACACATCATTTTTATTTTGTTTATTCTTTGGTGATTTCGTTGATGTATTCAGTGTACCTTGCCCATTCCCAACCCCCTATTCCCCATTCTCATGATCTCTAAACACCCTGTGCATGTCCCCTTCCCATCTCAGTGTCCTCCCCTTCTTCTCTTTAACACATTGAACCAAATTAATGGACCCTGTTAGAATGGTCACTAACATCATTGGCTGGAACTTGTGCAGATCTTGTGCCAGTGACCAAAGCTGCAGCAAAGACAGCTTTTTACAGAACTCCACCCCTTTCACTCCGTCTGCAGGCTCTTATTATTCTTTCTTCTCCATCTTCTGACCTGTGTCCTGAACCTTAGAGGGATACTGATACAGATGTCCTACTTGTGGCTGGGCATTCATCAGTACAAAGAATAGACCCAGTATCTATGTATCTATGTATCTATAGGAGTTATATGTTGAGTTAATATTGAATAGAATCTACTGTGATTTCCCATCTTCTTTCTAGCACCACTCTCACATAGCCTTCCCTGTTTTCAGTGTCCTGTAACAGAGTGATGGATTTGGTGAAAGCGATTACCTTAGGGATTAATCCTGGTGTTATCTGCTTCATGAGTGACCACCATTAGGCTCAGGTGGACACCTTCTGTGCTAAAGTTCATCCTTTCAAGTGTGTGATTCAGTGTGGATTGATTTTCAGTACTTTCACAGGTTGTGAAACCATCCTTCCCACCTCATCTCTGAGCCCCTCTCTCACTCTGAGATGCTTTATCTCTCAGTGACCCCACACTGTCTGCTGCATCTGCCCCTGGTGACTACTCATTGCTGTCTCTGGAGTGGCTGTTCTGGATATTTTAGATAAATGGAATCTCACAACCTATGGCTTTTCTAACTGGCTTCTTACACTGTGTGAAATGTTGGCACAAGGTTAACCACGTTGTGATACGGATCACTTTTCCCTTGTGAAAGAGAATGGTACTGTGGGGCTAGAACATCTTTTGTTTACATGCTTCTTAGTGGAATTCGCATGTATGGTTTTATTTTTACTATTGTTTTCTAATTATGAATAATGGTACTATGAACATTCATATGAATGCTTTTGTGGAGGGCTTGTATTGGGCATTAATCTAGGAGTGGAGTTACTGGGTCATATGGTGATACTATATTTAATATTTTGATGGACTTCCCAATCTTTTCTCCATAGAGACTACAATACTTAATAATTCCACCCACTTAATAATATGGAGGGTCCTGACATCTCAGCTTTACCAAGACTTGTTACAGTTTTTTTGACTCATCCATCCATCCATCCATCCATCCATCCATCCATCCACTCACTCATTCACTCATTCATTAATTCATTCCTATACACAGCAATTAATTGAGTGCCTATGTAGTCTAAGGACTGAGGGATGTAATAAGAAATATCATTAAGTATACAGTGTTGTGATAGAGACATGTAACCATCACATAATACTGGGAACATGCAAGTGTGAGAAAAAGCTCAAGAGGATGGAAATGATTGTCCTAAGAGACTTACCCTAGTGATCTGTGGAGTTCAGAGAGTTTCCCTCAGATGGTGATTGGTGAGTTGCAACTGGACTGAAGGAGAAGGAAGCCAATACCTGTGATGAGTAATATTAGGACTATTTTTATGGTTTGAAGATGAGAGGTGCCCACAGTCATATGTTGAATGCTTGTTCCCTGTGTGCAGATGTTAATCTGACAGGCTCTGGAAACGTTCGGAGATGGGATGTTGTTGGAGGGGGTAAATAACTAGAGAGGGTGATTGCTTGGGATAATTGTCTCTGGTTTCTTCCGGTATCCTCCTCCACTGTTTCCTTCTGTGAGATGCTCAGCTCTCTTCTTCCCCATGCTCCTACCAGCATGATGTTCCGACCATGCACAGATGTCTGAAACAACTGAAACAGCAGAAATAAACCCTTTCTCTCTCAGCTGTTTCTGTGAGCCAATACATTTCGCCCCTTTAAAAAAAAAAAACTTGGAGTTAGTTAAGTCCATCACAGTGTCTGTAGAAACTCAGACACATTCATTGTTATACAAGGATCAGATCCTGAAATTTGTCATCCTCTAGTGTCTAGATAGATACCTCTCTATTTCCCAGCACCTGAAGAGAGGGTCTCTAAATCATTGATGCTGGGGATTTAATGTTGAAGGTAATGGTGATTGTGTGGACACTGGAGGTGTGTCACATAATAGGTGACATCTATGTGGCTGGCAATTTATAGCACGGTATCCATTCCTTACATTGTCACTGTGACAGAAAGAGGTCAGCGTAGGATTAGAAAGAAATGAAAATGAAGAATGCAATGGGGGAACAAATCACTGAGTTTACGGAGGACAGAACTGAGCTTATGACTGCAGAAAGGACTCCAAGATGAGTTTTCCTAATTCCATATACAGTGCCTGAGAGAAGTACTTATTCAGGAATACTTTTTCATGAACTTCCATTTCTTTCTCTCTCTTTTCTTTTCTTTTTTTTTAACTGAGAAACACATTTATTACTTGACTATGGGATGCAATTTCTTTCCTTTCAAATTATGTCTTCAGCATTGAACTAAATGTTTTAACTTAATCACAGAAAGCACTGGGGCCCAGCATAAGGACTCCCAAATCTTTGTACAAATTAGTTTCTAGCCCAGGCAATAAATGAATACCTGGAGCCAAGTCAAGAAAGGAAACCACTTTAATTAGGTTTGAGAGCATCTCCAATCAGCTTTAGGAGCCCCGTCACTGGATTTACAATATACCTTCCCAATTGTAACTCTTCGAGTTCAAGTGAAGCGAAAAGTCCCAGAGAAATGAAGAAGGGTTTCTTAACATCTAAGTATTTATCTTCCTAGATAAGTGCCACTAGGAGATATGGGTAAGATACCTAGGAGGAGATCCAGAGCCACCTTACCCAAACCTGTTAGTTTCTATCATTGTTTCCACTTAACTGGGAAGTTTCTAGAGGGATTGATCCATTTTACTTGATTCATTTCGGTGAATACAGAATAACCCTAACCAATCAGATACAGGAATTCTGTTCACCTGCATGTTCACCTCAAATGATGGTAATGTGGGTCCTGTCCTGAGCAGGAGCGGCTGCAGGCATCCAGAGGAGTTCAGACACTGAGGCAAACATTGCTGCGAACATCACAATGGGCTTAACAAGTCAGATCGGTTCAATTTCTGCCTGTGGTATCCCAAGAAAATACCCCAAGGAAAATGCCAATAATAAAGATTATCATTAGGACTTGGGGAGATGGCTCAGCCAGTAAAGGTTAAGTAGTAGGGTATAAAGCTGATTCCCCAAATCTACATTAAAAAGTCGGACTGGGTGCCACACACTTGTGATTGCTAGGAGGCAGACAGTAGAATCCCTGTAGAGTGCTAGCTTTTGCTAAGTCCCAAATCAGTGAGATGCCCTGTATGAGACAAAAACCAAAAATCTGCACCATGTTTGAGGAGAAGCAATATCCATTATGGCTGTCCTCTGGCTTCCACATTCACGGTCCATTCATGTATACATATTCATGCCCTTGCCACACGCACACACACACACACACACACACACACACAATTTCATTGGTGTGTATTTTGAAACTGGCTTCCCTTATTGTGGATTTCCAATGAACTCCTTTACCTTGCTTTTTGCAGAAGTAGTGCATGAACATAGCCTCCAAGAGATACACAGAGCCAGTGCCATATTGGAGAAGCCACTCCACTGAGTTGGAAAAGTAGGACTAATCACGTCTTAACACTTGGCTTTGGACTTGGCCTCTCTGTCTCTGTCTCTCCTCTTATCCCAGAGAATTAACACATGCATTAAGAAGGAGGTTTGGGGGAGATGAGAAGATTAAATGTCGTGTGCATTCCGTGTTACCATCCACCTCCCTTACTTCTTAGAAAATCAAAGGGAAGGTGATTAGGGCTGACAGTAGAAGTCCGGGAAGTCTCCTGTGCCAGTTAATTAGACATGTTGTCCCCTGTGCAGAAGTCACTGTGGCACTTACCCATGAGCTCTTTTCAGGGAGTCCTTTCTTCTTGCCTCAACAGTATGGCATCTGCAAAGAAGCCATGACATCCGCTAGAATTCTTGGTGTCTTCATGACATTCTCCACATTGTCCCAAATGCTTTGTGAATATTCTCTAATCTCCGCCTTGTGTCTACATGATCCGTAACACGTTTCTTAATTCTCACTTCGCAGGTGGAGTCTAGGTGCAGACTACTCCCATTTGATTAAGTCAGCGCCTGGCTCACAGTCACAGACCCCTTGGTTCTCAGCTTCTTCCATCCCCTTCCATTTCCTTGTGATGAATCACTGATGTGAATTGCCGATGGATGTGGTACTTCTTTCCTTCTTAGCCTTATCAGGACTTTTATCTAACCCACGATCAAAGAGAGAAAGGCTGAGTAATTTCTTCCTAAGAGATGGCCCTTCTCCAACCCAGGATATGTGATTTATTATGTTGTCTAGTTCACATGGCAAAGGGACTTGGCTGGAGTCTGAGAGTCTTATTTTCCATATAGAATTGCTCTGTCGATCTGCAGTAGGTCTGTGTAAATTTGGAAAATACTCGACAAAGGTCAATGTAAAGGTGGTACAGGGCTGATATGGACTCACTGTTAGCAGGCACAGTCTATTAGGGCAATAAAGTCATGCTATCAGGAGCTTGAGCTAGCTAGTTACATTATATTCATGGTCAGGAAGAAGAGATGAACTGGTGTCCAGCTGGCTTTCTCCTTTTTTATTCGGCCCAGGACCCCAGCCCATGGGATATACCACCCCACAGTTAAGATGGATCCTCTCACCTCGATTAACCCAGTCAGAAATTCCCTCAAAGTCATGCCCAGAGGTTTGTTTCCTAAGTGCGTCTAGATGCTGTCAAGTTGGCCATCAATATTAACCATCAGGGTCTCTGTGGATTCTGTGTCCACAGAGCCATTCTGTGTGTTCAGATGAGTTTATGGGGGAAAAAAGAATTATCAGTGCTAAACATGTACAGTCTTGCTTTCTGGTCATCGATACGACAGTGATTTACATCAAATATTAGAAATGATAAGTAATTAAAGTATAAGGGGTGTGTGCATAGGTTATATGCAAATACCAAACCATTTTACATAAGCTCCTGGAGATACTGTCGGATACCTCAGCACATTTTTCCAAAAGCAAACATGGATACCCATATTCATCACAGGATAGCAATGCCCAGCCTGCCATGCTGCCTCCTCCACATGGCTTAGTTCTAGAAGCACCCAAGCATGGTACTCATCCATCACTTGTGAGTAGCCTTCCCGCACTCACCATCCTTTGGACATGATGAATTGGTGTGTGATGGAGCCAGATGCGAAATAACCTCTAACGAGGTGGTTAATGTTTGCTGAATGTCCCAAGACTGCACTTTGATTCTTTGGCATCTCTGCCCATTGCTGATGGAGAGTTCATGATAGAGAAACCTCCTTTGCTATAAACAAGGACAGGGGTGATTCACGGGTCAGAGTGTACCCTAGAGAGTACCAGGTTCTCTGCAGAGCTTAGATCAGCCTGTAGCACCAATAAAAGTCGCACTGGAAGAAAGGTGGGGAGAGAAGGAAATCTGGATTGGGGGACACGTGAAGTTGTGTTTGGAAGGTGAGAGGAAGCCAACCCCAGCGGCCAGCTGCCTAGTGGACGTGAAAAGTGCCACTTGGGGCTTTCACGATGGCACTGGAGGCTTATGGATCGTCTTCCAAATTATGGAAACTGAGGCACAAATAGAGTATGCCATGAGACTAGTAGTCACATCGAGAAACTTTAGAATGGGGTTTGAGGGGGAAAATTAATGTCTAATTCAAACCTTTGGATAATGACAAAAAAAAAAAAAAGAATCATTACTGTAATGTGTTTCCATTTAGAACCAGGAGTCCTCAAGTTTCATTTTCCAAAAATAGTATGTCATTAATTTAACATCCAAAAGTTCGGAAGGTAGCCAATCAAATTTTATCTGTGTATCTGTGAGCAAGAGGCTGAGTCTTGGTGGAAAGCACAGTCAGGATTAGACAACCGTAATTTAATATAAAGCCATTTAAAAAGACTGTGGGTGGATGGCTAAGCAGTTGAGAGCTTTTACAGAGGACCTGACTTTTGTTCCTGGCACCCTCTGTTTGCAACCACCTGTAACTCAAGCTCTAGTCAGTGTGATGCCCTCTATTGGCCTCCTTGGGTTTCTGCTTGCACACACACACACACACACACACACACACACACACACACACACGAGAGAGAGAGAGAGAGAGAGAGAGAGAGAGAGAGAGAGAGAGAGAGAATTATCAATTAATCTGTGGACATTTTTAATTGTTAAGAATTAAACTGCATTATACTTCATGTTTATGAGTGTTTTGCTTGTACACATGTGCATAGTGTAAATACCTGGATAGTGTAAATACCTGGTGCCCATGTGGGCCAGAAGAGGGCATCAGGTAACTTGAAAATGGAGCTGCAGGCAGTTATAAGTGACCATGTAAGTGCTGGGGACCCAACCAGTATCTTCCACAAGTACCCTAAGTACTCCCAACCACTGAGCTGTCTCTCCAGCCCCACAGAAAACTTTAATTTTAGTCTGGTTATTGATGTTTTTAAGCCCTGGGGCCAATAGTGTCCCCCCATTTAGACTTTCTCATCAACTGTGAGCAGAGGCATAGTGTGGAGAGCTTGTCCAAGTATTGAAGACAGATTCAGAACCTCTGCCACAACCTTGTCCCAGAAAAGAAGCCTTATGAGAACTTCACAAGTCTTCCTCATCTTCCCTGGGTTGTGAGGTATGTAAAAGCACCCGGAGACAGACAAAAGCTGCCTGGGACAACCAATAAGAACTTGTCAGCAAATGCTGGCGTCCACTGTGGTGAGAACGCATCCTTGTAGTGACCTTGGTGAGAAGGGACACGTGAAAATGATCGTAGGAGATTTGATCATCATACCCAGCGCACGCTGACCACACATCACTGGCTCTTCCACTCCATGTGTCTGTCATTGAAAGTAGGAATGATGATGCTCTCCTTTTAGGCTATTTAAGGTTCTAACTTCCACTGACATTTCAGGGGTCTCAGGGCAGAGCAGGGACATTGATTTCGCCGAGGGCTTTGGAAAGATTACAGCAGCACCCTGTCCTCTCTCTGGAGGAGCTGATTTGGATAAAATAAGAAATGTCTCGACCCCTCAGCCTCAAACAAAACCAGGACGAAATTAAATTTGTGAACTTTAAAAGATTTCCTCCAAGGTCTCCTCCTGGTCTTACTTACTTCTGCCTCCTGCTCCCTATCATGGTCACTCATGAGCAGATGCAGGGACAGCCTGCTGAGAGCCAGCTCCTTCTGGGGATATTTCTGGGAGGCCCTTGGGTCTCCTGAGATTTGCACCTCTGGGAATTTCTCCTTAGAATCTGTGGTCTAGAGAGAAGAGAGGGGGCATTTGTAGGTCTTGGTGTTGAGTGACTGTCTTTCTGCTGATCCAGCCGGAGTAAGTTACACACTCAGCATGGGGTCACCAGCTTCTATCCGTTGTCATTGCTGCAAGATCAACTTTTCTCACAGTGTCCCCTGGCACCCAAGACTTCCTGATTACCACTTGACATTCACCAGGCCTGGCCAGGAACACCTTTACCAACCTTGACTGCTGCAAGGCTTGATATCATCGTCACTATCACACCGACCTGTACACAATCCCAGAGTGAGTCAAGGGTCAGGCTGAGGGTTCCCAGGTAGATTCCCACATGCTGTTCACAAGAAGCTCATGTATCATAGTTCACACTTTACAGCTGAGATATAAGGGCTCAGAGAGGTTAGAGAGATCGCCAGCAACTGCAAAGCAAATGTGTGGCCGAATCCAAGACTCACATCTACTTTTGATGATAAGCCCAGAACTCGATTGCTATTCTACCCAATAGCAGTGGATGGCCTGCCACATTTAGGAAAGAAAAAAATTGCCTGCCAAGTACATCACAGGGTCTCTACTTCCTTGCTTCTATGAACTCAACTACCTTCCAAGAAATGTGCAGAGTAACCTCTTGAGCTGACATAAAGACAGGCAAAGCTGTAGAGATAGAAGAAATTTCCAGAGCCTTGGTTTCTTTACGACTGACCACAGATGAGATGTTTAACTCAGGCTTCTTTCTCTGCCTGCCCATAATTGTGTGTAAATGTGGGCCTTGCTCTCATTTCTTCATAAAGAGCCACCCTAGACAATGGTTTGCATTTTAACAGTGAGAAAGTAGTAGAAATAATTATATGTATACATATGTATACATGCAGCAAGTTCAGCTTTGGGAAGTATTTAGGTCTTTTAGGAACAACTTTAGCAATTTTGATTTTTCTATATGAGAACAGCCTTGTCCCCAGAGTGTCTGCATTCTCTCAGCACACAGGCAGGGACTGGCTGCCTGCCTTTGACATACTTGAGGGGCCATGGAGGTGGAATTTCCTAAAGGGAATTTGAGTGACAGATTCTGTCTCCAAGCTGCTTTCCACTCACCCGGGATAAACACTGCTGGAGGTGCCAGTGAGCTTCTAAGACATGGGTATCTCCATTGCCACCGAGGGCAGCTCGCTTGCTAGCACCTTTGGGGATTGGGGGAGAAGGAAGAGAGGAAGGCCAGGGCAAAGTGTGACTCAGGAAGACAGTGCCCAGATAGTTCAGGGGAGCCAACCAGAGCTCTCCATCCAATTTTGGACACCGTTCATGACTAGTCTGACCTAAGCAGCTGCTTTTCAAGTCTGAGCAGCAGGAGATGGGACAAGGAGAAAATGGGCATGGATCTAGATAGGGGATCTGATAGAATGTGTGGTGTGAGGACAGAAGGAGGCGATTAGGGGAAGAAGGAAGGGAACTGACTAGAGGAGGTATGGGGCACATGGGAAGCAGGTAGATAGACTACCACAAAGGATAATGACAAACATATGCGATGATCTCAAGAGTCCTGTTACTTCAAATGCTAATTTAAATATCATCATCATCATCATCATCATCATCACCATCATCATCAACAACAACAACAAAACAATTGAAAAATGGAGCATAGATAAAATGATTGGGAATAAACTATAACCCATGAGCACTTGCGTCATGGTATGCTTTTGACACATCTTGAGCTTAATGTGCAGTTCTAGTGTCTGATAGAATGGCTTTCTGTATCTGGACCCATCAGCATTATGGCTTCAGTGGGGACAAAGGAGTGAAATGCTTGGCTCACCCAGGTCACCTGCTCATTCTATTGTTTAACATGGAGTTGTGGCCCTGCCTACTCACCTCATTGCATGGATTTCTGTTGAAAGGAAGGTGTACTGGCTGGCTTTGTGTGTCAACTTGACACAAGCTGGAGTCATCACAGAGAAAGGAGCCTCCTTTGAGGAAATGCCTCCATGAGATCCAGTTGTAAGACATTTTCTCAATTAGTGATCAAGGGTGGGAGGGCCCACTGTGGGTGGTGCCTTTCCTGGGCTGGTAGTCTTGGGTTCTATAAGAAAGCAAGCTGAGCAAGCCAGGGGAAGCAAGCCAGTAGTAGCATCCTTCCATGGCCTCTGCATCAGCTCCTGCTTACTGACCTGCTTGAGTTCTGGTCCCGACTTCCTGTGGTGATGAACAGCAATGTGGAAGTGTAAGCCGAATAAATCCTTTCCTCCTCAACTTGCTTCTTGGTCATGATGTTTGTGCAGGAATAGAAACCCTGACTAAGACAGAAGGGTCCAAGAATAAGAAAGCGAAAAGAATTGATATAGAGTGCCCAAAAAGAACAGGGGCCACACCTAACTCCTGACTTCTAAGTTCTCTCAAGGCCTGGGATGAGGTGAGACAGGGCGGGCGGGCAGCTGGAGGGAAGGTGGTCACAGCAGAAGGTCCATTTGTAAAGAACTGAGAAGCCTGAAATGAGCTGTGGTAAAGGGTTGTTTTAATCAAATTGAAGTGCCAGTTAGTTCTAAGAGAGACCTGAAACATGGACCTCTACCTAGAACTGAGTGGGCCACTTCTGCAGAGGCTGTGAACTCACTTTCTGGGGATGAAGAAAGCAAGAGTTGCAAGGAGAGGAAAGGAAGACTGTAGCCCTTGGAGAAGGGATGGAGATGGCCATTCTTACCACCCTAGCTATACTAACAGGGAGTGACAGTGTGGCCTTCACCTCCCCTCACTGCAGAGCCCCAGTGGAGGACCTGAGTCCCCAGAGTAAGACTGATAGAGTTTGAGTCTCAGTAGATGTTCGCTCAAATGGAAGACTCACCAGCATGGCCATGTATCATGTAACATGAGATGATAATCTACTGAAAAAAATTTTAATAGCATGTCCAGGCCTTGTCCAGACCATGTCCTGGTCAGGCCAACCAGACATAGGACATAGATAGAGGTAGATATACAGCTTCACATAACAACTCAGTTGAATATAACACATTGGTTGGGCAAAAGCTCCAAAGCCAGGCTGGATCTTAGGAACAGGACCTCTGAGGATGCTCCAATATGAATCTCACGTTGGGGCAGAGTACAAAGATGAGGCTGTAGGGGAATTGAAACCTCTGCCTCCCGAGTTCTAGTGAGGACCCTGCAACTTTGTTCCTCTTACGGAGAGTCATAGGATCTACGGAGAATGATGCTATCCACTTTGTGTCCCCTGCATCTGGATAGACTGAACACATAGACTAAGGTGGAATGCAAAGAGGGGACCCAGGAGGGCCTGGGAGAAGGGTGACACCAGGATGGACAGGAAGAACACCAGCATAAACACCGACGTAAGTAGGAGGTTTCTACACCAGCTTTCATTTCTGTTTCTCCGATGAAGCTATAAGGGCTCCAACATCAGCAGAGAGACAATGTATTAGCTGCTCATGTGCTACTCTGGTCAAAATCCCTGACAGAAACAGCTTGTGGGAGAAAGGGCTTATTTTGCCTCAGAGGTTTGCTTGGTGGAGTTACTCATAGCAGGGGAGTCATGACAGAGTCCATGGTTAGCAAGATCCGTGGAGCAGACTATTTGCATTGTGGCACTGCGTAGAAGTGAGGATTACATTAGGACCAGTGGCTTACTTGTACCATCTAGGCTTTCTCCTTTCCCCTAAATGTTCCATAACTCCTTAAGATTGGGAGCAAGCAGTTAAAACTGAAACCTGTGAGGCACCTGCCACATGAAAGACTGTATTAGTTACTTCTCTTGTTGCTGTGACAAAATGCCCCACACCAGCAACTTGAAGACGGAAGGATTTGTGTGCCATCGTGAATTCAAGGCACAGCCCATTGTGGGTGGCTGTCATGATGGAAGGCGCTAGAGGCAGTTGGTAAGATCACACACACACACACACACACACACACACACACACACACACACACAGTCTGAAAAGAGATGAACACTCAGCTTTCAAGAGCCCAGCTCGCAGATCTGGCTAGGGTGGGACTTCCTGTCTCTATTAAAGACAGTCTATTAACTTCCTCACGGGTACACCTAGAGGTTTGTCTCCTAGGTGCCTGTAGATTTTGCCAATCAATACCAGCCAACACAAAAACACGGTGGATAGGCATGAGAGAATAAATGCAGAACGATTCCTGTGACGTTGAAAGACAAGGTTTATAGAAACGGATATGGGCACATATGCATATTGGATGGCCGGCCAGAGGACAAAGGGACTGAGGTCTGAGGTTTGCGGGTGAGGCTGGTCTAAAGTAGGCATGCTTAGCTGGAAACCCTAAACAGATCTCACCCTCACTCTCTCCTCCCTCCCTCCCATTTCTTCTTCCTCCCTCGGTCTCCCCTCCCCCTTCCTCTCTTTCCTCCCTCCTTCCCTGAGGGAGCATACATATGTGTGTGTGTGTGTGTGTGTGTGTGTGTGTGTGTGTTAGAGATGGATTTGGGGGCACCTGGCTCTCAGTCATATTTTCCATACACCCAATCCTCTGTGCTTCCTGCCCTTTGCCTTTTGACCCTTGGCCTTTGATGTGCCTCTCCCAGCCCCCACTTCCTATCCAGCTAAGCTCATTCTCAGCTACTTAGATTTCTATTCCTCACTCACCCCACAGGGCTTCATGTAGCTCATTCCTCCCTCACTCCGGGATTCTTAAATGTCACCTCATTTGCCAACACTCCCCTCTGGACTAACTCTTAATAAGCTCCTGGGATCTTGGCTCAGATCGCAAACATGTCACTTGATTTGCGTTTGAACACAAACAAACAAACAAAAAAAAATGGTGGCCTTATATAAAACCGCAGACATTAACTCTGGGATTTCTAAAATGCACCCAACATTTTTAAAGACCTCTGGGAAAATATTAAATTAAAAACTGTCTGTGTTTTATACAACCTGTGAGAACAGCCTCTCCTGTAGCACAGGACTCCCTTGTTCCCACCAGCATTGTATGGGTATAGATTGTTTGGTTACGACCAGTCTTTATGAAGAAAATGGTGATGAACATTGCCTATAGCTTAACAATTCTTCCTCATGGCCAACTAAAAACAACGCCATCTGCGGCCTTCTTTCTTCCCTCTTTTTTTTTTTTTTTTTTTTTAATGCGTGGGCTGCTTCTCCATAACTCAATAGACTTAGAGAAATTGATCTACGAAGAGACTTTTCAGATCTATATTTTTACCACAGTTGGGAGACTATGAATAGCTGAATTGAACACAGTGAGCCCTCATTTGAAGGCTCACCCCAGATATTTTGGGGGAAGGAAACTAAGAGTCACTGTGTACCTATTATGTGTCAAGTGCCGAGCAAAGTGTCTCCTTGGGCCGTTCTTATTCAGTCTTCTTGATGACTGTGGCAAGAGAGATTATCATCTCTAACGTGTAGATGAGAGAAAGGAAGTTTGGGATGCCATTGACAAATGATTTATATTTACCCAAGTGAGAGAGGCAGGATTGGAGTACCCAAATTAACATCTGCTTGGATTTTTTTCCCCGTGAGTATGTGTGCATTTGTTCACAGGGTGCATGTGTGTGT
Organism: Apodemus agrarius; assembly: GCA_964023405.1. Classification (NCBI taxonomy): domain Eukaryota; kingdom Metazoa; phylum Chordata; class Mammalia; order Rodentia; family Muridae; genus Apodemus; species Apodemus agrarius. Next base: position 13,099,144 of record OZ030024.1, read on the forward strand.
TTGTGTGCAGGTACACATCTATATTTGAGCATGTGTGCATGTGTAAGCATATTTATGTGGAGAGCTGAGGCCAACTTCAGGTGCTACTCCTCAGGTACCATCCAGCTTGGTTTTTGTCATGTGTGCACGTACACACACACACACACACACACACACACACACACACTCAGTACATGAAGGTAAGTGCATGAATACACATATATGGAGTATATGTGTCTTGTATATGTCTGCAGTATATGAACACATATGTGTGTTATATGTGCACTTTTGTGTGCATACAGAGGTAAAAGGAAGATGGTGGGTAACCTGCTTTGGCTTATTTCCTTGAGACAGGGTTCTGTCTGGACCTGGAGCTGGATTGAGATCCTAGCAAGCTCCAGTGATTGTCCTGTCTTCCACACAGTGCTGTAGTGACAGGCATTTTACACCTGAGGATTCAGACTCAGGGCCATGTGCTTGTGTAGCAAACATCCTTACCCACAGAGCCACCTCCATCCCTCTCTTTATGTATGTATATATGTATGTATATATGTATGTATGTATTATGTATGTATGTATGTATGTATGTATGCATGTATGTATGTATAGACAGAGTCTCTCACTGAACTTAGAGCTTGCAGAGTAGGTGACCTTGGCTGGGTCCCCTCATTTCCATCCTGTTCTGGGATTATGAGTGCATGCCACCATGCCTGGCTACTTGGGCGCTGGAGATCAAATTCTGACTCTTATGCCTACAAGTACTTTCCTCATTGAACCTTGTCCCCAGCTCTTCCTAATGATTTTGACCTTAGCCCTGCTTCAGCAGCCACACCTCCAGCTTAGTGACCTGCCCCTGGAGCTATCCCTTTCAAGTTGAGTGTGTCATAGCAGTTAAGAGTTGGGTGCCTGTCTGTTGATAGCAGTGTAACCTCAGGCAAGTTTAGAGTAAGCATCTAAAATCCACAGGTCCTAAAACAGGAACCTTTGTTCACTGACCTTTCCGTAACAGACAGTTCCACACCTGATCCTGTGTGACAGGCCAGGGTGACCCCCAGGCTCATTTAGGATATTTAGTAAAGCTGTGCCGGGTGGTGGTGGTGGTGGTGGTGGTGGCGGCGGCAGCGGCAGCGGCGGAAGCGCATGCCTTTAATTCCAGCACTTGAGAGGCAGGCAGATTTCTAAGTTGGAGGCCAGCCTGGTCTACAGAGTGAGTTCCAGGACAGCCAGGGCTACACAGAGAAACCCTGTTTTGAAAAATCAAAAAAAAAAAAAAAAAGGTAAAGTTGTGTTATGAAATCCTTCCCAAATGTTTTCCTTAGATTTGTCTCTGATTTTAAAAGTATCTCACCATGCATGTTCAAGCATGCTACACATTGGAAGATTCCCCAAACTGAAACATTCATGGTCTCTAGTGCTTCAGATAAGAGACGACTTAATGCCCCAGTCTCAGTACACCAAACTAGAGGCTGAAGCGTTTTAGGAATTACAGAAGATGCGGTTTAGAAAGGAAGACCTGACTACCATGCCGGTACCAGTACTGGATTCAGTCAATACCAACTGTTATGTCCTTTGGGGAGTTACTTCTTAGACCCTTCAACAGCTCCTGTGTAATCTGGGGAGATGACAAAAGGAACCTCTGCCAACACTCCTATGTCTCAAAGGTAAACTGACACGGCAGTCTGTAGTAAAGAATGCTCTACATTATCAATCTTCCCTCTTCCTCTCCTATTCTCTGTCTTCTCCCCCATTACCTGCTTGTATACTTATTGTTGTTAACATGGCTCTATCTAGGATGGAGAGAAATCTCAGTGGTCAAGAGGGCTTGTTGCTCTTGCAGAGGCCCTGAGCTGAGTTCCTAGCACTCCTCACACCAGGCAACTCACAAGCACCAGGTGAGCATCCTGATTCCGGGCTTTGAGCAACTCTATTTTACCCATTGTAGTTGGATATTATTTATGGTGTTAAGAGAGCCGTTAGGTAAAACAGCTGTTTGCATTTGATGCTGATTTTTTCTTTTTTATTAAATAGAAGTTTGGCTTCCTTGAGATGAAAAATATTTTTCTTCTTTGACAGAAAGAAGAGAATCAATCTATTAATTGACTCTCTGCTTCTAAATGGCACTTTCATGGTGCTACATTGGTCTCCTCAGTGAGTATTTAATTTAAATATATTGCTGGATTTCAAGCAAATCGTATATTATTTAGCATTTTCATTTATACGCCCAAATGAGAGTGGAACATAGTTTGTACCTCGGAATCTTTCAACCCGGGCATACAGTCATACTCACTTCTTGAAATAAATTGGGGAATTATCTTCCCTTTGTGTATGTTTGGAATAAGGTTATCTATTGTGAAAATGAGTTAATCTTTGAAACTACCTGCCTATTAATCCCCTGGATCCAAAGACATCTTGTTTAAGTGATTATGTGTGGCTTTTTTTTTCCCTTCAGTTTTTGAAAAATAAATAGTTATTGATCTAGACAGATGGATCAATTTTAATAGCCTCTTGGAAAACGTTTTGAACATTTCTCTGTGATTTTTCAGACATATTATTATAATTTGGTACAATGTTCTGATTTTAAAATCTCCTTCCAATTTTTTTTTTGCATATAAAGAACCATGTGCCTCTTTTCTGCTTTTTTTTCTTCCTTTCATTTTTTTGGGAGAGGGGATTCCTTGACTTTATTTTCTGTCTATCTACATAGTTCAAGACTTAGACATTCTTATGTGTGTTGTGTGTGTTTGTGTGTGTGTGTTTGTGTGTGTGTGTGTGTGTGAGAGAGAGAGAGAGAGAGAGAGAGAGAGAGAGAGAGAGAGAGAGAGCATGTATGTGCATTTGCATGTGGAAGCTGGAGGTCACCTGTGATGTTGTTCCTCAGGCACTGTCTGCATCTATGTTTGAGACAGGGTCTCTCACTGTCTCACTGTCATAGAACTCACCAAGTCATCCAAGCTGGCTGTCCAGTGATCTAAGAAACCTTCCTGTCTTTGTCTCCTTGGGGCTAGGATTGCAAGCGTGCACTACCATACCGGTCTTTTTTAAAGTGGAAGTTCTGGGGGTTCAACTTATCTCCTCATGCTTACACTGCAAGCGCCTTACCAGCTGAGTGATCTCCTCAATTTGCTCTTCTCTTTAATTTACCAAGTTCCCGTTCTGTATCTTCTTCTGTCCACTCTCCCTTCTCTGGGGTTAAACCATGGTGTTCAGAGACTGCTGTTTCCTGCATTGTAAGTGGATGACCAGGTTTTATTGATACAACAGTGGCATTTAAAAAAAAATTATATCACTGTATTCTATGCAAGCAAGGCACGGGTTGTTTTGCATATTAATTAAAACATTTTATGCTAGTTAAAACTTCATCTCCTTGGTCACTCAAAGAGCATATTCTACATCCTTCCGTTTGAGTCCTCATTATATTTCGAATATAAAGTACCTCCACATGTTTATGAATGGAACACTTGGTATCCAGCTGCTGGGACTATTCCAGAAAGTGCTGAAGAGTTGAGGGAGTAGGGACTGGACAAAGGGGGTAGGTCACTGAGGGTGGGTTCTTCAGGCTATATCTTGCTCTGACTTCTCTCTCTCTCTCTCTCTCTCTCTCTCTCTCCCTCCCTCCCTCCCTCCCTCCCTCCCTCTCTCTCTCTCTCTCTCTCTCTCTCTCCTTCTGGGCTGCCCGGATGATGTTTGTCCCATAAAACAAATGCATATAATGAAACAAGTAGGTGGTGACCTGAAGCCTCTAAAATTGTAAAGTCAAATATCTCTACATTGTTTCTATCAGGTTCTGTTACAGCAATGGAAGTTTAAAATAGTAGCTGTTGGGTCAACCAATAGTCAGGGACAAAGCTGTTTTGTCTAGAGAACAAATTATGCTTAGTTTGTACCTGAGGGGTATTTGTGGCTGCAGAAAGTATGGACAATGATGAGTTTATGACTCACAGAAGTCTCTTTGCTATTGCATTATTTTGATTTATATTTAATTTATATTATATATATGCAAAATCCCCATATAAAACATATAGAGATATAAAACATTTTATATAGTGATTTTGCCTATATAACTGTGACTCTTACACTAAATATAGGTAATTTATTCATCCATATAAAGTGAAATGGTAAATCTATACTCTGCGCTGCACTTAAGTTTTAATTCTTCTTGGTTTACCAGATATTAAGTTTTAATCCATGTCTCTCATAACTTTGTGTTTTCACAGTATGTTGTATCTGTACTCTGTCATGGTTGTAGAGAAGCATCCTCCACTAGAATTTCCTCAACCCTAATGTCTAGCGTTGGAAACATACTACTAGAATAAGAAGATGAAGGCATGACAGTGCCCAACATTTCTAAATGTGTTACAATAAGGAATCGTTTCTTGGTGCATTATCCCTCAAGAAACTATCAGTGAGACACTGGGGCTGAAAGCTTACATGTCTTAAAGATGGCTTCACACACGACAGATCCCTTGGGTCTGCATTTTGCTTTGGAGCTGAGGTATATGCATGCCTCAAAGAAAAGCAACTACTGGACCAAGCACATACTTCAGGGCAACATCTGTGACAAATGGTGGCCTGATGTGAGTTCTTTGGAACCATGAAAGGCAGTTTGGGGAGGGGGGGGAGAAAGAAACCTCATCCCAGCTCACTGCAGACTCTTCAATGATCAGATTTGTGTTGAGCATTTAATATAGGTTAACAAAGAGTCCACCCCTGAATGATGAATAAGACAGAGGAAGTTCCTACTCCCTCTCTTGGGATGATGGGTTTGCCCCCACTAGATTATAAAGCAAATCATACCATATTGATAGGTCACCTGTTCCCAGGAATTATAGCCTCCGTGGTGAGGCAGGCTCTGATCCTCTCACGGCCTGGAGAAGACAGTATGCAGAGATGATTTTTGAGATGAGGAACAGCTGGTAAGGAAGCTAACGTGACAGAAAGTGTCATAGCCTTGGGCTAAGAGAAAATCAGCAATTAGCCGAGTGAGATGGGTCCTGCCCCACCCCCACCCCCCAAAAAAAACTGAAGATGGAAGAAACTGTTTTAATTTTTTTTTAAGAAAGAAAAGGGGGAGCTTCGGAGAGCAACCTCATCCTGGGTACACATAAGACTGCTATCCGGGCTATAGGGGGTGGGGGGTATGTCTCAGAAGACCCGAGCCAAGTGTACTGGAAAGTTCTGAGGTGGCATTTTTCTTTTTGAAGAATGCTGCCAAATTGCTAATTTGGCCTCTCATTCTTTTTTCTGCAACATAGCTTTCCATGACCTCGAAGGAGCTTGGGTGTAGGCAGCTGAGTGTCTTAATGTTTGAGAACTGCCAACTCCGCTTCTCCTCCTCCAAACTCTCTGGTGGATCGGTCCATAGGGTTAAATGGCTCATTGCAATTCAGCAAAGTGGGGGTTTATGTGCAATTACTGTTTGTTAATTTGGTTACATGTCAAAGCCTACATTTTGGGGGTGGGGGTAAAAAGTTCCTGCAATACAACCGCCACCCTCAACCTCTTTAAATATCGGTGGGCGAGATGTGATTCTCTAACCTATAGGAGGACATCATATTCAGCATCCTCTGGAAATTGGATGGAGGATGGCTTAGTTAAATGTCTCTCTTGGGAGAAAAGACCATCAGAAGTCAGCAATCTGAGTCCAGCCTCACACTTAAGGGGACAGTGTGGAACAAACATAATCTAGAAAGAAAAATAAAATCTATCCTTGCCATCTGTCTCCTAAAGAAGGAAAAGGGGGGCTTTTATTCAATGATCGGTTACCTTGTTTATTTTTCCCCCTTAAATCTTAATATTATGGATACAGAAATGGCTTTGTGGTTAAGAGCATGTACCTGCAGCTTCAAGTTCTCAGCGCTCAAGTAGGGCATCTCATAACCACCTGTAACTTCTGCTCCAGGTGCTCTGACGCCCTCTCCTGGCATTTTTGAGCACCTGCACTCGCATGCGCACCTACACAGAGACACACGGTTAAAAATTAAAAAACAAAACAAAAAAAACAAAAAAACCCCAAACTTCTTTAAAACCTCTTTGTCCTTTCTGCATAGGTCTTTTGTGCTCCATCTTATTTTTCTGCTTTGATGAGTCTGTCCTAAGATATAAACATTAAACATACCTTCTTTACTCAGACAAGTTTTTATCCTGTTAAGTGTAAGCAGACACAGCAAACACTCAAACGGGCGGGCTACAGGGCTGTTCAGCCCGGACAGGTTTCTGCTATTAGGGTAGAAAAATGGTTCCCTTTTCCTGATTCACAAGGTGAAAGTAGATGTTAAGAAGCATGCCTTAGATTCTCACTCAGGCTTTTGTCTCACCCCATGAACATTTCATCCTCACCAGGACTCACAGAGCTCCCTGCTGTATCGAGGATGCATGAGTAATTTGTGTGTATACCTTAATATTCATGTTTAATTGCTAATATAGCTTTACACTAGACCTCTCACCTGCAAATCTGTGTGTAGTGAAAGGATTCTTCAGGCCACTCTACTCACTGCCTGCTCACCTCCTAGCTGGGTGAACGGAACAGGGTCTTTCTGATTCCTAGGCTTGCAGCATCTCTTCTCTGTTGGGCCGCTGGCCTGGTGCTCACTTCTTCTCTTCATGCTAACTTCAGAAAGGAAAAGAAATGGGACCTGCAGGGACCGACTTTGGTCCTGTGGAGAAGCCTAGCAGGAAGAACTTTATCATGGGTAACTGCTTTGAGTCTCTCCTATCTCTGTGATATCTTCCTGGTTTGCAAATAATTTATGTAGTCACATGATTTCAAGGTTGTGATTTCTTCCTTCCTTCCTTCCTTCCTTCCTTCCTTCCTTCCTTCCTTTCCTTCCTTCCTTTCTTTTTTTCTCATATATATATATTTATTTTTTATTTTTTTATTTGATATATTCTTTATTTACATTTCAAGTGATTTTTCCTTTCCTGGATTCCCCCATCCCTGAAAGTCCCATAAGCCCTCTTCCCTCCCCCTGTTCCCCAATTCACCCCTTCCCACTTCCCTGTCCTGGTATTCCCCTACACAGCTGCACTGAGCCTTTCCAGGACCAGGGACCACTCCTTCCTTCTTCTTGGGCATTATTTGATATGTGAATTGTGTCTTGGGTATTCCAAGCTTCTAGGCTAATATTCGTTTATCAGTGAGTCCATACCATGAGTGTTCTTTTGAGACTGGGTTAACTCACTTAGGATGATGTTCTCCAGTTCCATCTATTTGTCTAAGAATTTCATGAATTCATTGTTTCCAATGGCGGAATAGTACTCCGTTGTGTATATATACACCACATTTTCTGTACTCATTCTTCCGTTGAGGGACTTCTGGGTTCTTTCCAGCTTCTGACTATTTTAAATAGGGCTGCAATGAACATAGTGGAGCATGTATCCTTGTTACACGCTGGGGAATCCTCTGGGTATATGCCCAGGAATGGTATAGGGGGTCCTCCAGAAGTATCATCCCCAGTTTTCTGAGGAACCACCATACTGATTTCCAGAGTGGTAGTACCAGCTTGCAACTCCACCAGCAGTGGAGGACCTTCCTTCCTTTCTTCTTCCTTTCTTTTCTTCTTCCTTTCTTTTCTTTCTTTCTTTCTTTCTTTCTTTCTTTCATTCCTTCTTTTCTTCTTCCTTCCTTCCTTTCTTTCTCTTTCTTTCTTTCCTTCTCTCTCTCTTTTCATTCTTTTTGTAGCCAATGTGTATTTTCTTGAGTCAGCCTCTATTTGAACCCTTTTCCAGAAGCCATGACAACAGTTTATAACTGTCTCTTGGCAGATCCAGACCCAGGGTTGTGGGATAAGACTTTTCATATAGGACCTCCAGCCCACAAGAGAAGTGGTTAATGGATTCTCACATTCTCTCTTGGAATGTGGATTCCCACATGTTGGGTTTGCCCTGGGTCTAAAGATCCCTGTTTTGATCTTTAGACATCCTGACCAGTCCCCTGTGTACCTCCTCCATGTAGTATATGTACCTGGCTAATAACTAGGAGTTCCTACTCTCCTCACCTCAAGTTCCTTAGAATGCACGTGCCTCCCTGGCAAAAGAGAACTTACTGAGATTATCTAAGGCTCCAAAATGAGAGCTAAGGTCAACTGTGATTTAGTTTTAACCATCAAAGAATTTACAACCTCCTGGGTGGTGAGCTCCCTCTCTGATAACAACATTTTTTATGAATGGAAAATGACAAAGTCCAAGGAACTCCCCAATGCCGTGCAAAACACTACTTCATTATCTGGGAAGCTCTGTAGATTTTGTGTCTCTGGGATCATCCAAGGAGGCGTCATGAAGGCGCTGTGTCTTGACTTACACCTTGGTTTCATTTTCACCTCCTCAGTAAGAATTGGGGGCAAATCTTCTGTATGATGGTGTGGAAGTAATGTCTATAGGAGACGACTCATGACAGGAACTGTCTGTAGGGTTTAGCTGACCCATCAGCTTTGTGTTAATGACTTATTTTTGTAAATTACTTTTCACACGAGAGACCAGGGTTGCTTAAATCCTGCTTCACTCAATCCACAAAATTTCCAAAGGACAGATGCATACCAAAGACTGTTGGAAAGGTAACCTGAAATTATTGTAACTGGTTTTGGGGCCCAGACTTCAGTGCAGGGATGAGGTGAGAAAAGAGAAGCATGCTCCTTCTGTGGTGACTTAGATGTGTTCTGGAATAATGAGACATGCCCACGAGTCCTGGGAAAGGGCTCACAGAGAAAAGGAAAGAACCTGCTTGCTCGGTTTGGGAGGCAAAGGCTAATTTGGTGTCTGGTTGGAAAATGGATCAGAAAGGGCAAGATGGTGTCAGCAAGCCTTCCTTCCACATGGGGCTTCGTGACCACATGGTCACACAGGACAGAAGGAGGTACAAAGAGAGGCACAAATGGAGTCAGAATTAGGAGGGAAAACAGAAAAAAGGGGGTACATGTGCACCCAGTGCCCTGTTAACTGAAGGAGAGTTAGAGGAACACAGGCAGATAAAGAATACAAAAGTGAGCTCTCTGCTATGGTAGCTTCTTATTTCCAAAAGACTTTGCTAGGAGCAATCAAGAACCCGTGTGAAGAGAGGATGATGGACATTAAACAAGGGGGAAGGGGTGGTCCTAGGAATCCTATAAAGTATCCAAACCACTGTCTGTTTAGCAGACTCCCAAGGCTCTCACATCACAAAAGGATAGAGCTGTTACTTTCCCTTTCTCTTTTACTTTTCCTGATTGTTTAGTTCTTTGTCCATTGAAGGAATGAACTCATCAAATCCCTAGGTACCCACCCACCATGACTATGTTATATTTCTGAGAAACAGGGTGAACCCCAGTACTGGTTCAGTCTCTGGCCACTCATGGCCGGACTTCCTTTTAGTTGAATAGAAGCTGTTCAGTGATTGTTCCCAAGAGCTGGCCCTCCATCCTAGCACCCTTCAGAGAATGCTACCTATAGTCTGATTTAATGTCTCTCAAGGGTATTCCCAGAGATTCCACTTGGTGGTCTCTATCTTGCCTTCCACCACCGGGAACGGGGACATTGTAGGACTTTGTGGAATTCCAAGTTCAGACTTTCTGTAATAAGCTACTGTGCCCATCACAAGGCAAGGTTGCAGAAGGTGTGTGTGTGTGTGTGTGTGTGTGTGTGTGTGTGTGTGTGTGATATAATTAGGCTTTGCAGAAAGTCGCCAGCTGACAATGAGGTAAGACTTATGTGCTTGCTTTCTCTGTAAGTACAATTTTATTTGATGAGTGAACGTCCAAAGATAGAATTCATCCAGGGTCTGCATTGTGGGACATTTCCTCTGTAATATTAAAATAAATATTATCCCACCATCTAATTACATAAAACTATGTTAATAACATCGTCTTTGTTGTCGTCTGCCCATTTCATCTTTGTAACCAAAGAGTTTATTAAAACCAGACGAGCTCCTTTTCAGAAGAGGTACATTTGTTGTTGTTGTTGTTATTAACGTACTCAGAAGAACACAATTATTTTTCTTTACAAGAAAGTCTCAACCCAGATGGGGGCTTTGGTAACATGAGCGATGGTTGTCTTCAGGTGATCCGTGTTCTGAACTTCTGGCTTTCCAGCTCCCCTTTTACAGAATGCATGAGCTTGTGGGAGTAGCAGGGGTGACCGAGGCTCTTGCTGTGTTCGTGGCAATGTGAGGAGGGAGTGGGGTTGGTCACCTGATCAACTTGATGGGTTAAGTACCACCACCTGGAGTACTTGTTGTGGAGGTTGGGAGAGAGACTGGAGGGGTCTACTGTTTTCCCAAATGCTCTCTTTACAACCTGACATCCTCTGTATTTACTTCTGGAGTCACCATGCTGGTGCACACCTGTAATCCTAGGACCCAGGAAGGTCAGGGAGGAGGATCGTAACTTGTAGGACAGCCTGGGCTATAGAGCAAGACCTGCTACAAAAAAGCAACAAGCAAACAAAAGGAGAACACCAACCAGAAAAGGTTGGTTCTAGGCTAGACCAGTGAGTTTTTGCCAAGGGATTTGGTACCTGAGAAGGACTGCAGAGGGAAATAAACAGTAAAGGCCAGATGGCAGCCACACCATCTCCACATCCACGCACGTGAGCACACAATGGAATCCTGAGAACTACTGTCAAGAGACACCGCCCATCTTCAGTGCTAGCCCTTGACCTCCGACTCTAAGAGCTCAGAAGCTTAGAATAACTCTCTCGAAACTGGCATAGCAGTCTCTATAAAAAGTTCGGTTTGCATGTTTTATTTCTTTGTTTAGCTTTACTACCAAAATATTTCTCATGGCATTTGTGTGTATGTATGTGTGTGTGTGTGTGTGTGTGTGTGTGTGTGTATGTTTGTATGTGTGTGTTTGTATGTTTGTATTTGTGTGTGTTTGTGTTTGTGTCTGTCTGTGTGTGTGTGTGTTTGTATGTGTGTGTGTGTGTGTGTGTGTGTGTGTGTATTTGTATACCATGGCATACTTAGAGGCTTGATGATAACTTGTGGGAATCTGTTCTCTCCTTCTATCCAGTAAATCCCTGCCTCTACCTCCTCAGTGCTAGGGTTATAGGCAGCCACCGCTATGCTTGTTTCTGTGGTTCTAGGATCCAATGCAGGGCTTTCTGCAGGCTAGGCAAGCCCTCTGCGACATGGACTCCATGTCCAACTTCACATCTTCAGGGTTTTTTTTTTTCAAATGGTGTGTTTACCCATTCCAGATAAGGAGCGTCTTTATATTGTGTGCTGTGTCCCACACTGCATAGTGTCACAGGTGATTATGTACATTACTGTCTGTGTGACAGCTCAGCTATGGCAGGAATTGAGCAGCTGGATCCTGAGCCTGGCCTGGAGAGGCTCCAGGGGCCGAAAGCTGTCATCACAAACTCCACCCATGCCCCAGCTCTACCCTCTTCCAGCGGAGACAATCCCCTTACGCTCGCACTGCTGTCCTGCTTACAGGTCACTGGTCAGGAACAAAGCCAGATGAGCCTGTGATACCCCCTTTGTTGGACGTGTAATCTCTGGCTCATTGTACTTTTCTGAAATGTGAAAGTATAGTATGGGCTGTGAAGCTCTGTAGAGGGGATTAGGTAATGATGACACCAGTGAGAAGAAAGAATGATGTCATAGTGACACACATCCCCGTCCCAGCAGCTCGTGCCCTCGGAAGCTCTGGATGCCTGAGAACAAAATAAGCCTGTGTTCCTATCTTTCTTTCATATGGTTTTCCAATGATGGAGCATACCTGGTGATGAATTAATGATGTCAAATAGGGGAACGGGTAGAGGAAGCAAGGAAAGGTGAAATGCTGAATGAATGAGGTTTCAGGGAGAGCAGGAAGTGCAAGCTGGCTCTGGTATTCCTGGACTGAGAGATCAATGACACAAAAGCTCCCGTTGAGGGTCACTTTCTTACGACACAGGCCAGTGTTCATTGAATCCCAGTGCTGTGACAAGTTCTGGTCCCTCAGATCACCTGCTGACCCACCCTGGATCTATTCTGCATTCTCAACTTAGAGAGTAAGATATTGGTGCAAGAAAGGCCTGCACTAGTAAGCATCAAAAATTGGATTTGAATGCAAGACCTGGGTGGAGTCGGAGACTAGGTTTGTGAAGCCACATGAAAGAGTCGGCGGACCTTCCAGCAGATAGGGGGCTTCTCCTTCGATCTGTTGTTAGTCTTGTCTTTCCTGGAAAAGCTTTCCATCTTGACATGCCTGGCAAGAGCGGTGGCTAGAAGCACAGGCCAAGATAGGACAGGGAGCCACCCAGGCCCAGACCCAGACCCTTGTACAGTGTTGGATGAATGGAAGGTCTGCATCTCAGGTCTTCCAGCTAGATCTGGGGTTGAGATCATGAGGAAGGCCACTAAGGTGGTATGTGCTGGTCATAATGGGGATGCTATTGGAGGGAAAATAATACAGGAAGAAAGAAAGGAAGGGAGGGAGGGAGGAGGGAGCAAGAGAGGGAAGAAGGGAGGAAGGGAGGAAGGGAGGGAGAATAGAGGGAGGAAGAGAGGGAGGAAGGAAAGAAGGGAGGAAGGAAGGGAGGAAAGGATGAGAAGGAAGGAAAGAGATGGAGAGAAAGGGAGAAAGGAAGAAGGATAGGGAGGTAGGGAGAGAAGAAAGGAGAGGAAAGGGTAGAAGGAGTGAGAAAAGATGAAGGATCCCTGATCTATGGATTCCCCTTTTCTCCAGTATGACTGGTAAAGAGCAGCTGGGACAACTGGGGCTCAGTGGTGCAAGGAGAGATGGGAAGTCGTTTTCCTGTCCTGGCATGTGATGTCATTGGATACCAAGAGAGGGCTGCACCCCCCTGTCTTGGGTTTTGTTGATGTACTGAATTTTTCACCGGGCTTTTGGAAGTGTTCTGGACAGGCCTGAAGGGCACGGTGACAATGGGGATGGAGGGTTGGAGGGTTGGAAGGATGGAGGAGGGGGTGGAGGGATGGAGAGATGGAGGGATGGGATGGAGGGATGGAGGGATGGAGGAAAGGAGGGATGGAGGGATGGAGGAGGGAGGGAGGAGGGAAGGAGGGATGGAGGGAAAGAGGGATGGAGGAAGGAAGACAAATAAGCAGGTTCAGAGGACAGTGTCTTATCCCTTTCTCTTCCCCTGCTCTTCCTGCTGATCCCTAGGATTCTCATCTATCATTCTTTTCCTTTCCTTTCCTTTCCTTTCCTTTCCTTTCCTTTCCTTTCCTTTCCTTTCCTTTCCTTTCCTTTCCTTTCCTTTCCTTTCCTTTCCTTCCCTTCCCTTCCCTTCCCTTCCCTTCCCTTCCCTTCCCTTCCCTTCCCTTCCCTTCCCTTCCCTTCCCTTCCCTTCCCTTCCCCTCCTTTCCTTTCATTTCCTTTCCTTTCCTTTCCTTTCCATCCATTTCAGTGCCATAGAGGCAGGTTGAAGCTGGAGCCACAGCCTCTGAGGACACAGAGGGCATCACACATCTTCCACAGGTCAGGAGTTCTGACAGTGACACAGCACCCTCCCACTGATCAAAGACCAGGGGATGAGATACTTTCAACAGTGTTTACTTAGCTGTGTAAGTCAGCTTCCTGCCCCTGGGACCAAACCCCAGAGATCATTTACTTATAAAGAGAAAGGTTTACATCTGCTCATTCTCTGTGGCAAGGTAGCCATGGAGAAACGTAATGGGACAACGATTCTCACATCCTGAACCAGGGAGCAAAGAGGAAGTAGGAGACTGAACCTACAACTGTCACATCCCTAATAACCTAATGAGCTCTTACTGGGTCCTCCTGCCTTTTGCAGGTTTTGTTACCTCTGGATAGTATCACTCTGGGGAATAATCTCATAAAACCTGGGTCTTTGAGGGCAAGGGTTACTCACAACAAACTCCAGCTTCAATAGAAAGTAAATGTCTTTTTTGTGCTTTCTGTTTTGTGTGTGTGTATGTGTGTGTGTGTGTGTGTGTGTGTGTGTGTGTGTGGTGTGTGCCTAGGTGCATGCCAGAGGACAACTGTCATGATTTGAAGAAGAATGGACCCCATAGGCTCACATACTTGAAGGTTTAGTTCCCAGTTGGTGGACTATTTAGGAAGGATTAGGAGGTGTGGCCTTGGAAGAGGTGTGGCTTTGGTGAAGGAGGTGAATCACTGTATATGTTGGGGGAGGGGGTGTGGGGGTTGTTGAGTTTTCAAAAGCCTATGCCATGTTCAGTCTTCCTCTTTCTCTGCATCCTAACTGTGAATCAGGGTGTAAAGTCTCAGCTACTCGCAGAGCCACACTTACTAGTTACCATAATGATCATGGACTAAGCCTCTGAAACTGTAAGCAAGCCCCCAATCAAACGTTTTGGGTTATAAGCTGCCTTGGTCATGGTGTCTCCTCACAGCAGTAGAATGGTATGGAAGACAACAGCCTCCAAGTGCTGTTTTGCAAGAACCACTCACCTTGTTTTGTGAGATAGAGTCTCACAGGGACCCTGGGGGCTTGCCTATTGATCTAGGCTGGCTGGTCCACAAGCCCGGGGGGTGGGGGGGGGATGCTCCTGACTCTGTGCCCACAGTGGCAGGATTGCAAATGTTCATTGCTGTATGACTTACTTTTATGTTGTTGTGATAAGATACGATGGCCAAGGTCACTTGGAAAAGAATTTATGTTGTATAGGGTTCCAAAAAGATAAGCATCATCACAGAGATACCAGGCGACAAATGGTTGACAGGAACAGGAAGCTTGAGAGCTCACTGTAAGCAGGAAGCAAAGACAAACAAACAAACAAACAAACAAACAAAAAACCCAGGAAGTGGCTTGGGGCTTTAACTCTCAAATGACATTCTAGAATGTCACTAGAGATAGTGACCTTCTTTCTCCAGGCGTGCCTCCTGAAGCTCCCCAAACGCTGCCACCAACCGAGCCAGAGTGTCCAAGTATCTGAGCCTAAGGGAAATACTATCATTCAAACCACCACTGCTATGATGTTATTTTATTTATTTGTGGGTTTCTGGGGTCGATCTCAGGTTCTTGTGCTTCTGTGGCTGGTATCTTGTGTACGGAGCCACATCTTCGACCCTAGTAAGTAATTTTTTTGAGTTTCAAAGCAATCAGATGAGTCTCAGATGGGGGGGGGGACCCGGCTCTTCAGTTTCCATCGCTCCTTGTCAGTAGGGTATGACTAAATGCTCCTGTGGTGTGTTTCATACGCCATATCTGTAAGGTGAAGCATGTTGTAGTATGCCACATGGCCATGTTTTCTAACTGGGCACTGTCAGTACTGAGTTCTCCTGGAGGGCACAGTGCTATATTGGTCACGTTCTCAATCCCAGGTTGGCGTTGCCATCAGAATCCTGCCCAGATATTTCAAGAAGAGCAGGGATTCTCACTTCATGGTGGGAGTCCTGGGGATTCAGAGCAGTAAAAGAAAAGCAGTTTGTCCTCTGCCTTGGCAAAGGTCCAGCATCAGCCTAGTGGAAAGGCCAACACGGCTGGTGCACTGATGCAACACAAAACAGTGGCTTTTATAGTCCTAAATGCATCTCTCTGTCCCTTGAATCCATTATTGCGTGAGTTCCTTGGGGAGGTACAACCTTTCTGTGTCTAGAAGAGCTTCCTCTCCAAAATTCCCCTTCCTATTAGTTCAAAACACAAAGCCTTGTGTAACACATATCCTGGGGCGGGAGAGTCCCTCCTTTCCTGTCCAATGGGCTCAGCTGTGTAGCAGGTAGCCTGTAATGTTTGAACCCAGTGATGAACTGAGTTGCCCAAACAAGCTGGTGCCAGCTACCAGGTAGAAAATACAGGAGCTTTAATGCCTCCTGGTTATCAGTGATTCTCTAATGAGCTCCCATTCTTTGAAAATGGTCATAACGATTTATTTCCTATAGTATCCACCCACTGAAGGACAGAAGGTGGGTGTCTTACTTAGGGTTTTACTGCTGTGAACAGACACCATGAACAATGCAAGTTTTAGAAAAGACAACATTGAATTGGAGCTGGTTTTACAGGCTCAGCGGTTCAGTCCATTGTCATCAAGGCAGAAACATGGCAGCATCCAGGCAGGCATGGTGCAGGAGGAGCTGAGAGTTCTACATCTTCATCTGAAGGCTGCTAGTGGAAGACTAACTTCCAGGCAACTAGGATGAGGGTCTTAAGCCCACACCCACAGTGACACACCTACTCCACCAAGGCCACACCTCCTAATAGGGTCACTCCCTGGGGCAATCATATATGAACCATCACAGTGGGTTTGCAGGACGTGTGAGTAGTGTGATTTTGAGTAAAGGACTCTGACTTTAAATTGTCTGGGCAAAAATAATCATTCCTATCTCAAAATTCAGTAGTCTGTGGGAAGGGGGGCTTTCTTGTGCCAGGGATGCAATCCTTGGGTCCTCGTAAATAAACTCATTGGATTTGTACAATGGCTAAAGCAGCTGTTCTGGAATATGTGAAACTCCTTAGAAATGTCAGTGGATCTGAGGGAGAGGGGAGACAGGGAGAGCTGGAAGAAGGAGAGGGGTGAGGGAGAGGGGTGAGGGAGAGGCTGTGGTCAGGATGAGGTATTATATGAGAGAAGAATAAATAAAAAGGAGAAGAAATGTTCAGACTTACGCAGGACCTGGATTCACAGAGAATCATTAAACTCTGACGTTAGGGCCAGAACTGTGCCCTTTCCCTGCCCGTGTGAGTTCTTAGGCTGAGGGATTGACCTCTAGTACACTTTGATTCCATTTGGATGCAGAGTCTTGAAGGAGGGGAATCAGGTAAGTGAAATGGCATGGGTAGACCTTAAGTCAATGACTCATCATGTTCTTCTTGTCTGATTAGACGGTCTTCTCGCCTCTCTCCCCCAACCTCTCATGGAGAGGTGTAGTGTAATCCCCTGAGTTCTTGGACCTCAGTAAGTTTAATGGCTCAGTGAGTCAAAGTGAGGCAACAGAAGTGACATTTAGGGACATCTCAGGTCAGATCATCAGAAGGATGCCTTGCAACTTCAGCCCTTATATCTTGGAAGACTCTGTGTAGGGATGGCTGAGGTAGGAACCCCACCATTAAACCCCAGAGACAAGCCATGTGTTGAACAACCCTGGGCCAAAGCAGCAGGAACCAGCTTTCCCAGTCCAGCCTCTGGGCTTGAGAGCAAGGTTGTCACATGGCAAATAATCTTGCGCTGCCCATTGCCCATTATCTCGCAAGGATGAGTCATTGACTTAAGGTCTACCCACGCCATTTCACTTACCTGATTCCCCTCCTTCAAGACTCTGCATCCAAATAGAATCAAAGTGTACTAGAGGTCAATCCCTCAGCCTAAGAACTCACACGAGCAGGGAAAGGGCACAGTTCTGGCCCTAACGTCAGAGTTTAATGATTCTCTGTGAGCCTCCATTTTGTTCTCTGGAAAGTGAGATAGATCTCAACCTAAGGCTGACATGACAGTAAGAAATGACGGGGAGCTACTTGTCACAAAAGATGGTTTAACCATCACGTTAGCCTAGTAAACCAGTCATTCTAGCCTTCTGCTCATATCTCTCTGTAGGATAAACCATGTTAATAATCAACATTTCTAGAGTCTTTTGTGTTTGTGTGTATGTCTCTCTCTGTGTATGTGTGTGTGTGTGTGTGTGTGTGTGTGTGTGTGTGTGTGTTATTTTTTATTTAAGACTGGGTCTCCCATAGCTTGGGCTCACCTTGAACTCGATATGTAGCTAAGAATGATCTTGAACTTCTGATAATCTTGCCTCCATGTAAGAAGTGCTATGATTACAGGCATGGGGGCACCACCATTCCTGTTATTTTTATATGACACTGTAGATTGAGCCCAGTGCTTTATGTGCTACACAACTACTCTACTACCAGAGTCACAACTCTAGCCCCTTGTAGCATAATTTATGGATGACTAAGATATGTTGTCACTATAATTCATTTAATAAAAATCTCAAAAATTATGAGATTATTATTGTAATTATTGATGGCATGGACTTGCCAAATAGAAAATGCACTTATTTCCTCTCTTATTTTAGAGATACAAAAAGGCCCACAGAATCTGGAAACTATTTCCAAGGGTCCCTAGTAAGCGGATTATGTATGGTTCAACCTCAAGAGTTCAAGCAGGTCACGTGATCAGGAAGAAGCCAAGATTACCATATATTCAGATGGTCCTTAATAACAAAACTCTTGCTACTGTGCAGCAAGTGGCGCTGAAAACCCCAAAGGCCTGTGAGTGTTATCTGCTTTCTTTACTCATTTCTGAGCTTGGCACTCGTGGGGGTCATTCATCCTTCTTCCAGAATCCTGGAGCCAGGAAGAAACACCTTATCAAAGGTTCATGCCTTTTATCTTGAGGTCAGTGAGAAGAAAAACATCTTATCAACTGGGAGCCAAGTTAATATTTGTCCAAAGCTCTTAGATGGAGACCTGTGGGCTCAAGGGGCAGGTGAGTCATGAGGAGACCAGGACATAGCCCTCAGCAGGTCTCAAAGGAAACTAACTGCCTTCGTTGGTGCTAAAGAGTCCCTACTTTGCACATGTGAGACTGTGAGTGCCATTGAATGACAATTTCTCTCATAAGCATTTGAGTGTTATATATATTCATGGATGTTGGACTCCCTCATGAGCCAGTTGTGGGAAGTCAATGGCCAGGGGCTTTCTATACACAATTTTACTCCACTTTACCACAAAGCTAAGGAGAATAAAAAGGACAAACAACTCTAAAACCTAAGGTTGAGTCTTAGAGAGCAGGCTCTGGATTCAGTCTGACTCAGTTTCTAACCATGTTCTCATGACCCACACCACATGTTCTCTGAGGTGAAGCTCTTCAAGACTCAGTGGCCTTCCCTGTAAGTAGAGGTGTTGGAAGTGGACTTCTGGCCTACACTCCATTGTAGATGAGGAGATCAGGACCATGGTAGCCACCAGTCCCTCTCCCCTGTGATTCTGCTTCTATGAAGGCTTAAGGCCTACTTTCCTGACTGTGAGGGGCCTTCCCTGTAAATAGAGGTGATGGAAGTGGACTTCTTGGCCCATACTACATTGTAGATGAGGAGATCAGGACCATGGTAGCCACCAGTCCCTGTCCTCTGTGATTCTGCTTCTATGAAGGCTTAAGGCCTACTTTTCTGACTGTGAGGGGTGTCTTAAGGCTGTGCCAATATCCTGTCTTCCACTCTCTTTCTAATATCTCTTTGCTTTTGGTCATTCTCTCTCTCTCTCTCTCTCTCTCTCTCTCTCTCTCTCTCTCTCTCTCTCTCTCTCTCCCTCTCCCTCTCTCTCTCTCTCTCTCTCTCTGATTCTTCTTCCCTCTCTCCCTCCCTCTTCCCCTTATCTCCACCCCTCCTAACAAACTCTTCCCATATAGCCCCGGATACCCTCACACTTATGGCCTTTTGCTTCATCTCTGTGAGATCAGCATTGTGATTTGCAGTCATTTGGATGTATCTAATGGTTGGGTTTTTAAAGAGAACATAGACCTCAAGCTCAAACTTAGATTAGAGACGGTTTAGAGGCAGACTTGAACAATATGGCTCTTATCAGATCCTTACATATGTTCTGTTCTTATTTTTTATTTCTGTAGTGATTAAGCTTTACCCTTGGTGCGATGATTATACATCTTATACAATGTAACTAAAAGTTAAAGTTGTGAGTAGGGAGGCTAAGATTAGAGACTGTAAGTTCGAGGCTACCCTGGACAGTTCAGAGGGGCTCTGTCTAAAAAACAAAAACAAAACAAAACAAGAATACTCACAAACAACTACCACAAGGGCTAGGACTATACTTCAATGGATAGAACATTAGCATAGTAGCACAAGGTCCTGTGTTCAAGCTTCAATACTGTAAAAACAATAATATTAATAATACCATAAATGATGAAATAAATAAAAACCAGCACAGAATATATATGAATGAAACAGAACTAGCAACAGTGGCATTGTCATTCCCCACAGACAAATTGGTGTTGCCTTTAGCCTGAGAAATGTGTTGACTTTTTGTTTTTCTGTTCCTGTTCCTATTGACAGACACTGGGCCATGTATCCACTTTGAGTCCATCTTAGAGTCCAGCATGAGAGCCTAATGACGTGTGGACCTCAGTCTAGACCAAGAGTGTCCCGGACTGAGTTTTCAACAGTTAACAAGAGCAGAATGTTAATCCCAAAGATGGGAAGAGAAAGACCACTGACCCAAACCATCATGACCAAATTATTTAAAGCAAGCCATTAAGTAAAGCAAGTTTTTCTTATTTGTGTACATAGGCTATTCCCCAGACCCATCCCAAGGTGGGGTACAAGGGATCAGCCTACAATGTGAGGAAGAGAAGAATTTCACAGCTCAGGGGTAGGGAGTTTCTAAATAGGGGGAATGGAGGGATTATAGGAGCAGAACATAACAGGTGGTCAAAACAAGATAATCCCAAGAAGTAGTCATAATAAAATAATCATAGGGGGTCCTATAACCTTTTGAAACAAAGATATGATTGCCATTCCTGGACTAGGCAATGCATGACTGTTTGTAGGTTACAGGTGGGATATAGCACAATCCTTGAAAGACAGAAGTTTAAACATAAACAGGAATGAATCTAGTTCATGTTTACTATGAGATGGTTTTTTAAGCCTAGGATGGAGGTAGGCTGGTTCATCCTGTATTCTTCTCAGCTCTACACAGTGACACTAAGGCCTGCTGGAAATATGCACATCAGGGTATCGGAAAAAATCCTCCAATCAGGGCTATTTGTTTTTCTAAGGAGCTGTTTAAGCTATTGCTTGCTCTCCTCAGGCCCTGCCCAACCTCCTAAGCTAGGGATTCCCAGAGTTCAGTGCTGAACGACTTCCACTGGGGGACTCCGCTGCAGTGGCTAACCTTAAGGAGATCCTGCAACTTTTGAGGTCCAATCCGTTCCGCTCTCCCACCATCTCCACCCAGGGAGAGAAAATGCTACCCAGGCTTCCCCACCCAGCGAAGCAGAAAGGCACTGGTCAGGGATCGAAAGAAAAAAAAACAGTCTAATTTAAACAGAAATAGCTGAAATAATTGCTGGGCAAGTCTAGAAAATGACTAGCTAAGTAAATTGCTTTTTTGGCACAAAGTTTCTCTGAGTTTGCCCCTGAGCGGGTGGGGGGGAAGAACTCCCTGGCTGCTTAGCTGGACCCTCTTGCTTGCTCCGGGCTTCTCCTCCCTGGAGTCAGCAGGCATTTCCGACTGTACCAGCAGATCAGCCACCCTCTGTCTTCAGGGGTTGAACCTCCTGTGGAAACATGGGAGGGTGGAAGGAATTTCTGCTGCCACCCAAGGGTCCTTCTGTGGCTCTGTTGTTTGGGTTTCTCTTTCATTATTTTGCTATCAAATTCAGATCAACACAAGACCTGCAAAATTGTGGCTTAGTCTTCTTCCTCTTCTTCTTCTTCTTCTTCTTCTTCTTCTTCTTCTTCTTCTTCTTCTTCTTCTTCTTCTTCTTCTTCTTCTTTTTCAAATGATAGGCACCGGGGGCCACACCACCCATGGTTTGAGCAGTTAATGAGTTGTTTCTTAGGCCAAGGAGATTGTATGGAGACTAACACCTAAACCTAGACATCATTTTATCCTCTTCAGGAAATGATTTACTGCGAGGCATGCATTCCCAGTCTCTACTCAGGTCAGAGTTAGGTCATTGCCCATGGTTGGTCCCAGAGCTGAAACTCTGCTGGCAGGATATGAACTCTGAACCTCAGAAGGCCTCACCATCTCTTCCATGAGGTACGGCCATTCCCTTGTGAGTCTGTGGGGTGTTCAACAAGAAGTGAGGCTCGTGCGTCACACCCCTCCCTGCAATGTGCAGGGAATATGCAGATGGACTGCCGGGACCAGAGTGTGTGGGGGGGCACAGAGGAGAAATGAGTGTGACAGGAACACCCCACTGACGCACTCACAGCAGCTGTGATCATCACCATAAGACTTGCAAGATCAAGTCAGCCCACCTTCAAACCTGCAAGCCCCCAAGGTTTAGCCGAGGAGCTATTGATAGTTGATGGTGGCTGGGGGAGGGAGAATCAATTTTTTTTAGGGTATGACCTCTGCTAGGTTGACCATGCTCCAGTGGATAGCCCCATATCCATATAGGTACATATAGGCAGCACTAATTAGACTCCATAGGTTTATATAGTGTATATAATATATATGTATATATATATATACACACATATATATACACACATATATTAACATTATATATTCATATATTATATACACATTATATATGTGTGTATATACATACATTATATACATACACACATATATGAACATTGTGTATATATATTTATATATATTATATATACACATATATGAACATTATATATACCCATATACATACATTATACACATATATGCATGCATTATATATACATACATTATATATAGACCATATGTATGAATAATATATACATATATTATACATACACATATGAACATATATACAAAAGAGAACGTGAAATTGTGAGGGGCATGGATGGTGGGTATGGGAGGGGTGGGGAAGTGACTATGATCAAATACATTGGATACGCGTATAAAACTTTCAAAGAATTAATAAAAAGATAAGTCTCTAAGACATGCCTTGCATCGTGCAGGAAGTAAGGCAAGGACACAGAGAAACACAAGTGGCCAGCAGGGAGAGAAATGGCCTGTGACCCAGAGGTGACTGCTTCTCAGATAGGCTGAGACGGTCTAGAACAGAGATCCAAACACCGGGTGAGACAAAGAGGGGTTCAGAGAGGCTAAAATGACTCTCACTTCCGTCTAGATGTGGCTTTGGACCCCTGGGAAGTCATTACGTTTAAGGCCTAAGGCTCTCAAGCCAACACCATGAACGTTTAACACACTTGTATATATAAATCGCTTCCCTCGTGTACGAACCGCCTCCCTAGCAAGATTTCCAAAGAAGCAGAAATTAAAAACAAACTGACAAACAACCCTGTTGCCATGGTCTGAACCCAAAAGCCGATCTTTTTTTTTTGTGAGTTTGTTATCCTATAGCTTAAAGAGAAATACCCTAAAACTTGAAGACTATCTGTCCCAAAAAGCTGTCTTGAAGTAAGCCCTAAACCTAATCAGGGATTTCTTCCTGGCATTTCCTCTCCAGTTACAAACAGCAACTTGAGAGCGGTTTTGATTGACACACAGTGGGGTTAGCCTGCTTAGGGCCCCTGGCCTGGGGTGGGGGGGGGGACAGGCATGCTGGGTTGGCTGAACCTCCCTGGGGGAGCTTCCTCATTTGTCACCACCTGGGTCCCCCTAGAGGTTGAGATGCTTGCCCTTAACACACAGATTCAGAGTGGAGCCTGCTGAGGGTCGACATGAGCGGAGAGGTGGGGGGGGGAGACCCCCTCTGAACCCCGCCCCTTCCCCATCCTGGTCGGAAGTCAGAACGAGGGATGCCTTGCCCTTTCTTTCAGCAGACCAAATGGTCAAAATGAGGATGTTGAGAGTCGTTCTGATGTAATCCAAGAAGCTTCTCGAGACATTTCATTCTTAGTTATGATTTTACATACTTTAGAACACTGTAATCTTTGAGGATTGAGGATAATTTAGGAAATAGTCATGGAGCAGAGTTTTTGTTTTTTAAAAACAAAACAAAACAAAACAAAACCAAAAGACCATAAGTCCTATATGCCACAAATGGAAGGTCCAGCCTGAAATTTTTAACATTGGTCATCTAAGGAATATGGGAAAACTGCTCGTAAAGGAAAGCAAGGGGGAAATGCTAAGTTTGTAATCAGACCGCTTGCCAGGAACAAGTGTATTTATTCTTTTTGCCTATCTGACTATTGAAATAATGGACCCCCCAAAATGAGAATCCTCCATGAATTTATTGCTAGAGGAAGAGGTGGTTGAAGGCCGGGGTCGGGGGAGGAGGAACAGGCAAAACTCAGACTTGTTTCCTGGATAAAGACTTACAGCTTGTCAGATCCCTTTGACAGAGAGTTTCTTTGCCAAAGCAGCAGAGGGCAGGGGGCCACGCCTAACGCCCGACAGCTTGGTTGTTTGTATATCTTCTTTCTTTGTGAACTACATTACGTTGAAACCTCCAGATGGACTTAGATTGGAGGGTTCCTTTGTCTCTCTTTCCAACCTGGCCACATTGAATAAACATGTTCTTTCTGCTCTTCAGTATTAATTTGATTCTTTTAATGGGCTTGTTGAAGATGGTTGGCTTGTCTGGGTACACAGGCTGTGACCCTGAGTCTGGTCACAAGTTGTCAAACACTCTTGATTGTGTTGCTTTGAGATCTCCTGTGGATGAAAATTTCAGGCTCTTGTCTTGAGGTTTGAAGAGAAAACAGCTGGGTGCTTTGTTTTGTTGGCTTCTCAAAATTGGGCCTGACTCTAACACGGGCTGGTCTTACACTCCTGATGACCCTACCTTAGCCTCCCGAGTGCAGGGATTGTGGGTGTGTGAGTCCATCTGAGACAACTGTGCTTAGCTGCCTCCCAACAATGGGCTTTTCAGACTCACGGGATCTATTCATAGACTTTGTTTGAGATGTCACAACTCTAAGTGTGAAAAGATGAGGTAGAGGATTAGTCAAAAGCCAATTTCCAGTAGAGTTCTTTCCTGGCAACCCACAGAATTGAGGGCAAGGTAGAGTTGAGTCTGCTTCTCGGCTCTTGGCAAGGGTCTTTCCACTTACAGATCTGCAAAGACAGAAGAAAGGGAATGAAAAGGAAAAGAAGAACTCCATCTGTTCTCGGGGTACACAAGACCCTGGCCAAATAACTTGGGTTCATCAAATGATCAGAAGAAAGCATGCTTCCGGCAAGATGTGTGTGTGTGTGTGTGTGTGTGTGTGTGTGTGTGTGTGTAGTATGTCATAGTTACAGGTAGTCGAGAGATACCCTGTGTGTGCACTGGGAATTGAATTTAAGTCCTCTGCAAGAGCAGCAAATGCTCTTAATGGCTGAGCCATCTCTCCAGCCACCTGTTTTCTTTGCTCCAGTTTCACTGCCTATACAGTACATTGTATCATTTCCATGTGCTGGTTTATTTAAACCACCTGCCACCCTAGAGCACAGTTCCCAATAAGGTTCTGTTTCTTCCATGCTGGTGTTTTTGATATCTATGGCTGAGGTTCTCAATGTCTCTGTCTGTTCCTCATCTCTGCTGCTTTCTATTTACATTCTTGATTAAGTTACTGGGTATTCAGTCCCACGAGGGTGATCGCCTGTCTTCAACTTGTGTTACTGTTAATTTGGGGGAATCCCTATAGAATCGCCATATATTATGAGGGAAATCTGGGCCCTCTCTTGTAGTTCTTAAGAATATTTCCAGTTGAGTTCTTTCCTGGCAACCCACAGAATTGAGGGAAAGGTAGAGTTGAGTCTGCTTCTCGGCTCTTGGCAAGGGTCTTGCCAAGACCCTTGAGGAAGCAGCGCTAAGATCATCTAGGAAATGAACTGAGATCATTTGGGAAATGAAATCAGAGAAATCACCGTGAGAATCTAGATCAGTGTTTGCGGTGGCCCCCAATTATAAAATTATTTTCATTGCTATTTTATAGTTGTAATTTTGCCACGCTTATGAATCATGATGTAAATATCTGTGTTTTCCTGTGATCTTTGGCGACCTCTGTGAAAGGATCGATCATTCAACTCCCAAAGTGGTTGCAACACACAGGTTGAGAAGTGCTGGTCTAGAACTATAGTTTCAAAGCCGTTCACAAGAAGGATTAGTGTCTGGATTAGAGTTTCAGTCCCACCCTCATGTTTAGCCCCCAGGATGCTCATTTAGCAGGGAGGTAAGAAACCAGGGCCCCCTTCTTATATTGGTTCAGAGCCCAATGGTATATTTTTCAGAATGACTGCACTGGGGATTCCTGTCTTAAGTCTGCCTAGCCAGTTTCTACTTTCTGCTCCCAACATTTGTATTTGAAATACTTTCCTTCTTGCTGTCATTCTTATCTCCTTCAATCATGAGGCCTTAGATTCCACAGAGCCAAAGCTGAGATGGAACATTCCAGGCGTTGTGGAGAGAACTCCAGGAAGATCTAGGGAGTGAGAATGTTCTGAGAGCAGAGATCGACACGGGGGTCCTCTGCTCTGCTACCCCTTCCAACGAGCTCCGTGCTCCCCTTCCCTTGAGTCTGT
The DNA here is from genome assembly GCA_964023405.1 of Apodemus agrarius. Lineage (NCBI taxonomy): Eukaryota > Metazoa > Chordata > Mammalia > Rodentia > Muridae > Apodemus > Apodemus agrarius. Next base: position 13,125,127 of record OZ030024.1, read on the forward strand.
GGGAGACAATATCTGCAACTGCAAATCAAACTCTTGGCACCTGCCTAAAAGCGAGTTGGTGCTCAGCCCTGCTGTGCTACCACAAAAGAGGATATCTTTGTGCATTCAGTGAACTGCAGATCCTGTATGGGAAAGAATTTAGTAGTAGGCATTTAGGTTGTGAGGCACTAACACGGTGCCAGTAAGGGAAAAAAAAAAACTTTGCAGGCGTGCAGAAACACTTCAGAATTTTTTATTAACCTCAATTGACATCTAGGGATTTGATGGTTATCTTAAAGAAGGCTGGTTTGAAAGCCCAGCCATTTGTATGTAAACTTTGCCCATTAGCACAGCTAATGGCTTGAGGACTTGCCTACTAATCTCTCTCACTTTCTTCTTGCCTGAAGCCCCCTTTATGGTCCCCACAGGGACTTAGATTCTCCTCTGGTTTGCAAAAGTTAGAGCAATTGATTATCCTCAAAGCAGAGATGCCTATCTTGACGACGGAGAGTCCAAGATGTTCTGAAAAATCTCCCTCTTTCCATCTGTACTTTAAGGCTGTGTTACAAAGCAAGCAATCTTCACACTCAGAGCTTCCCTTACTATTTCTGCTGTTCTTTCTATAAGTGGCACAGGGACCGGGCATTTACCAATGTTATAGGGTCTATCATAAGGCAAGGTTTGGGCTGTGTGTTACTCTTTCCTGGTGTTTCTATAGATGTCCACCAGAAAAGGTCTGTGGGCTGCTAGTTGGAAGTGCTAACCTCTCTCTAGGCTTGCCAAATTTAGCAAATGAAAACCCAGGACACCTACTTAAATTTAGTTTTTAGACAAGTAATAAACATGTTTTTTTTCAGTCTATGCACTGAATAGGGCAACAGGTATACATACTAGCAGATAAAATCATCCTCTATTTTTTCCTGAAATTCATATTAAAGTGGATCTTTGTATCTTATCAGGCAGCCCCACCCCTTTCTGGTCTCTGCTGTTGCCTTTTTCTGAATGAAGAATGGACTCAGCTCAGACAGGAAATGATAGCAAGTCAGTCCTTAGTAACAGGTTTTGGTTTCATGATACGTGCTTATACAGTTACACTTTAGTTCAGAGAAAATAATGCCAGTTATGCATTTAGATTATTTTACTTTAAAATAAATTTAATTTTAAGATAAATTTCAGTCAAAAGCTAAAAAAAAGGGAGTTATGGTAGTTTTGCCAATTTAACAGATTCTAGAATTACCCAGGAGATCCAGCCTCTGGACACATCTGAGGTATTGCTTTTATTGCATTGAGGTGAAACAACCTGTCCACTGTGGGCGGCACCATTCCTTGGCTGGGATCCTGAACTGTCTGAATGGAGAAGGGGAGCCGAACAGTAGCATTCATTCATCTGTCTCTGTTTCCCGATTTTCGATACAATGTAACTATTTCCCCACTCCCCCGAGCATCAGAAAAAGGTAGGGAGATGTGAATGGGTTTTTAAAAAAATGTTAGTAAACAGTGAAGTTGGATGCCCCTGAAGGTTACAGACTGTTGACCAAGGTGCTTTTCTTTGGCTGTCACTAGATTTAAATTGTGTATAAGCAACAGTTGTGGGTAAGTTTAAAGGATTCCATTCTTTTCTCTGTGAACTCTTATAATTTACGAAGAGTGAAGAATTTCATATTGCTATGCCTTTTAATTTGCTGTTGTTATTGTTGTTTTTTTCAGAATGCAGTGAGGCTGTACCTCTTAAGAGTAGAAAACACAGACTTTTGTTAAGGCTCTTTCCTGGTCTTCTGTCTACTTTCCCTGAGTTTTCTTTGCTTAATGGTTCCTTAAATGTCAGAGACCTGAACCACCTTCACTGTGTCAGCTGAGACCATGCTAGAAATGCAAATTTTGAGTCCGTGAGGATGGCTCAGCTGGTGAAAGCATCTGCCACCATGCCTGAGGACAGGAGTTCAATCCCTAGAACCCATATGGTTGAAGGAGAGACTTGGGTCCTGCAATTTATTCTTTCAACTCGCCACATGTGCAACACTTGCATATATATACAGACACACAATAAATAAGCACATAAACAAAGATTAAGAAAAGAAGAAATACAAATTCCCAGATCCCATGGAAGAGCAGCAACCCACCATCTCTGTTTTGACAAATCCTGTAAATGATTCATTCTTTATTTTTCTCTCTCCCTTCTCTCTCCCACTCCCTTCCTTTCCTTTCTCCCTTCTTTATTTTCTTCCTTTCTTTTTTAACAGGATCTCATGACCTCAAACTGGTTAAGTAGCTAATGAAAGCCGATCCCTCTTACCTCCACCTCCCAACTGCTAGGATCACAGGTGTGCATTACCCTGCTTGCCCCTGCAGGTGATAGGGATGTGTCTTCAGGCCTGTCCCCCACTGTGGTCATCTCCCCAGTAGAGCAGGCTGTCCCACCCCAGTCCTTTGCACTTTCCTGCCTCTCTTAGATTCAAATGTTTTCTTCTTATAGTCACATTCTTGGCGATCCTTTGAGTTGCCCTGCAGTATTTACTGTTCTTTTTGGCCAGTGTGGTTATTTGTAGGCAGCCCAGGCTGGTCTTAAACTGCCCCCCCCCATAACTGAAGATGACCTTTAACTCCTGATCCTCTAGTCTCCACTTCCAAAGGGTTGGGATTATGAGATACCATGCCTGACAATCACTTAAATTTATATTTTAATAGAATCTGGGGCTAAAAGAGATACAAACTGATACAAGACAGGGGAGAGATGCAAATAAATACACAAAGATATTCAACCTCAGGGGAAAGGAAAGAAATTAGGATACAAGTAAAGAAACATTTTAGCTATAAAATTAGCTGAGGTTTAAAAATGGAACACAAATCAGGTTTGGCAAGAATTCTGAAAAAATAAACATTCATGTGGTGTGCTGGGGGAGTTCAAGTTATATGGTGAATATTACAAGGCATTTGGCAGAATATATAGTGAGTTGACGCAGAGTTCATGCCCTTCGACCCAGTGTTTTCTCTTCTTGGAGGAAAAGTCAGAAACAAGTATGAATATTTATGCACAAATACATCCATTGCAACATTATTTATAAATAGCAAAAAAATGTGGGAATGGAATGTAAGCCAAAGCCAGTTAAATAAATTATGTTAACTAGAAATGGGAGAACATATGCAGTCATAAAAAAATAATGTTTGGGGGAGATATTTAGTGTCATGGAAAATTTGCTACTTATAATGTTAAGTTAAAAAAAGAAAGAAGGATAAACATTTGTCTATACAATCGTAAGAATTATGTTCATGTGCAGCCAGAAGAAAATAGAGCAAAATGTTTGCAGTGTTGACCCAAATATTAAGAAGTTCACTACCACAATATGGATTTCTTTATGCTTTCTTATACTAGTCACCTTCTTCTGTACTTTTCCAATATTTTCAAAATCTTGTAGAAAGGTAGTCTGTGTCCAGTTTCCATAGAACTGAAGTTGAACAAAAGCATCAAATTAAATCTCCTGTAATTAAATTTTTAGTCACTCATTTACATTAAAAATTGTGAAATGGCCTTCTGGTCATGATGGAGTAGCTAGGGCTGAATTTTTCTTCCCATGTGAGTATAAAAATCATGGAAACATGCAGGGTTTGTAGTAATTGGGTAAGTGTCAGTTCAAGGCTGTGATTGCATGTTCAAAGCCTTCTGGGCTCTGGAATGGGTCCATGGGCAGCCTGGGCAAGTTAGTGCGACCTTCAGAGGCTGTAGAATGAGCCCATGGGCAGCCTGCACAGGTTTGTTCAACAGTAAAAAGTATAAGAAGAGTTGCAGGTGTAGGGTATAGCTCAGTGGTAGAGTACTGGGAATCTATGGGCCCCAGGTTCAAATCCTTAGAATCACTGAACAAACCAAAGGGGCAATAAGATAGACACTCAGGAAGAACTTTCACAGAAATCATGTCAAACATTTCAGAGAGAAATTTAAGAGAAACTCATAATGAGATATACTGTATTCTTTTTATTTAATTTTTATTTTCTATATTCTATGTTTACATTCCAAAGGCTTTCCCCTTTCCCAGTTCCCCCCCACCATATGTCCCATAATTCCTCTCCCCCCAACTATTCCCCAATCATTCTCCCTCCCCCCCCCCCGATTTCTCTGTTCTGGGTCTACAAAACTGGATCCAATCTTTACAGGCCCAGGGTCCTCTCCTTTCTTCTTCTTGGGAGTCATTTGACTTGCTAATTGTGCCTTGAGTATTTAGGGCTTCTGGGCTCATTAATATCCACCTATCAGTGATTGCATTACATGTGTATTCTTTTGTGATTGGGTTAGCTCACTTAGGATATTTTCCAGATCTAACCATTTACCTACAAATTGCATGAGTTCATTATTTTTAATTGCTGAGTAGTACTCCATTGTATAAATATACCACATTTTCTGGATATACTGTATTCCTAAATCAATACATTGGGTTTTGTTGTTTGCATTGGTGCCCACAGATGCCACAACCTCCTTGAAAACCCAGGAAATGTTTGAAATCAGAATTGGCCAAATAAATAAATAAATAAATATAATAAAATAAAATCCAATAACCATTTTGTACAGAGTGATGTACTTGGGATGTGTGGATTTTATGCTAATCTCACTTTGTCATTGGGTACGAAAAGCGTCATGGATATCAAGTGTTTCAAAGGAAGCAGCTTCCAGATTCACTGGCTCATTGTTTCTATCATTGACGCTTGAGACTTTTCTCACATTGTATAAGTGAAATCAACACATTGGAGAGATTAAGGATTTCCCCCCTACAGATTATACTAAGGCAGAATTTAAATCAAACTCAACCCCAATGTGGTCTTCTGTTGTAGCACTCTGACACTTTCAGTCATGCCTAGACATGCCCATTCATTCATTCATTCCTTCGCTGTTCATTCATTCACTCAGTGGCACGTATCATGTGCCACCTAAGTAATAGCATTGTAGTCTTCTCACAGGCCCCACAGTCTGACAAGGGAGAAACTCATTTCCTGCCCGCCCCCACCAAAAAGGAAATACAAAAGAGGAAAAAGTTCAAGAAGAAACATAATCCCATCAAGTCTGCAGATGCTTATACTACCTTCAGACCATGTAGTCTACAAATACCCAGAAAGAGCAGAGAGAACAACAGGATACTATGTATCTGCAAAGCTTACTGAGCAGGCGCATACAGCAAGGCAGTGTGGCGTGTGCTCATATCAAGAGGCACCTAACAGAGGCAGGAGCTAAGGTCAGCCATTGCCTTTGGATGTCTTGCAAAGGAGAAGTGCATTAAACCTACCGTCAACTTGGTACGTATGGAGCCGGAGCATTCTAATGGTGGCCATTAAGAATAAAGAGGGTCTCTGAGCTTACAGCCTTCTGATGGAATGCTGTAGGACATCCAGATTTATTTTTATAATTGCAGCTTAGTTCACTTTCGTGGCTACAGTTCAGTTGTATCTTTTTAAGTCAGTCTGTATCAGCATTTTTTTTGCGCATTATAATCACCATCATAATAATAACAGTTATCTTTATTGCTGGGAATGATGGTACATGCCTGTAATTCCAGGACCCAGAAGACTGAGGCAGAAAAAGAGTTTAGTTTAAGACCGGCCTGAGCCACATAACAAGTTCAAGGCCAGTCTAGATTACATTAAAAAGTTGTGTCGATATTGTAAGTGCTATGAGTCAAAGGCGGAGAAACGCTATTTATACCACAGAGGAAAAATTCATACTGGAAAACTTATTTTCTTTTTGTCTTAGTGCATTCTCAACAGCATGCTCCTCAATGTCTTCCTGGAGGCCATTGGGGAGCACAAAGGCTGGCTAGCTGTGACAGAGGTCCCCTGATCTGTAGCTAGGGCTCCCACTCACACTGTGTGGCCAGAGTCAAGTTCAAGAATGCCTCCCTGCTTGGAAAGAGTTCATTTTAACCAGAGAGGCTGGGGTCGATGGCCTCTCCAATGAAACAGATAAGGCAGGCAGAGGGTTCTTGTCAGAAATGAATGTTACAGCTCTCCCTCCTGAAAAGCTTCGAGATGTTATCAGTAGGCGTCTGGTTAGGCCTGAAGCAAGCCAGTGAGAAGTCATATCAACCAGACGCCTGGCAGAATGTTCATTTATCTCCCACTAAATTCAATAAAGGCAGACGTATATAAATAAAGTGAAATAATGCGACTTAGTAATTTATCACTGTGTAGAAAGACATTGTTACCCTTATCTCTCTGATGATGTTCTATTTCAATTGAACCATAAGGCTGTCATCTGCTTCCCCTGGGACAGCCAGTGTCCCAGGACTGGAGCCACACTGGGTGTAGCAGCTTAGCTCCCTCCTCCGGGATCCTGTGTCCTGTGCCTTTGGGCTCCAGTGTAGGCAGCTCCAGGCAAGGACCCAGGGTGACCTAGCTACTGTGTTTGGAGAAGGGGACATTGTATTTTAAAAAGAACTTATTTACAACTCTTGGGGGAAGGCACAAGGGCTTATTAATGGGGCAATATTTATTCATCCCTCCCAGAGTCCCCACCTTCTTATTGGTCATTTATTAAAGGATTATATTCAACTAGGCTATAGAGAAGTGGGAGAGAGAGGGAAATTGGAAACTTAATTGCTTGATCATATTATTAGTTTTCTTGGTGATTGTTATGGTGTTTGATGATAGCGGTGACTACAGTGAGGATGGTGATGATGGTGATGATGATGGTGATGATGATGATGATGATGATGATGGTGGTGGTGGTGATGATGATGGTGGTGGTGGTGATGGTCAGATAATATTTGCTGTATACTTACCACATCCCAATCATCTCTTCAATCATATTGCATGAGTCGAATGTCATTTACTTTATTTTCTCCACAATCTTCAATATGGCCTTTCAGAGCCTTGGGATAATAATAGCTTACCCCTGGTCACATAGCTGGTTAGGGATGGAACAGAGCCTTGAAATGGGGGTGGGGTGGGTGTCTGAATCCATTTCAATTCACTTTGAAATGGGGGTCATTACCGTTCACTATCAAAGGGCGAATCTCAATGGTGTGCATGAAGAAGTGTTGTATGGAGATGGGGCCGAGGCCACTGGGTTCCATCCTCAAAGACAGGGCAGCTTAAGGGGATTATTGGAGCTATTGGCACTGTGAGAAGCCAGGAGGTAAGGGTGCAGCCAGAATATGCACAGAAGTCCCAGGAATGAAGAGGCCTTGAAGAAAGTTCATGCTTTTCAAAAGGAAGAGAGCCCAGGAGAAGCTATTAGTGAAAGTGCACCCCAGCATTTTAGAGATGCCAACCCCATGGGACAACCACTCCGACATTCCAGCAGCTGTGGGGTAGAGCTGGCCTGATCCTAGAAGGCAAGTTATGTGTGCTGCCGAGGACAGAGCCAGAGAAGTGACCCCAGCCCTTCGGAGGAGTCCAGAAGATGGTGAGTGAGTCCTAGATATTGGACATTGAATGACTTAGACTAGTGAAGTTTGCTTTTGCGTTGATCTGATTGGGACTGTGTCCCTGGCTCTTCCCTCTTGAAGTAAAAAAAAATATTTCATTTATTTTCAGTTTTATGAAAACTGAAAATTTTCATTTATTTTCAGCCCACAGTTGAGAGATTGAATTTTTAAAGATACTGTGTATGTTTTAAGAGACTTTGGATTTTTGAAGAGATTAAATTTTCAAGTCTTTGAATTTGTAAAGACCCTGGGACTTTTTGACAGTTTGCAAAATGTTTCATATTGTGTTGTTGATCTTAATGGGCAACCTTGGGGATTAACAAGAAAGGAAAAGTTGTGGTTTAACAGTGTCATGTATGTGCGTTAATTTGACAAGGGGTCAACTGTGCTGGATAATTTTATGTCAACTTGATTCAAGCTAAAGTAATCTGAAGGGACAGAAACTCAGCTAAGAAAATGCCTCCTTAAGATTGGGCTCTGGATCGATATTCATAAGAGAAATTGGCTATGATCATAGCAGCCTTATATATAATAGCCAGAAGCTGGAAAGAACCCAGATGTCCCTCAACAGAGGAATGGATACAAAAAAATGTGGTATATATACACAATGGAGTACTATTCAGCCATTAGAAACAATGAATTCATGAAATTCTTAGAGAAATGGATGGAGCTGGAGAACGCCATACTAAGTGAGGTGACCCAGTCTCAAAAGAATACCCATAGTATACAGTCACTGATAAGTGGATATTAGCCTAGAAGCTTGGAACACCAAAGACATAAATCACATATCAAGTGATGTCTCACAAGAAGAAAGGAGTGGACACTGGTGCTAGAATGGACCAAAACATCATTGTGGGGGAGTACAAGAACAGTGAGGTGGGAGGGGATGGACAAGGGAGCAGGGCGAGGGAAAAGGGCATGTGGGACCTTTGGGGTCAGGGAACCAGAAAAAGGGAAATGAATTGTAAATATAGAATATATCCAATAAAAAAAAAGATTGGGCTCTGGACAAGCTTCTAGGGCGTTTTCTTAGTGTTTGATGAAGGAGGGCCACACCTTTTGATGGTGGTACTATCCCTGGGCAATGGGTCCTGAGTTGTATAAAAAAGCAGTCTGAGCAAGGCAGGGGGAGTAAGGCAGTAAATAGCACCTTCCATGGCCTCTGCATCAGCTCCTGCCATCAGGTTCCTGCCCTGCTTAAGTTCCTGCCTTGACTTCCTTTGATGATGAACAATGATTTGGAAGTACAAGCCAAAAAATGATATCCCATTCCTTCCCAAGTTTCTCAGGTCATAGATTTTATTACAGCAACAGGAATCCTGACAAAGACAGCACTTACAAGAAGTAAGATAAAATTTAAAGGTCCAGTATGGCCAACACTGGACTAGATGGAGGTTCTGGTACCCAGGTAGGACTGAAAAAGAATTAGGCCACTGGGCTCTTGAGATATCAAGGAGGATACAAGCACATTTCAGAAGACTGTCAAGATGCCTGGCAAAGAGGTGAGTTCTCACACCCACAGGGTCAAGTTCTGAGTCCCTCACTTCCATTAGCTTCTTTAGGAAAGGGTGTTTTGGGTATTTTGTTGGGATACCAAGGTGTTTTCTCAATCATTTCTGATGAATCCAAAAAAAAGGTAATTTTGAACTGGCCATTAACATCACTCACAAGATAGCCACCAATGCTGCAGGATGCTTGATATCTGTCTTAGGAGATGCCCCGCCCACTCTCTCTACGCACCTTGTGATGAAATGAGCAACTTGACTGAGAGCGAAGAGAATCACGGTGCTCTATGACTCTCAAAGACTAAAAACCAGTTCCTAGGAATATATGCTAAGAGAGTTCCCATCTGTCTGGCTTCTGGAGCGTATGAGTGTAAGTAGCTTTTCAACCATATTAACTTGTATACAAACGTATACCAGAATAACAAGAGGGATAAACTACACAGACAGAGAAAAGAGATCAGGAAGAGTCCTGAGGGCACAGAAGCTTCACCCCCAAACCTGATGCTGCTCCCTTCTCTACTCTCAAAAACAACAGTAGACCCCACAACTACACAATTCTAATCTTTCCTTTCCACTCCTTAGAACAAACGACTCTAAAGTAAGAAGATGTCAGTGTCTCTCTTCGTCCATCAGGCCATGGCAACCTTCATAATTACTTGCTAGTTCCTCCTCCAGGTCTTCACAAGTTCAATACTGCCTAGGAAGGGACAAAACAGATAATGGCTTGGCTAAGACATTATATTATGCAAACATTGGATGGGGCTGTTCAGTGCTATACCCAGCTACGGTATCAGATCCAAGTTAAAGACATGATAGACTTTCAGAGGGACCACCTAAGCCCCAAATTTAATGTCCAGAAGTGTTAAAAAATATTTGAGTCCTGATATGACCCTACAGCTACGACATTCTAGAGCATAGAACTATATTTTATGCACAATTTAAATACATAGAGAGTTATGACCCTCAGGCAGTGTGCCTAGAGTGGCCGAATCAGAAATGAATTTCATGCTTAGACACCAGTTGCATCCCAAGAGACTTCATTTTTCACATGCAAATACTCAGAAATATAAAAACAACCCCAAATGTAATGCACTTCCAGTCCCAAGCATTTCAGGAAACACAGCCCTTACTGCTCTCTCAATTGATAGCCACCCTCAACCTAAGACCACACAGGGAGACTCTAGCTTAGCCGTCCAGAGAACAGGACACAACCCAGCTCCCCTTACTGGTGACTCTACGATGTAGCCTAGCATGCAAGGCTCTTTCCATTACTGGCATAGGACCTATCTTCTATGAGCCCTCTCTGAATGAATGAGAAATGCAACTAAATTTTGCTTTGCTCTTCAATGAGTCAAGGTCCTTTGGACAGAGGCTCATTTATATTTAAAATTATATTTATGTCTATTCACATTCCCTCCCTGAGAACCAGCAAGCTTGTCATTGCATAGACATAGTCGATGCATGTCCTACAAACGGCCCCTCCCGCCTCCCGTGTGGCCAAGGAAAGCAAGCACCCAGCTTCTGGTTTGACCTTGGACTTTCTCTGCAGCTGTTCCTTGTCTGGATGTGTCAACCCTATGTGATTTTAAGAGGCCATGTTACGGGTCAACCCCATGAGAATAATGAGGAAGACTGGAGGATAATTTATCCTGAGCTGGAGATGCGTACATGAGAAAGGTTCATAATTCAGCTGCCACGTGGGCTGAGGAGGATGACCTTACTGTTGACCTGGGTCTCGTGAACTATTTGTTCTATGCTCTAATTGATGCTGGGAACAATGTGGCCTTGAAGTGTCTGTCGAGGCTTCTCTGACCCAGGCAGCCCTCGTAGGTTCACAGAGCACTTCCTGTATTCCTCCAGCCAGATGGAGTGCCATGGGACATCTGAAGTTGGCCACGCTGTTAACTTGGAGCTTGCACGATTTGGGCCCTGTCTGTCTGCTCTGCCGCTATGCCAAGTGCTTTGTTGAGATGCCATTGTGTAACATTAACCTGATTGGCTCATCTTGCTTTTTTTAAATGTGAAGAGAGTTTAACTAAAACATGTTCCATGTAACATGTTGACCTAAGGAACCTAACAGCAGAAATTGACCAGTAGCCATGTATACCTAATGTCCTCGAGCTGGCGTCCATGAGCCTGGACAAAAACCCTGATGTGCCAGTCTGGAAGAAGGAGACAGGGAAAGAGAAGTATATCCAAACACCCACTAGCTACCAGACACTAGCTGCATGCTAGCTTCTTTGTACCCCATATGTCATTTTGTATATTATTCTGTGTCATTATCAAAATAATTCCAAGGCACTGGGAGACTGATTGACTGGCCCATTCTTTACCTTGAATCCATCTGTGTCTTCCTGGCTCCACGCTAGGGACTCCTTAAGCTGCTATCTCACGTTACCTTCCTTCCTTTCTCTTCTTCTTCCTTTTTATTTTTATCAAATGATATACATTTTAAGAGAAAAAGTAAAGAATATCTACTTTGATGTATATACAGATATTTTTCACATGATTAACCAACATAAGCATCTTTGGTATTTGAACCAGGGGGCGCAGCTAAGGAGTAGAAGGGTTGTGTTACAGGCACGAGTCTTTCATTTCCATCCCTGGGACTACCCCAAACCTCTCAAGATCCAGGAACTTATTAGTTAGCTAAGGCATTTGAAACAGCCTAAGAGATAAATATTTGATTTGTGTTGATGCCTGTAATCCATCTTTCCAAAGCCAAGTCAACGTCTCAGTTCTTAAACCGAACTCACACAAATTACTCTTTCATGAATTGTTCCTTCTTCTAACAGTCTTCTAACCCAGGTGAGGTCCTCCCAAGGGACCAGTGTTAGTGATCTCCCATGGTGCATTACATAATCTAAGGGGGTTTTGTTGTTCCCAATCCTCTCTCCTACTCATATTATTTCATGTATAATTTTTTCCCAAGTTCTCCATGGAAAAGTAAATCCTATAAAGGTAAGGTTTGTTTCTAATTTGTTAGTTCCTTAGGGTTAATGTTAGGCAATCACTGAGACTCGGAGCATGTTTGTAGTATGATTCCTTGAATGAAAGGTTTGTATGCCAGCATGTGACACGGTGACATCTTTGCCTTTACAAAAGTCAAACTGTCCCATCCATGGGTAGTTTATACATACTATAGAATGTAAAAAATATAGTGTATACACGTAGTGTACACACACAGTTTGTCATCCATTTGAAATCCTTTGCCTTCTCCCATTGACAAGTCAGACTTTGTTCCTCCGAGACATCCTTGAACTTAATCCAGCGAGGTTCAGAGTCAAGTAGCTCATGGCCTGCAACTTCAGTAATAAACGAGGATCTGGGTCTGGGTCTGGGTCTGGGTCTGGGTCTGTGGGTCTTTGCATTAAAATCTTTCTAACACAGAGAAACAAGACTTGGAAGACCAGTGAGATGCTAGCTCACACTCAGTAGACAATGAGGAGCTAAGTGCAGAGAGCATCACTAGACGGGACTGTTGAAGTGGGAGAGAAAGACAGGCACTTAGCCCTCACTGTTAAGTAGTGATTCTGAAATCCAGCCAGCCACCTGCCTCCAATTCCCCCTCCTCTAGGGACTGAGAATTACTTATAGTAAAGTCGGTCTATTAATTCACCCTAGAAGCGGTTCCACAGTTCATGATTCTCCTTTTATTTTGCGCTCTCTCTCCTTAGGGGTCTCTGGTTCATTCTCTGACATGCCGTTTTTCTCTGACCTGGGTTCTACGATAGCTTTCTGAGCATCCTTTGATTACACAGTGAGACCTTCTCCGGTTTAAACTGCCATGATCTTTCTTAGTGTAGGCTGCCCTTGCTGTCACTGAGGAAATAATCTTAAAACTTGGTGAGTTTCTTAAAATCTGGTTGTGTCTACTTAGACATCCCCTCGTTCACACCCTAAGTTCTTTTAGGGATAAACTTCATATAGGCCTATTTCAGGATAATACTTGTAAAATTCTTTTGGTTTATCTTCTTTTTAAAATACTATGCTTTATTAATTGTTTGAGAGTTTCGTACATGCATACAATGAATTTTGATCTTATTCCCATCCCAACTCCTCCCAGATCCACCCCACGCTTCTCAGCCACTTCTCTACTTTGTTACCTTCTTTTCCTTTTAAATAACTCACTTGGTCCAACTTGTGCTGCCCATACACACACGGATGTGTGGACATTCACTACAACATGGTTGACTTAGTGGGTCCCACAGTTGTCAAGAAAACTTTCTCCCTACCCTAGGGGCCACCAACTGTCAGTCACTGCATAGCTAGAGAGGGTGTGGCTTTTGGAGATGCTCTCTCTATGCTGGGAAGGACTCCCTTGATCTTGTGTAGGTCTTAGAATCTTAATTCTTAGAACCTTCTTTATTTAAAAAAAAAAACATATTTTACCATCTTAGTCTTTTAGAGATTTTAACTAAGAACCCTAGAGGGAGCACACATATGTGGAGTGTGTGTGTATGTGTGTGTGTGTCTGTCTGTGTGTCTGTGTGTCTGTCTGCCTGTCTCTGGATCTCTGTGTTTATGTTTGCATGTGTGTTTGTGTGTGTGCCTGTGTTTGTGTGTCACTGTATGTCTGAATGTGTGTTTGTGTCTGTGTATGTGTGCCTCTGTGTCTCTGTGTGTCCATCTGCATGTGTGTTTATCTGTGTCTGTGTGTGTCTCTCTTTGTGTATATCTCTGTGTGTGTTTGTTTTTGTGTGTTTGTATGTGTATATCTGCATGTGTGTTTGTGTCTGTGTGTATGTCTGTGTGTGTTTGTATCTGTGTGTTTCTGTGTGTATGTCTACATGTGTGTATCTGTGTGTCACATGTATGACACACACAGACACATGTATCTGCATGTGTGTTTGTGTTTTATGTCTCTGTGTGTATGTTTGCATGTGTGTTTGTCTGTGTCTGTGTGTCTCTGTGTGTATGTATCTGTGTGTTTGTGTCTGTGTTTATGTCTGTGTGCGTGTTTGTCTGTCTCTCTGTCTCTCTGTCTGTCTCTGTCTGTCTCTGTCTGTCTCTGCCTCTGTCTCTGTCTCTCTCTCTGTGTGTGTGTGTGTGTGTGTGTGTGTGTGTGTGTAATGATTACTGGGGCCAATCTTCTTTGGATTTCCTTTACACATTGCTACCAATATTCTTTCAAATCCAAACCAGACAATGACAAGTTCTTTATCCTATCCATTCAATAAATTTTAGTCACTATATTTAAGACAAATCAGGTTTCATCATAAACGTTAACGCTCAGATTTCTAGCCTCATTTCCCTGGAAACTCTACCTTGAAAGCCCTGCAGACCACGCTTCGGGGAGCCAGTACATACGAAACACTGTCTGCCTCCATCTTCTTTAAACCGTGTGCACGCTCTCCCCTGAGCTCACAGAGCTTCCTCAGGGTTTCAAAGTCATGCTCCTCCTCGAGCATTCAATAAGAACATTCTCTAGGAAAATTTCCCAGCGCCCCACAGTTCATGAACATCACTTACTTAACTTCACTCCCAGAACCCCTTAGCAGCCATGCCATCCCCGGACGCAGTGTGTCTATAGTTAAGTGACACCATCACTCAGGGAAGTCCAGGCCTCACTTGTAAAATTCCACAGACCATAGGCTTAAAGAAACAATCATCCTTTTCCACCTTTGGGGGCTGAGAGTTGAACGTTAAAGTTGTAACAGATTCAGTCTTGCCTGACTTGTGGGATTCCTGCTCATGGATGGCAGCTTCTTCCTAGATCTTCAGTGGAAGGGAACGGGGAGAGGGAGAGGCCATGCTTCTTAAAGGGTTTTCCGAATACTTTTGTGTTGTGAAATTTGTTTATTCATGTGGGAGCGGTAGATCTACAGTTCATAGAACATATCTCCCACTTGAAGTTGAGAATGATTTAAGGGTCTTGGAGGCAGTGGGCACTAATGCAACCACAGGCACACATTTTAATAATTTTCCTGAAGGGACCTCTTTCTGTTTCGTTGCCCCCTGCCTTTTGAATAACTGCTCGTTATGGGACTTTCTGAAGCTCACTCTGTGAGCTAGTCCAGAGAATGGTTTGAAGGACCGTGTGTTTAGCATCCTTTCCCAAGAGCCTGTCTTGTCTTTCTGTGGACAACGCTTCTAGCAGTGATAGATACAAGGACACTATGCCTAATCTCCAGTGAATCCAGACCAGGTTAAGGAAGAGAGTTCTCACTTAGACGAACACCCATAGAACATTCCCGTGAGCAGAGATGTCTTCAACGGGCTATTTGGAAGATAGAAAAGCAATATCTGAACACACTTCCTAATACCCTGAAGATCAATGACTGTACCACATAAAAATGTTCCCTTCATGTAGTGTAAAAAATAAAGGTGTTTACTCAGCTTTATCAACTTGCTTCAGAAGCAGAATTAAGTTTCCATACTACATCTTTCTACTTATTGAAAAATATATCTTGAGGTGTTACACAGTGATCCAGAGAAGTACTTCATTGTACAAATATAATACATATCTTCCCTGAAGATGTGTGGTTTCAAAAAGGCTTCCGTTTTCCCAGCTTCTTGGGTAACTCGTAGATGGTGGTTCCTGAGAACAGAGGTGTGTGTAGCAATGGACTATGCATTAAAACTAGAAGCACATTAGTGAAGATTTTAATAGAATAATAATAAGCTAAATAAGTTTAATACACCGTAGGCCATGGACGTACTCCTAAAAGAATCAAATTAAAGATCCCTCCTTAATTTAGAAGTCATGCAGCTTAGACATTGAATTGTAAAAAGCAAGACAGAAATGTCCACTTTCTACAGACTGGCGATTGCAGGAGACAGAGTCTGCGGTAACCAGCCCATCTGCGCATCGACAAACTCTTAGGTGACATTCTTCCTTTAGAAGCATGTGAGATGCGTGGTCTAGAGTCGTAATAATGTGGGAACAAGGGTTTTCTTCAAGTCTTTTGTTTCTTTTATAAACCGTTCACTGAGCTGGCCTTGAGCTTCTGACCCAGACCACTACGAGGCCGTGGGATGATTGAAGCACCTCCAACAGGGAATATGGAACCAGTGACTGTGAGTTTGCCAGCATCCTAGAGGGAGAACTCAGATGAGTGAGGGAAGAGAAGCTGGTGGGGAGTGGAGGGGGAGTGTAACTAGTATTACAAAGTCAAAAGTCAGAATGGACAGACAGGATTGCATCTCTTCCTTAGTGTTAACTTTCAATTAAATTCTTTTTATGATGGAACAGGGGGCATGGGATTAAAAAATGCATCCCCAAGATCTTCACAAGCCTAGAAGCCTAGATTAGAATATTCATTTGATAGCATTATTCTCTCTCTCTCTCTCTCTCTCTCTCTCTCTCTCTCTCTCTCTCTCTCTCTCACACACACATACACACTCATTCTCTCTGTGTTTCTGTCTCCCTCCCTCCATCTCTCTCTCTTCTCTCCCCTCCCTCCTTCCTCCTTCTCTCCTTCCTCTTCCTCTCTTCTCTCTCTCATAACCCAGGAAGACTGGAATATTTCCTTTCACTGGGAAAATCACCTCGAACGCAGCAGGCCTGCCCCCACCAATCATCCTGCTAAGGAACATAGCTCAGTATGGATTCCTCATGAGCCTCCATCAACAGCTAATTGATTTCCTGGAGTCTAGGTAACGGATGGCTAGTCTCGGCTGGCCCTCGCTCCACGTACCCAGTCCTGCCTAATCAGGCTGACACCCCAGCATAATGAACTGCCTCTGTCTTCTTGCCTTCCTACCATAGAAAACAGGACCCCTTCCAATTAAAATCTGCATGATTTATGGAAACACACAAGCCTACCTGCCTCCGTTCCCCCTTCTCCTGGCCATACAATCCTATTCAGTTGCTTCCTTAAAACCTAGCGCCTCGTCCTTGGGAAAAAAAAACATGGGGTTGCTGTGCAGGCAGATAGCTGAGAAAGGGAGGGGATGAAGAAATGACAGAAATAGGCGTGATCTTTTTTCCTGGGATCAGTGTCTCACACCCAAGGATACAGGAGGTACCATATAGGTAAGGAATCTATCCACGATCTTATTGAATACTTAAAATTTCTGAAAGAGACCACTGTCCTTATCCTGGCCACCAAACACCCCACTGGCCTTTCCTAAGGCCCCATAGCACATCTCAGAGCTGAGACAAGAAGAGTATCGGATGTGCTCTTGAGAGCCATGTTACCAGTGTTTGGCGTTATTCAAGGCATTCAAACAACTGCCTTAATGCGTTTTGCTTTCTGTTCCAGGCTGCGTGTGACTCCTATGTCTGTATAAGTCTAGGGGCCTGAAAAAAAGTATTATTGGTGTTTGGTTGTAATTCTGCTTTAAACTAGATTAAACAAATAGCCAGTCTCTGCACTTACCTAGCCGACGGCGGCATTTCGACACGTTCCCTAGTTTAGAAGGGAAATGCCTGATTCTGGCTCCACACGAGCCTTTCCCACCTTGCTGTACTGTCCTGCTGCCCTCATCTCCTCCTCACGCGCGTGCATGCTTGCTCACTCTCAAGTCTGTGAGGAGAGGAGGGGCGCTGGTCTCTTTCAGCTCATGGCTAATATCCCAGCCGGAACAACAGTGTGGAGGACGGAGTTGGTATCCAGCATATGTATATGTGTGTATATGTATGTGTATATGCATGTATATATGATGTGAATGTATATGCATATGATATATCTGCATATGATATATGTGTATATGATGATATGTTGTTTGTGTGCGTATGATATATCTGCCTATGATATATGTGTATGTGATGATATGTTGTCTGTGTATATATGATATATCTGCATATGATATATGTGTATATGATGATATGTTGTTTGTAATATAATACACATGCAAATGTTTGTGTGTTTACATGTAAAGGACAGCTTGGTTATAATTTTTTTAGTTCCTTCCTTCCTTCCTTCCTTCCTCCCTTCCTTCCTCCCTTCCTTCCTTTCTTCCCTTGATGTCTTTCACTAGCTTGGATCTTGCCAAGTAGACAAAGCTGACTGTCCACTGAACCCCAAGTACCCAACCATCCCCACCTCCCAAGCACTGGGATTCCGAGACTTTGCCATCTCTCTCTCTCTCTCTCTCTCTCTCTCTCTCTATATATATATATATATATATATATATATATGTTATGCGGACTCTGGGCTTAGAAGTCAGGTACATGTGTTCACAAGGCCAGCGCTTGCCTGGCTGGACCACCGTCCCTGCTCCTCAGCAGTAATACACAAAGATACATAATGGGGGTGAGACCAGCAGCATCAAGAACTAGACATTGATCATAATACCACAAAGCAAAGGTGGGAGGGGTTTGATCTACCTTTTCGTCGGAGCCAAGAGGGCTCTGGGAAGCTAAACAGATGCCCCGTGATTGAACTCAACGGGACGTTCAAAACCTGGACCTGAATCTAGAGCTGTGATGCCCTGCACAAGGGACCATGGGGCACTCGCCGACATCCGCTTGTCTCTCTGGTGTGCGTGATGCTACCATGGCTGGCTTTGAGCCATTGACGTGCTGCGGAGTTGGGAAGAAGCATGCGGGAGAATTTTCTCTTGAGGGCCTGTCAACCCCAGCACATCCCACCCTCCCAGGCGACCACACCCATGGCAGGGCTGGCAGTGTCTCTAAAGGACTCCCACTTTCTGGAGGCTGGATGAGGACCGCGGGCTGGAATGCTTGGCCCTGGCGGATCCCTCCCAGACCCACTGGGCTTGCACGCAACTTGTTTAAATGATGGCATTTCCTTTCTCAGGAGATCATGTTCATTAAACTTGACAGAGGCAGTTCCTCCCAGAGGGTCCTGCTCGGCTCCATGGCCTTGGAAGTGAGTCCCGGAATGGCCCAGGTAATCCGATCGTACCTTTGGGGCCTGGGAGGCCTACTTTTTAATTGATAATTCCATGTTTCTGTAATAAGTGGCCTCCTTAATAATACCCTGCCACGTCATCCGAGATGATTGCTAATTTAGGTCTTCAGGCTCCCAGGATATAATGAGCTCTAATAAGCCTGAGACTTGTCACAGGCTCAGGAAAGCCCCTGTCCCCTGGAAGCCATGATTTCCTTCTGTCCCTGGGCACAATTGGGCACAGTCTCAAAAAATTAATAAGTGTGACTGGGGTGCTCACCCCCTTCCAAAGAAAACATAAAGTCCCGGTTTCATTAAGCCAAGCTATTAAATTAAGAAAGTGTTTTTAATTATCTGAGCATTTCAGGGAGCTCATAAAACATTTAAGGACCTCACGGGGGTGGTGCCGAGGCCCTTTCACAGTGAATTAGAGGCGACAACCAGAGCTGGAGAGGCAGGGTTCAGCTGCCTCTCTGAGTCCTCTTCCTGGTCCCGAGGACTGGCTGAGCAGCAAGGGCAAAGATGGAAGATCTCCTGAGCTCTGGGAAGGTGCGTCTGTGTCCAAGCTTCAGGGAGAAACCCGGTGAAGGCGCCTCAGAAAGACAAATGCCCAGATCTCAGATATTCCCTAGGACCCCTGGGCCTAAGCAGAAGCTGACATTGCAAATAAAGGACGTTGGCTGAGGAGTCCTTCAGGTGTAGGCATTCAGTTTATGCGACTTTATCCCAGGGATTGGTGTCAGCATCCCCCGCTGATAGGTGAAGATACTAGACTCAGACCTGATAGAACAGCTGGTGTTCAGCTCCTTCTGGCCCAAGACTCCTGAGACCGGATGAGTCATTAGTAACTAATTCTACCCACTTAGTAGTCACCATATCACGGAGCAGGGAATGGTATATCTTGTTACTTTGTTACTTTTGTTTTGATTTGAGACTGGGCCTCTTGGTGCTCATAGCCCAGGCTACACTCAAGCCCCTCACCATGTGCTCCAGACTCCCTCAAACCCAAGATTCTTTGGCATCAGCCTCCAGAGGGCCGGAAAATTACAGGTGGGTGCCACCTTCAAAATGTCCGGCTTCAAATACCATGTAAGTGTCTCCAATATGCTGGGCACTGGGACGCTCTGCAAAAGCTCATTGGTTACTCCTTGTGCTGACTGGTTGTGTGTGTCAACTCGACATAGGCTGGAGTTATCACAGAGAAAGGAGCGTCAGTTGGGAGAAGTGCCTCTATGAGATCCTGCTGAAAATGGGGCATTTTCTCAGTTGGTGATCAAGGGGGGAGGATCCATTGTGGGCGGTGCCATCCATGGGCTGGTAGTCTTGAGTTCTATAAGAGAGCAGGCTGAGAAAGCCAGGGGAAGCAAGCCAGTAAGTAACATCTCTTCATGGCTTCTGCTTCTTGTCCTATGTGAGTTCTAGTCCTGACTTCCTTTGGTGATGAACAGCAGTGTGAATGTACAAGCTGAATAAACCCTTGCCTTTCCAACTTGCTTCCTGGTCATGATGTTTGTGCAGAAATAGAAACCTTGACTAAGACACTCCTTTTCATGCTCTGAGAAATCAGAGATCCTTCATAGTGCCAGGGGAGAAATTGAGTCACAGAAGGAGGCCAGGAGATTCCCAATAGGCTGGTACTAGGAGTGTGGTTTGTACTAGGAAGGTCTGAACTGACAGTTTGTCCTTCTATACTTTAACCACCCCAAGACCCCTCCTTTGCACCTGTTTTGTATGCTAATCACCTGGAATAGGTTATGAAGTAGCTGAGTTCTGGGTTGTACCTATTCTCATAGCATGGTGTGTGTGGGGGGACATCCTTCCTTCCTAATCCCCACCTGCATATCTCCCTCAGGTTTCTCTTCATTTCCAGAATATTCCTCTTACACCAACCAATTCACCTGTCCCCAAACATACCTTTATGCTAATTGGGTTACAGACTCAAAATAAAATCTCTTCCCTCCCTTTGACACTACAGTTTCTTAGCTGTTCAGACAGGCAGGTTCACTGTGGCATTGGTGTTCCATAGCTGTGTGTCCCGATCCATGGCTATCCAGGTCGAGGAGGTCTCTGGGAGGCTACCTCCGTGTCCATGTGTAGTGTGGTATCCATTTGCTGGAGTGCTGTCCAAGTATCAAAAAGTTCACACTGGTTAACTGGGGAGTCTTAATGGTACTTAAGATCCTTGGTAGATTTCATTTTTTACCTATGAGATCCATGTTTGTGAGGTTGTAGAGAAGAAGTTCTTGTGACTTAATGTCATTTAAATGCTCCTGGGATAGCAATTTGATAATATGTATTACAAACACATAAACTTCTACACAGCTTTTTTTTCTTACTTCTAGAATTTTTCTATAGCTATATCAGAATATACCATAATTGCATGATGTCTTATTGTTAGTTATATTATTAAAAACAGAAAAACATAAATAAGAAGAAACTGAATGTCTCTTTGAAGTTGGAGGGATGATTTACATAAACTATGGTGTGTCTTTAGGATGGGATACTATGTAGCTGTAAAGAATAGGCACTAAAGTGTTCCAAAATTGAGCAATCTTTTGGGTATAATATTGTTAAGTAAAATGAGAGAACCAGGCACATAGATGTGTTCATTGTTCTACTCCATGTATAAAACCCAAAGAAGGTAACATTGTTTTGAACATCTTTTTTCCCCCCATGAGTGTGGGGCTTAAAGATCAGGACTGAGTCAGAGTGGGATGACAAATTTTGTATATATAGATTTTGGAGTAATAATTTATGAACTATGAGAATGTATTGCCTCTACAAAAGGAATATTAAAAATACATTGTGTGCAGACAAATAAAATACATAGAGCTCAAAGAATATACTAGAAAGAAGGATTAGTGTGCACCACTAATAGACCACCAGTGGATAAAGCTGCAAGGAAGGAGATGGGGATATTCTTGGTAGGAGGAGTCTTGTTCTTGTCCTCAGAGTAATTGAAGTGTTCTGAGCAGGAAGAGAGTCCTTTAGCAAGGTATTGGAAGGTTTGCTGGCATGTATAGAGAGCCCCTTGGGGGAAACAATAGTTTCTTATCTTTCGTTCAGGTGAGAGACCAGCCCAGATGGTACCACCTACATCCCAGTGTGGCTAGCCACAATGACATTGTTGGTATGACTGGTTGACTGGGTTCTGGGAGGCATTCATTTGTAAGCTGAGGAGACTGGAGGTAGGGAGACTTTTGTCCCGGGGCTGGTTTAAGTTAAGGAGTAGCTAAAAATTGAAACATTGTGCAGCTATGAAAAACAAGGTATCAGCTTGTATAGTGAATTAGGAGAGTCTCTTGGGCACATAGCAAAAAGGGGAAGCAGGTTGCTGACTGTGTATATCATATTGATTCTTTGTATAAAACCATGGAGAAGATTAGGGATGTGCCTATGTGTTTGAATAAGCTTTCAGCATCTCTTAATCCAGGATTGATGAGGCCATTTTCAAAGAGGAGTCAGGTTTGGGTGGGAAGAACCGGAGTTTGATGTTAGGTCCATTGAGTAGAGAGTATTCAGTCCTTCTGGTCCACCAAAAAGGAGTCTAGAAGAAGGTGACAGGAGGTGACAGTCTGGAATTTGAAGAGGTCTGTCCTGGAGATCTGCAGTCAGAGACCTCGCCGGAGATTGAGACTAGACATGCCCAGGGGGAGAGCCTTTCTGCTAAAACACACAGTACTTACTCTCTTTCTAGAAATGCAAGAGGATGCAGAAAACTTGCAAGCAAGGACTATGTAACAATAAGCAGATCCTTCTTGGATGCCTGCTTTCTCAGTCACAAGAGACAGTGTGGCTAGCCCTCATATGGGGCTCTGGTCACCTTTATTCTTTGATGTCACCCACCCATTCAGAGGAGCCCTGTCCTTGAGTCTTCCTCAAGACTACTGTTCTCATCCTGCACTCTGGCAGTGATGCCCTGGCCGAGGAGAAGGTGAGCTGGTGGCACTTCCCAGGGTCTGGTACCTTCCAGGCCTTCCAGTAGCAGTGCTCTGCCAGAGTAATTGATATTACAGAAAACGCAAGGCTGGGTGCCAGCTTCAAATTCTCTAAACATTTAATGATTCAACCCAACCGTTTTAGTCTCATCAAAGCCAAACCTGGGAACTCCCCCAGTTGCTCACAGCTGAGGATGATCAAGCCACCTGTTTTCCCGTTTTAGCAACCTTGCTTTTCTGGTTCCAGGAGTGTGGGGGTTGGGGGAGTTGCAGGGGAGGGGGATAAGGGGCCATTGGTTGAATGCCAGAATTATGTGACTCCTGCAAGGTCCTTGGGTCCACACAGAGGCCTCAGGCCTGGCAAGCTGAGCAGTCTCTCTCCCTTCTACTAATCAGCAAGAGTGTTTTGGCTTCATCATCTAGAGGTTGGCACAATCTGCCTTATTGTTGTGAAGATTTGTTTGCTTAAACTGTTTGCGATGGGGCCCAGCTGTATGGGATGGGAAGAGGATGTGTGAGGCAGGCTGGGTGGTGGAAGCAAGAGAAGAAGTCTATCCCGGAAGTGCCAGGGACACTGTGGAATGTGGTGAAAGAGGGGAGGGGTTTAGGAGCTAAGAAAGTGGGGGAAGATTGGGGACTTAGAAGACAAGACAGGAGAGACAGTGTAACTGCAGAGGAGTAAGTGTGTATAGAAACAAAGTAAAAAATCAGAGCTTTCATATGTATCCAAAAGGAACATCTCCTCAACACCACCATCAGGGAAACAAGAATTCAAGATTGGGACTCTGTGGGGGAGGGGGGGAGGAAGGAGATTCCACCTACAGCAGATGCTGTCTGAATTGCAGTGTCCTTTACCCAGTGACTAGTTCAGTTAGCTATTGTCCCATGAAAAACACTCCTACCCCCAATACTTTAAAGTGATAATTGTCGGCTTAGCTCTGTATTGGTGGATAGATATGTCTCCTGGGATGCTCTGGGCTTGGTAGAACTCACCCATGTCTTGGTGATCCATTATTTACTAGGAAGTGTTGACGATCTCACCTGGGCTCTTCTATGTGATGTGATCCTGAAGCAATCAAGTCTAGCCTTGAACTCATGCTAAAGCTTATAAAAGGCAAAAGAGCTCTTTCTACTCCTTCCTACTGTATAGAATTTGCTTTTGTCTTTAGTTGAGGACAGTCAATGTGGGAAGGCCCCTTTGAAGGGCATTCATAGCCAAGGCTAGACTTTTATCCTTGATGAACTTCTAGGGAGTCTTAGAAAACAGTTGACTTGCCGGGCAGTGGTAGCACATGCCTTTAATCCCAGCATTTGGGAGGCAGAGGAAGGCAGATTTCAGAGTTCAAGGCCAGCCTGGTCTACAGAGTGAGTTCCAGGACAGCCAGGGCTATAGAGCAACCCTGTCTCAGAAAAAACAAAACAAAACAAAACAAACAACAACAAAACCAAAACCAACCAAACAAAAACCCCCAAACAACAACAAACAGTTGACTCCACTCAGTGAGTTTGCAAATGTTAATTGATAAGGTCAGGCACTGAGGATACTAGAAATTCTAGAACTTTCCAAGGAGGTAGAGGGGAGAAATCAGGGAATCATGAGGAAGTGAAATTTCCAGTCTGTATTTGTTGAAAGGGTTTTGAGCTACACTCGTTATTTGTCTATTCAAGGCATTTCATACACAAAGCTCTTTCTCCGACTGCTCCAGAAAAGTTTTTAAGGGCCAGAATAATTTTCTCATTGAACGAATGCATGCTCTCAAGAAAACTACAACCAAAATGGGAATAAGACCTGGGGAGATTGTTCCATTGATAAAGGGCTTGTCTTGCAAGCGTGGAGACTTCAGATGCATGCAGGGAAAAGGCTGGGCCTACCTGCCATCTTAGCATAGGAGAGGGGAGACAGAAGAACCCATAGGGCTCAGTGACCCGCTAGTCTACCTAAGTAGTAAGCTCCAGGTTCAGTGAAATACGCTACCTCAAAAACCGAGGTGAAAAGCACACACACACACACACACACACACACACACACACAGAAACAGAGAGACAGAGACAGAGACAGAAGGAATACACACCAACATGAAATGCTCAAGAACAGACACTGATGTCCAGGAGAGGAGGAGATACAATATGGGGGTCCAGAAGCAAGGAGCTTAGTCCAAGCAGGGGAACAATCTAGAGAAATCTATTTTAAATCGATTGCTTTATTCGCTGGACTTTCTATTGATATGTTTTGCTTGGTGCTTGTGTGTTCTGGGACTTGGGCCTATTCATCTATTATTAAGAGAACAACGGTAATTATTTTGAGGTGCCCTGGAGAGCAGACTTTGCTTCTCCCTGCCTGCTCTCAGTGGGGTCAGGTGTGGTCTTCCTATCTCCCAGGATGCCTGTGAAAGGAAGTGACAGACCCCCCCCCACATATCATTACTGTGGGTATGGTAGGACGCTCCCCAAAGAACGCACACTATGGGGGAGGGGAAGCTCAAAAAACCTCTGATGTTCCATCTTTACTGAGGATTTGCCTTAGAAGGTGCGGGAGGAGGCCTGGGACTCCACTTAATAAGCTGGACTATGGAGAACATTTTGAGTTGCGTGCCTGTGGTAGGTCAGTAACACCTCCTCTCCTTGGTGAATTCAGTAGCTGGGCGGAGCTGAGGCTTCTGCGTATTCCGTTAGTCTGTCTTTTTGTACCAACACTTGGCAGAGATTGCCCGTTTCCTGCTTACGGCTGTTTCTCCAGTGCCAAGGACACGGAAAAGCCTTGGATAACATTTCACAGGTGAATGCTTCCTGTCCCTCCTGCCTTTACATGGTGGGAGTGTGTGCGGCTCTGTGTAATGTTTTCCCATCTTGATGCTCTGCATGACTGCTGGACCTGCAACTGCCCATGGGTTTCAGGATGGATCCTTTACCTCTTTTAAGGAAGCTCCGGCATCCAGAGCTGGACCATATGTCTTGTAGCCTTTCCCTAGACTTAGCTAGACCTCATCTGGAGGTTGGGCTTGTGTCTCATCAAGGGCCCTTCCTTACACTGCCAGTGACAGTTCATCTAGACTGTCAACTCCATTAGATATGGAATCAACTAAGGGACACACCTCCGGGTACATCTTCAAGGACAGAAACAGGAAGGAGAGGGGCTAGAACATTCCTGTATACAGTGTGTATACTTTGCTTCTTGCTGGCGAGGTATTCTGTCCCCGTGGCTGTTTCTGCTGCTCTTAGCATTCTTTGCTGACAGCAGAACCCAGTTTCTTTGGGTTCCAGTACAGACTGAAGGCCGACAGTGTTGTGTTTTATAAAGAAGAAGAAGAAGAAGAAGAAGAAGAAGAAGAAGAAGAAGAAGAAGAAGAAGAAGAAGAAGGAGAAGAAAAAGGAACCAGGGATCTGTTTGGTGGAGGTGTGGTATGGTATGGGGAAAAGGGGGTCCCTCTGCAGGCCCAGGCTGAGGCACCTCTTCCCCCTGAGGTACCAGATACATGATGACAGTATAGTATAAAATAGAGTTTATTTTGGGCATGGGGAGGGGAGTTGAGGAGGTAGTAGAGACAGAAAGAGAGAGGGAGAAAGAAGGAGGAGGAGAGAGAGAGAGAGAGAGAGAGAGAGAGAAGGGGGATAGAGGCTGGCCATGAACACTTGGAGAGAGAGAGGGGGAGGATACTGGGGATAGAAGGGGCAGAGAGGGAAGAGCTTAAGAGAGAAAGAGCAAGAGAGTGAGGAGGGGGGAGGGGGCAAGCATCCCCTTTTATAATGAATCAGGCATACTTGGCTGTTGCCAGGTAACTGTGGGGCGGAGCCTAGAAGAAATGCCAACAGGCAGCTCTCCAGAAAGCCTCCAGGCCTTCAGCATCACCCTGTCAGTTGCCTCTCTGATGCTATGACAAAAATACTGTGACCAAGACAAATTTGTAGAGGGAAGAGATTCTTTGGGTCTATGGTTTCAGACAGGTAAGAGGTCATCACAGTGGGGAAGCATGGACACATCCAGGAGCCTGATGGTAGGAGCCGGGAGCCAACTCTAACTAACACATGACTATACTGTTTTCCCATCTTGTGTCTATAGGCCAGCCAGGCTGGCTACTCATTGTGGAATATCCTATACCCACCCTCTTAACATCAAGCTTGGCTCATTTTCCATAGACTTCCTCTGCATCCCCCTGCCTCCTTGGTTAAAATCTCAGCAAAGCTTCAAGATCAGCGCTGGCACCAGGAGTGATGGACCATCACCGCGGTAGAGTTCTCCTCTACAACCTTGGCATTTTCTTTTGAGTGCATTTTGGAAAAGGGAAAAAAAACCATTAGTGATTATTTAAACAGTATGAGTTCAGTGGCTTCAACTACACAGTGAGGATGATTGTGCCCCAACTTGTGGGGTTTAGATTTTTTTTAAAAGATTTATTCTATTTTTAATCATATGCAAGTGTGAATGTCTGTGTGAGGGTGTGTGCACATGAGTGTGGATGCTCACAGCAGAGGCCAGAAGAGAGAGTCAGGTCTGCTAGAGTTAGTTACAGGCAGTTGTACATATCCTAGTGTGGTTTCTGAAAACCCACCTGACCCTCTGAAAGAGCAGACCACATTCAACTGCTGAACCTTCTTTCCAGCCCCTTAAATTTTAACTATGAAAGAAGAGAAACACGTTTTCTGGCTCAGGATCTGACCTACAGAAGTACTTTTTTAAAGGACTATGTGTTTTTCTTTTAACAGATAAGCACGCCGGGTGTTGGTGGCACACGCCTTTAATCCCAGCACTTGGGAGGCAGAGGCAGGCGGATCTCTGAGTTCGAGGCCAGCCTGGTCTACAGAGTGAGTTCCAGGACAGCCAGGGCTATACAGAGAAACCCTGTCTTGAAAAACCAAAACAAACAAACAAACAAAAACAAAAAACAAAAAACAAAAAACCTGATAAGCACTAAAACTCAACTTAGAGCCCCATCTCTGCATGTATGTGCATGCGTGTGTGTGTGTGTGTGTGTGTGTGTGTGTGTGTAGTATGTATGGTATATATATGTTGTTTGTAAAATACAAACAACAATGAGAAACAAAAAGCCAGGCTGGTGTCCCATAAATAGATTCATGACAAGCATATGTGGACCATAGCCATAGCTCAAGGGGAAATGTCTGGGCACCTTTACTCTAGTATTTTCCTGGGCTTCTTCCTCTTTTTAATTTTTATTTGTTGTTGTTGATGGTGATGGTGTATGCGGTATGTATGTGTATGTGTGTGTGTGTGTGTGTGTGTGTAGTATGTATGGTATATATGTGTTTATATGTGCATGATATGTGTATATGATATATATGTGTATAAATATGTATGATATGTATGTGGTATGTGCACATGAATATATGTGCATGAATGTATGTATGTGTGCATGCATGTGTGTGCATGCATGTGCGGTGTGTATGTATGCACACGTGTTCACATGTGTGTATGTGTGAACATGTGTGTACACGTGCATGCATGTGTGTAAGGTATGTGTGTGCACATGTATGTGCACGTGTGCATGTGTGCACATGTGTGTACATGTGTGTACATGTTTGTGTGTGCATACATGCACCACCATGTACACAGATGCCCATTGAGACCAGAAGTAAATGCTAGATCCTCTAGAGCTAGAGTTATAGGTGGTTGTGAGCTGCATAATGTAGATGCTGAGAGACAAATGCTGGTCCTCTGGAAGAACAGCAAATGCTCCTAACTGCTGAACTATTTCTCCAGCCCTCTTCATCCTCTTTCTCAGTCTTTTGTAGGAATGACCTACTATTATGTTCATCACCCAATCCCTATCTGGAATAGCTTTCACCCTGATGTAGTAGCTTTCTGGATCATATTGAATATTATTTCTGCTTTCCAAGGATTTTTTTTGTCATTGTAGAGTACAGTAACCTCGTTTGTTTAATTAGTCCATAGGTGTTAAATGAGTAATTCCAATACACTGCAATATTCTAGGAAATGACACATTCAAAAACGCAGGCCTAACAAGCTAGAGAAGGAAGCTGTCCTCTTGGTTCTAAATGTATTTTGCAAGGTTAGTGTTGGCTGGACACAATGGTGCATGCCTCTAATCCAGAGCCTGAGAGGTAGTGTCAAGAGGATCACTGCAAGTTCGAGACCAGCTTTGTTGACCTAGTGAGTTCCAAGCTAACTAGGACTACATTAACAAGGCTCTTCCTCAAAAAACAAAAACAAAAACAAACAAAAAATCAAAAAGACAAAAAACAAAACAAGCCAGCAGCAACAACAACAACAAAAAATCCCAAAAGACGTAAAATGTGATATTTGATCTTTCTTTAAACCAGGATTAGAGACTAGAACAAGACCCAGCCCAACAGAGACCCAGAAGACAGGCATGGATGTTTGATGGTTATTTGACTGACATTTTGGATACATAATCATATGGAAAGTTAGGAAAAAAATGGAGATAGTGTGGATTTACCCAGAATCATTTCTCAGCTCCTCCTGGGAGCAGTCCTTTACTGGGTGCAATGACCAAGGACATGTTAATCACAATCCAGGCCAGGGCAACCCTGGCTTTGAGTGTGTACCAGATGCTGGCTCTCACCATTCTGAACACTAATGCTGCCTCCACCAGGCAAAAGTTCCAGTTGAACACTCTTTCTTGGTTTCTAATACCAGATGAGCTCAGAGCCTCTTAAGGTCTCCTCTTAGGTGCTAGAAAGTCCAAAATGGATCCCAACTTTCCAGAGTGCAAGGACATTTTATACATCTTCTAGAATAACCGGGTATGCAACCATGTGTTAAGTATTCCATGGTTATAATGCCTAAATCTTGCAGTCCGTGTTTCAGGCAAGCTGATCAATGGACCTTTAGCCTCGTTTCAATTTAATGTCCCTTGAAGGAATACCACCCATTCTGTGCTGGACCATATTTAATTACTTGAAGTCAGCGCTTTCTTCATTAGAAGATGGTTAATTCTTTGGCTGCAGGAGGCTGAGCAGCACCCCAGGCTGCTGCCTAGTGGAAACCAGTTGTATTCCCCCCAATGGTGACAAGCCAAACTGTCTCCAGGCCTATATTTCTTCCCTGCCTCCTTTCCCCCCTTCCTTCCTTTTCTTCCCTCTCTTCTCTCCCCTGTTCCTCTCCCTGCCCTTCCCCCTCCCCCTTTCCTTTCTTCCCTCCACCTTCTTCCTCTTCCTTCCATTCCTTACCTTTCTCTTTTTCTTCATCCGTCCCTTCCTCTTTTTCCTTCTATGTTCCTTCCCTCCTTCTCTCCCTCCTTTTCTCCCTTCCCTGCATCCCCACACTCTTCCTCCTTCCTTCAGTCTCTGCTTCTTCCTTCACCTTCTTTCCCTTTCTCTTCCTCCTCCACCTCTCTTCTTTTCCTTTTGTTTTTATTGACACAAGGTCTGGCTATGTAGCCCAGGCTACTACTATCAAGTTCTTGATCTTCCTGTCTCTGCCTCCCACGTGCTGGGAGTGCAGGTGTGTGCCACTGAACCTGATACAAAGCCTTTTCAAATATTCCCTAGGAAGGAAATATGCCCCACACTTGAGAAAAGGTGCCTTATATGTACGTGTCGCTGCACTTAATGAGGAAAAGCTTGTAGGAGTCAATGCTCATCTGGAGTTCAGTGAGGACTAGGTGTGTGCTAGCTGATGCTGAATTGCCAGGTCTTCATCTGAACAAAGTGAGTCCTGAAGACTCTGTGTTGAGTCTAGCTGAGACTGAAAAATGATTCCAGAGGACCTGGCCAGAATGGTTCATGTCTTATTCTTTCTCAAGAAGAACTCTGGGTTTGGAGAACATGGATGTGCTACTGGTTCGACTCCTGGCTGCCTCGCCAAAATGTTGGTTTTTCCCACGCAGTTCGGCAGCGGTGGTGGGAACCGCCTGGGCCGCAAACCGCAGCGCAGCGGAGAAGCCGGGAGATGTGGGCCACAGCAATAATACTAGACCAGACAACTCCATGTGGCTTTATTTAAGATAGGGGTACAGGTGAGCGGGGTAGAGGGAAGGCAGGGAGCGAAGAGAAAAAAGAGAGAGAGAAAGAGAAACACTACCCTTTTATATGGGTGGTAATTTAAATTACAGGTAAAATAGGTAGGCACATTGAATTCTGGGTACATGGTGGCCGTTGCCTTGGTAACAGGCCTACACTTGCGGGGTCGCACTAATTGTCGCCTATATGACGTCACAGGCCTCAAGACCAGCAACTGGTACAGAGAATGCATTGCTGAGCAAGAACCAACCCCCACGTGGCTCAGGAAGCCCTTGGTAGACTATGAGTCGTAGCACATAGTCCCTGACCTCCACATGTCTGATGATGCTTGGCAGGCTGAGCAATTTCCGTGCCTCAGTTTCCTTATTGAGCAAATTGAAGAAGAATCTCACAGGGCCCGCTAACCTACTGGGTAAGGATGTTGAGAGGGTCAAATGGGCTTTGAACATAGTGCCCAATGCCTCTGGCCCAGAGTCAACTTTGGCTAATAGTTACTAGTTATTGTTGCCTTTATTATGTGTTATTTTGCCCATGGGGACAGCTTCAAAGCAGACAGTGACCTCTTTCCAAGGGTTTCTAATCATGCCAGAGACGCTCCAGGAGGCAGGGGCTTTGTTTGTCTTGTGTCTCCCTGTCAACGTGGTTTCTTTTTCAAGTTGACACTTTACCAACTGTGTATTTACCAGCCTTCCTGGGACCTATGACTATCAGCTGCTACAATGGAGCCAATGACATTCATTGTTAAAGAGGGCTAAATGCCTATTTCCCCTGCACAATGGAAGGAGCTCTTGGCGGCCATTGAGGAAATAACTATAAATAACACACCATAAAATGCTTTCCATACGCCTTGCCGCACTGAACTGCCACACTGTGAAGCAGCTGCTAGGGCTGGGTAAATTATACGTGCTCTTAACCACTGTCCAAAATACATATTTACACATACTTAAAGTCCTACGCTAAACAGTCTCTATGGTAACGGGAAAATAACACAAAAGCCTTATTAAACATTCTTTGTATTATGTTTAGGAGTTTAATCATTAGGAGAGAGCTCACAGGCCATGTAGACACCAGGGAACTCCTGAAAGAAAGCCTTTGCAAGAACAAAAAAATGAGGCTGCCTTTGAACCTGGTAGGAGAGGACTGTGTACTTTTTCTTTCTAAAGTAATAATCACTGAGGGCCTTCCGGTTTTTTTTTTTTTTTTGGAAAGAGTGCTGAGTTCGGGGTACATCAGACTCAATTTGGGAATTACAAGCTGTTTTTTTTTGTTTTTTGTTTTTGCTTTTTTTTTTAAGTAGAGAAGAAAGATTTGTCAATTAACACATCCCAGTCAAAGATTGTTTTCAGAACTTTCGCTTTGGTCACAGCAAGAAATGGCTTGTTCTGCCATTCAGAAATTAGACAACGTGGAAGGCTTCCATTGAACTGAAGTTTGAAGGTCTTCAAAGTGACCGTCTTTTGGTTTTCTTGGAGTGGAGCTGTGCTCTCCCAAGTCAGTCCTTGTTTGTGGCTAGAGGGTCTGTGGCACATTGAGACAGTAAGAGCTAGAAGTCTTGGTCACTTAGCATAGTTATAGCTTCTTCTTTCTCTTCCTTACTCTGTAACATCTGCGGCATGCTGGTGGGGCTTGTGTTCCCATGGTTACTCCCTAGGGCATTCTGCCACGTGTGGTAGATCTCACTCCACTCCTAAGCTTGCTCTTTGGGGTTCTATAGCAGGAGATAAGAGAATAGTGGGAGACTGGGGAGACTTGATGGGCTAGTTAAGATTACCCACACATTCACTCGTAATCCCACTAGACAAACCCAAGGCATTGTTGAAACCAATCGGAAGCACGGACCAGAAAGATCAGGACATGTATGAATCCTTTGATGAACACTAAACGTCTCTGAGACAAAGTGCTATTAAATACCAGACCCTGCTACTGAGCTTCAGGTGATACTGTATTTGACCAACACTAGAATGTGGAATTTTCCTGATAGGTAAATAGGCTCAGAGACCTCAAATGACAAGTTCAAAGTCTAACATAGAATGGGTAAAATTGATTATTAGCTCAGTCTAAGTGGAACATACTATCCTAGGTACTCTTCCAGACAATCACAGAGGAGATTCACCAAGATATGTTTATAGCCTATAATGTATACATGTGTGTGTGTATAATGTATGTGTGTATATGTGTGTGTGTGTGTGTGTGTATATATATATATATATATATATATATATATATAATTTATACATATACATTACACACGCACACACACACATATAATATATAAACAAATATATGTTTGGGTATAGTTTAACATTTAGAGAAAGAAGTAAGGTGGGGTAATGCTGTCAGGCAAAGAGAAATGGTGGATGCAATGCAGGTGAATGACGCTTGAGTCATGAAAGAGGACCTAGTATTGCCCTAGCCCTTAGCCCCTCGGGATGGTCCTTGGGGCTAGGGGGTAAGAAGGCGTAGAATCTAAGACACAGAATCCAGGAGTCAGGTGAGAAGCAGAAGAGGACTCATTCATTGCAGGATAGGGTGTGCCTTTACACCCTCCGCCCATGCCCCATTGGCCCGTGTAGGTGGTACCATCTGATTGGTTGTTCTGGTCATGCTCCCTGTCGTCCTTCGTCTCCAGGCAGCAGGTAGGTTTCAGGGTTAATCAGTGTGGACAAAATTACTGTGCATGTGTGGGCCACTGTGGGCTGCCAGTCAGAACGTGCTGACTTCGTCCTCCTACAGAGATAGTGCTCTTTGTTTTTCTAGTTTTAACTTTGTTACAAAGTATTCCTTTTTTGTGGCAGATTAGTGCATTAAAAAAACCCAACTGATAGTATAAGTGTAAAACCCTACGTGAAGCCCTGGGCTCCAGAATGGCTATCCTGACTGTATAGAATGTCACTGAGAGAGGAGGAGAGTGTAGAATTGGGCAAGTGTTTGAGTGAATAATAGAACCCAGCGTGTGATGTTTTTATTTGTGAGTACACACACACACACACACACACACACACACACACACACAGAGAGAGAGAGAGAGAGAGAGAGAGAGAGAGAGAGAGAGAGAGAAGTTGGGGGGAGAGTATTCACAGAGGCTCTCTATGGAAGAGATCAGAACAGGACAACCCCTGTGTCTATCAACAATGGAACAAATGAGTTGATTACAGGCTATCCTCCAGATGACGTACTTCACAGAGCCCGGGACAATGATGTCCAAGTACAGAGCACACAAGCACAAACACATCTGCAAATGCCGTGCTGAGGCGAAGAAGCCAGACACCGTGGTGGTTGAGTTTGTCCCGGGTGATTCCCTACCGGGTGACTCTGAGCTAACCAGGTGTCTCTAGGCTTACTGATGCCCTCTAACGCTTCCTCTGACATTTAACGGCAAGCAAACGTGTGTATGTGCAGAGCTCATGCTGGCCGTCACATTACCTCTCTCCTTGAGGCTAGTGACCTGGTGTGTTCACCCTCTGGAGACTTTTTCTATCATCACCTCTAGAAGTTTGCTTGTTACTTTTATATATGTTATGCCTATATTAAAAACAAACAAACAGACAAACAAACAAACAAACAAACAAACATCTCTATGGGACCCAGCAGTCAAGAGTACTTGTTGCCTTTCCAGAGAATGTGATTTTGATTCCCAGCACCTACATGATGTCTCCCAACCATCCATCGCTGATAATAATAATAATAATAATAAACAAATTAAAACAAACTACTTGAATAAAGTACTTGCAGAGATGTAAGTTACAAAATCAGAACTGACCCCAGCCCTCTACCCCTCCATTATACCGCGTGCCCACTGACTTCTTCTGCCTCTCTCTCTCTCTCTCTCTCTCTCTCTCTCTCTCTCTCTCTCTCTCTTTCTCCCTCTGTCTCTAGGCTGGTAGAATTACAAACTCCAGAGCCAAAAGAGTGCAGTACCTACCTTAGCTCCCTCCTGTAGACACGCAGCTTGCTGTGGATTTATATAACTATCCTTAAAGCTGATGATGGAATTGTCATTGTCGTTTTTAAAAGATCCTTCTTATGGCACCAACTAAGGGGGTAAAAATCATAATAAAATTTTACAAGTTAGCCGCCAGCAAGAATAAACAGGAGAACACTGTGAGGAATGAATTAGAGGCGCTAACGAAATCTTCCCTCAGAACAATAACTCTAAAGTGCAGCCAGGGTCTGAGGAGGTCGCCACAGATAACTCTCCTGGGCTTTTAGGGAGGAGGAAGGAGATGGTCCCCTTCTGTCATCTTCATTTTGAGGCTTAATCTGTCTGAGGATGTGCAGAGAAAGCACAATGCTTGCCCTAGGTTCTGAGTTAGGGTTGGGATAAGCGGGGCCACTTAAGCTATCCCAGAGGATCCCCCAAATTAACCCTCGGTGAACCCAAGGATGCCATTTCTGCTAACCTACTTGGGAAAAGCTGCTGGAATCCCATCAGGAGTAAGCCAGAATGTCACTTGCCATTAGGTTCAACTGGCATATATATTTTTTTAATTACAAGATTACTTTTAAACTGTGTACAGGAGCCCATAACTGCTGCCCATTGGCCGTCATCGAGACCGATTTCATCTCAACCACAGTCCGGGTTGTCCTTCTTGAGTCTTTGTTCATTAAACTTCTGCCTGTCCATTTAAGTATCGATGAGGAATAAATTCCACAGCAGACAGCTTGTAGAGTTCAGTCCCCTCGCCCATCCCATGTCAGCAGGTGGGAATGGAGGGCAGGCTAGACTCTTCTGGAGTTCCACGGGGACATGTGGCAAATGTTCTGTGGGTAAGATCTGGGTGGTGTGTGTGTGTGTGTGTGTGTGTGTGTGTGTGTGTGTGATGCAGATATGTGGGCAAGTGGCTTGGAAACCTCTGAAGTCCAAGGACCAGACATGACAGGTTTGTAACAGAGGAGGAGCTAGTGAAATATTGTCCTTCCTCTAGCATGGCTCTTAACTTCACAGTCAGGTGACCAGAGTGTTTGCTGTTGTCACTGACTTCATATGATTTTCCCCAGTGGGAAACGAACCATCTGAATGCATAGTTCCTGCCCATAGGCATGCTATCTTGTCAAGCACTGTTGAGAACTCATGTGAAAAACTGTGTTATTTTCCTGACTGTTGATAGCAAGGACGATGGATCTGTGCAGAGAACTTGCTAGTAACAGGTTGGGGAAGTAATTCAAAGGCGGATCTGGGAAGGATCCTCCTCTGCGGTACCTTTGATCAACACACACTCTTTCTTTGGCATGTGTAAAGAATTTATTCTCTGTTATTGGGTAGATGTTATCATTCTATACTATTTATTACCTTACCTGAGGTAGCCATATCTACATATCTAAAAGTCCCAGGATAGGGACTGGAGAGATGGCCTTGTTAATAAAGTGAATTTCCCTTCAAATTGGAGGACCTGGTCGCTATCCTTAGGATTTCAAAACAAGTCAGTCTTGGGCCTGTGATTGCAGTGCTGGTGAGGCAGAGACAGGAGGATCCCCGAGGCTCATTGGCCAGGCAGTCTAGATGAAGGTCAAGTTGGAGGATCAGTGAGAAACCTTGTATCAAAAACTAAGGAGAAGAGTGATTAAGGTAGATTCCTGATGCCAGCCTTTTTTTCCACACACACAGCCCACACAGTATAGATACACACAGTGTACACACACACAATGCGCACACACAGTACACACATACAGTACACACATATACAGTGAACACATACACAGTACCCACACACGGAAGAGAGAGACAGAGGAGACAGAATTTTCTTTCTAAGAATGGAAAAAAAAATGAATTAAATATTAAATATCTCTTGGTCACATTAAAGTACTAGGAACTTTTATTTTTATCTCCATTTCCACTTTGGGAACATCAGAGAAGGCAGGCAATAGTGCTGATTATAAGACTATAGAGCAAACTGTTGTAGACAAAACCCTCAGCCTCCAGGAGCAAAACTTTGGCCTTCACTTCTTTTTCCTAGAGGATCTAAAGTGCCTCTGTAGCTCACTATTCCCAGGATAAAGACCCAGGACATGTGCTCTACAGTAACCATGGTCCCCACACACCCTCTTGGCATGGTAATGGTACCCCAAAGGCATCCCAGTGCTTATATTCTCCTCCTTTATATTGTCTAGCATATACTAGGTACACAAACTATCCAATTAAGGGGTTATGCTTATTAGCATTGGATTTAAATGGGCTGTCTTACCTATCAGAATTAAAACATGCTCATGTTTTCATTACATTTTATTTATGTGTATGCATTTGTGCATTGTAGTATATGTGCATGGGTGTGCATGAATGCTTGCATGTGTGCCTGTGTGTGCATGTGTGTGTGTGAGGGGGGTATGGGTGTGGGTGTGCATGCTCCCACATGACCAGAAAGACCAGAGGACATTGTGAATGAATCAGTTTTTCCTTCTATCACAGGTGTTCCAAAGATCAAACTCATAATTGCTGAGACATTTCTCCAGCCTGAGTTCATTATTTTAGATTCCACATAACCATGAAAGCCTACAGTGCTTCACAGGCTCACTCATTCCATGTAGTTCTATTCCTTCAAAGTTTGTGCACACTGCTGTTGCAAAAATAAGGTTGCCTTCATTTGTAAGGTTGAATGAGACCCCACTGTAGTACATTTTCTTTATCTATTTTCTCACATATGACGTACAAGTTAAATCCCTATTTTGGTAGTTGTGTGCAGTGCCACAGGGAACGCAAGAGAGCATCTCTCTTTTTGAGATGTTGCCTTGACTTAGTTTGGTTACTTACCCATACTGGGATTGCTAGATAATTACATTGTTAATATTATGATCCTCTGCATTGTTTCCATGGCTATATTAACCTGATTGTTTCAAGGGTCCATTGATTCCGTATCAAATTCAATTTTTGTAATTGCTTTTCTCTTGATGAAATTACATACATTATTTATTTTGTATGTATATGTATACGCATACATGTATGTGTATGTATATATGTCGTGGGATCGTAGGAAGAGTACAATGTGCCATGGTATACATGTAGAAGCAGATAATAATGTAAAAGAATCAGTCTTCTCCTTCTACCATGTTAGTTCTAGGGGCCTGAATTCAAGTTATCCGACTTGATAGTGTCTTTACCCATCTCTCTAATACATACACATGCACATGCGAGTGCACACACATAACACACACACACACACACACACACACACACACTCCCCCATTTGATCTGATAAAAACGCCATTATCACTTTTATTCTAATTTGCATATCCTTGAATATTAATGAAAATGACCATTTTTATATACATTTGGCTAATTTTTATTTCTTCTTCAGAGAAATGCCTCTTTAGATCCTTTGGCCATTTAAAAACTGTTGTTACTTGTTTCTTGTCAATGAGCTTCAGTTCCTTAACGATGCTGGCTATTCCTCCCTTACTGGGAGTGTGGGTTTGCTAGCGTTCTCTTTCGTGAGTGTCTCTCCACACTGTTCGTTCCTCCTCTCCTTCCACCAGTGGGCCCCTTTCAAACACAGCCCCTTCTGTCTGGTCTGTTCACATACGTGTTGCCTGTGGTTCTGGGCCCTGTTCAAATGATACTTGTCAGGGCCAGGGTTAGGGAAGCTTTTTTTTTTCCTTCTTATAATTCTATCGCTTCTCTACTTAATGTACTCTGAGGCTTTATTTTTTAACATATGATATAAAGTAAGGGTCCAGTCTAATTCTCCCACTAGGTGTCCAGTTTTCTTTTCACCATTTATTAAAGAGACAATCCTTTTTTTATTGTGTATTCTTGGGATCTTTCCCAAAATTCTATTAACTGTGTGGCTTGTCTCTTACCCTTTTTTTTTACACATTTAAAAAAATATATAACAGTACCGTACTGTTTTAATAATTGTGCTTTGTTGCATAGTTTGAAATAAGGTAACATCATATATACAACTTCGCCCATTTAGCTAAAGACTGCATCGGCTATCAGGCATCCTTTGTGTTTTCCTATAAACCATGGGTTTGTGTTTTTGGTTCTGTGAAAAAAAGTCATTATAACTTTGATAAGGATTATTTCAAATCTCTAGATTGGCTTGGGATATTTTAACAATGTTAATTTTTTTGTTTAGTTCATGAATAGGGTTATCATTTCATTTATTCCCATCTATTTCAATTTCCTCTGTGGGCGTTTGGTATTTAATATACAGACTTTACTGTCATGGAATTATCAGGTTTCATGTTACTTCATGACTCAGGTTTAGTAGATTGTGTACTTTGGGGTTAAATTATTTATTGATAGTATTGTAGAAATATAATTGATTTTCTGTCCAACAACCTAAATAAACACAGTTTTAGAGTTCTAATATATTTCAGGAGATTTCCTTAAAAAAAAAACAGATTATTTTCTTCCTTGAGATGTTAGAGATTGAACCCAGGATTTTGATTATACCAGACATGTGTGCTAGACACAAAAGAGTTCACTTGGGAAGAAATAACTTCAGTTGAGGAACTTTTCCATCCGATTGGCCTGTGACTGTGTTTTTCTGCCATTTTC
Organism: Apodemus agrarius; assembly: GCA_964023405.1. Taxonomy (NCBI): domain Eukaryota; kingdom Metazoa; phylum Chordata; class Mammalia; order Rodentia; family Muridae; genus Apodemus; species Apodemus agrarius. The sequence goes on from OZ030024.1 coordinate 13,164,208, forward strand.
TTAATTACTAATTGATATAAGATAGCCTAGCCTGCTGTGGACAGTGCCATCCCTGGGCATGTGGTCTTGGGCTGGATAAGAACAGTAACTAGGCAAGTCAGAGGAAAGCAGCCTTCTTCCATGGTCTCTGTCTCAGATCCTGTCTCCAGGTTCCTGCTCTGGGTTCCCTTGATGCTGGTAGGCTATAAAGTATATGGTTCAATAAACACTTTTCCCCTCAAGATTTTTTAAGTCAACATTTTATCACAGAACCCGAAAGCAGAGTAGAACAAGCTTTCTAACTCTGAGCTCTATCCACAGCCCCCAGACTTTCTACATAAAAGAGAACATCCTAGCCGGTGAGGAACATTTTAAATAATTTATTTCCAATCAAGATCGTGCATTGCCTTGCTGTATAAGCTACAGCATGGAGTGCAACGCTGACCCTGAGAGGTCAGCTCCTTTCTTCAGTCTTTCTGACCATGGGAGAGAGAATGGAGTGTCTAAGATTAGTCTTGGCCGTGGAGTGTACATGGATGCTCTTTGTCAGGTTGAGGTTGCTACAGCTTGCTAGTCTCCCATCTCTCCTTTCATCCTCTGGTCCCCGGCATCTTAAAAACCATCTGCAGTGGATCCTTATCTATTCTTTCTTTTAGTGAGATAAACCAGGCTCTGCCATCCACTTTGCCTAAAAGCAGAAGCCCCTATGTCTGCTGTAAATATTCCTCATTAAAACAGAAAGGTTTAAAGTCTTCTGATGTCCACATGATAGACTAGCCGTCCACATGATGGACTAGCTCATTTTACTATAGAAAAGAACATTTTGTTCTCCCTACAAAAATAAGAGCACACAGGCACACGGTGCGTGGATCTAACTGATGAGATAATCTTTGGGTTCAGTGATTGGGCCATTCCACAGCTGTTTATGACATATAGTTTAGGTGTAGGCTCTGGAGAAAAAGTTTGTGCTGGGAACTCTCAGTGTGGTGCAGGAGAAGGTGGGTACCACACAGGCAAACATGCGGGTGGTGTCACATCACATGCAGAGATAGCTTGAATCTGAGAGAGACAGACAGACAGACAGACAGACACACACACACACACACACACATACACACACACACACACACACACACACACACAGAGAGAGAGAGAGAGAGAGAGAGAGAGAGAGAGAGAGAGAGAGAGAGAGAGAGAGAGAGGAGAGAATATCTGAATATATGAATGGCTGTGCAAATGTCCATATTCAGACCTTCTCTCTGAATGGTTTCTCAGAGGCACTAATTTTGCATCAGGACTCAGGTAATGAGAAAGAGCCAGTTGCTCCACGTTTGGAGAAAAGATCTCTCTATGCATTAAACTAGAAGGTTGCCAAAAAACAAAAAACTAAAAGGATTTAAACAAGACACAGGATTTAGACACAGATGTGTATTCTTCTAAGAGCAGAGACCAAAAGCTTAATGAGAATTGGATGCAAATTAATATTGCAGCCTGGTTGTAGATTATTTATATTTGATATTTGGAGACACTAAGTGGTCTGAACCAGCATCTTCCCCCTGAGCAGACTGCTTGTTAAACACTTACCAGCTCATGGCTACATAACCCCTTACCAACACCCCCATGTCTTGAGTAATCCCTATACAATTAAAACTAAGGTGTATTGATACATTGAATTAGACCATACCACATTAAGAAAGAGAAACTGTCAATGATAACTTTGAGATGGTGGTCACATTCCAGTTATGCCAAAATGTGTGTGTGGGGGGGATCAAACTTTTAACATTGAAGAAATATAGTGTTACCTCCAGAAAATTCTATGCAGTTTACCTAATGTGAGAGTCGTTCACATCAAATTACTCGTTCTTTTTGCAGAGCACTAAGTTTGGGGTTTACATTTGTAAGCCACAGCAGCTTGATTTTTGGAGGTTAGCAAAAGTATTTGAACTTGATGGACTCAGTTTATAGTAGGAGTCAAGAGCTTGGGACCCAGCGTGGGCAATCCAAGGAAGCAGCTCCCCTCTCCACTCTTCTTACAGAGCGCTCTCCCTGCTTTCATTGATCTAAACTGTTTAGTTATCTATAGTATCCATCTAGACAACAGTACACTTGAGGGCAGAGTCCCCACAAGTCTTATTACCCTTAAGTTCCCAGTGCAGATATAATTATCTAGTTCATGGAAAGAATCAAGAAATATCAAGTGCTAGTAAATCACATATAAATGAGTAAACAGATCTGTCCATCGTTATCATCCATCTGATGATATTCCATCATCGTTGTCCACCATTATCAATCCATTATCTTATTTATCCACTTATCATCAATCAATCTCGACCAATCAATCAACCAATCTGACTCACTCTATTATTAGTTACATTCCCTGTTGTGACAAAATCCTATCAAAACACTCAAAGGGAGGAGTTGGCTGAGGATTCCAGGGTGTGGTCTAGCAGCAGGGAGAGTTTGGGCACCTGGTCACATTGCTTCAGAGTTGGGAAGCAGAGAGATATGGACCCTCATTCTTTTTATTCATTCCAGGACCCTACTGATCCAAATTCAAGGTGGATCTTCCCATCTCAATGAACCCAATCTAGAAACATCCTCAAGGTACTCCCAAAGGTTTGTCTCCTAAGTAATTCTAGATCCTGGCGCACAGAGAATACATTCCCCATCACCACCTCCTCCTCTGCGTGATTCCCAAGCAGGGCTCACACCTCTCCTCACAGGTAGCAGTACTCATTAAGATTAACTTCCCATTAAGATTTACAGATGGGGTAAGCTATTTCTCTTTCCTTTCCCAGCCTCACCAAAGAGGCCACATAACCTTGCTGGTAATGTGTGTAGAGACACGGGCAAAGTCAATGATATGGGCCACATCCTTGGCCAGCTCTGAGAGCTTCCAGACACTCTGACGTGGGTGGATTTGCCCTTTCCTGATCCTCTCTTAAGGACTGACTACAGATGAAAGTCTTCAGTCAGCCTCTGAATCCCCAGATGCTTAACAAGCCCCAATCTAGGCAGAGGGAAGCTCCTTCTGATGTCTCAGGCTCACACAAAAGAAACTGGCCACTGCTCCCCATGCAGGCCTGCCTCATCACTCTGGATAGCTCCATTTGGACATGGTGGCTTCCTTCCTTTCCTGTTTTCCCAGCAACCAAAAATATCCCCTAGTAGCTCAACAGAGAATAAATTGCCCGTGTGTATTTACACAGAGTAAAAGATGCTTCTCATTGTATCTGAGATGCTGCCTCATGAAATGACCCCCATTTTCATAATCCTTCATGGACTATCCCTATTTGAAAAGCTTTCTCTCCCTGCTGTTTCCGCTAAAAGGTTTTTCTGGTGCAATTCTTGGAAAGTCAAATTCTGCATTTAAATGTTGTATTTTCCCAGATATTACATAGAGGAGGCAATACTCTTGCTGCTGTGTTTTCTTTTTCTTTTTTTTTTCTTTCCCAGGAAAGTGGCAAGCAATTCCGCCCTTCTGCATATATTGTCAACCAAACCACGAGAGAAGGCATCAGCTTTAATAGCAAAACAATTGTGATTACATCTTGGTCGTAATTGCATTTATTTGCTCGCATATGTCCAGAGAGGCAAGCATTAGCCAGACCGCGTGGGTATGTGTTTGCACAGGGAAAGGATTGACGATGGGGAAAATAGCTTTCAGCCAGTTAGTTCCCGTCTGTCATGGACACTTGCAAGGACTGCCAGAAATTGCCTATTTTTTTTTCTCACGTGCTTCTGAAACTGATTGCTTTTGGAAAACAGGGACACTGATTATGGGCAATGGATTTGCATCAGAATATTTCAGTCTGCCTCTAGCAGGATACATATCTATGGTATTGTGAGGGTGCAGTAGAGCCACTAGGTCCTATGGTTCAAAGCAGAGTTAGGAATGGCCACTGGCCTCTCAGAGAGGAGAGAGGTAGCACCTCCAGGAACCCAGAAGAAAACACAAGCGTTAGGCATGTGGAGGGATTCCTGACATGGAATGCGCAGTGTCTCTGAGGAAATGAGACAGCTGTGAAATGCCTTTGGCTTTATGGGAGGCAGAAACACTGGGATCCTCCCTGGGCCATCTAGACCTCAAAAGCCTTAGGAGATGGAGACATTACAGATACAGCCTTTGTTTGCTTAGCGCTAGCACAGGCATGCCATGCCAAGCTTCTTGGGCTGGTCTCTCAATTATTGCATGTGCAACTGGGATAGGTTCCCTACCAGCAGAGACTAGATCTGTCTGGCTTTCACTAGGCTTGGAGCCTGGCCCAACGCCTGGAGCATCCTATGTACTTAGTGTTTCCTTTTTAATAAATACATGTAAATCACCCCGCAGATGACTCAACAAATAGGATCATGTTCTTTTCTTGCTACTATTCCAAAAAAATTTAGCACGACTCTCCTGGGTTTAAAACAACATAACTTTCTTATCTAATTGTTAGATAAGATGTCCCAAGGAGTAGATAAGATGTCCCCCAAATCAAGGCGTTGTCACAGTTTAGCTTTTTGTAAAGACTCTCTAGAAAATCAAAATTCTTTCCTCTTCCAGCTTCTAGAAGCCACCTGCACTCCCTGGCTCCTTCCCTTTCCATGATCTTCAAGGATGGCAACAGATCATCTTGAATCTTCCATCACAAGGGGGCATTTGTGTGTCATTTCCATTGTATCATTAACTTCTTGAAAGTTAGATTTATTGTGTCTTTGAATTCCCAGTGCTGAGCGGAATTCAAGACATACAGTACAAACAGTCTATTCTGGCTGAATTCACGTTGCCGGTAACTGAGCAAAATGAAACACGCCAGGGCATTCAATAAAGTGAGCTGGGTTTGAGCTTAGATCACGAGGCAGTGGAAATGTGGGAACTGGGCAAAGCCATTCACGCCCCATTCCCTGGTCCCCCTGTCTCTATGGCAACCATGTGGGATTGATGTGAGGATTAAAGGTGTGAATGATGGGAATATGTCAGGAAATGTTTGTCCTAGTGTCCCAAAGCCTTATAGAGTAGATCTTAATCTTTTATGTTTGTCAACATTTCAAATCATGTTTTCCAAAGAAGAGTTCTCAAACTCTATATCCCAAACTGAGCATATAAATATATAAAATATATACTGTGGAATATACTACATAATGTGTATGCAATATACATATGCAATGTATACATATACATATAAGCATATGTGCATAGATATGCATATGCCTATGTGTATACACATATATGTAATATATTATCAAATATACATAATTTATATGCTTATGTAGTATGCATACACATATATAGGTATTCATTTATATAGAGAGATATACATGTCACATATAGAGGCATATATACATGTATATGGAATCTATTATGGAATGGATAACTGTGAGGTAACCAGAATGATGTTCTCATTTCAATGATTTATTATGCAATGTATTAGTTGTGAGACTTTGGGAAAAGTTCTTTTCTTTTCCTCTGTATATCCCTAGCTATCCTGAAACTTGCTTTGTAGACCAGAATGGTCTTGAACTCAAAAATCCACTTGCCTCTGCCTCCCTAGTGATGAGATTAAAGGTGTGCATCACCACAGCTGTCTAGGAAAGGTTCTTAATTGCTTCTTATCTCAGTTTTGCCATCTGTAACAATGGAATAAAATTAGGTCCCATTTTGTAATGCTGATGTGAAGATTGTGTAAACGTTGGACATCATATCTTATGACAGTATTCAGCACCTAGCATCGATCCATCAATCAATTATTGTGTTATTATTATTACCATGGTCCCCAAACCTCAATCAATGTTCTTAGTTTCTTCTAAAAATGCTATTAACTGGCTTTTACCCCCTCTTAGTATGGAAAATGAGTTTCTGATTGTGTTCCACATACAGTTGACTTCTAACCGTAGTCACCTCTAGCCTTCGTTTAGAAGTTTGAGGTTGTTGGGCTTAGGGGAGAGATGGTAGCACTCACATCCTGATCTCTATACAATCCTAGGTAAATGGAGTCCATACTTCCTTTCTTCATGGTGGGAGACTATATGCCACCCATCCATCCAAAGTGAAACTACAAGCACAGAAAGGTAAAAGCCACATGATGACGCCCTGGAGAGTGCCAGGTACCCTTGAGTGCCACTTCTGTGAGGTGAATAAGATCACCTGAGTGTTTTACCTTCACAGGAAGCAAGAAGAAGTCAACTGAAATGAATTGCAAAGGTAAGCACAGGGATAATGGTCCGACTAGATGGTCAGGGTGGACATTTGAGTGCCACCAGTCAAACTGTCTTTTCAGAGGAAAATACAGTGTGTACTATCTGAACACATAATTTCCTAATTAAAATATTTTCATACAATATGTTTTGAGCTTTTTTCCCCTTCCTCAGTTTAGACTCTACCTCTTAGATTGTCCCCCATGCCCTTATCCACTCAACTTTATCTTTTCTCTCTTTCAAGAAAACCAAACCAAAACAAAAAGAAGCCCACAAAAATTAAAACAGATAAACAAAAGAGCACTACAACAAAAATGATAAAATGAAATAAAATCCCATTTAAAAAAAACATGGAGTTCCTTTTGTATTGGACAGCTACTCCTGGACATGAGGTTTGCCCTGGAATATAGCTGATACACCCGGTGACATGCCACTGGGTGAGACCCTGCGTTTACTTCTCCCTTTCCGTGCTGTGACGCCAGCTGACTTGATTCTTTGCAGATCCTTCTTCATGCTGCCACAGTCTCTGTGAATTCATCTATGCATCATCTGTGAAAGATACTTTTTGCTTGCAATCAGGCATCAGCTCTGGCTCTTAGAATCTTTTCATCTCCTTTTCTGCATAGATCCTTGAACAATGAGGAACAGGGTTTGAAGGAGACGTTTAGGACTGACTGCTCTGACTCTCTGAGCCTCTGACTCTGTATATTATCCAGTTGTGGGTCTACGTGTTAGTTCCCATCTACTGCAAGTGGAAGCTTCTTTGATGATGGCAGAGAAAGGGCATTAATCTATGGTTATAGAGATATATCAACAGGACTAATTGCATTGGTGCAGTTTCCTTTAGTATCAAAGTATCCTTTAGAATAATAGTAATAGACTTTCCCCTAGGCATGTAACCTATCAAGTTTCAGATTCTTGGCCATTTTAGCAGTTTCAGGTGTGAATTCAGTCTCATAGAATCAGCCTTAAACCAATTTAAAAAATGGTTGGTTACCCCTATAAGATTTGTGCCACTATAATCTTTTAAGCGGGTCACTGTTGTAGGGCACAGAGTTTGTAACTGATTGGTATTAGTGCCTTTCTCCTTTGGTAGAGTACAGAGGACCAGAACCATGAAACCTAGTCAATAAGGGCGAAGCTTCTACTTAGGCACCAGCTCGGCTTCTCCCTGTTCAATGACATACCTAGGTACTGTCTTCAGCAAGAGGGCCTTACTGTAGGTTTTGGAAAGCAATAATAGCTTTGGAAATGGCCTGTGATGTTTTAGGGAGTTCCATGGGACCCCTTGGACCAACTAATCAATAATATGTAACCTATTCTTGGAACTGGGGGTTTTACTTGGTGGCATAAAATGTCTATTTGGGTCATCGTCCTCCCTAAATTTTTTTGGTGACTCCATTTAGATTCCTTTCATATATGCACATGCCTTAGGCAGTTTCTGCAGTATCAGGATTCCATATGTCTTTCCCAATGGCTGTTAGTTGGTTGCTTCTCTTGTAGTTCTTCCTTTATTCATCTTTCCCATTTCCCCCTCTTTATTTAGTGTTATTATTCTAGTTTCCTCTGCATTGCTCCATAACGCTGTATTCTATTCCCCTTCATTGGGAGATTCTCTTCTTCTTGCTGCTCCCTCACTAGGTACCTTACCTATGTGTTTATTATACAAATTAGACGCTTAAAAGCTAACATCCAAATACAGGATACATATCTAATATCTGTCTTGGAGGGTCTGAGTTACCTCGCTCCGGTTAATTTTCTTTCCAGCTCTCTCCATTTACCTGCAAATTTCATGCCTTCATTTTCATTAACAGCTTAATAATGTCCTGTTGTGTAAATGTCCACATTTTCTCTCTCTATTCTTCAGTTGATTGACATCTAGACTGTTTCCATTTTCTGGCTATTATGAATAAAGCTGCAATCAACATGGATGAGCTAGTGTCTGTGTAGTTGGATGTTGAGTTATTTGAGCGGTGCAGCTAGGTCCTGAGGTAGATTGATTTCTAGATTCCTGAGTCACCCCCACACTTCTATTAAGACACTGAAGAAAGAAATCGAAGAAGACGCCGGAAGATGGAAAGATCTCCCATGCTCATGAATCAGTAGGATCAATATTGTGAAAAGGGCCATATAGTGAGTTTTGGTTTCTTAAGAAAAACAGTTATATTATGTGAATATGTTTTTGTTTTAATCCAAGGTTGTGGGCTAAGAGGCTGCTTCACAGCAGGTGATTATGATTTGCCTCATGCACTAGCAGGGGCATAATTTTTACCAGCTGCGGGTAGTGTAATTTGGGGGGGGTGGTTCTGGAGAGGGTTATAAGTGAGAGAATTCCTAGAGGGCCTGGGGAGGCTACTGCTCCCCATGCTGCTTCTGGTAGCTATTGTTGGAGTTTGTCAAGTGTTCATGAACAAAGACACAAGAAGTTGGAGATATCCTGATGATGGTGAAGATTGGGCTTGCCCCAAGTGGCCTTAAAAGGTCTATATCCCCTTGCTCCTCTAACCTTTCTCTTCTACTTCATGTTGGGGATTGGAAGAAATTAGGGTGGAATAAAGGTTGGAAGGGAGAAAGATATAAAAACCCAAATAAAATAGACTAAAAAAATATGGCTATAAGCAGCACCCAGATTTGGGGCTAGGCAGAATGGAGGGAGGATAGAAGGGATGGGGTGAAGAACAGGGAAGATAGGAAGTAGCAGACAAAATACAGCTACACAGACATCCTTTCACAAGCAGTCTACAGAGTCCATGCATTCCTTATCAAAATTTTAACATATACTCGCAGAAAAAAAAAAACCCATCTTCATCTTCATGTGAAAACACAAAAAGAGAACAGCTAAAAAACCAATTCTGATTAATAAAAGATCCCATGGAGGTGTGACCATCCAGATTTTAGCTGTATTACAGAGTGATAGTAAGAAGAACAGCATAATGTTGGCATGATATTAGACACACTGATTATGGAATGGAATTGAGTATCATAAATTACCTTGTAGCTCTCTAAGATAGAGGTCCGAAATGGGTCCTACTGTACTCCCGAAGCAGCATGTAACTGAGATTGTCTTCTATTCTGGAGGTTCTAAGGGAGAACCCATTCTACTGTCTTTTAAAGTTTCTACAAGCCTCTCCCATTTCATAGCCTGCGGCTCCTCCCTCCATCTCTAAAACCAGAAATGATGTGTCTGGATCTCTCATATGTATCTCTAATTCTTCGCCTCCTTGATGCAGTGTGTGTGTGGTGTGTGTGTGTGTGTGTGTGTGTGTGTGTGTGTGTGTGTGTGTGTGTTACAGAGACAGATGTGCATACATGTATGAGGATGTGCTGTGGAATGGATGTGCATTGGTATGAACTATGTTTCTGTGTTATTCTTCATCTTAGGTTCCGAGGCAGGGTTTGCTTTGAACCTGCAGCTTGACCGTTCTGCTAAACTGGCTGGCCAGGAAGTCCCAGAGGTCCTCCCTGTCTCTGCCTTGCTATCCCTAAGGATATAGATGCTTGCTTGTGTGCTCTGCTTCTTTATGTGAGTTCTACACAACCAGACTTAGATCGTCATGCTTCACACACTGCAAATGCTTTGGCAACTAAGCCACGCCCCCAGCCCGCCCTGGTCCAGGTGCTTAACCATGTGATTTGTCCACACCGGCAAGTGTGTTGTCGACAAGGTATCACCTACTTCTGAATTCAGAGGATTGGGGTATGCAGTTTTTTTTGTACCTTGTGGTTATGAGACTGTGGGGCAGAGCTCCGAGAGGCTCAAGGATTTGCGGAGAGCCCAGGCACTCACTAGTGGTAGACCCTGACTTTAATCATAGAGTACGGAGGCAAGCCACATCCATACCTCTGTCCTTTAATTCCTTTCCTTCCCCCAGAGTGAAATAAATTAAACATAGTATAAGATGCAAAAGGGTTACATTGAGACATATACTATTGGAAGGTTTAATTCATTTTTCTAGTGTGTAAGACACAAGGCTATTAAATTTTTAAAGCAGTGAGCTCCTAAACTCTCTTTACTTTATGAGGGCTTTCTTCATAAAGATAAATGGTTTCCTTGCCAAATCAAATGCAGATTTGAAACAAATTAAGCTAATGCGCAACTGTACAAGGTAGAACCGGCGAGGGGGCGGGGGCGGGGCTGTTTTTATCTTGCATTGTAATAACCATACCCACCTAAATCAATAGCCGTGGGGAAAAAAAAGCAATAATATCATGTAACTGCAGGAAATGAAATATAGTGGTTTGGTGGGGGTGGGAAACAGGCTGCAGAAAGAAAGCGGTTTGTATTAGAATAATGACATTTCATTAAACAGGGAAGGAGTGGTATTGAAGAGAAGTCCATGGCAGTAAATTCTATTTCTTATAATAACACTTGAGAGGAGTTAAATTTGGCTGGGTATTGTGATAAAGGATAACGCTGCCATCTTTTTGTGCATTGCACTATAATTTTATGGTTAAAGAAACCTGAGATATTAAAGAGGCCTTGTGTGTTTCCCGGAGAATTTCTCATTCTCCTAATCTTTTGCTTAATTTGGTTCAAGGTCCTATAATCTGTCTGAAAGTTGTGTTTTGGTGCTTGGAAAGGAAATTGGTCCTCTTTTCTTTTTTTTTTTTTATTTTTTCTTTTTTTTTTTTTATTTATTTTGGGTGATATTTTTGTTTGGTTTTGTTTGCATACGGATGAAAGCAAAGGGGGTTTTTCATTTTCTTTTTGGTGGGGCGGCAGGGTAAGGACAAAGGGACCCGCCATTATGAAAGGGGGTTCCGTTAACAGGTACCTGAAAGGCAGTCATTCCTACCGATGCAGTCTTGCAGCCAAACAATCTGAGTATAGTCTCTAGAGTTATTCCTACCCGTGAGAAACCCCAGGAGTCCAGCCGCACAGGTAGGGGGCGTGCCTGAAGACATCCCAAGCTTTTAGGGTCCACTGTAGACATCTCTCCTCAAGCTGCTCTCACCAAGGGCCACTCAGAACACACTTTTATTTTCTCCTAACTGGGCTCCAGATGGACAGCTCCTGCCTTTGCTCAGCCTCTATGTTTCTGAACTGGACAAGAGCATCTGCGTGTTGGTATGGCCTCAGAGTAGAAATAGAATAGTCTTCATTGCATTGTCTTATCCCCAGGGACCAGGCCTTGTCCTGGGAGGAAAACACCATGTGAAGTAAGGCACTTACTTTCTGGAAAATAAGCACAATGGAAGACAAGTCACAACTGTGCGCTCCGGTATCTCTTTCCCGGGTCTCCTCACCTGGAACACGGCATCCATCCTCCAGGGATGCTTGCTGTATGTCTTTGAAGAAGAGTCACCAGCCCAATGTCTGGCTAGCAGACAGCTCACCAGTTTTCAGTGTCATTATTTCCATTACCTTTAAATCCTATGAGCTCAAGTGAGGACTTGACGTTTGCAGTGCAAAGGGCACGTACTAAGTACTCAGCAAAATTGCATCATCTCTTTCATATGTGATTATGATGCTTTTGGGGGGTACTTTTATAGGTAAAAGAGATCCAACTCACTGGACTGGAGAGGTGGCTTGGGGGTTAAGAGCTACTGCTATTCACTCGGAAGACCCGCATTAGGTTCCCAGAATCCACCTGTTGACTGATATCACCTATCTTCAGCTCCAGGGAATCTGACACCCTCTTCTGGCTTTCACAGATACCACACTCACATGCATACCACTCCTACGCCCCACCCCATGCACACACATGCATACCTAATTAACAATAAAAATAATTTTTAAAAGAGAGATGCTACCATAGGGTGGTGGATAAAGAGGGCTGTACTGTGGTGTGGAAGGGGTTTTAAGGTTTGTTTAATACACATGTCTGTCCATAATGCCTCAGGGTTCTCTAGCCCAAATGGGTGCCTCAAGACTCAGAACATGTGGGTCTCCTGAAGTAAGCTCACTTGCCAAATGTTTATTTTTAAACAACCGAGAAGCTTTGCACACACTCTAAAAGAACCTGAACTAACAAGCAAAGGGGAAAATTCCAGAGCATACACATAGCACCACACACACACAGACACACATGCACATGGAGAGACACACAGACACATGCACATACACATGCAAAGACACATACAGAGAGACACATAGACACATGCACACACACATGCACACACAGCCACATATGTATGCACACACAGATGCACAATGATATACATACTATATATATATATATATATATATATATATATACATATACACACACACACAGAGACAAAGACATACAGACACACAGAGAAACAGACACAAAGATATACACACAGACACACATACAGAAATAGACACAAAGATATACACACAGAGACACAGAGATACACACACACAGGTATAGAAACACAGACACATGCAGAGACACTGGCACAGATACACAGACATAGCCCACACAGCCACACACTCAGTCATAGCCACACATATGTGTGCATATACACACATACATACAACCACACACACAGATACAGACATCCCCCACACACAGACCCATGCATATACACAGAGATACAGCTATATACACGTGTGCACACACACACATGCACACAGATACACACACAGACACAGCCATGAGAACCACTAAGGAAGTGTCCGCCATGGATGAAGCAAACACATTGCGACACTGTGGAATCTAAGTCAGCATTCCTCAGAGGTACTTCCTTGTACATTCAAGTTTGTTCTGCATTGTTCTCTACAGCCTAGATGGGGAATCGGCCTAGATGCCCATCCTCAGATGACTGGATGGTAAGAATGTCATAGTCACATGTAAAGAAGTCTTATCTAGCTGTAAAGAATGAAATTGTACCATTTAGAGAAATGGGTAGAAATGGGGATTATCATGTTGAACAAAGTTAAGTCAAAAGTATGAAGACAAATGCCACTTTTTTTTCATATTTGGATTCTAGATGTAAATAAATGAATATCACGCACACATATGACACTCCTCTCTCCCTTTCCCTTCAGAAAAAAAGGCAGGTCTTCCAGAGATATCAACCAAACACGGCAATATCAAGTTACATGACTAGGCACATCCCCTCATATTAAAGCTGGACAAGGCAACCCAGTAGGAAGAAAGGGCCCCAAGAGCAGGTAAAAGAGTTAGAGACAGCTCCTGTTCCCAATGTTTGGAGTCTCACAAGAACACCAAGCTATACAATCACAATATACATGCAGAGGACTTAGACTGGATTCATACATGCTCCCTGGTTGTCTGTTCAGTACCCATGAGCCCCTATGAAGCCTGTTTGGTTGTTCTTGGGTCCGTTTTCTTATGGTGTCCTTGACCACTCTGGCTCCTACAATCCTCCCCACTTTCCGCAGGATTCTCCGCTCTGCCTGATATTTGGCGGTGTGCCTCTGCCTCTGCTCCCACCACTTGCTGGATGAAGCCTCTCTGATGAGGATGGGCCCCAGTCTGAGTAGAGCAAAAGTGCCATCAGGAATCATTTCGTTAGCTTTGTAGTCATTCGGACCGAGTTTGCTTCTATCAGACTCTAGTTCCTGGCCCTCTGGGCAGTGTCAGGCAGGGGCTCCCTCTCATGGCATGGGTCTTTGGTTGACCACTTCCATAAGTTACATGGAGTTCCAAGTTACACCAGCACATCTTACATGCAGAACATATTTTTGTGGCTGGGTTGGTTCCCCAGATCCCTGGAAGATGGTTACAGAAGCCAGTCAGTTTAAGCTTCCTATCTGCCATTACTGAGAGTCTTCACTAGGGTCACCCTGTGGATTCCTGGGAGTTTCTATTGTACTGGGGTTTTGCCTCACCTCCCAAATGCCCCCCTCCAATTCTAGTTGTCTCTACAAATTCTCTCTTCACTCCCCAACCTGATCCACTGCCCCATCTCCACATACCCTAAATCCACCTGTGAAATCTATTCTATTTCCACTTCCTAGGGCGATCCATCCAGCCCCGTTCGAGCCCCTCTATAGTTCTTGAGGAGCCAGCTCTGCCTCCCCTCCCATGACACGGTTGTCTGCTCACGGGACCTTACTGATTCACCCATCAGCCCCATCCGCCATTGCTGCCAGAAGTCCCCCTACCCTGATCCCTTCCCCAGCCTGGAATATGGTGACTTGTTCTTGCTACCCTGCATCGCCATTTGTTATACAGATGTGTCCTTCCTGCTCTCTAGGGGCCTGGCATTAGAGGCCAGCCAGTCTTTAACCCTCATCTTGAATGGATTCACAGCTGAGTAGCATGTCAATCATGTCAGTGGGAGGAGAGAAAGAACGAAGAGGAGGAGGAGGGGGGAGAAGGGAGACATTATTTTTGTTTGGAGGAATTTTAGATAATGTTGCTTTTAATTTTAAGGGTTTTTTTTCCTCCCTAAAATATTAAGGTGATTGTCATCATGTAGTTAGGCAATAACCATGCATGAAGCTGGGATCCGGTCTTGTTTTCGGATGATGGAATGATGACGAGCTTTGGAAACGTAAGCATGGGTTTGGTTGAATCCTCGCACAGCACCTGCTCATGGGAATGGTGGGTGTTTAAAATACTTACTCGGAGAGACTGGGGTGAGAATTTAAGATAAATGGCTGGGAAGAGCTGATCCACACAGATCATTCTATAAGTGGGATGATCAACATTGCTGTGGTAGTCTCTCTCTCATTCTCTCTCTCTCTCTCTCTCTCTCTCTCTCTCTCTCTCTCTCTCTCTCTCTCTGATTGAGAGCTAAGCCTTTTCTGTTACTGTGTTTTCTATTCTTCAAGGAATACCCAGTTCCAGCAATATCATACGGCAATATCAATAATTTGTGGCTTAATGAATAACCTGACTCTCAATGACAGGTCTTACATGGGTCGTGCTCTGGACAAAGACAGGTGCTAGTTTTTGCCCTTGTCACAGACAGGCTCACGGCCACAGTACAGACAGCTAAGAGTCATACATAGTATGTGTGGAAAGGACAAGGCTGAGCTCACCAGGCTGAGCATCTCCGCTGAGAAGGCACAGGATGGATGTGCCTCCCAGGAACTGGAGCTATCTGGCTGGTGTACTGTATCAGTTTTCAGTACCATTCTGGGGTTTCTAAGACCAATGCGAGTCTCACTCTCTTAAAGCAAAGGGATCTGCTGGCCCGTGTTTCTTTTGTAACCTTCCCATGGATAACCCATTTTTCTTTTTTTACCCTTTTCCTGCTTTTAGAGCCAGCTTGCATTTCTAAGCTCAAGTCCAGTAATGGCGGCCTTCTGGCTGAAGCCCTCAGACTGTAACTCTTCAGCCTCTATCACCAATCTGAGTTAACTCCCCCCCCCCCCCCGCCCCATCTCAACAGTCTTGGTTGACTTCACAAAGTTCTCCCTGCCATTAAAGGAAGCCACATTTACAGGATCTGGGATTTGTGACATAGGGGTGGTCATAAGCTCACACAGGGACCTCCAGAGGAATCTTCTAGAAGTTCAGAGTAACCTCACGAAGGCTTTGGCGAGTAGGGCCATTTTGGAGCATGGGAGAGAGTTTTGTGTCTCCCCCTTTTATCCCTCTTTTCATTAAAGAACACATCTGTCTAATGAAGAGGTGGTGGCTTCGATGGCGACTGTTCCACTGGGTGTCTTGGTTGGGTCACCATTACCTTTTTACATTTATTTATTACGTGTATGCATATTATGTATATGTGCATATGGGCACACATGGCATGGTGCATATGAGGAGGAGGTCAGGGCAACTTGTGGGGGTCAGTTCTCCCCTGCGATAATATGGGGTATTGGGGATCAAAGTGATGTCGTCAGACTTGGCAGCAAGCCCCGCTCCTAGCTCAGCAACCTCGCTGCACACATTACTCATTAGTTTGCAAAGTGCATTAGCACACAGACTAACTCTGGCCTTATACGGGTTACCCAGATAACACCAGGTATTCTATTCTGCTCCAAATCCCATAACTATGATAACATATACCCACAGCTTGCCCCAAGTCTGGCTTGTGTGGACATCAGACTCTTCCCCCCCCCCCCCACAGGTCACACTACTTCCGTGAAAAGACTTCTTCTCGGTGGACAGTGTGACTCACCAACAGTCAGCCTCCCAGCCAGACATCATGGACAGACACACACGGGGGGGGGGGGAGAGGCAGTCAACGCCTGCCCTTTTAGCGTGAGCCTCAGCCCAGTGGGGAGGTCTGGGCTGGCAAGAGCTCACACTAATCTGTTCTCTTCTCTCTCCTCTCTCTGCCCTCTATGCAGCCAGCTGATGAAGGGAAAGGGATTTCCCTTCCAGTGTGACATCAAAAGGTTCTGGCCAGGGGTTCCCTGGGCCAGGATACCATTAGCAGGGGGTATTAACCAAACACACTCCACCCCCCTGTGCTTGTCAGTGGTGGTTGTGTCTTGGACGCAACCTCCTTCCTTGGACTTAATTAAAACCCAGTTCCCTCTTTTATTCTATTTATGAGGCCTAGCCTGCAGGATTAAGCGATTACAGACAAAAGGCCCCATTTGTGAAACACTCCTAAACTCAAGCTGCTGCGATGCTTACTTGTACTCCATTAAATTAATAAGGAATGAATCGGCTGATCCATTATGAATTGAGCGGCGGGGAGTCTGCCTGGTTCATGCTTTCTGCTCCGTCCTTGGAGAACATTCGTGTAAAAATGATTATATTCATATTCATTCCGCTGGAATTCTCTAAAAGTGGAACGCATAAATTACTCTAAAGACACAGAGTTTATCTTAAACATTAACTACGAAGGGTGAATTAATAAGACTATTATAAAACCATTAGCGTTCAGTGTATTTACCTACAACCGCAGTGTACCCGAACCAACCTCAAGCCGTAGCTGCCAGTCGTGTTGGGGGCTCAAACTAGTGTATTTTAGCTTGCAACTCACTTAAACTTCTAGCATTATCTTTAAATATATATCTTTAAATATTAATATATTATATAATTATGTTATATAATTATAATTGTATAATATATAAATTATGTACAATAAATGTTAATGTAAATATTTATATATTTAAATATACATAGTCCGTTAACTTTTTTTTTTTATTTTTTTATTTTTAGGTGTTTTTCTCTGATGCTCTTGGTTCCTAACTCAGCCAGGCAATTCTATCTAAAATTATGAGACCTGAAAAATCTCTAAATATGACCATTAATCTGTAAAAGTTAGAGATCAAGAGACTGAGTCTTAATCAGGTAAACCGGAGAGTCACACAGGGGCTCCTGAGGAGTCACACAGGGGCTCCTGAGGAGTCAGCCATAGAGAGGGGGAACGAAAACAATTCAAATGAGGGACTTCAGGTACTTTCCAGTTGCTCACAAGTTCAGGATGATTTTGATAAGTGAATACGATTTAGCCTAAAATACACGTCAGCTCTTGATTCAGGTGTGTCCCACCTGGGCACCCTGCAATGCCGGACTAGATCATTTTTGAAGGTAGGGGTGTCCCGCACGTCATAGGATGCCCCTGCAGAACTTCTTGTGCCCTTTATCAGATGCTGTTAGCAAAACCTCTCTTCTTCTTCAGCCTTGACAGCCAGAGCATCCACATAGAGTTGAGGGTTCTGGAAATGGAGAGCCAAGCAGAGCTGGTGGCAGAACCCCCCTATCTGGATCTGTTAACCCCTTTAGGACTTGGTCTCCGTATTGGAAGATAGCCTTTAAAAGTTTCCAAAGCCTTTCAAAGATAGGTCACTGCTGAGTGTAAACATGCCCGGGGGCACATGCTTCTCTCTGCTTAGGGCCTGGGAGTGCAACAGCTAAGGGAGTTGAGCCGGTCCTTGCTACAAAAGGGTTATCTTCTTACCCTTCATCTCTTCTCCTCGCTGTATAGGACTGATTTACTGTTATGGCATTGGGTGGACAGGAAACCACGAGGAGGAGGCAGTGACTGATTTCTATGTTCTCCCCTGTCAGCGGGACTTGAAGCCACATCTACCTGCCAGATCCGTCCTCTAACATCACGTGACTGAGTGCATTCGGGGATGTGCTTTGGACCTGGTGAGGGGTCATCTCCCGCACATGTAAGCACCTCATGCTTTCTCGCACACCCACATCTGCTAAGTGATTCCTTGTCCGGAGGTCCCACAGCTTCCAAATACACCCCAATCAAGCGCTTTCAGAAAGTGGCTGGCTGTCCTCCTTAAGTGAGGCCAACACTCGCGTGGCCAGCAAGATGGCTTCTGCCTACCACTCACACACTGGGGCAGTAGAGCCAGGTGAGGAGATCACAAGTCCGGGTAGCAGGTAGGGTGCAGAACCCCCTATCTGGATCTGAATCCACAGGGATTCGGTGGCGGGGGTTGGGGGGAGTGGGGGGTGGGGTGTTAAAATGTGGGGGATTCGCCTCCAGCTTGTGATGGAACTGTCAGTTTTATCACATAGCAAGATTGGCATCCGTCTTTAGGGCAGGGAATTGAGCCGGAAGTTGCCGAGGGAGGCGATAAGCCCAGTGACAGAGAGCGCCGAGACACCAGAAAGGCCAGAAAACTGAGTGGCCTGACTTGCAAAGCCTTGCAAAGCCTGGCTTTCAGCACACAGCTCCCTTCCCACTTCCACGCGACTGTGGCTGTTACGGGCCCAACGCAGAGCAACACTTCCGGTCAAGATGACAAAGCTATTGATTACATTTGCTTTAAGATCTTGTCTAGAGCCAGAGTTCTGAGATCTCCCATTTTCTGTTTCCCCTTTCTTTTGAAAAACTACAGGAAGCGATTCTGTCCACGTAGTCTTTTATTTCTGTTTCTTCCTCCTCTCCTTTCTGAGCCCATTGCAACTTTGTCTTGAGTATCACCAGAGTGTGTGCACACACTTTTGCACACACACACACACACACACACACACACACATGCATAAGTATCCACATTTGAACACGTGATGTGCCAATGAGTCCATCTGGTCAGAGACTGGGCCACTCCCCCACTTTAGTCACTGAGGTGTGGACTCCTGCAAAAGGCACAGCTCTCTCATTTCCCTATGCCCGTGGGCCTCACAACAGGTAAGTCAGTCATCTATGTAGGTGCTTGGGATCCAAACTCCAAAAACTCATGTTCATGCTTACAAGCATTTCATCGACGGAGCCATCCCCCCCGGGTTGAGTATCTTCAGATCTATAAGGGAGAGGAGTCAGGGAGATGTCTAATCAGTAGCATGCATCCATTATCACTGGCGAGTTCACGGTCTAGTCTGATGTAATACTCTCCTGGTGCCTGTTCCTTCCTGCAATGTGATGTTGCAACTAGACAGGATAGGGTTAAAGCCCAGCCTCGCGTCCTACTAAGTTTCACGGGCTCGGGAAAATGACTTAAAATATAACTCTCCGTTTTATTATCTGCCCAACAATTTCATAATCTGTGCCCATCAGTGCTACAACGAGTTAAAGTGAGACAGTTTGTTTAATGGAGTTTTTATTAGGTCGCTTATTAAAATGACCACCATGGACTCCTTACACACCTTTTAAACACAGAACTAAAGTCAGGAAGGCTGTCTCTTCCATGAGGTCCCCAACGCCTTATCCCCAGCCTAGTGGGAGGATTATTGAATTCTTTCTTGAAAGGACTTACATGTACATATGGAATTGGCAAAAAGTCTGACTCCTTGGCCCAATTCCAAGCAAAACTAATCATCAGAAACTTCATGCAGATTTATGGTTACTCATTCTATAACAGGGTTAGGCCCAAGCTGCTGAGACGGAATTAAAAGGGGCCGCAGCGGTGAGGGCTCCGGTCTCCATAAAGAAGCGTTTTCCAGCCCTAGCACCTTGTATGGACACCCCGGCCCCAGGCAGGTTGTAAATTAATGTCAGATGTTAACGTAGCCTCTCTCTCCTCTTTCCTAGAATCGCTGAGATGGGCTTTATAAAGGGGCTGTGGGCTCTCGTGCAAAGTTAACAGAGAGGCACACAGGCTACTCTGAAAATACTGCACTGAATTCAAGGTAGGATTTAGTTTTACGATGGCTGTTTGTCTCAACGAGACTGGATGTGTGTGGAGTTGTGTCTCGATGTGAGTGGAAGGCTGAGAGCACTGAGGCCTGGGCCTTCCGGGCAAGGCCTATCCACTCCTAACAAAACACCAGTGACAGACTACTTCTCTTTCTTTCTCAAATGGCCGCTTGGCATCTGAGCAGACCGGTGTCCACTGCGAACAGTGGGATAACTGAAGACGCACTGCTAAGAAGTCCAGCATTTGTTACCAGTTCTAAAACATGGATGTCCTTCGCATTTCAAAGAAACACAGATTTCGAGGTAGGGAGATGGCTCAGTGGGTAAAAGGCTCATGACACCAGCTCAGGTTTGGCCTTCGGGGCTCATGTGAAAGAGCCTTGGTATGGTTGTGTGCACTTACAAGCCCACTGCTGGGGTGGGAGAGGAGACAGGAAGCCGCTCCCTGCCCCCGAGGACTTAGGGCAGCCTAATGCAATGTAGGTCAGTGAGAGAGACTGTCTCAAATAAACAAGGTGGGGGATTCCAAAGGTTGACCTCTGATTCCTCCATACATGCTTTTCCTACATACATGTTCCTATATGGTCACATCCATCCCAAATCACAGAATCCATATAAACACACACACACACACACACACACACGCACACGCACACGCACACGCACACGCACACACATACGCACACGCACACAGACACACGCACTCACACAGACAGACATACACAGACACACACAGACACACACACACATACTCTCATACAGACAGACACACAGACACACAGACAGACACACAGACACATACACACAGGCACACTCACACAGATACACAGACACACAGACAGACATGCACACAGACACACAGACACTCACATGCACACAGACACACACAGACACACACACAAACACACATACATAGATACAGGCACACATAGAGACACAGACACACAGACAGACATGCACACAGACACACAGACACACACATGCACACAGACACACACAGACACACACACAAACACACATACATAGATACAGGCACACATAGAGACACAGACACACAGACAGACATGCACACAGACACACAGACACACACATGCACACAGACACACACACAGACACACAGACACAGACACAGACACACACACAGACACACATACATAGATACAGGCACACACAGAGACACAGACACACAGACAGACATGCACACAGACACACACATGCACACACACACACACAAACACACAGACACAGACATACACAAAGACACACATACATAGATACAGGCACACACAGACACACACACACATAGACATACACAGACACACACACAGAGACAGACATGCACACAGACACACACACAGGCACACACACTCACACAGACACACAGACAGACATACACACAGACACACACATGCACACAGACACACACAAACACACACAGACACAGACACACACACAGACACACAGACAGACATACACACAGACACACACATGCACACAGACACACACAAACACACACAGACACAGACACACACACACAGACACACAGACACACACACATAGACACAGGCACACACAGAGACACAGACACACACATGCACACAGACACACAAACACACACAGACACACAGACACAGATACACACAGACACACAGACACACACACATAGACACAGGCACACACAGAGACACAGACACACACACACACACACAGACACACACACACAGACACACAGATAGACATGCACACACACACACACACACACACACACACACACACACATGGTTTGTCCTCCATTATAAAGCTGGGTTATGAGGCAACGAGACCCCGCTGTCCCAGACTGTCAGCACTGGGAACCGTCAGTGGTGCCACATTCTGCTCTGTTTCTCCTTGGCCCTCTCTGTTGTCACAGACTCCAGCACTCCCTTCTGTGAAACCTGGACTCCGTGTACATGCATATCTTTTTGGATTTCTAGGATTTCTAGGTCATAGTTTGAAATCTCTCTTTTGCTTAGAAAGAAAGAAAGAAAGAAAGAAAGAAAGAAAGAAAGAAAGAAAGAAAGAAAGAACAAAAGAAAGAGAAAGAAAGAAAGAAAGAAAGAAAGAAAGAAAAGGGAAGGAAAGGAGGGAAGGAAGGAAGGAAGGAAGGAAGAAAGAAAGGAAGAAATTTTATATCTGGGCCTGAGGGAAGTGGCTTGCCATTCCTGCTATTAAACAGGCTGAGGCAGGAAAATCATAAATTTAAGCCTTGTCCAAACTACCTGAAATAAACTCAATGCCATCTCAGCACTGCTAAGACTTTGTCTAAAGAGTGCAAAGCAAAAACAAAGAAGCAAAAATCATGGTCTGGGGATTTGCCTCTCTTAGGGCACTTCCCTAGCATCCTGATGCTCTAGGGTGAATCCTCAGCACTACAGAAACGGTTTCCTAGGATTGTCCAGGATTGCAAGAGTCACTGTGCTCAGACTGGAATGACAGCACCACACCCACAGTTCTAGCACTTAAGAGGTGGAGGCAGGAGGACCGGAGTTCAGGGTCAGCTTTGGAGGCATAGTCAATCTGAGGCTAGTCTGGGTTATATGAAACCTTGTCTCAGAAAAGAAAAGATAGATAGAAGGTAGATAGATAGGTAGATAGATAGATAGATAGATAGATAGATAGATAGATACATAGATAGATAGATAGATAGATAGATAGATAGATAGATAGATAGATAGATAGATAGATAGATAGATAGATAGATAGATAGATAGATAGATAGATAGATCCAAAATATTCCAAGCGAACACCCCTGCTAGATAGTTCTTTTCAGGATCCAAATATGTTATTCATCTCTTAAACTTAGAATGCCCTTGATTTCGTTGATTGGGAATATTGTCCTTTGTGTGGGGAATACTTCCTGGTACCTGCTGGAGGCAACATGATGGGCAGTAGTGAGCATACACGTAGTGAAAGAGAAGATAAAACAACCAATGAAAAGGACGGGTTCATGCGAACATGATCAACATTCAAGACAGTTCCCAGGTAATGACGAATATAGTCACCAAGGAGAGCCATTTGGGAGGAAGCTATTTTAGGTTGTATAGATTGATCTAGAAAAGGCTGGACAGATGTCAGCATGACAGGAGAGCAGTGGGTTGCAGGGAAGGGATACAGAGGCCACACTGCTAAAGAGACAAGGCTGAGATCAGCCGAGCTGTGGCTCTATCTCATGACAGAGACAGGCTGGACATCCCAAGCTTTAAGGATGAAAATAGAT